>JAULUF010000005.1:5160000-5760000 GCA_031834385.1 Semotilus atromaculatus | reverse complement strand
GAGTTTCTGTACATGTCTTCATTATTATTGAATAAAACGCAGGAAGACAACGGGTGATGTTTCAAGACGTTAGTTTATTATTAAGAATCACATGGAACTCATTTAAGCAAATGTCTGTGTTTTCAGCTCTCAGGTATGAGCTTCTGCAGGGTGAATTTCAGGCGGTCTCGAGAACTGCTGCACACCTCCAGCGATTTATTCTGCCTGCGTAATAATCAAACACACAAACAGAGAAGATTCACTCATCACATACTGCACAAAACATTACATTCATAAACATCTGTTAGTTGAGTTACCTGGCCATGAAAGCATTGAGGACAGTGATGTGATCTCGGGGGAAATAACTCTGTTTTACTGCATGTTCCAAACACTGTAGATGACCTGGGACCACCTTCACCGCCTTTAACTTATCCTCACTCTACAGAGAAAGAGACAGAAATACCTGAACATCAAAACAGGCTTTCCACCATCAGCTGGAACGGTTCTAGTCATGGTGAGCCATGAAACCAGGTGCATTTCTAATAGGACAGGGGTTTTCAAACTGGGGTTTTACATGAAAATGTAAGCATTTATAGAATGAGAAAGGAGGTCATTTGCAGTAGGTTCGTCTTATTTGAGGGTCCATGGCATTGAAAAGATTGAAACCCCTATATTAGAACATGGTTCGGTACAATTGTAAAACCCCAAACTAGTATAGAAATATATGGACTAACCGTGTTAGAATGTGTATAGTAACCGTGAGTGTATGTGTATGACAGTAACCGTGTTAAAATGACAGTCAACCAAAAATGGCATTCATAATCTATTTTAGTTACGTGATATGACATATTTCCAAGAGAAAGGGTATTCATCTAGAAAAAAGTATACATGCAAAATCTGTGCACAAACTATCTCAGTTTTAGCTACTAGTCTGAATGATTTTACCTTCAAGAGTCCGAGCATCACCAGTAACGATGACACAAAACTCAAACCCTGGAAAGACGGTGTAAAGAAGGCTTTACTCAGCACTGCATCTGAAACACACAGACACACAAGAATCAGTCAAACGTCAGTCTCAGATCACTCAATGAAGATCATGTGATGGATGTTGACGTCATCTCACCGATACTCTCCAGCACGGCTAATTTCACCTCGTCGTCGTCGTCCTTATACACAGAGGAGATTTTCAGGAACGCTTCAGCCGTCTTGCCAACATCCGACACGTCCACCTGCAAAACACACGCAAGCGCTCAGCACTAGACCTGTTGTGATTACTACGGTCTTCTCTATTTGCTCCTTAAATTCAGATCACATTGCAATTCAACTGAGGGAGGTTTAAATATTTGTATTTCATTGCATTGCTTTTCCAATAGTTTTCTCTATGCAAAAACATTCTAGATGGACGTCTTTAACCTTTGTGCTCACATCTCATGTTTTTGTGCATGCGCACCACATTTAGAGATAATCTCAAAACCTTGCGTTTTTCAATTACACTGCTTTGGTTTTTAAAAGCTAAAACATGTTCTGCATGAACAGCCTCTAAGATAATACTGGAAATGACCTGAAAAACACAAGTTACGTGTCTTTATGTGTCTCTGCATTATGGAAATATACGTATATTTTTAGTGTGTTGAATGTAAATGCGACCTGCTGCTGGATGAGGGAGCTCCTCCTTTCACCGAGTCGCAGTAGTTTGTCTGGAGACGGAAAACTCAGGAAAGACGAGACGTCTGGAGTACGAGGTGCTGAGGGCGGCGTTGAGAACTACACAAACATCCACAGATACACAATTATTTATCTTCTTGTGTTTTCATCTTTTTTGTGCTGAATTCTACTTGAAGCTTTAATCAAACCTGATTTAATTCACTCGTTTCTTCCTCGCCTTCTCCTTCCTCCTCTTCTTCTTCTTCCTCCTCCACGTCTTCTTCATCGTCATCATCGTCGTCGTCCTCCTCTTCATCTTCCTCAGGTTCTCCCTCGTCATCACTGTGTGTGTGTGTGTGCAAATGGGGTGACAGAAAGTAATTACGGAGTCTTTACAATTCATTGACTTCCATTCAAATGCACATGAACACAGAAGACCGCAAACGAAAGCTCATGCAAATCAGGTAAAGGTATTTTTTCACATAAAGATAAAAGAAATCTGGGAGGCACATGTGTTTTGTAAGATTGACTTTGTTTAGTGTGTGTTTGATACCTCAGAGAGCCCAGTTTGTCTGCCATGTTCATGCTTTCCATCACCTCTCTAAGACCGTCACATCCTTCCTCACCCAGACTGTTCCCTAAAGACAAAAACATTTATTATGAGTATTAACGCAGTGTCTAATTTTTAATGACACAAACATTTGTCGCTCATGTAGTCATCTAACCAGTGTCATCACTGAGATACTATTATAGTTTTTGTAATATTTTAAATGTTTTTTTTTTTTATATTTTCCATTTTTAACTTTAAAGTTTTAGTGATTTTGTTTTGGTTTTGTAACTATTTTTATTCTTTTTTATATTTTATGTACCGGTAATGTGTCAATATAGTTTAGTAATTCAATCTCACCTTTATTTGTAGTTATTTTAGTATTTTTATATTCCATTTTAATCATTTCTTTTTAGTAATTTCTTTCCATAACTAATACAACAAATGAAATAAACATTACTACAAAAATCATAGGCATTTACATTTTATATATATGATTTTTAGTCAATTTTTATAGCATTATTTTTAGTATTAGTTACTTTAGGTAAACTAATTGAAAATGTGAAATGTTTCTTTGGAAGCTAGCTGAAATAAAATAAGTTTAGTTTTTTTTCAGTTAATGTTTATTTCAAGTAACAAAAAGTTTTTGTTAAATTATATCTGCATCTAAGGGTGCTTTATCACTGCAAATCACTGTTAGTGTTGAAGGGGGTGGATTGGAATCCACTGCTGTTTCAATGTATATGTAATGAGTGATTATAATCAAGGCATTAATCAATATTTTTCCTTCTAATATTAAATGAGTTGAATGACTTCTCTGAAGATTTTACTTTGTTATAGAAGTTACCAGTGTGATTACTGAAATGTTCTTTTCATGTATTCTCTAATGTCTGTATTTGATATCTGAATGCAGTCACAGTGCTTGCTCATTTATTCCGGCTTCCAGAAATTAAATATGGAAAGATGTTTTGTTTTGTGTTTGAGAAATGTCTTCAATATGTGTTAATGCTTCTATTTTTCTAGGGTACCCTGACGACTATAAGTCACAGGGGTCATTGAAGTCTATAGTTTAAGGGACCATTTCTTTGTTAAAGCCTTACTTTCCTGTTAGACTAAAGTCTAGCTATCCTTGAGAGAAAGCACGCATTATCTTGATGTTTTGAGATGAGACTCCTGTTTATAGTAAGAGCCTGGCCAAATCCAATCTTGGAAAAGCTGTGTGTCGGTGTGTGTGTTAGTCTTCTTGGTTGCAGGTTAAGGAACAACTGCATTATTGGAGATATTGGAGTTGTTGTTCTGGACATGTTGGCGCCCAGAAACCCAAATCTGTGACCTGGAAAGTCATGACGTGCCTAACTTCAGGGTCTGAGTGTCCGCTGCATAATCGATGGAGATATGCTTCAGTCTATCTGTATATGTGTGGAAAATTACTATGTTTATCTATTTCTTAGCCAATGAGAATCATTCAACCTGTAAGCAATGACGTAGCTTAGACCTTGGAAATGGTATAAATGCTGTGATCTGTGTAACTGTAAGCGGGGCGGCCTACGAACTCCTGTGTGAGTATTGAAGCTGACTTCTGCTTATGAAACTGCAAACTATCTTCAGTAAAACTTTTCTTAAATTTTTTATAATTCTGACTCTGGGTCTTCTTTCAAATATCTGGTTCTGGGTCTTTAACTGTATTACCCCTTACAGTTATGGTGGAGGATGCCGGAAATTATTCTCGGTGACACCCCTGGCAAATCAACAAACAAGGTAGTAAGATTTTATTAAATGTTAGGGCTGTCTGACTGGGAGAGATTGTGAAGGAGAGCGGGAGAGCTTCACTCCGATGAGGCGAGTGAAGATTAATTATACTGAAGTATAAGTAAATGCTAAATATTTATACTGAGAGTATAAGAAGTCGCTGAGAGCGTCGTTAAGGTTGACGGCAGCAGACAGCGCAAGCGAAGCGTGCTCTGTGGGGGCCCAGCGGGGCATTACTGGTGTAGCACCACCCCAGCAGAGGACGTCCATGGATTCAGATCCACGGGCACCGTAAACCCGCTCAGTCTCTTCCATTTCAGATAGGGGGACCCCCGAATTTAGTGAATCAGGCAGTTAGGGATACTAACAAAAATAGGGTTGTTTGCCAGGGATGCATCAGGAATGATCCCGAGAGAAAAATAACAATATTTGTGACCCGAATTGGCATGGACCAGTATATGTAACTGTGATTTTGGAGTATACTTTGCAGTTTCATCATGCAGAAGCCAAGCTGTGTTGTTCAAAGATCGCCGCCTCCATTTCTGCAATAACTTCAGGTGAGTTTGAACTGTGATTAAGATATCAATAACCTGAACAGTCCTGAAACAAATAGTGAGATAGAAGAAAGCAAACGCTGTAAGCAGCTGTGCTCTGAAGCCCTCACTTCTAAGAAATTTGCAGAAATTATTAAGTAAATGGTAGTTAGGGTTTTGATTATGTTTGGAAATTTAAACAACAACTTGACTGGCTACAAACAAAGAAAGAAACTGAAAAATTCAAAGTTTTAGCCTCGTATTTCGTACGATGATAAATTATGGGTTGGGGATCATTTCCTTGGACAAGTGTGACTAAAGATAAACAGAAACTTTGTGAAAACCCCTTAGAATATTTTTAGCATTTCCGTGCAGTTTATGAAAATTTATGTTCTGCCAATGATAATGATAATGATGAAGATTAAGATTTGGCTATTGTGATTGAATCCGCCACTGGTGGATGGTCAAAAGAATACAGAGAACTGCTTATCAGTGGCTCTGTTTACATTCCTGGTTGGGACACACACTGCTACAATGGTGTGCAGTAAGTTGGAGCCGTTTGCAAGCTCACAGTGATCAAACTAGGCAAGGTGTCTGATGCTGTAGTTGAGGCTGAAACAAACCCACCAGGTGACAAAGAGTGTTTTAAATGTGGTCAGCAGGGCCATTTAACACATAACTGTAAAATGCCCACCGAGAAGGATAAAGTGACAAAAATGTCTGGTATTAATGTGGGTTTGAAAGTAGATCAGTGTTTATATGATGATATTAAAGTTTTCGTCTGAGAAAGAACAGGAGATAAAAATAAGGTTATAAGATTGAAGACTTAAGGAATTCCTTTTAAAGGAAAGATCTAAAGCACCGGTTGTTGTAACGTGAATGGATAAGTACCGGTTGATGTAAAATTACAGATAATGACTAAAAGAAATTTGAGTTGCAAAATATATGAAAGTAACTAAAAGGATGATTGTGTTTTAATGAAACACTTTAAAGAGTTGTACGAAAGTTAGTGTGGATCCTAATAGCTTAGATTGATAAACTCCTAGAGAAACCATTGAAGTCAGGTGTTAAAACTATGGTAATTGAGAACCTGACAACTAAAATTGAGATGAAATTTGAAACGTTACTAAGAACTAGAATAATTATTATTCTTTCTTTAAGATAAAATAAGCAGAAGCAGTGTTATAGGATTAACAGTTGCTAAATGTAAAATGTATAGAAAGGCATTTGATTAAACAAAAGCCTGTTAGTGTTGACCATGAAAAGAACAGAGCTGATGTTTTGGTTTTTAAAAGATAAGCTTGTGATTTGCCTGAAACAGTTCACTTATCTGGATCTGGTGTGTGATTGAAACTGCCAGGGTGACAGACTCAATTTGAGTGGAAATTTGGAATGTCTAAATTCCCTGATATATGGGCAAAAGACAATAAAAATTATGTTTATTTGAAAATGCATGTAATTTCTAGCAAAGATGCCTTAAGCTGAGCTAGAGTTAAAAGATGGTGAATAAAGTCTGATGTTAGAAGTTTTTGACAATCCAGTGTGCCACTCCTGAATTCCTCAGAGTCTCTCTCATGTCAGCTAAAAGCTGTTAAAAGAAATCATTGCCATGCAGAGGGCAATTTGTATTTGTAAATGTTTTAAAAGTAAAACTGAATGACTTTAAAGAAGTCTTTTAAATAGTAATACAGACCTTAAACGATAGAAGTGACATTTTGATTAGGACCAGTGACTTCTTTGTCTCATTTAGTCTCCACCATTCAGGACCGATGGCTCGGGCTACAGAGGTAACAGTACACTGAATGGATGGTTGTGAATAAAGTTCACTGAGATTTTGTTGATTCGGACAGGTCTAACAAATTTGAGTGATTAAATACTGTTGTTATTAACCTGTCTCCCTGTGTGAACACTATTAGGCAATAGGAATGGCTCTGGTGACTCTTGAATGTGCCTTTCCTAAGCTCCAGGAAACAGCTGAGTTCTGTTGAAATAGCTGATTGTGTGATGGGAAAGAGCAGTTTCCAGTGGGTACGAGGTGATCACCCAATGACGGGTAAGATCCTCTTTGGCCTAACAGAGGGCAACCCAAGCCAGGGGGTCACCGTAAAGACACTGTTATGTGAGATGGGTATGAGAGTTGAGCAGGAGCTGTGAGGCCACCAGCGTCCTTATACCGTTAAGGGGAGATGAAGCTGTGACGAGTTACGGCAGTCTGGCCCATAAACGTAAGTTCCTCTATACCGCTCACCCGAAACCGCATTAATTGTATGGCTTGTTTTTCATTGTGACAAGTGTCTGCAACTATGCCAGGGGAGACTTTCAAGAGACAGCTGAGACCATAAGGGGATTGCCATTATTTGTTGTGGAGACAGGAGCCAAACTTTTTATGATGTTGGTTGCCTTATAGGCAAGAAAATGTATAGAAGTGTTGATTTTGAACTAATATGTTTATAGTTTTAACTCCTGAAGGTCGTTAGACATGGTGGTAGCTAGAGATGAAGACAGTTGTAGATTCAAGAAAAAGGTGAATGGTCAAAGGTTATTGTAATGAATTTAATATTACATTATGTCTAAATTACAGTCTTAGGAGGCTGTTGAAAAGATTATTTGTTTATAGTGAGAGAGACTGCTGGAGGAAGGGATGGTAACTCTGTCTGTCTGTCTGTTATCGGCCTGCTAAAGCAAGCTTAAAACAAAATAATGATAATGAACCAAAACAACCCAGCTGACTTTTCTAAAATTAAATGAATTATGAACATACATGCTTTGAAACTGGTTAGGAGACTAGTAAAACCAGAAGAAAAATGTGAAGTGATTATTTTTTTTAGAGTTAGGCCTTAATATCAAAAAGCTAATATTGAGTGTCTAGTATGAGTGTGTGATGGTGACTGCACGTTATGTCTTGTATGTGTTTGTTTGTGGTATTTCCTGATTTTGTGGATATTGTGTCATTAACCTCTGGAATGAGTGTTTTATCATTACAGATGGGTTAAGTGAAACGACAAACTTTAAAGAAGCTGATAAGCTGAGTCAATTTGATGAAAAGATGATACAGAACATGGGACGAGCTTTAAATGGATTGGTTTTCCAGCTCTGTCTGCTAGTGGTAATTATGACTTCTTTTGTCATGTATGATGTTGATTTGAATTACTCTCTGGATTAGTATTTATGTAAATTGGAATTGTGAAGTTGAAGATTGCCATCCATTATGGGGTAAAAACTCTTGTCTAAATTCAACTGAGGGTCTAAATTTGAATAGACAACTAGGTGGGATCATAATGGTAAACGTAAAAAATGATAGACTTGATGGCAGAGAGACAAAGTGACAGATTGGCTAAGTCACTATACAAATTATCCAGAGAAAGCTCCCTCATTTTTATGAAAGGCCGGTGGGCGAACAAAGGAGGAGTGAATATAACTTCTAAAATAGTTTTATTTCTCAATCCATTAAATGGATGTATGACATTAGATGTCTAAGAGAATTACAATTTATGTAATAAAGGTTGAAGGATGAAACAGCTATATGGCTGTCTGTGTGATTTAGGTTTGATAACATAATATTTTGGTTTTTGCAAAACAGTAAAGATAAGTGGGACTGAGACAATCCTGATAATATTTTCTGGATCTTCAGACTAACAATTTGATATAGGAATACTGTGAGAAGTAGTTATAATGAAAAATAAAGTTAAAATTAATGATTGATGGTATGAAACCGAGGCTATTGAAGAATTAATAAAACAGCACGATTTCCCTAAAGAGGGAACTTTAAGTGTCACTATGACAGGGGTGAGAGACTCGGTGGAAGAGGGAAGTAACAAACAAAAAGGGTATAAGATGTTATACAATTAAAATGGTACATGCTATGTGACTTCTAAAAGGAAGGATGATTTCAGTAGAGACTAAAAGTGCTTAGATGGATTATTAT
This sequence comes from Semotilus atromaculatus, assembly GCA_031834385.1. Classification (NCBI taxonomy): domain Eukaryota; kingdom Metazoa; phylum Chordata; class Actinopteri; order Cypriniformes; family Leuciscidae; genus Semotilus; species Semotilus atromaculatus. The sequence continues at coordinate 5,751,623 of JAULUF010000005.1, read as the reverse complement.
GGGTCTTAATTATTATTATTATTTTATTTTATTTTTTGGTTTTGTTTTAGTTAGACAACTATTGTGTTTTGAACCTAAAGGGTCTATAAAGGGGGTAGTGAAAATAATGGATTAACCATCCATCTTCGTTTATTAAAAGGAATTGGAAATTATAGTTTTATAAAAACTAGTGCATACAGTATATCCTGGTATTTATGATTATAGACAATGTCTGTATTTAGGATCTGAGTAGTGACTGCGGGTCTAGCCCATGCTAGGAATACAGCAACAGTGCTTGCTTATTTAGCCCGGCTTTCAGAGAATAAATATGTATTTGTTTGTAAACAGTTATGTTGATAATAATAAAAAAAAATTAATAAGATGTAAAGACAGTTATATCCAAAGGTTCTGGAGATCAATAATATACTATGTGGGATATTTTTTATTTTATTTTTTTATGTTAAGTCCTTGAAGTAAAAAGATATTTTGTTTTATATAAAAATAAAAATAAAGTAACCTGACAGAGGAGCATGGGTCAGGAACCTAACATTTTGAAGCAGCCTTTATGGAAAGACCAGATGTGGTGTTTAGGATCCCACATTGGTCTAAAACGGGGGACTGAAGGGGGTGGATTGGAATCCACTGCTGTTTCAATGTATATGTAATGAGTGATTATAATCAAGGCATTAATCAATATTTTTCCTTCTAATATTAAATGAGTTGAATGACTTCTCTGAAGATTTTACTTTGTTATAGAAGTTACCAGTGTGATTACTGAAATGTTCTTTTCATGTATTCTCTAATGTCTGTATTTGATATCTGAATGCAGTCACAGTGCTTGCTCATTTATTCCGGCTTCCAGAAATTAAATATGGAAAGATGTTTTGTTTTGTGTTTGAGAAATGTCTTCAATATGTGTTAATGCTTCTATTTTTCTAGGGTACCCTGACGACTATAAGTCACAGGGGTCATTGAAGTCTATAGTTTAAGGGACCATTTCTTTGTTAAAGCCTTACTTTCCTGTTAGACTAAAGTCTAGCTATCCTTGAGAGAAAGCACGCATTATCTTGATGTTTTGAGATGAGACTCCTGTTTATAGTAAGAGCCTGGCCAAATCCAATCTTGGAAAAGCTGTGTGTCGGTGTGTGTGTTAGTCTTCTTGGTTGCAGGTTAAGGAACAACTGCATTATTGGAGATATTGGAGTTGTTGTTCTGGACATGTTGGCGCCCAGAAACCCAAATCTGTGACCTGGAAAGTCATGACGTGCCTAACTTCAGGGTCTGAGTGTCCGCTGCATAATCGATGGAGATATGCTTCAGTCTATCTGTATATGTGTGGAAAATTACTATGTTTATCTATTTCTTAGCCAATGAGAATCATTCAACCTGTAAGCAATGACGTAGCTTAGACCTTGGAAATGGTATAAATGCTGTGATCTGTGTAACTGTAAGCGGGGCGGCCTACGAACTCCTGTGTGAGTATTGAAGCTGACTTCTGCTTATGAAACTGCAAACTATCTTCAGTAAAACTTTTCTTAAATTTTTTATAATTCTGACTCTGGGTCTTCTTTCAAATATCTGGTTCTGGGTCTTTAACTGTATTACCCCTTACAGTGTGTTTCAACGCATTTAGGAGTGTATTATGTATTAGGTGATGCACATGCACATGCACAAATACACAACTGAGACAGAAAAAATCATAATTAAATCTTAAATGTCAAAAAGCGGTTTATAACCTGTTCACCTTTGGTTTGAGAGCACAAACTTGACTGATTCTTAACTGATCACAGACTGTTCAGATATTTGCAGTGAAATGATGATGCTGTGATGTTTAAGTGTGTGTGTTGTGTGTGTGTTTGTACCATTCAGGTCGAGTTTTTCCAGCTGATCTTTGAGTTGGACGGATCGGGCCACATCCAGCGCAGCCTCCTGTGTGATTTCACCGAAAGACAGATTCAGCTCCTGGTGAGAACGAGACGAGCATATGTATTGATTTAGCTTTCATCATTTCATCATTCAAATCCTTTAGCCAAAGCATCATAACATATTACATAACAATTAGTCAGAATGATCCGTCAGTACCTTGAGTATCGGCAGTCCTTCTCTCAGAGTCTCTGCTATGGCACTGGCTCCTTCAGACCGAACAAGACAGTCACCAAAATTAATCACTTGCACATTTCGCAGGTGTTTCAGCGCCTAAGAACACACACACACACACACACACACACACACACACACCTTTGAAAACCATTGCTTATTCATGCACTGGTCAAAAGATCGAAAAAATTGTTTTTGTTTTGTTTTGTTGATTTAAGCGTCTGTAGATTTCAATTGCAATGCATATCTTTAAAGACTTTTTCCAGTACTTCAGCCGCTCTTACACACACCAAACTTTAGTGTTTTATTCCTATCTATATTATGAGGGTTTTTACATATATCATTCACACTGATTTATATAACATTGATTTTAAAGGTGCTCTATGTAACTTTTCTACTAAAATTAATCCTTTTTTTATTGACTGTGTGTGAAGGGGTTGTAATCACACATTACAATGATCCACTTATCAGGTTTTGCTATTACCTCTGAAGGCCAGTATTCCTATTTTTATGTGAAGGCTCCGGGTCGGATTTCCCGCGAAATCCATCGGATGTGACGTGCATGCGCGCGCCCGAGCCTCTCTCCTTTATATAGTCTATTGTTGACGGTCAGGGAGTTACGTCCGGTCAAAGGCGCACGTGTTTCGGCTTATATCTAAGTCAATCTTTGATCAATATTCCCAAGACTCAAATCGTTCGTAGTGCTGGACGGGGCCTTTCGAACGAGCCCACCCCTGAGGTCCAACTCGCCCGGGTCCCCGAGTTATAGCCATTCGAAATCGGAGGTCCCAGCGAACGGCGATCAGGTAGGGGGCGTCCCCGGGGCCCGCCACTCTAGCGTTCGGGCAAGGGTCCCCCTGGGACCTCCTCTCCCGAATTTGAGCTCTCTGGGTCTTCACGTTCCAGAGATACGAGCGGTTCTCTTCTGAGATCGTGGCGTCACCGGCGTCCGCCATTTTGCACCGCGCCCCATGGTTTTCGGCTAATATCTCCGCGAAAACACCACCAAAAATTATGAAACTTATATGGTTCTTTTCAGCTCGACTAGACGATCCGTCGAGTATTCGCCGAGATATTTGTGTAATAGACGGTATTGTTTATGAGTTCGAGCATGAGCGCTCTTGTAAAAATTGACTGCAATCTGAAACTTCACCGCTAGAGGCCGCTAAAAGTTCCATAGAGCCCCTTTAATCCTAAAAACATGATGATTTTTTTTTTCTTTTTCTGTCTGTCGACTATATTTTCTAAAGTAATAAAAAGAGATATCCAAAATCCCCTCAGTAAAAACATTTAACTCTAATTTGTCAACAAAATGAATCAAACACTTTGAACCTGGCTTTATCCAATGTTCAGATTTATCTTCTGGAAATCTATGCAAATTACCGCATTCTTCATTAGACAATGCTTCATTTGCTAATTTAAACAACACTTCAAAAAACTGTTGTCTTAATGTATCCTGATGATCATTAATCAACTGAGGAGGTATAGTGATATCTATTAAAGTTACCGTTTTTGACCTGTGTTGTCAATACATCCACACAAATATTTAGCTGTTGATGCCATTCAACTCTTTCACAATTGTGATTTTTCATCTAAAGCACAATAAGTGTTTTCCAGTGTACCTCTGCCATTGCGATCGCTCCTTTCTTGGTGAAAGTGTTGTCGTTGAGGTTGAGCACTCGCAGCTGGGGGTTGTGCTGCATGGCTGTGGCTAAAGCCGTGACTCCTGGGTGATTGATGCCATTCTGGGGCATGTGCACTTCCTCCAGACTGCCAATCAGCTGAGAAGATAAAGCATTCGCCAATGAGCCAATCAGGGGTGTGTTTCCTGTACAACACGTAACTCGCTGCGTCACTACAATAATACAATGCATCGTTGAAGAAATCAACTAGCTAGTCACGACTGTTTCCCAAAACCATATTGTCGTAAATGGGTCATTCAACCACGATGGTTAATGATGTCACGTAGGTGTTGGAGTAATAACTACTTTCAATGAATCAGTTTGTGATCGAATTAATGCTGGATGTTTTGCTATAAATTACAGACATGTCATCTGAGGACTATTTTGCTTTATTTCCAGATTAAATCATAGACTCGTTCTTGCGCACTAGAGCTCGTTCACACATGCGCACTCTTCAAAAACACTGCTTTAAATCTCAACAAACTAAAACAAACAAGCTTTGCCTGTCAGCATTTAAAAGTCAGCTGAAAACTCATCTCTTCCGTGAGTACTTAACATGAAAAAATCTGAAAGTCTGAATTTTACTACTCTGAGCAATGCCTGAACTTTGTATTTTGAGCACTTCTTGTGTTGTTTTTGCCTCTTCCCGACGACTCGCTTGCTTTAGTCCTCAGCTGTAAGTTGCTTTGGATAAAAGCGTCTGCTAAATGACTAAATGTAAATGTAAAAGACGTAAATGACATTTATATGTATTACAAATAAAGATATAGATTATACTGAATGTCAGCTTACTTATTTGGCTCAAGATAAGGATTTATAAAGTCGACATGTCATGCAAACAAGAAACTCTTCTTCTAACCACAGCTCGAGATCTGTCGTTTCAAACACACAACTTTGCGATGGTGTTTGCGAATATGTGTTGGAATGATGTTTTCGGGAAACACTGACTCGTTAAACTGCTGATAACAACAGAACTTGCGACTATAGTTGGCTAATGAAACACACCCCTGATGAGGGAAACCGAACAACGTTCGCAATGGATTAAATGACACCGGCTGACTTAAAGGTACAAACCCCAAATAAATGAAATAAAGAAAATGATTAATATTGTAGCTGAGATTTCGCTCTCGTGTCCTTCAGCACCTGAAAGGCCTGCGCCAGCGCTGTGGCTCCATCATTCTCCAGTCTGTTCCTGCCGGCGATGAACACCTTCAGCTGCAATGGGGCGCCGAGCGCACTCGACTCCTTATGACACGCCGTCAGGGCCGCCGCCAGGATCTACAGAAGCCCAAACACCACATTACCAGATAAAAAAAGTGCCAATATAATTAGGGTTGGGTATCGCTTGAATTTTAACGATTCCGATTATGATTCTCAATTACGATTCTTCTCAATTCCTAATTACAAATGTTCTCTCTTTCCAATTCCTCATTCTAATTCCCTCAAAAAACCTTAGATATCATTCACATGTAGTCTTATTGCAAAACATTTAATTGTAGCTGAATATCATGAACAAAAATCAACAGGCTAAATAACACTTACACAGGGAACATTTGCCTGTGCCATAGAAACACAACTAGTGGTCTAACTAATATACATTTCAAGCATTATTAAAGACGAGTAAACACTCAGTAATTAAAAAAGAACAAATAAAAAATGTGCAATTGCAACAAATAGATACAACTGAAGACAGATACGATTGGAATAAACAGTGTTTTAAGATTTTCATAAACTGTAATCAAATGTAAAATAACTCTGCACTTTATAAATAAAATATGCATTTTAAATATACAGTGAAGAAAATAAGTATTTGAACACCCTGCTATTTTGCAAGTTCTCCCACTTAGAAATCATGGAGGGGTCTGAAATTGTCATCGTAGGTGCATGTCCACTGTGAGAGACATAATCTAAAAAAAAAAAAATCCAGAAATCACAATGTATTTTTTTAAACTATTTATTTGTAAGATACAGCTGCAAATAAGTATTTGAACACCTGTCTATCAGCTAGAATTCTGACCCTCAAAGACCTGTTAGGCCATGTTTACACGGAAACGATCTGAAGAGAAAACGCAAAAGTGGCGTTGCGTTTTCACTTTTTATTCTGCGTTTAGACGAGCGTTATGAAGGGGAAATCTGCGTGCATATGGTGACGCAAAAGTGTGTGAAATTCGATGTAGTATGCACTCCAGGCGGCTAGGTGGCAACAAAGCACTGCCACACAACAGCACCAATATCTGATAATATTTTGGACAACTGCTGAAAAGACTCTTGTATGTTTATCAGAGCTGCTGTGGCAACTTGAAGGTCCGACGTATGGAAATAATCCGACATGTTAGTTATTATTTTCCTGTACTGGTGAATGCCTGTGACGTAAACGCGCACGTGATCGAGGGCAGTTTTGCGTTTTTACCGGTTTTTACCCTTTACACGGGAACGCGACGGTGGAGCGTTTTTAAGTTTTCCACTCTGGAGGGTGGTTTCACTTTTTTGCGTTTTTAAGCCATAAAAACGGCGGCACCGTGTAAACGAAAGGCACATCCGATAAAATATTTTTGCGTTTTTACTCGGAATCGTTCTCGTGTAAACAATGATCCTAAGAAAGGTGAGAAATCAGCCCAGAACTACACGGGAGGAGCTGGTCAATGACCTGAAAAGAGCTGGGACCACCGTTTCCAAGGTTACTGTTGGTAATACACTAAGACGTCATGGTTTGAAATCATGCATGGCACGGAAGGTTCCCCTGCTTAAACCAGCACATGTCAAGGCCCGTCTTAAGTTTGCCAATGACCATTTGGATGATCCAGAGGAGTCATGGGAGAAAGTCATGTGGTCAGATGAGACCAAAATATAACTTTTTGGTCATAATTCCACTAACCGTGTTTGGAGGAAGAAGAATGATGAGAACCATCCCAAGAACACCATCCCTACTGTGAAGCATGGGGGTGGTAGCATCATGCTTTGGGGGTGTTTTTCTGCACATGGGACAGGGCGACTGGACTGTATTAAGGAGAGGATGACCGGGGCCATGTATTGAGAGATTTTGGGGAACAACCTCCTTCCCTCAGTTAGAGCATTGAAGATGGGTCGAGGCTGGGTCTTCCAACATGACAATGACCCGAAGCACACAGCCAGGATAACCAAGGAGTGGCTCTGTAAGAAGCATAGCAAGGTTCTGGCGTGGCTTAGCCAGTCTCCAGACCTAAACCCAATAGAGAATCTTTGGAGGGAGCTCAAACTCCGTGTTTCTCAGCGACAGCCCAGAACCCTGACTGATCTAGAGAAGATCTGTGTGGAGGAGTGGGCCAAAATCCCTCCTGCAGTGTGTGCAAACCTGGTGAAAAACTACAGGAAACGTTTGACCTCTGTAATTGCAAACAAAGGCTACTGTACCAAATATTAACATTGATTTTCTCAGGTGTTCAAATACTTATTTGCAGCTGTATCTTACAAATAAATAGTTTAAAAAATCATACATTGTGATTTCTGGATTTTTTTTTTTAGATTATGTCTCTGACAGTGGACATGCACCTACGATGACAATTTCAGACCCCTCCATGATTTCTAAGTGGGAGAACTTGCAAAATAGCAGGGTGTTCAAATACTTATTTTCTTCACTGTAGTTACACAAGTTATACAGTCATGAACGAGTGAATTTTCTCTTGTGATATTATGGAGACTGAAGGTGCTGTCACTTTAAGAGTTGCCCAATATAGTTACACAGCCTGCAGCACATAAAAAAAAGTGCGAGTCGTCTCGTGCTTGACTGGTTTAAAATCACATTTTCTGTGAGCGCACTTTTGATGTGTTTGATGTCCTGCACAGAAAACAGGACACGAGTCGTCTCACACTTGAATTGTTTGAAGTCATATTGAAATGCTCACAAAGGAATTGATAGGAATATAACAAGTATACGATTTCTGACCTCAAGTATTCGATTCCCAACCCTAAATATAACAGTTAAGTCCACTTTTTGGTTTCTGAACTATTTTCCCATTTATTTGGGAATGATTTGCTTGTCGTGATTATCTGGTTGGTGGATATTTCTCTGCAGAATAATGGCTATTTAATGGGTAATAATGTAGTTTTTCACTAGGAATTCTGCTGTTAAAATGACTATTTTAAAATTAGCTTAAAGCAAATAGCATCGATTAACAACCTCATAGCTCACATTACGTCAGTCTTAAACAGATTAAATATCAAGTTTTTCTTGATGAAAAGGCGTTTTTCCTGTAACACCATCATAAACCCGCCCACCTTTCCTCCTCCGATGCCCATTCCACAGTTGTTCAGGCGCAGTTCCTGCAGCGAGTGACAGGCGGCGCTCTTGAGCAGCTTCTCGATGCCTTTCACGCCATCGGGTCCAAAGGCATTATCGCTCAGATCCAGAACCTTCAGCTGAGCTCCAGCCGTGATCAACGCGTCACCCAGAGAAACCTGCAGAAAAACAGCTTACTATCGTTAAATGCTCTGTTCTAGTCGGCGTAGGGTGACCAGACGTCCCGAATCCCGATTCCTGCCCTGATTGTCCCGAAAATTACACTAAAGCAAAATATGAGTAATTATTGTCTGATAAAACATTAAAAACTGTCCGTGGAGTTAAAAACTGTCCGTTTAAAAAAATAAAAATTAAACGCCGGCTGCTCATTTTGGCTGCAGCATCTTTTTTTTTCTTTTTTTTAAGTTCTACAAAGATACCATAGGCGCGAATTCAGATATGCACTGATAAGCTAATTTTCAGTCATTCGTTTCGATGAGATGGCTGGTGTAGCCTACCGGTCCGGAATCCCAACCCGCCGCGAAAAAGCAAAAAGATGAAGAGAGCGCAAGTTGCAGTAGCCGCGAGCTCAGTGAATGTGCAGGCAGCCAGTCGTAGGCTAAAGTAGTGATTGATTTGTCGCAGCACTGCGAAAAAAATAATTCGGCGATACATCGGCAATGAACAATGACATTTGAGTTCATGATTTTAATGTTTTTTTTGTGTGTGTGTCAGACTGATCTTTGAATAAAACAATGTTTGGTTCAGGTTTGAAATTCATTATCTTTTATTATGGCTATAAAAGGGTACCTTTTTGCAAACACCCCCCCCCCCGTCCCGAATTTCAGCCAATCTCATCTGGTCACCCTACGTCGGCGTAACGCATTACAAGTTACTTGAGTTTCCTAACCAGATTACTTTTTTCAAGTCACTAGTAAAGTAATGCATTGCTTTTAAAATTTACAAAAAAATATCTGAGGTACTTTTCAAATAAGTAATGCAAGTTTCTTTGTTTTCCATTTATTGACTGATACCTCTTTTGTTTCTGAAAATCGGCAGTGCGGCACTTGTTAATAAACATGGTGGTTATTGTAATTCTATTTATGCACAAAAACAGATTCAGTATTCCTAGAAATAAATAAAAACAGTGAAATGCAAACTCTGAATATTCTGAAAACCTGCAATAATTAAATCTGTTAAATAACACAAATACTTTATGTATTAAATCTCACTTTATTAACCAATGTCTTTAATGCTGACCTTTGTCGTACTTTGATGATTCCATACGAATAAGCAAAGATGACTTTAGTTAAACATTTTTCTTTTTTTCTTTTTATTGCTGAAGATTGTTATTAAATGTATTTTTTGTTAGCAAGCCCAGACAGCCCAGGTGAGAAAAAAGTAACACAAAAGTAATGTAACACATTACTTTCAATAAAAAGTAAAACAATTAGTTACTATTGTAATGCATTCATTTTAAAAGTAACTTTCCCAAACACTGGTCCTGACTACTTAGGTGTAATATAATGTAATATAGGGTTCTCAAAGGGTTTCACCAATGAAAGATGATCGTGGTGTACCATATAAAGAAAACTTTAATTGTTAAATCGTTAAATCTTACCAGCGCTGGAGGAATTTCAGGTCGCAGGCGGCCGGTAAACATGTCGCTCCAGTGGCAGCACTGACAGAGAGAAAAACAATAGAGATACGTATATGAACATTACAAAAATGGCCTAAATGTGGTTTCTTGCTCTTGGCAGCCAATAATTCAACACACAAAACAAAATACACTCTTACTGATTTCCATAATTCAAAAACAATATAAATATTTCTCCTTTTTTTCCATCACCGTGTCACATTTGGGCTCTGTAACGTTGTGATAGCCACAAATCTTATGTATCATTGCTGCAAGTGAACCTGTTATTTTATTTCACTTTTAACATCATTATAAGATAAAAAGTAATTATGATGTTAAAATGATTTTGGCTTTAAAAGTCATTGAAATAAAAAGTCGACATAAAATAAATCGATTTATTATATTATAGAAAAACTAAAATAACAGGTTCACTTCTACCCTGTTTGACTTTTAATTTCATAATTCTGACTTTTAAAATCATAATATTGAAGTAATAATATCTACTCTTTATTCATAATTGGCGGAAATGGGCTCGGAATTACGACTTATTAAGTCTAATTATGAAATAAATTCAAAGTTATAACATACATTTTAAGTCATAATTTCCACTTCTCAAGTCATAATTTTGACTTTTTGTGCATGATATCCGCACGATTGTGGCGGAAATGGCCTTTCATTTATATTTCAGTTTATTGCCAAGGCAGCATTTCTAATTTTCGGTTAGCTTATAGGCCTGCAATCCACGTTCAGATCGTGATCCGCCAGTTAAGAATGACTGTTTTAGGATAGAGTTGAATAAAACTGAAGATCACGAGTGTGGTTTCGGCACCTGCAGGTCGCTCTTCTTCTCCAAGGCTTTGGCGATGGTCTGTGCCGCCTCCACGCCGATGGTGTTTCCCTCCAGCCTGAGCGCACGCAGACCGCCAAACTCCTCGATCTCCTTCACCATCTGCCCCACTGCACACAAAACCACACATTAAACACACCACAAACAGATGTGAGACGATCATCATCGGCTGATGTGCGTCTGAGCTCACCAGACTGAGCGTTGTCCAGTTTAAGACCCTGTCCTTTATAGCTGAGCTCTCCCTCGTTGACTTGAGCTTTCGCCAACGAGTCGGCGAGATTCGCCACATCATCTGACGCCATCCTGACACCAACTGAAGAACATATAAACACATAAGAGTTTAAAGAGAGAAGAAACAGTTCATGTGAATCATGATGATGATACAGTATAACATTAGGCACACATTAGAATCAAACCCACTTTATTTTTATTATTAGGCCTAGACACTACAGGTCCATTTTTCAGATTTTGGGCTATTTGAGTTATTTGGGCTTTTCATAACATGTAGTTTTAGCTAGTGAAAGGAAAACATCCAATACACTATTAAATGTCTAGCCTATCTATTTGCGTCTGTAGATTTCTATTCCAATACCGTTTTTTTTCTCCCAGCACTTCAGCCGCTCTTACACACACCAAACTTTACAGTTTCATTCCTGTCTATATTCTGAAGGTTTTTACTGAGGGGTTTGTTCATATATCATTCAGCTGTTTTTATATAATGTTTTATTCCTAAAAATATGGTGAATGTATTTTTTTCTGACTGCTGACAGTATTTTCTGACTTATGAAGAGATAAAAAGAGATATCCAAAATCCCCTCAGTAAAACCCTTTAACTCTAATAACTTATGTCAACAAATTTAAACAAGAATTTTTAACCTGGCTTTATCCAATGTTCAGATTTATCTTCTGGAAATGTATGCAAATTAGTCCATATTTATCTAGATAATGCCTCATTCGCACATTTAAACATAACATTTCAGAAAACTAGCAATGCAAAAAAACTTGCAATTCTTAATGTAATCAATCAATAAGTCAAAGTAGATCCTCTTTTACCATCATGTTCATCTCTGTAGTGTATTTCCTTAATTATTTTTATTGTTAATATTAAAGTGCATAGATGAATTCATCCCAATTAAACCTTTTTTACATCTTAAAATGTTAAATATTCTTAATAGTGTAACCGCTGTTGTTTACCCAATGTGGGTATGTTGTTGTCATATGAACATTATACACCATGATCAACACACAAAACACGTTTTGAGCGATTCAGCCTATAACAGCTATACACTCGTTCCCGGAACAAACTTAGTGTATAAATATTATCTTTGTACTTACAAGTGGTGGTTGAAATTATTTCTGGCTGTAGATGTAGGCTATTTCTTTTTTCTCCCAATTCCTTCCTCCCGCTCGCGCTGATGACGCAGATTGTGTAGACGCGCAGTGATTCATGGGGTTTGTAGTTCTATGACCTAATTCTAGCGCCATGAATTTTCCGTGTCTTTTTGTCATTTGTTTGAGATTTACTGCTTGTGTTGAGTAAAATTAACACAACGACGTTATAACTGGTTTAGGATTTAAAACGATTAATAATTCACAGTATTGATTTTGTTGGCAGGTTTAGCTTTAATATTAAGGAAACTTGTTAAACTGCAGTGTAAAATCACGTTTTTCCCCCCTACCGTGTCTATTATGTTCAGTGAGATACTGAAATACTGGGAGGGAATTCATCACTCTAAAAAAATATCTAAAAACACGTCCCGTAGGCTACCAACAAACTAACAGCAGTTATGTGTGTGTTTATGTTCGTAAAAAACAGGTCAGTGTATGCTATCAGATTTTTTTCTATAAAATGATTTAGGATTATAATTATTTGTCGATTAAAGTTTATCAGTGTCCAGAGACCTAACTCCGTTATATCGTAACGTCACTGTAACATGACAAGTGTTACTTTTATTAGCGCTGTTCATGATGGGCCAATCACAGATGTCGTTGATTCCTGGAACTGGGTTATTTGAATATTACTTTATAATGTTTATTATAGCGTGTTTCCATTTGTATAACAGTTATCGACTCTACATCGAAATTAATCGAAATTAATATTTTCACAGTATGTACGTTCACAATAACGAATAACAATAATATCAAAACGTCCAGAGTGAGATTGCCTCCTGGCGGAACGGTCGCGTGCGTCTCATGGGAAGCGGTTATTAACTGGAAACATTTGTCGAGTTCACAGTGCAGTGTTGTCGACACATGATACATCTGGAAAATGTCGTGAGATTGATCAATTCATAATCTGTCAGTCATTCCTCTAATGTTTAAGACACGAATCGCTAACTAGACACACGCGAATCTCAGAAGAAAGCGCGTTTGGTCTTGATTTTCTCCAGACACACACAGGTGAGTTTAGTGGAGTCATCTAACTTTTTGCGTGATTGTGATATGACTGTAATCGGAAGTTATATTTGCTCTTTGGTGGCTGACTTTGTGGGTTATTGGGTCCTCGTTTTGAACGTTTATTTCTAGCTGCTTCACAGTTTCGTTTTTGCAGAAGCTGTAGGGAGGAAGTTATTTTGGGCGTGTTTCAAATGTCCACTAGTTCTTCTAATACGCTAGCGGTTTTGGGTAGGATCTGAATATGTAGTTTATGCTATAATACTTGTATACTGTAATAATTTAAAGTGATGTCACCTCCTTCAGTCTTTTAATATTTGGTGTATATCGGATGCAAACACGTACAAAAAATGGTTGTCAATGGTTTACACACAAAAAAGAAAAATGTTTAGTTGGTCAACTGTAAGTTCTCTTACTATGTAATGTATGGGGAAAACTAATATAAAGTTAAATAAAAATGGACAAATATCCTATAATTTATAGTGAACTCTTTTAAAATGTCACTTTTTTGTAAATTACAGTTTTAAATTGTAAGCTTTACAGGTTCTGTAAGTATGTTTATTTTTACTGTATTTTTACACATTCTTTCAATCACAGCTACCATTCTTTTCTTTAAAAAAAGGTGTGTTTTTACATTGAAGGAATTTCATTCTTTTTGTTGAACAGATGGTAAATGTGAACTTTTACTCATGCTTTTGTTTGTTTTTCAGGCTTGTGATGGTCAAACATGAGCGCTGAGCGTCAGAAGCGCAGAGAGGAGATTCAGAGAGCGCTGAGCTTCATCAAGTACGACTAACTGATTGTTATATCCTTTGCCCGAATAGGCCAGGAAGACGCACTTATAAGTTGTCATAAGTTCTCACAATACGGAGAAAGAAAATTCACTGACATGTTTTTGATAGTAGATAGTGTTGGCATCCACTCAAAGTATTTTGGCACCAATTCATGCGTTATCTGGTCAAATTCGACGGATGTTCAACATGAGCGGATTGTGTGAAACTAGCCAGTCGAGAAGCACTGATCTACTTTGTCATTCTCCACTATTACTCTTCTAATTGAGTGACTGTTTTTATCCGTGTCTACAGATGTTCTCTGCCTTATCCGGATCCTGCAGGCTATGAGGTTGGAGGATATTTTGCACACAAATGCTTATCTGAATGAAGACACATTCACAATATTTCACCATAGTAGAGCTGAGTAAACTCACTCGGATAGTTAGCATGCTGGTTCTGTTATTACAGCTCAAAACGAATGTTAAAAAGATTCATATAAGACCATTTGTTTGTTTCTTCGGTCCCTGTTGCAGGGGTTTGTGGTTCAGCTGGTGTGTGATCTCTTAGACGAGGGCAATGCCTCGTTTCGAGAGGGTGAGTGGACTCAGGCACGGGGTCATTTCAGCGAGGGCGTAAACGTCTCTCTTTACGCTCAGGCCGAGGGGCTTCACGTCCCCAACGCCCTGCTGGAGAGTCTGTACATCAACCGTGCGGCCACACATCAGAACATGGTGAGTATATCTGTCTTTACAGACAAAACTGTGAACTTAACTTGTGCGCTAAGTTGGAATAATGCATAAAACATTTTACAAATTTACATTTACATCCTGTGTTCAAGAGAACAAAATCGTCACTTCCTGGGAAATTGGTGCAGAATATCTGTATCAAAAATGAAAGTAGCTGCAGTCAGCGAAGAAACAGTATAAATGAGTTGCGCCTCACAGCAGTTTCAGAACGACTGAACCAACATTTGAGATGCTATTCGATGAGATCGGTCCGCTGGTTAAAAATTTTTCCGCCTTTTAGTTTTTTTTTATGTGCATTTTTAAAATGTATGCCCATCTTGATGGTTTCTTTCAGGTTTTTTTTTTTTAATGCAATATCACAAAATGTGCATATAAATAGATGCCAGGGTCTCTAGATTCCACATGCTTTCTGCAGATTTAGCTGTGAAGTTCCTATTGGATGTTTTATATTGATTACTACTAATAGTGATCGGTGATATGGATTTTATTTTGTTGATGTTTTGACTTGACATCACACTTTTTAATTTTAAGAGTAAATGAAACATGCATAACAATTGCAATACAATTATTATATCACAAACTTCATAAATTAGAAAAAAAAATCTTTAAAATAAGCAATTTATACTTCAGATAGCAACTTCTTGATTATT
Source organism: Semotilus atromaculatus (assembly GCA_031834385.1). Taxonomy (NCBI): domain Eukaryota; kingdom Metazoa; phylum Chordata; class Actinopteri; order Cypriniformes; family Leuciscidae; genus Semotilus; species Semotilus atromaculatus. The sequence continues at coordinate 5,736,564 of JAULUF010000005.1, read as the reverse complement.
TCTCACAAATAAAGAAATAGTTAAAAACATGAATTAAAAAGGAAGTAAAGACTGTAACCATCAGTGGTCTCACTAATCTAGTAAGTCTGTGTGCTGTGTTTTTTTTTTTTAATCTATAAAGTTTCTGGCTTTTCGCCCCAGTGCTCTCAGTTGCCCCTCGCTCAGGAACACACAGCCATGGGAGGAAATTGAAAACACTGAAAAAGCTTGAACACTGAGCTTTTGTCTGAGCTATATTGTTCAGCTAGTGTATATACTCAACGGCAGGAATACATTAGCGTCAATAAGTCATGCGCTCGGATGCGAGGAATGTTCAAGGATTCCTAAGGAACCAGGCGAAGATATCTCCAGACATGGATAAGGAGCAAGGACGACATGATAGCATGAAAAAGAGCTTAGCTGTGAATGTCACAGATCCCTCTCTAACTCCAGCTAGATGTATGTGAACTGACTGAGGCCTTCACCAGACGAGGGCCACTATAAGAACCAGACAGATTTAGCTGGGTTGAGGACTTCTAGATGTGGTCAAATTCCTCATTCCTCATCTTTAGGAATGAGGAATGAAGTTTGTGCTCCCTTTCAATTTTAGCCTGTAATATTATTGTACCAATTAGTCCAATTCGAAAATGAAATGAACAGAAGTTCCACACAAATGAACAAAATAATTATTTCGATAAACCCAAATCATGTCTGAATCCCTATATTGTGTGCTTCGGTATTATGATTATTTAATCTGTGCTTGTCGATCTATCCTCGTTTCTGGTGTTTCTCAGCTGGAGCAGACGGTAGGGTTTTAAGCCATGAGTTCCCCTAGAGGACTCAAAGACACCCCTGGTGTGAGCGCTTTTTAACAGTGTGCACCTATAGTGTGCCCATGTGTCTCACTCTGACACTCTTCAGAAAAACTGCTAGATTCGCGAGTTTGTGGAGTTACATTCAAAGATTGTTTAAATCTACAATATGTAACTTTTTTTGTTCACAATTAACAAAATGTTACATATCAATACATAGAGTTAATGCATCATCATTCCTACTTCCAAAATGTGTTTTTGTCTTACCCTGATTCACTATAGTAAGCCTATTATAAGTGTTTATATTTTAGACCTATATGAGTTTTATTTTACGGGAAATAGTGTTCATGCGTCACTCGCCCATCTCGCGTCGTATCCGTAAACAGAGAAAAGTTGCTCCTGCTGCTGTGACGCGTGTCTGGTGTGAGAGGTCAGAGGTTAGCCGTCACAACGAGTGAGAAAGGTTGACATGGAGCCGCTAAATCTCCAACATCTGTGGAATCACCGGTTAAAAAAATAACCGAACAGAAGAGTCTGCTCGCAAAAAGAGAACGCGAAAGCTTGGCTTTTCAGAGATGGCGAGAACTGAGGAATTCAAAATGTTGTAAAAGAGTCGCGGATGTTGTGTTTTTATTACTCAATATGTGAGTAAGGTGTTTTATTGAACAGGTAAACTGTTGTGGTGGATTTTGAATAGATAAAATAGTAAGTTATCTTTTAAACTAACCATGATTCTAACATCTAAACTTTACTTCCTTTTTCAGGCCTAAACATTCTAACACAATGTACTAAACGTTCTGTTCTTTCTAATTGTGTCTCTGAAGTGCTGACCATGACAATCTCAAAAATATACTGTCCGTTGTGTGTCATGATATATTGAGCATTTAACTGAACTCTTAAAACTTTCCACTTCTTTTTAATGATTCAAGACAATTCTGCTTATGCCAGTAACAGAGGGAAAAGAGCTTGCTTTACAAATGAAACCAATCATATTGATTGAAGGTGACAACATGTTAGCAGTTTGTTGTGTCTGTCTATTCTATAAAAACGGTTGTATCCGTGTTAACTGGTGGGATTCTTTCTGAAATTTGTCTGAGATCCTCCGGCTTCTTCTTGTGGGAGATTCCCTGAGAACTGGTCAAGTACTCTTGAGATCCTTTCCATCTAAACTGGTTTCATCTCTTACGTCTAGCAGTGAATGTTTTATGAGCACTAGGAGAACCATATTCATCCTCACAGTCACGCAGAGCTGAAGCACAACCAAAACAATGTTCTTCTGCAAAATGCTTTTTTAACTAGAAAGCCAAAATTTATATGGTGTATTTTTGTAGTGTAACTTTAAATTATATAAATTTGTATTTTCTGAATGCCGACAGTAAATGAGAAAGTATTATAGTGTTTGCATTTCTATTTTTACAAATAGAAAGGTAAACGCTAAAATACTTTGTTTTAAATGCCATTATTCTTTGTTTATCAGTTCTGTCTAATTAAAAAAAACGGACAGTAAACTAGTGAAGACGGAGAACGGGAGCTCTTGCACATGCTGTCAAAATAAAAGCCAGCTTCTGACACTTATCGGCCAAACAGAAAAATATCAAACATCGGCCGATATATCGGTCACGCACTGATCACTAATGTAAAGCAGGCTATAAGTGTGTTGTGTTTTCTCTGTCAGGGTGAGTTCGACAGCGGGGTGAAGGATTGCGAGCGCGCTCTGGAGGTGTGTAAAGACAGCGCTAAAGCGTTGTACCGTAAAGCCGTGTGCCTGAAGGAGTCTGGGAAACTGAGAGAGGCGTATGACTGCAGCGCTGCGTGTCTGCTGGCCTCACCGCAGGTAAACCTCACACGAGCCAATGTCAAGATGGAGGGAAATGTCTCTGCGCATTAATGTGTTTTGTAAAGGAATTTTGTGAAAAACTAATTACAATTATTATTTTAAGGATGTAATATTATTTTAAATGTTAATAATTATGTAGTTATTTTTTTACTGTATTTTATACTTTGCAAATATGTATTTTTAATCCAGATTATTTATCCAATGGGGAAAAAAAAAAGAATTAAGCCATTTCACACTATCCAATAATCACTAAAAGGCCACAAATTGTAATTGTTATTGGTTTGTTATTAATCTATACAGCTCAACCCTTATCACTATTTGTACAATTAAACTAAATTTGTCCCAGTTTAAGAATTATTTAAAACATTTCAATTAGAATAAACAGACACAATTAATACACAGAGAATGAATGAAAAAATAAAACAGTAAAATATTTAGCATTTTCACAATTATATATGTTTATATATTAGGGATGGTAAGATTAATCGATTCGCATCGGTGCATCGGCATAAAAGCTAACGATGCGATGCATCGATTTAAATAAGTGTGCATCGGATACAAGTTGGCATTTGTATCGCGATGCATCGGTTCTAACATATCTGCATCGGTAAAAAAAGATTTATTCATATATAATTATTAGTAGATGCGTTATACTTTTACTATTTAGAAAGTGATCAATCATTTGTGACCATTATGTAACTGCTGCGTTCACACCGGACGCAGATGGAGCGCCTGTAGCGGGAGATTTCCATGTTAAGTCAATGTAAAGACGCGTTGACGCGGGTCTGGAGGTCCTGCGATTTCGCCTCATTCGCGCGTCCAGTTCGACTAGATTGATTTCTTCTTTCTAAACTGTTGCTCGAGCGCGTTCTCTCATCACCACTGCTGACGCTGCTGTACGTGAATATGACGTATCGCAACACTACTAGAGTGCGAGGCGTGTCCTGATATCACCTATACATTTAAACCTTAAAGTAGGACATTTAAGTTAATCTGGTTTACAGGAGCCTGTGACTGCAAATAATTGGGGTTTTTATATATATATATAAATATATATTACATTTGAATACAGTTATGAAAGACCTATTTGTGAAAGTTTATTTTTATTTTTATTACTGTTTATGTTAAAACAGCACCTGCTTTCTGGTCACTGTTAGCCTACCTGCTGAAATCACATTAGGAACATTTCTTTATTGTTTATCCCTGAGCATCCTTAGATTGTTTCACTGTTAAATGTGTGAGCTGTTAAAAAATGTAACTGGAGACAGGACAGGAAAAGTATGTCTGTTTTTATTTAGCCTAATCTTGTGTTTGTGAAAGAGCCATGCGTTAAAAGTCAGATATATGGCACTTAAGCTACTTTATGATTTGTTGTATGTCTGAACAGAAGAAATAAAAGTTAACTATCTATACAATATTGAATTGCATAGCATCATATTTTTCTCCATTGGATCGTATTACATTGAATCGCATCGCGTTAAATCGAATCGAAATCGGATCGCACCGAATCGTTAAAGTAGTGAATCGTATCGCATCGCATCGGTAGATGCTTATATGTATCTTTAATGTATCGAATCGTTGGCTGTGCATCGAGATGCGTATCGCATCGGTCTCAGCTATGGAGATGCACATCCCTATTATATATATATAAACTCGTGGTTAACTTGCGTAACTGTTGCCGCTCATTAATGTGTGTTAATATATTGGTGCTTAATAAATGTGATTAAAGCTCTAATAAATACTAAAGTAATTTAGTTAAAAATTAGTATTAGTAAAAAAAATATATATATTAGTTAATATGCAATGCTATTTACCATATTCATTATGTAAAAATATTTAACTACATTTTTACTGTATTTTCCACTTTTAGTCCAGTTTATGTTTCCAATGGGAAATAAAACAAACTTAAGCCATTTTAATACTATTCGATATCACTAAAATGCAGAGTTATTAGTTATTATAGTGTATTTCTTTATTTTGTCATCTATATTACTCATTTCATTACACATTTCATAGAGTTAAACTAAATGTATAAATGTGACATTTAAAGCGGCATGTCACAAAATAATTTAAAACATTTCAGTTGACTAAATAGACTAAAGTAATACACAATAAAAATAAATACATAGTATTCAAAAACATTCAGCAATTTCAGAATGACAAATATTTAAGAAATTGAACTGAAATAAACTGTTAACTGGCATAACTAGGAATAATAATTATTAAATATGTATATTAAGACAATTATTTATAAAGTATAAAATGTATGTAAATTTAGAAAATCAGGAATGTTTTTTCTGTTAATCTCTGGGATATCTGTCTAATAAACAGATAAATGAACTTAATCTTATGGATAATTTTCAGTGTTTAGCTGCACATTAGTCAGTGTTCTTGATTAGTTGCGTCAGGGTCATGTGACATGTTTTTCTGTGTCGTTTTCAGGACCAGACGGTCAGTAATTTGTCCCAGGAAATCGCAGCCAGTCTAGGCCTGAAAACCAGAAAAGCGTACATCAGTTCTCAGGTGAGTACCCAGAATTCCCTGCATGACATGTTTACAAAAGTTATATTTGAGTGCAATACAGAAATGTTTCATGAAGATAATCATATTTATTAATATCAAATCTTCTTTATTCTGTCTCAGAGTGGGAAAGCGGCAGGATCTGAGGACGACGGGCTCGTACCTCCACCTTTAGATGAGGCAGGACTTCGTTCAAAAAGCAAAATCAACATTTTTAAACTAATCAGCATTGCATGAATCTGTGCGTTGCAGCTCAGCTGAGTAGATTAAGACATTCTCCCTCTCTTGTGTTTTGTGTTTGTTTGCAGATATCTTCTGTTGAGCTGGAGAAAGTGGCTGACTCTGCAGGTACTTTAAGAGGTTTTATTATGTTCAGAATATCATGATACTCTGTGTGGAATGCAGGGAATGCAGCATGTTTTCCTGTCGCTCAGATAGTGAAGAGCAGAGCTAGATAGGCCAAGGTCTTTGGCTCAATCCCCAGAGAAAGCTTGAGCTGATGAAATACTTTGAAGTCGCGTCTGCCAAATGCATAAACTTTACAATAAGGTTAACTTGCATTAGCTAACATTAACTAACAAATGCTTTTATTCAGCAAGGATATTTGTAAGGACATTTATTTGTAATGTTGCAACTTTATCAAAGAATCCTAAAAAAATTAAATGTATCAGTTTCCACAAAAAAAGTAACTTATTTGCATTACCGGTACTTAGTTACTTTTTATGGAAAGTAATGCATTACATTACTTTTGCGTTACTGGCTGGTTTCTTTTCTTTTTTTCTATTTTTCTAAATCTATTTTTTGCAAATGTTAAGACCCTTTCACACCAAAAGGGAAATGAATAAGCCTCAGGCTGAAGGAAATGCATATTTACGCGTGTACAGTAGAGGGCGCTGCTTAAACAGACCGTTCAGCTTCTGCTATTCTGAATTAAAGAACACTAGGATACAGAAGGAAGTTCAACACTCTTATTTCTAAATCGAATATAAGGTCATTTTTGCTTATTAGTATGGTTGAATTAGATCATTGAAGGTCAGCAGCAAAGACTTTGGTTAATAAAGTGAGATTAAATACATAAAGTGTATTTGTGTAATTGTATATAGTTGAATATAAAAATTTGCCTAAAATTCGGAGATTGCATTTTCACTGTTTTTATTCATTTTGAGGAATACTGAATGTTTTCGTGCAAGTGAGATGAGTAAATGCATGTTCTAGACTAGAACTAAAAAAAAAACATCATGTTTAAGCAGTGCACACACACACACACACAACACCTCATTTTATTTCTCTCAACAGCTGTCAGTCAATAAATGTGAAAAAGTAACTAGCGTTACTTGAAAAAGTAACTTAGATATTTTGTTGTAAATTGAAAAAGCAATGCATTACTTTACTAGTTACTTGAAAAAGTAATCTGATTACATTACTCAAGCTACTAGTAATGAGTTTCCCCCAACACTGGTCTCAAGTATACAATATATGTTGGATCGTTAAGTACGCAAGTGTTTGTTAAACTCTGCTGTTGATTACGCGTGTGTGTTCAGTATGTCGTCGTCTCTTGACAGCGGGTTCGTCTGAATGGCCGTCTCCTGTGTTACCGGCCCCGGTCCCCGTGAGCGACTCCCATGAGGCCCTGGGTCTGTCGGTGCCCGTATCTCAGCCGCTGGAGGACAACGACCTGATGGGAGACGATCTGGACCTTCTGCTGGACTGCATGTCCAAAGAGGAAGACACACCACAGGTGAGGGCACTGAATATGAATATTAGGGGTGTAACGATACCCTCATGTCACGATTAGATACATATCACGATACCGAACTCACAGTACGATATTTCAATACTCCAAGACATGATATAATATTGTAACAAAAAAATGTCCTGTTGATTAAAGGTACAGTGTGTACATTTTCGTGGCATCTAGTGGTGAGGTTGCGAATTGCACCCAACAGAAGTTACGGTGGCCGTCAGGAAGTGATGTCGTCGTCTGAGACAGCAGAGAGTAGCCAGTTCAGCAATGAGGTTTCTGTACAAAGAAAAATAAAGAAATTAGGTTTACTTAATTATTCAGTAAAATGATATGTTATTGCAAATATTATTGTTACTTGTTCATCATTGTGTGAGTGTTTTATTCGCTGACTTTAGCTAGATCTTTGCACGAAGAACAACATAGTGACGAAACGTGTTTGTCCGTTCAGGGTCACCGTAGAAACATGTTGATGTAAGGAGACCCGCGGTGTGTGTAGATAGAAATGCCTCATTCTAAGGTAATAAAAACACAGTGGTTCATTATGTAAGGTCTTTATACACCACTAAAAACATAGTTATATACATGATATTGCATTTCTGTCAACAGATCCTCCTAAATATTACACCATGCACCTTTAAAATGCTAAACTTGGTGTTACATTGTGTGTGTAAATGAACAGGCTTGGACTTGGTGCTGGAAACCCAAAAGCACAGGACAATAGAGACACCAGAATGACAATATTCATGATTCTGAAGCTGAAAATACTGAATTATTTTTTTAATATGTTTGCACTCTTTCACTGACTAGATATATTTAAAATAATTTAGGCCACTTCTTACTGGTAACATCAGACATTTGGCATTCAGACATCAGGACCCACAAATATTCCCCCATTGTATTATACATCATATTCAACATTATATATAGTAGTTTAATGTAGTACTGACACTAAAACTCTTGAAAACGTGATTTTCTTTCTCCCACTGTAATTGTTATTTTGGGTGACCTATCTACAATACATATTGTCACTATCCAAGATACATAGTTTTGCATTTTTGTATTGCGATATATATTGTTACACCCCTAATGAATATGAATATGAAATGAAAGCGTGTGTTTGTGATGCCAGTTGAATCTTCCCTGTTTGGCACTCAGAGCGGAGTCGTCCCCACCGGTCTGGTGTGTTTCTCGTCCGCGTCTCCTCGTCTTCCTCCCGCGTTCTTCTCCTCTGTCGGGAGTCAGTTGAACTCGCTGGACTCTTTCACTAAACCTGAGATGAACTCCTGCTCCACCCTGGACGCATTAGACTCCATCTGTCCGTCCACAGACGCGGGTCCCCTGCAGCGCCCTCTGGTGGTGGGAGGAGACGTGCTCGACTCGCTGTCTGAATTCACTCTCCCAGGTCCATTACTAAGATATTTGATTTGGTAACACTTTATTTTGATGGACCCTTTTGAACATCCTGTTGACTTTAAGTAACTTTGCACCTATGTGTCAACTATCTCTCATTAGAGTATTAGTAGACTGTATCTGCTAACTTTTTAGTTTTTTTACTTTTTAATTTATATTTATAGTTAGCTAACTGCTAACCTTGGAACCTATTTCAGAATGTGTTAAAGGGCCCATCAAAATAAAGTGATAATTTTTATTTACAGAAATTAGGAGTGTCGAGATTTTAAAATAATTTACTTAAGTTATTGCTAATAAATAAATAATAAATAATTACGTTTTTTGATTCCCAAAGTTTCAAGATCTTAATGTTTACTTTTGCATTTGTGATCATTACTTAGAAAAATTACATTCATATGACTTTTTAAGATTTGATTAATCTCTATAAATAAAACAGGGAACAAATAAAACGTTTATTTCTCTGTCAGGTGGGAAAGTCTGTCCTAGTTTTCTGCCGTCGGTCAAACTGACAAACTCTTCTCATATGGTGAGTGTGACGTCTCTGACTGCTGATGATATGAACACATTAGAGCATCTCTGTTTATCCTGAGAGTTTTCGTGTGTGTGTGTGTGTTACAGAGGAACGGTCACGTGACCTCCACACTTTCCTGTCTGTCCAAGAACCCACTGGAAAAAACACATGAATTTGCTCAAGCCTGCAGCAGCTGCTTCACTTCTATAGGTGATTCACATCTATCTATCTATTTCTCATCTATCTATTCATCTCTCTCTCTCTCTCTCTCTCTCTCTCTCTCTCTCTCTCTCTCTCTCTCTCTCTCTCTCTCTCTATTTCTCATCTATCTATGTATCCTTTTATCTCTCTCTTATCTATCTATCTATCATCTATCTATCTATATATCCATCCATCCATCTCTCTCTCTCTCTCTCTCTCTCATCTATCTATTTCTCACCTATCTATATATTATTTTATCTATCTCTTATCTATATATCTATCTCTCTCTCTCATCTATATATATATATATCTATCTCTCTCATCTATATCTATATATCTATCTCTCTCTCTCATCTATCTCTCATCTATATCTATATATCTATCTCTCTCTCTCATCTATATCTATATATCTATCTCTCTCATCTATATATATATCCTTCTGTCTCTCTCTCATTTATCCATCCATCTATCTCTCATCTATTCATCTATCCATCTATCTATTTCTCATCTATCTATCCATCTCTTATCCATCTCTCTTTCATCTATCCATCTATCTATCCATCTTTCTTTCATATATTCATCTATCTATCCATCTCTCTTTCACCTATCCATCTATCTATCCATCTTTCTTTCATATATTCATCTATCTATCCATCTCTCTTTCATATATTCATCTATCTATCCATCTCTCTTTCATCTATCCATCTATCTATCCATCTCTCTTTCACCTATCCATCTATCTATCCATCTCTCTTTCATCTATCCATATATCTATCCATCTCTCTTTCACCTATCCATCTATCTATCCATCTCTCTTTCATCTATCCATATATCTATCCATCTCTCTTTCATCTATCCATCTATCTATCCATCTCTCTTTCACCTATCCATCTATCTATCCATCTCTCTTTCATCTATCCATATATCTATCCATCTCTTTCATCTATCCATATATCTATCCATCTCTCTTATCCATCTCTCTTTCATCAATCCATCTATTTGTTTCTCATCTATCTTTCCATCTATCTCTCTTTCATCTATCCATTTATCTATCCATCTCTCTTTCATCAATCCATCTATCTATCCATCTCTCTTTCATCTATCCATCTATCTATCATCTCTCTTTCATCTATCCATCTATTTGTTTCTCATCTATCTTTCCATCTATCTCTCTTTCATCTATCCATTTATCTATCCATCTCTCTTTCGTCAATCCATCTATCTATCCATCTCTCTTTCATCTATCCATCTATTTGTTTCTCATCTATCTTTCCATCTATCTCTCTTTCATCTATCCATTTATCCATCTCTCTCATCTGATTTCTCTCAACATGGGGACAGGAGAGCTGTCAGATATTCAGTTGTAAATTTAAAAGTAATGCTGCTTACTAGTTACTTGAAAGTAATCTGATTACGAAACGTGTCTGTGTGTCTCTCAGGTCCAGGTGTGCTGGATTTTGAGCTCAGGTCTGATGTGAAGCACAGCTGTCAGAAGGATCTTCTGCTGTGCCGGCGGAGGGGCGGAGCTAACTCGCCCTGGAGGCGGATCCGGCCCCGCCCAACTCGCAACAACTTCCAGGCCGCCTTCGTGCTCTGCAGAGGTGCGTCACATGCAGAGTGATTCAATTAACGAGTACTAGGGATGTGACGTGAGGATATTTTCCCACCGGTATCACCGGCCGGGGCTTTGAAATCGCTCATTTCAAGGCGAAAGTTACATGCGCGCGTCCGCACGTGCATTCATAATGATGTGGAGCAGAGCGAGTGTTTTCCATAATGAACTGAAAACGCTTGTGGAGCCGTGTGCATTTTAGTTTTGCTTTCAAATTAGCATAAATTTGATGGCGGAATGGTGAGCTTACTAAAAAACACAACAACAAAACAGTACAATGACAAATTCGTTGAAATAGGCGCTTTTACTTTTCGCTTTGACACCAAATAATCCGCCATCATCTTGTCCATCAGTTTCTCACTCTCGTGATGAATGAAATCTGACTCCTGTTGCGACTCTAATTCAGATCATGATTTATTAAGCAGACACGTTCAGTTTTTAATTGTAGTGACTGTTCTCTGACTGAACTGAATGATTTTATTTAGAAAAAAGAAAAAAAAATCAATATCGATGGTGGCGGCGGTGGGCAAGTGATGTAACTTCTAATCGTTGCTTTCGATCACCGGTAATACCGTCAACACAGACTATCGTAGCAAAACTAACTAGAGCCTTAATTAATGTGTGTGTGTGTGTGTGTGTGTGTGTGTGTGTGTGTGTGTGTGTGTGTGTGTGTAGAGGTGTTGGAGAGTCAGGTGTGTAAGTTCGGTGAGGGCTGCACGTTTGCATATTGTCAAGAAGAGATTGACGTGTGGACGCAGGAGAGGCGGGGCTTACTCGTCCGAGAGCTGCTCTTCAATCCACTGGCGGCCAATGAGAGACAAGCACTCAGCGTCGTCGCACTCCTGAACACACACACGGGCATGTTCATGTTCCTCTGTGAGGTAACAACACACACACACAATTGTGGTGAAAATTTTAATGATTCGAGACCAGTCTTGAGATTTTTACTGATGGATTTATTCCTGTTGAAAGAGTCTTATAATGGGGTGTTACTGATATACAGTGAGTGCTTAAAAACTAAAAATCGTAAAAATAATCACGAGAGATGCATAAGAAATAAAAATAACAATAAAAGCTAAGAATAAAAAATGATTAATTTATTTAAAATGTGTTAAAAAAAAACAAATAGGATTTATTTAGCTATAGTTTTTGTCCTTTAAATTTAGTCCAAAAGTTCTTGTCATATTCATTAATATTAGTCAGTTTTACTATAAAACTAAAAAATGCTAAAATTGCATCTAATTTTAGATGAAAACATTTGGTTGACGAGTGCAGAATAAAACTAAATATTCAAACCCTTTATATATTAATTGAATCAACATTTAAATGTGTATCAACACAAACATATTGTTTTGTTAAAACTTAATCTGTTAAAATAAGATATAATAACATTATTGATAAACATTCTTGTTGATTCTAGATGTTCTTCTGGAAAATTGTTTGTTCATTATTAATATTTTGCCATGTTTTGCTTGTCATATTTTGTCAACATCATGTTTTAATTAATGCATTTAAGTATTATCGTGTGATTTTCATAAAATCATTGACAAAATAAAAAAAAACATTGTTAATGACCACTTTAATGAAATTAGCACTGACCCTCATGTAGAGCACTTACACTTTATATCATAAGTGACATAATTTGATGATGTAATGACATCATTGACATGATGTTGACATGATGTAAGTGACATCATTTTACACAGATAAATATTTCTGTTATTTAGTGGAAATAATGACCTGGTTCAGTGCTGTGGATGAGTCGTGTGTGTCTAATGGCTAATGACACACGCGTGTCTGTCCTTCATCAGGCCTGTTTTGACTGTAAACCCAGAATCATCAGCAGACGCTGGAAGGAGAATCCAGCTGTGTGTGCCAATCTACAAACACAACATCAGTTCGACAAGAAGAAGTACGCGAGAACAACAACAACAACAACAACATCCATCTAGTGTTGTCAAAAAGTACCGTCTTCGGTACCAAGTCAGCACTGAAATTTAAATATGTAACGATACCAGCATTTTGAGCGCTGTTGAACAGATTCTTCAACGCCTCTGATTGGCCACTGAGTTCACGCGCTCAACATATGTCTCTGGTTGACTACAATGATCAACAATGACATGTTTGACACTCTTCACCAAGCGCTTGCATAGATACACACAGGGGCTCTTAAAGCAGCGGATGTGTTACCACGATGTGGTATCGTTAAATTTTTTTTTTAAATTAAGAACCAACGTTGGTACTGAAGTCTGTACTTTTGACAACACTACATCCATCCATCTACCCATTCATCTATCTATCTCGTTCTATCCATCCATCTCGTTCTATCCAGCCATCCATCTATCTATCTATCTAGGCCTATCTATTGATCTATCTATTGATCTATCTATCTATTTATCTATCGTTCTATCTATCATTCTATCTATTTATCTACCGTCCTATCTGTTGTTGTTCTTTCTATCTATCTATCTATCTCGTTCTATCCATCCATCATCTATCCGTCCTTCCATCTATATCCATCCGTCCTTCATCTATCTATATTAGGGTTGGGTACCGAAACTCGGTTCCAATAGGGAACCGGTTCCGACGTAAACGGTAGTAACCAGACCGAATAAGAACGACAATTTCGGTGCCTGATTTCGGTGCCTGTAAAACATCTCGCGGCACGAATGATCCAATACATATAAATAAAACATCTCTAGTTAACCAGCAGAGCATTCATTTCGTTCGTTTGTTAAATAAGAGGCGATCTAGCACTGAAATGTGTTTTTTAAATCAAGTGATCAAAGTGCTCTTTGCCTCTGCGATCAGTGGCGCGGATGGCTCGCGCACCCAGCATTGTCTTCACTCGGACGCGCGCTTCAATCGAGACTCTCTATTCGTTCCAGTGAACTCACAAAATATAATTCACAAAAACGTGTCCCTGCTTGATATACAACCACTGATGAGCATAATTGGTTTTGATGAGAACAAAAAAAAAAAGAAAAAAACTGTACGAATGCGGATTACAACTCAGATCCTCTGACACGCTTGACGAAAGTTCAAGTTCAGCAGCTGCCAGTGTCTCTATAGCACGCAGTGTGTTTATCGTGCAATTTATATGCGAAAATTAGATTTTATGTGCATATGATAGGCTACGAGGTTTTCGCGTGCATTTGATGCGCACTTCATTGCGTGTAATACACACGCATCCCACACCACTAATTCTACCCAAAGCCAAATGTATTATACACACGCACCCCACACCACTACTAAACATATAACCAACCCATGCGTATCCTATGCACGTAAAAACTAATTTTCGCGTATAAATTACACGATAAACACACTGCGTGCTTGAGACGATCTAGTAGTGCGATCGGGTTGCGACATCACAGACGATGATAACAGCAGCCGTTCCTCTTCGGACAAGTCTATTAGGCCTATTTTAATGCCAACTGCAAACCTTGCATATCAAGTAGGCTAGCAAACACAGTTGCCATTAAACAGCGAGTGTGACAACGTGTGCAAAATGTTTTAACAAAGTTCCAACACTTCTTTATACGAGGCTATAGGCTACTGTGTGTGTTAAATATTTCTGCTCAGTGTCAGATATTTCTCTGCTTGAAGTAGTCATAATATGTGAAGACAAAATGTTGATCTTAACTTAAGTATTTTACATCAGTAGCCTATTAAACGGCGCAATTTTTCATTTAATCAGAAAATCTTTAAATAGCCTATTTAAGTTAATATTGTGTCCAGTTTGGCCCTGTAAATAAAAGGGTATTATTTTTTGACAAAGTGTGTGCGGTTTCGTTTTCTTAAGTATCGGAACAAGAACCGTTTAAGCACCGGAACCGTTTAAAAAAAACCGAGTAGGTACTGGTATCGGATAAAACCCAACCGATACCCAACCCTAATCTATATCCATCCATCCATCCATCATCTATATCTACCCAACCATCTATCTATCTATCATCTATCTTGTTCCATCCATCCATCAATTGTTTTTTTTATCATCATATCTAACTGTCTGTCCATCAATCCATCCGTGTGTATATATTATAAATAAAGCATATCTGTGTGTGTCTCTGTCTGTCAGGTGTTTGGTTCACGTGGTGAAGAGCAGCGCTGTGAGTTACAGTAAGATCCGAGCGCTGAGTCCTCGCTATCAGCTTGACGTGTGTCGTCATGAGCTCAGTCGGGGCTGTGAGCGGGAGGACGGCTGCTGCTTCGCTCACTCGCTCATCGAACTGCAGATCTGGATCCTGCAGAGAGACTCGGGTACACACACACACACACACACACACACACACACACACACATTAGAGACTCTGGTACACAACCACATACTGGAGATTTCACACAAACACATAAATTAGAGACTCTGGTATACAAACACATACTGGAGATCTCACACACACACACACATTAGCAGGGTTCCTCAACTTCGGTCCTGGAGGGCCGGTGTCCTGCACAGTTTAGCTCCAACCCTGATCAAACACACCTGAGCAAGCTAATCAAGGTCTTCAGGATCACTAGAAACTCACAGGTAGGTGTGTTTGATCAGGGTTGGAGTTAAACTGTGCAGGACACCGGCCCTCCAGGACCGAGATTGAGGAACCCTGCATTAGAGACTCTGGTACACACACGCACATACTGTAGATCTCACACACACACATACATTAGAGACTCTGGTACACACACACATACTGGAGATCTCTCACACACACACACACACACACACACAATACACATACATTAGAGACTCTGGTACACACACACATACTGGAGATCTCTCTCACACACACACACACACAATACATTTACACACCTGTTATTGACATGCGAGAGAAAACAACATGGCACAAAACAAAGTAAAAAAATTGACAAACGTGACATTTGAAGTGGGACAAAAAAAAACATTATTTTAGTCAAGTATCTGTATATACTTCATATATGTAGCTCACTTTTTTATTGTTTTATGTTTTATTGACTTTATTGACTTGACAGCATTGTTACAATTGTCATAAAAAAACGGAATTATTTTACTGTTACAATGAAACACAAATACTAAATAGACCAACAATTTAAAATAGAAAATAATTTTCAAATAGAGCAAAGGTTTAAATATACAAATGACCAATCTAAAATATTATGATCTGCATTTTTTTGTTCATCCGTTTTCAACACAGTGTGCTGTGATATTTGATTTTAAAAAAGAGTTATGGTGTTTGATATTGTTCATTTCTTTGAGTGTTTAAAAACGAGTTTTTGCTCAAGAATGATTAACAGGATTGTTAGAGAAGGTTACACTTTATTTCGATAGTCCACTTTAGACATTCTACTAACTATAAGTAACTTTTCAACTACATGTCAACTATCTGTCATTAGAGTATTAGTAGACTGTCAGCTTAATATCTGCTAACACTTTATTTTGTTGGTCCCCCAACAGACTCTCAACTGACTATAAGTAACTTGGCGACTACAAGTCAACTTATTCTCCTAACCCGAACCCGAACCCTAACACCTACCATAACCTACCAGTCTACTGACAGTCTACTATAATATACTAATACTCTAATGAGAGTTAGTTGACATGTAGTTGAAAAGTTACTTATAATTAGTAGAAAGTCTAAAGTGACTATCGAAATAAAGTATAACCAAAGAGAATAGTAATATCTTAAAAAATACACACAAATAAAACAAATTGTATCAAACGAATACTTCATCAAAACAAATAGTACTATGACAATAATACTAATAATAATGACAAAAAAGACATCAGTTATGAATGCAATAATAGAAAAGAAAATATATCACAATAATACAGTCTTTTTTCATTATTTTTCAAAGAGATGTTTAATGTTTGAGGTGCTGCATTACATTCATACGATAAACTTCATCTCTCTGTGTTTAGGAATCAGCCATGAAGAGATTGTGCAGGAGTCCAAAAAACACTGGAACAAACAGCGAGTGAGTCTCTTCTCAATTATTACATAATGTTAATATAATCTCAAAGTATTTATTAAATAATTACCATTATTCATTCAGCCTGGTGCTGTTCTAAAGTTGTGTGACTTGTATGAGAAAATGTTCTTCTCGTGCTTGTCAAAACATGTTTATTAGATTTTAATTTAGATCAGTAATTTGTGCTTTTAATATTTTGCTCTATTTTATTTCTGGACTTTTAAAATTGATGTTTCATTATAACAACTAAATAATTCAGTGTTTTAATGAAAATTTTCCTTAAAGGTGCAGTGTGTGATTTTTAGCGGCATCTAGTGGTGAGGTTGTGAATTGCACCCAACAGAAGTTACGGTGCGCGACAGGAAGTGATGTCGTCGTCTGAGACAGCAGAGAGTAGCCAGTTTAGCAATGAGGTTTCTTCATCGTGTCAGTGTTTTATTCGCTGACTTTAGCTAGATCTTTTTTACACGAAGAACAACATAGTGACGAAACGTGTTTGTCCGTTCAGGGCCACCGTAGAAACATGTCGATGTAAGGAGACCCGTGGTGTGTGTAGATAGAAATGACTAATTCTAAGGTAATAAAAACACAGTGGTTCATTATGTAAGGTCTTTATACACCACTGAAAACATAGTTATGTATGATATTGCATTTGTCAACAGATCTTCCTAAATATTATACAATGCACCTTTAATACCTGTGATGATGCTTAAAAGCCAATAAAACATACCATTATTTGATAACTACGAGAAAAAAAAAACATTTTCTAAGATTTCTCCATTTGTGCTCTGCAAAAGAAGGTCATACAACTTTAGGTAACCAGGGTAAGTAAATAATGATAAATTATGAAATGTATCTATAGCAATATACCTATAACTATACCTACAGCAAATTATGAAATAATGATAATTTATGAAAACTCCTCTGGAAGTAGATGATTGGGTTTAGCGAGAGAGAATAAATGAAATGTGAGTTATTATTTAGTGAAAATCTTGACTTTTCATGTTGCTCATATACGGCGTAAGTCTCATGTTTTTTTTATTATTTTATCATCGGTGAATTATCCTTGAAATGCTTAGTGTTAGAGGTTTGCTCCCTGTGAACACCAGTACTAGTGATGCCTAACTTAGTAAACAGCATTAATTAGTACATGCATAGACCGTGTCATAATGCATGTAGTGATCAACTCGTTCTGTCTCTCTTCATCAGCCTGTGATTGTGGCTTCACGATCACCGAACAAAATCACTGCTGCCAAATCAAAAAGTCCAATCAGAGCAGAGCAAACGAATGGGAAGGTGCAGGGAACAGGAAGTGCTGACGCAGCTGAGGTCAAAGGTCACGAGCTGGAGCTGACGCTGAAGTTCGTGTGCGGTCAGTGCTGGAGAGACGGGCTGGTCAGTGAACCGGACCGAGCGCTGAAGTACTGCACCGCTAAAGCCCGACACAGGTGCAGACACACACACACAGACGCCACATCTGAACACACACACCACCCGTCTCACCCTCTTCCTCTGTGTGTCTCTCCTCAGCTGGACCAAAGACAGGAGGATTTTACTGGTCAAGTCTCTCGAGAGGAAGAAGTGGGTCTCAGTGCGACCTGTGCCCTATGCCAAGACCTTTCCTCAGCAATACGACGTGAGTGAAAACAACTTGTTTACTCTGTTTGATGCACAGATGAGATGAGGTTAGTTGACCTGCGGGACTCTGTACTATTCTCTATATGATATACTTGTACTAGGGCTGACCCTAATGCCTGGTTCAGATTACACGATTTTGACTCCTAAAATCTTGTCGTGTCGTGGACAAGAAACATGTCAGACTACACGTTGCTTTTTGTCCAGTCATCGCGTGCCGTCTCACACGCACACATTCACTCACACACACGCACACACTCTCGCGCACACACTCACTCTCGCTCGCTCACTCACTCGCGCACACACACACTCAATCTCTCACGCACACACGCACACACTCTCGCGCACACACTCACTCGCGCGCACACACACACTCAATCTCTCGCGCACACACACACTCTCGCACACACTCTCACTATTGCTCGCTCGCTCACTCGCGCACGTACACACTCACTCTCGCTCACACACACTCACTCTCGCTTACACACACACACACACACACACTCTTGCTCACTCACTCACCCGTCGCGAAGGACCGAATCTTTTTTTTTTTACATGCTAGTCTTTTTATCGTGATGTCGTGAAGCATCGCAGATGCGTTGTCGGTTGTCGCCCACTATAACACATTATACGAGATGAAACGTTCGAATCTTGCGTCCCGTCGTTTACGAATCCCCACGACACCCTACGTCAACGGATCGTGCCAAAATCAGACTAAAATTTACACTTGAATTTGTACACCGGTTAGGCTTTTATATAGGCAATTAAAGGCACATTATTATGATTTATGGCTTGTTAATATAAATGCGCAATTAGTCGACTAATGGCATAGTATGGAGGACCTTATTATTAGTCAAGGGAAACTAGTGAAATACCAAGTCTAACAGTCAATCTGGATGCCAAAAAAACAACAGTATTTAATAAGGCTGCTGAAACTGTGAGCTCTTGGCGTCTAACACTGAATGTTTCTCCACAGATCTGCATCCATGTGCGGATGCAGCGTAAATGTCATTACATCGGGAACTGTTCTTTCGCTCACAGTCAGGAGGAGAAGGAGCTGTGGACGTACATGAAGAACAACGGCTGTGAGCGTCAACCCAAACACACAGTCAACACTCAATTCACACACTATCCGTCCTGTGTAGTGTAGGATAGATGAGGATTAGTGTTAGGGCTGGGATCTGGGGGGGGGATCAATTAGCAGTTTTTCTGATAAAAAATATTTTATTTACCTAAAAGGTGTTCAGAATTAGGAGATCTAACATGTATGAATAACGTGTATATGTGTGTAACATAATATATAATGTTTTATGTGTTTAAATTATTGTAGTTCCTCAGTGGCTGATTTTTATTTATTTTTTTCTCAAGTTTTGCACAGACCTCTGGGATCAAGAGTCAAATAGGCCCACAACTTTTAATTCAGATTTTCCTCTTTAACCTTGTTTAATAGCTGATCAAATTTGATTGGTGGCAGTCATGTTTTTCAACATATGCGAATGTCTTTATAGACAATTATATAATCCATATTGTTGCGATATATTGAGACACCAAGTCAACTTTACGGTAATTTACTGGGATTGCTGTGTGAAAGGGGCTATAGTCTGAATGATTGATTGATTGGTTTAATTGAGTTCACATTCTTGCAGTCACAGACGTCCAGCAGGTGTTTGACGTCTGGCTGTCCAATCAGAACAGAGCGTCAGATGGCGCCTCGCCACCTCAGCCAATAGAAGAGAAGCAGATCACCATGCCGACGGACTTTGCAGAACTGATGGTGCGGGTTTATTCTTGCCGTTCTCTTGCTTACTGTCCTCCACGTGTGCTAATGGAGTGTGTTTGTTGGTGTAGCAGGACAGTTTCTACTGCCCTCTGTGTGGGAAACACAGTAACAGCGATCGGCAGTGGCAGCAGCACATCTCCTCAGAGAAACACAAGCTCAGGGTGTTCAGCGGAGAGGGAGAGGACGAGAGTCTGACCTGGTCCTATCGCTTCCCTGGACCCTGTTTCTCCATCTGTCCCAGGTACACCATCATCAGTCTTCATCAAGTCAGTGAACATCTTCAAGGATTCCTCAGACTGGTCAGAGTAAACCAGCTCCCCTCATCTATCATTAGTTTGAATAACCAATCTATTCAAAGTAACAACAGAATATTACTTTGAATATTCAAAATTAATATTGAATTAATATTAATTATGACTTAGGGTAAGTTTACACAACTACGATATGCTTAAAACAGTAAGTTTTTCCTTTGAGTTTTCCACGTGCAGACGACACCGTTGTCAAAACGATCCCCATTCACACGGATCTGCGAAAACGACTAAAAACGCACTTCAAAACCCTTCAAAACTTTGCGTTTTTAGACACCCAAAACGCCGTTGTCGTGTAAACGAACGCCCAAAACACATAAAAAGTTTTTAGTTGAAAACGGTGTCGTGTAAACAGCGAAGCTGGTTTTTAATAGAGAGCCTAAGTCCCTCCCCTTCCGGTTAACCACCATGGGACCTTAATTCGGAAAAACATTACATGAAAGTCAATGGCGAGAGACAACAGATATTTTGATCCCGTTTGAATTGTGCCCTGAATTACACATATGATGTTTGTCAATTTAAAAGATACATTTTAAAGTCAAGAAAGTCGCAGTTTGATGTAAAACTGTCGAGGTATAAGACTGTGAAAATACGTAATTACAAAGACTACAAACCCCAAAAGGCGCGCATGAGCCGTCATACCTTTTCTCTCAATGAATGAAGCTAACTTTACTGAAGCTAACGTCTGTCATGTTTTATATAGTCTAACGTTATAATCGTAACATTACGCCGTCATGCCTGTGTGTTTTGTACCAGACTGCACACACACGAGCTTGGTGCGAGACGAGAGATGTAGTTCATTGAGCGATTTTCACATAAAACTAAATGTTACTCTCCTGTTTTATGACAAACTGCGACTTTCTTGACTTTCATAATTACCTTTTAAATTGACAAACATCATATGTGTAATTCAGGGCACAGCTCAGACGGAATAAAAAGATAAGTTGTCTCTCCCCATTGACTACCATGCATATTTTTTCCGAAATAAGGTCCCATGAGCCGGAAGCGGAGGGGCGGGACTTAGGCTCTCTGTAGCTGTCAGTAGCAGAGATCGTTGTCCTCATTGGCTGTGGTGTTTGATTGACAGGTTTGATGATGGTTGTGCTGACGGCATGAGTTGTGACTTCGCTCACAGCGAGGAGGAGCTTCAGGAGTGGCTCAAACGGAGGGATTTTCTGCGCTGGACGTTGGACAAAGCCAGAGCCGACATGCTGATTTCTCCAAATGACAATAACTTTGGGATTTACAACTTCCTGCTTCAGAAATAAACAAACAAGCTCAAGTGTGTACTGTCAGAGAGTTTGATCAGGTGAGAGTTAGATCAGGTGAGAGTTACTGCAGGTCCTGATGAGTGTTCACATGTTTTAATGAAGCTGAAAGACGTTAACCTCCAGACTGAACTCCGTTTCTCACGTCTGTGTTTAATGAACGGATCTTTTACTTCATGTTGCTTAAATAGAGAATCTCTGCTGAGAAACAGCTGGATGCAGTTCAATACATTAGAGTGACTCTGGAGTGAATCTGGATCTTTTGAACTGCTGTTGGTTACTGTTCGTTCTGTTCATACACTGAATAAACGTTTCATCTGTTAGACAGCGATCAGGAAATTTTGTCTATCAGCTGATAATCTGCATGCAGTATTTGTCCAGGGCTTCAAGAAGATGAGCACAGAAGTGTTATTTTTGTACGTTTGTTTTATTCGTACGTTAATTCACTGTTTATACAAGAAAATTAAACGGTAAACATTTTGATCATTGTATTATGTTATAAACATTATTTTATGAATTATGTTTAATTGTTTTAGTATCTGTTTTATTTGAATAAATGAATGGTATGTATGTCTTGTTCTCTTTTCTGAACTCATTTCACATTTCACCAAGGACATTTTTATATAAAATTATCTTGAAATTTTTATATATTAATTATTTATCGGAAATCTTGTCATGTGTTTCAAATATAGTTTAAAATGTATTATTCATGTGCAGGAAAAGTGAGTGTTACAAGCACAAGATTATTAAAAGTTAGTGATTATGGTTTGTGAGGTAAAATTGTATTTGCATTTTATAACCAAGGTCACATGGGGTCATATTTCCATGCATGCAGGTCTGAGGTGTTTGATTTTACTTATACTTCTGTGTTTTTAGTTGAGATGCTGCATTCCTGTCAGAATTAATTCAGTGCTTTGCTTCAGCAGTCTAATATGAGTGATTTTACACTAAATGACATCCAGCACGTTTTTAAATGTTCTTGCTCTGAAAGGTTGAGAAGTAGGCAGATTACATCGCTCAAGGTAATTAAATACTTATGCTTAATTTACTACAAACAATTTGCCAATGTAAATTAATAAATGTTGTCATAGCTCTATTATTTCTATGGATAGATTAGGTTACATATTGATATACCTTGCAAATATCTGCCAGCAAGGACAATTTGCATCTACCAAAGATTTTAGTTAAATGGTTGGTTATTATTCATAATATTTATTCTTTGGGAATAAAAGAGATGTTTTGAATGGGGCATGAGACAAAGTTTTCCTTTAAAGGAGCCTGATTTTGTAACTCACTTTTCCAGCAGACGGTCACAGGAACAAGGTACTGGATTGATCAATCCTGAGTCTGTTCATCGGTTTTATTTACGTTTAATCTCAATTTAGATGTGTTCGGTTTTGTGCATTTGAAAGAGTTATAATTGAATTACGTATAGGCTATGTTTGGTTGATTTCCTGAGGTAAAATCTGAGAGATAATTGTATAGTTGTATTTATGTAAGTTGGCCAAACACTGACCGCGACAAACTACGTAATAAATGCTTTAATATTTTCTTCAATTGTAGTAAGTTAAGGCTTTCCTGTGATAATAATTAGTTCTGTAGTATTTTTAACACCAAATTTTCTGTATTCGTTTTTCAGCCTCACTGCTCCATTGAATTGTAAGTTTTATTTTTATTTTTTATGTTGCTGATTCAATGTTTTGAGCATTAAACTTTTGAGAGTTTGATGATTTCAAGTTAATTTTGAACGCATTTTGTTCACATTAACCTAAATAAATCCTGCCACTGCCGCATGACCTACTGACAATGTAACCCTATGATCAGAAACTCCACCCTCTTGCAACAGTTACCAGGAAGAGACTGCCGCATTATTTCTCTTTTCCTGTCACACTGACTCGTGTTTGACAACAAAAAAAAGAAGAAGAAAAAAAAAGGAAAAACAAATCAGCGATCAGTGGGAAATGAAGGAAAATGCTTTAACGGATTTTGAGACGTTTGTTTCTGAACAGACAGCAGATCTTTGTGATTATTCATTTTTGAAACCATCATTCAGAAAGTGAAAGTAAAGTTCAGATTTCTGAAGCTCAAACGGTACAAATGGATTCACCATCTGAATATGATTATATCTGTCCTGTGTGTCGTGAAATCTTCAACGCTCCAGTTATTTTATCATGTAGTCACAGTGTCTGTAAAGAGTGTCTTCAACAGTTCTGGAAAATCAAGAAAGCTCAGGAGTGTCCTGTCTGCAGGAGAAGATCAAAATCTGATCCAACATGTAATCTTGCATTAAAGAACTTGTGTGAGTCGTTCCTGAAGGAGAAAAATGAGAGCCAATCATCAGGGTCTGAGGAGCTTTGCAGTTTACACAGTGAGAAACTCAAACTCTTCTGTCTGGAGGACAAACAGCCTGCGTGTTTAGTGTGCTATACTTCACAGACACATGTTAATCACACATTCAGACCCATCGGTGAAGTGGTTTCATCATATAAGGTAAGACAGATTCATATCTTAGGATTAAAACCGTGTATCATAGAAGTTGTAGGCTATATCATAAACAATGTATGTCCCTGAACCATTTTCTGTAACATGAACATATTAAAGAATATCTTCTGTATTTTCACTTTCAATTCTAGGAGGAGCTCAATACAGCACTGAAGCCCTTACAAGAGAAACTGAAACACAAAGAAAACATTAAAGCAAAGTTTGAGAAAACAGTTCAACACATCAAGGTGAGTATTGATTCTTTTGACATTCACACATTTGATGTGAAAAGCTGAATTGGTTTGTCTGACATTCTCATAAAAGGTAATCGTTCACGTAAAACAAAGCCTCTGATTTCTGGGTACTTTTGCAGGGGGCTGGACTAACGTTGCAAGTGGTTAGCGCTCACCTTTCATACTTTGCATTCATTGGCTAACTTCAATTATGAAACAGTACTAACACCCACTCACTATTGCACATGAGTAAGTGTTTTGAAAACATAATCCATATAAAAACCATGTGCAGACAAAGCATTATAAAATCATTTACTTGCGGTTTGTGATGCTGTGATGCTGAACAAAAGTTTGAAAACGCTCCATTACACTGCCTTGTTTACAAAACAAAATGCTCCGAACAAACACATGGTCCTCCGACATGATCTGGGATGCAATTAAACTAAACCATCCACGGATTTCCCTATGCTGGTATCCTTCTGAAATCTGTACAGAGATGCAAACAAACTGTTTAAACTTGACACGTCAAAGCGAACGTTCTTTCAATCACTCGTTCTTTCAATTTCATTTGTTCTGCCTCAGTGATTATAATGGCTTCTATTTGCTTTTGACACAATGCTCATTCCCAGTGTGCCATTAAGTGACTGAACAAATGGTGACTGGGCCTATGGTGCAATGATGTATAACTTTTCGTCAATGTCACAGATCACACAAAAAAATCAAGAAAAGCTTTTTTGAAAGGAAGCTTTAAGCTATGAAACGTCTTGGTTACGTATGTAACCCTTGTCCCCTGAAGGAGGTTCCCTGAATCTACTTCAAGTGTAACCAAAACGAGCCAATGCAAATTGGCATGCGATAATTGCATCAGCTGTGCTGCATCGCGGCATGCGCATATAATGAGCAGCAGATGCATTGCATCTTGAGGTTTTCGCTGAGGAGCCGAACAGGTGACCTGGCTGCCCCAGCGGGGCACAGCAGATGTGGCGATGGGATGTAACGAGGGTTACATACCTAACCAAGATGTTCCCTTTCAGTCGGTCACTCTCTAAGTCATGTCGGTGCCCAACGAATAGGAATCCCCTACCAAAGCACCACAGTTGCTGACCCCATCCAGTGCCCTCTGTAAACCTCCTACTTACACAGAGAAGTCCATCACTGCTGTTTAACTATTGGATAACACTAGGGAAGCATGCCCTTTCCATTGGAAAAGGAACGCTGTGGAAGCCACATCTTGCGTGATGTGGCTCCATCCCGAGAAAAGAGATTCTCTGCACGGGGGCGAGTTTGCACTTTTCCCAGTTGACCCGAAGCCCCAACTGGCTGAGAGGACTGAGCACCAGGTCCCTGTGTTTGCACAACTGGTCCCGAGACTGTGCTAGTATCAGCCAGTCGTCGAGATAGTTGAGAATGCGAATGGCGTGTTCGTTCATGGGAACAAGACACGGGGAGACAGGGACAGCCCGAAGGGTTGGACTTTGTACTGAAATGCTTGACGCTCGAACGCAAAGCACAAACACGGCCTGTGTCTAAGAAGGATTGAGACATGAAATTATGCATCCCTCAGATTGATCACTGCAAACCAATCTCGGGGACGGAAGCATTCAAAAATGCATTTCTGCATCAGCATCTTGAACGGTAGCTTGTGAAGGCTCCGATTAAAGACTCGCAGGTCCAAGATCAGCCGTAACCCACCACTTTTCTTGGATACAATGATGTAGGGGCTGTAAAACCTGTTCTCATATCCGTTGGAGGGAGGGACTGGCTCTATCGCGTCCTTCGCTAGTAGGACTGTGATTTCCGCCCGCAAGACATGAGCATTGACAGCTTTCACTGAAGTGAACTGGAGACCTCTGAACTTGGGGGGACACCGGGCTAACTGAATCGCATAGTCGAGCCTGATGGTCCGAATGAGCCAGTGAGACGGACTGGGGAGTGCAAGCCAGGCTCTCGGAGACCTCATGCACCTCCAGAAAGAAAGGTACCGGGGTGAATGCTGAGAACTAGCGTAAGACACCCCGAGAAACCAACCGTCCAGCTTCAAGGGCTTGGGAAACGTTGGTCGGTTCCACTCGAGCCCAACCCTCTCAGCGGCCTGGAAAAGGATAGCCATCATCTCTGGATCTGACTCGGGCAATGCTATGGTTCCTGAAATAGGAAACATAGCCGAATCGTCATCCCCAAAGAAGTATAACTCACCCTCCGATGCAGCGATCGACATCCGGGGCATACCTGTGGCAGCTCTACTGGCTGTAGAGTGCACGATTAGTGAGGGTTCTTAGGGGCTTGGTTCCCCAAATCAAGGCAGAGGCACGGGGACCCCACCTCTTTGGAGGTATTGGAGTCTCGACTGCAACTCTGCAATGGTCTTCTTCCCGCAATGGGTGCACTACTCATCCACAAACGCTATCTCAGCGTGTTTGAAGCCCAGACACGTGACACAGCTATCGTGACCATCCCTCAGCGCCAGGTTACAAATGCATCCAGACACACACGGGTTGAATATCATCTTTAAAAAGATACAAGTTGTTCAGTTTAAACACTGCTTTGCAGAGAGCAGACATGAAAGAAAAGCTGAAGATGTGATGCACCTGCTGCCCATTAGTATGCTATATAACCATCGTGGTTAGTGCCACGATGCAACGCAGCTGATGCAATTATTGCATGCCAATGTGCATTGGCTCGTTTTAGTTGCACTCGAAGTAGATTGGCCTCTCTAGCGAGATTCCTATTCATCGGTTACTGACGCGACATAGAGGGTGACAGACTGAAAGGGCAAGTTCCCTTTCAGTCTTTCACTCTCTATGTGGCATTGGTTTAGTTTACAAATTTAGTTATTAGTTAGTCATATTTTAATCTCAAACCTCATTTATGTTCATCATTTTAAAAAGCCATTTAACACTTGTTTTGTGATGAGAGGCTGGTGAGAATTGTGTGTATTTAGAGTACAGAGAAAGAACATCTACTACTACAATACTAGTACACTGTAACAAATTTCTGTAAAGTTTACAGCAACTTACTGGCAATTTTGGTTATAAAATTATACAGCACACCTGTAAAAGCCAAAAAACAAGAGCAGCTGTGAATTTACAGTTATTTACAGTATGTTACTGTTTTTAATAATGCTTCAGAAAGTTAAAGTTGTAGTTAACTAACCCACATTTCCCCACTGATCTTTGAGATGATTGAAGTGAATGTGATTTTGTTTTCAGTCTCAAGCTGAGCACACAGAGCGTCAGATTAAACAGCAGTTTGAGAAGCTTCATCAGTTTCTCAGATATGAAGAAGTAGCTACAATCACTGCACTGAGGGAGGAAGAGGAGCAGAAGAAGCAGATGATGAAGGGGACGCTGGAGGAGATGGATAGACACATCTCAGATCTTTCACACACAATCAACGACATGGAGGAGATGATGAAAGCCAATGACGTCTGCTTTCTGAAGGTCTGATTTCACATCATTGATTGATTGATTTATGTTTGATTGAGTTCTTGATGATAAATGGTGTGTTTGTTCTGCAGAAGTTTCCAGTCTCAATGGAAAGGTGAGTGATCTGCTGGTGTCTCTGGTCTCTCTGGTTCTGATCCACTGCAGTTCTGACTCCTGAATGTTCTTCCAGAGTCCAGATCTCACAGCCGGATCCACAGATGCCTTCTGGAGCTTTGATTCATGTGTCACGATACTTGGGCAACCTGCCGTTCAGAGTCTGGAAGAAGATGCAGGACATCGTCCAAAACAGTGAGTCTGGAGAAGATCTGTGCTCTTACACACACAGTGGAAATGGCACATGGGTGAAGATAAACTGATTTTAGCATTATAGATACTACACCAACAAGAGACTAACATGATATTTACAGTTACATTAATATAGCAGATCTCTAGAGTTCAGTTGTTTTGTCAGTATCAGTTTCTGTTGACATGAAATGCAAATCTGAATTTTCTCAAGTACGTTTACTATAACAACACAGTGATGTGTTTGATTAATAGGATGATTTTCATGAATCATAATAATCTGTGTTCATCATTATATGAACATCAGAATAAAAGCATCTGTTGATTGTGTCTCATCAGCTCCTGTGATTCTGGATCCAAACTCGGCTCAGTCACATCTAGTCCTGTCTGATGATCTGACCAGTGTGAGATGGAGCTTGAACAGTCAACCATTTCCTGATAATCCAGAGAGATTTGATGAGTATTCCTGTGTTCTGGGTTCAGAGGGTTTTATCTCAGGAACACACTGCTGGGATGTGGAGGTCAAAGAGAGTTTGTACTGGAGTCTTGGAGTAACTACAGCATCAAACCAGAGGAAAGGAGGTGTTTTCTTTAACACTGATGTCTGGTGGGTGCAGTACGGACTGGATGAGCGGTTTGGTTTTCCTGTGAAAGAGAAGCTTGAGAGGGTGAGAGTTTACCTGGACTATGACAGAGGAACGGTGTCATTCTCTGATCCTGTAACTAGCACAAAGCTACACACATTCACAACCACCTTCTCCGACACTGTCTTTCCATTCTTCTGGTGTCATGAATTGAAAATTTTACCAGTTACATTCCATTTGATAGAAGAGTTGCATCTGATAGAAGAGTTGCATCAGTTGTGACATGCCTCCTGGTCTCCTATGAAGTCTGGCCTCCTAAAGACCATTAAAAACTTGTATTCTCCTTTTGATGTTGACCAGAATGTTTGGTAACATATTCCTCAAACATCAAATAGACTAGTCTAGACAAATAGACTCATATAGGTAGAGCTGATACCATCCCCACAGGAGAAACTCCAGATAGTGAGGTCAGATTCTTGAACAAATCGTTCTGACAACAAAGTTGATTTGCAGTGAGGAATTGGTTGAGCTGGTTCACAAAATCTAAATGAATCGGACTTTAGTTTAACGGTTGACACCGATGCAGAGTTAGAAGCAACTACACCAGTTACTGAACCAAAGAACCAGTTCGAAATGAATGAATTAGGCAGAGTCAGAAGTCAGTGATTCAGTCATGTCCAAAAAAAAAAAAAAACTCAGGTGAGCCGGTTCAACTGTTTTCCGAGGATTACAGAGGACTTGCTGTCTATTGTGACAAGTGTTGGTGTTAGTGTCAAAAGTATTGGTACTTCAGTACCAAGCCTGTACTGAAATTTTGAAAATGTACCTGTACTAGGTCAGTTTGGTACTGTTTTTAAACATGCCCAAGCATTCAGTATTTGAGTCCTCTGTGAAAAACATTGTGTTTCTATTTACAAGCATTGTAGCTAATCACGGACATGTTGAGCATGTGAACGCAGTGGCCAATCAGACATGTTTAAGTTTAAGTTAGTCAGAATCCACTCAACATGGCAGAGTTTATGTTCTACACACTCATCAATCCTTTAATTAAACACAATGTAAGAGATTCATTGTGCAGTGTGGGCAGCTTCATTGGTTATAACAGGAGATTTTGCAAGAGGGCAGAACTCTGATTGACAGCTTCAGTGATTATAATGGGAGTGTTCTTTGCTCGCTTTCTATAACGCATTCGCAATTTGAATAAAAGTTGTATTTTTCATGCTGCTAATTATTACACATTACACTGTTATAACTGTATTTTAATGTAGGATTGAATCCGAAACTGCAATGACTGACATAGTGATAACCATAGCAATTGACAGGGGAAAGAATTATTTGATACTGAATGTCAAAATAGATATTGAGTGTGAATACAGAATTACAGACTTGACACTTGTTTTATGTAATCTTTGTTGTTTTATGTTTCTTTTTTTTCTTACTAACTTTTCACTTGACCTTTTTTAAAGAAATGTTTACTTAACAAAAAAACAAAACAAAAATCAAGGCTACTTGCTGTTTTAATGTATTATATACATGTAATTATTATTATCATTAATAATTAACTCATTTATTTTATAGTTTTTATTTTAAAATAGTTTTTGAACTTGGTTTTGCTATGGTACCGAAATTGGTACCAACAATAATGAAATTTTACTGGTGTTGGTACAGACTACTGAAATTTTGGTATCGAATTAAACATTAATAAACCCAAAGATCTTTGTTTCTGTGCTATTATTGAATTATTGAAAAATATTGAGACTTAGACTTATAAGTAGACATTTTACTTCATGATGTTACTGATACAACTTAGTATTCCTAACATTAGTTTTCCAATTGTGAAATATTTCCTCATGAGATTTGATTGTTTTTCTTTTGATTGACATTTGAAGAAGTCATCAATTTATCGACAACATAAAGACGAGCCAGTGTACCTACCACGAGCCTGAGACCCAATTGGAAATGAATGAGTTCTACACTAGTGGCTCTTACTAGTTACTAGACCAGTTACTGAACCAAAGAACCAGTTCTAAATGAACGAATCAAACCGACAGGCAGAGTCGAAAGTCAGCGTTTCAGTAATGACCGACTTAAAAAAGAGTGAGTTGCTGCACATGCGTGTTCACCACTAAAGGACTTGACCAAGTCTGATGCGAAATGTACATTTACATTGAATCATTTAGGAGACGCTTTTATCCACAGTGACTTACACATACACTCTTACGATGTACAATGAAATCCGCGTCATTAAACTTGATTATGTTATGTAATCTTAATGTAGCAATCAGTCATAATTGTTTTTTGACAAAATTTTTTTGGGAAAAATTGTCATATTAATCTTAGTAAATTTGACTATAAAAGAAGATAAAATGACTAAAATTCAATCTAAAATAACAAAAATAACATTGATGAGAGTGCAAAATCAAAAAAGGAAGGTACCTTGCCATTGGCAGCTAGTTTAAAACGGGGCATAGTTTTCATGAAAAATGCAAAATAGATCAAACAATACTGAAAATACTGTGTTTAAAATGTACAGCACTTAATATTACTTTTTTGTATGTTGACCTGTTGTGTAAAATTGCATTATTGCTCATACAGTATTATCAACATTGAAACAAGAACTCACACAGGGCATGATTCTTTTTTGAAGAGAGTTTGAGTCTTATATATTGTAGATATAATATACAGTCTGTTTGTTCTCCATGCTAGTAAGTGCTAAATCCCCACTTTTACAGGTTTTACAGAACAGCAGAAACGTACTGTGATTTGTTAAGGCAAGACACCCCAGGTGAATAGTAAAAAAACAACAACTAATAAATATCACCATTCACCAGTTGATTTATTACATTAATAATTGCAAAAAAAATTGTATTACAAGTTTTCTTTGTTATCTTTAAATGTGCAAATGAGACATTATCTAATTAAATATGCAATAATTTGCATAGATTTGTAGAACAAAAATCTGAACATTGGATGAAGTCAGGTTCAAAATTAATTTTTGTTTTTGGTATATTAGAGTCAAAGGTTTTTACAGAGGGGATTGTGGATATCTCTATTTCACCAAAAATCACCATCACCATCACCATCTCTATATCACCAAAAATCACCATAATCTCACCATCATCTCTATATCAATCCTTTTCATAAACAAACAAAAAAATAGGTATAGAATTTGTATAAAATTAGGAAACATATATGAACAAACCCCTCTGTAAACACCTTTAGAATATAGATAAGACTAAAACTGTAAAGTGTGTCACTGAAGTGGAGATTTCTGGCTCAGTGTAGGAGGAAAAACTCATTTTGAGAAAACTACCTCTAAAGATATGTATTGCAATTGAAATCTACAGATGCAAATAGATAAAGTGCACAGATTTAAGATACAGTTAAAACTATATTTTGGATGTTTTCTTTCCACTAGTCTGAAAAAACACTTTATGAAAAGCCAAAATCTGAAAATTGACACTGTTTTTGCTTGTAGTGTCTCTCCTGAAGGCAGCAGACTCTGCTCATATACACGCTTCTTGTGTGGATGCAGTCAGTTTCGACCACAAAAGATGAGGTAATAACTTGATTGGATGTCATGTATTTGACCTTTTACCACACCATTTTCCTGTTTTTACACTAGAGGTATTTTACCTGTTAGAAATACATGCGCGAACAGAAAGCTTAGCGTTTTGTTCGCATACCCCCTCTGACACATCACGTACCCCCAGGGGTCCCTTTGGGCAACTGTCCTGAGTGTTGACGCACCTGTTCCTTACCATACTAATTAGTAGGCTTATTTAAGTACTGAGCACAGCAGATTAAGGGGCCGTTTACACTACAGCTTTTTCAATTCATTTATAATTTACATGATAACAGCGTTTAAGGGGCATGAAAATACAAACTTTTGAAAACGGGTTTCAGAGTGCACGTTTTTGAAAATAATTCCGTTATCGTCTCTGTAGCGTCTGGATGAAATTCTGATGACTTATTCAGCTCGAAGCCTCAGAAAGCTTTTAACCTTTTGGACTTCTTCATGTAAATCACAGGCCTAGTGCCGATGAGTCTGGATCAGATTGCCCCATTGTCACTTTAGTGGCCTGACAGAGGCTATAGAAACACCTCGAAACTTCGATTTAATTCATAATATAAGTAATTCCAGAATGTATATATCTCTGTGTGTTTGTATATATATATATATATATACAGTACACACATATATATATTAGTGGTGGGCCATTATCAGCGTTAACGTGCTGCGTTAACATGAGACTCTTATCGGGCGGAAAAAAAAATATCGCCGTGAGAATTAGGTCAAATGATTGTGAAAAAATTATTGTTAAAACACAACCAACTCCATAAGATCACCTTTATTTGTTCATCTGGCTGTAATAACTCACATACAGCCACCAAACAACATATAAAGTTAATGATTTAAGGATCAAGAGCCCAACTAAAACACACACTGGTCACCATAACGGTGACTTAAAATTAGTTTTTCTCCTTCAGTGATTCTGCTTGTTAACATCAGGTGTCTTCAATGTTGGCAATAAAAAAAGAGTTATTAATTCATCTATTGACGTCAGTCAATTATTCAGATATTTTTGTTTTAAAAAAAATGTGTACATTTTACTCATTTTAAATGGTTAACTTTTAAGAAATTAATTTGGTGAATTATTACTCAATTCTAATTTGTTAAATTAATAATATTGCTTGTAATCTGTTGCCTCAATTTTATTGTTTAGATATAGCGTATTCATTCGTATTCATTTTTACAGTGTATTCATTTAACATTTCAAAAACAATAACATTTCTATCTGAGATGAGCTTATATTGTGGCCATAGTACATGAAAAAAGTGCACATGGCTTGTCATTATCTCAAATAACTTTTTATACTTGATCTGACTCAATAAATTCACTTTTCTACCCTGAAAAAAAATTATACTTTGGACCAACCTAAAAATATTACTGTAATTTGTTACAGCTAAATGTATTAGTTTTCTCAAGCTATATTTTTGATTTGGTTTAAACTTTAAATTTTAATTTAATATCAATCAAGTTATTCTGCTCAACAAAAAGTAAAATGAACACTGATGCAGTGTTAAAGTTAATGAGACAATTAAGTGACTAATTGAGTGATGATTGCGCATTATTGAAGACACCTGATGTTAACAAGCAGAATCACTGAAGGAGAAAACCATAATTTTTAAAACACCATTATGGTGATCACTGTTTGCTTTAGTTGGGCTCTTTTTATTTATTTTAAAACTTTTTGTTGAGCAGAATAACTATTTTGATTGATATTAAATAAAAATGTAAAGTTTAAATCAAATAAAAAATATAGCTTGAGAAAAACTAATAAATTTAGCTGTAACAAATTACAGTAATTTTTTTAGGTTGGTCCAAAGTATAATTTTTTTCAGTGGAACACACAGTGAGTGCGCTGTGAGGTTACACTTTTAGATCACTGTGAACTCACATTGCTTACGTTGTGACCACATGGTGACATCAATGTGAGATCAAAGTGTTGACAGGGTAACGATAGTTTATATGATTGTTTCTATCATCCTTTATACTTGTACCTAATCTAACTTTTTTCTTCTTCTCAAAAAGCAGATAAGTACCAGAATCCCTCACTAGGTAAAATTATCTTTGGTTAATTGAACAGATTTATAAAACATACTACCTAAAAATGAATCAATGTTATAATTATTTACTTATTTATTTTGTTGAGAGAGACTATCTTCATTTTCTAGGTTTTTGTGTAGTTTGTTCTCAGTTTTCATCATGGCACTGTGGAGACTCCAGGACCACTTGCTGTATTCGGTCTCCAGTTTCCTGTAGGCTGAAATCTCCAGAGAATTTCTGAAGCTGAAGACAAATATTTCCTTCAGTAAAGCCTCCCAGAGATCTTTAAAACAAAATCTTTTATATGAGATCTTTCCACATCCTTCCATGTGATTTTGCTGCATGAGACATAGTTTCCTTTAGTTCTTGAATATTCTCACAGTAGGTTTGGTGGTGCCATGGATGGGCTGCCCTCCAAAAGATGAGCAAAATACTTCACATCATTCTGAACATCAGATCAAATGATATTACGGAAATGTTCTGCATCAAAGTCTTCCTCTTCTGCAGGAGTTTTGTCATCTTATCCAGTGTTTCCTGCAAAATGTGGCAAAATTCCAATCTTTTTGTAATTTTTCTAGCTTCATAGATCATAAAAATGTAATGTTTTTGTAATGTCTTAAACCTCTTGTACTCTAATAGTTCCCCATGAGATGTAGATTAATTTAGACTCTCTGTGATGTGTGATAGAAACTAATATTGGAATGTTATTAGAGGAGAATCCCATTAGACGAATGTATCCAAACTCTCAATGGCTTTCTGTTTTGTGTAACTTTTCCATAAATTAGGTATCTCACCCTTCCCCTGAAATGTGTCCATGTAGTATTTTTCCAGATTTTTCTGGAATCTGCACACAAACCATTTCCAGTAGGGCAATAATGAGTGGCCAGAGCTCAAGGTCCAAATGACATATTTAGGTCCTGCAATTTTGATTTCTTTCCAAACAAATCCTCCATTAACATTCAGATCATCTGCAACTAAATTTGAACAAATATCAACACAGAGATTCTGAGTTAAATTGAAACATGTTCCATTAATTCCAGTCACTCTGTGGAAAGCCACACTGTGATCTCCATGATGGTTTTCTATGATGTTGGTGCAGACGGCTCCACAGAACGGACACTGAACCCAACAGCACTGACAGAAGTGACCAATCAGAAGCTCATCTGGTCTGAACTTATAGTCCAGCTTTGATAGAAAAGTCTTTCTGTTGAATCTACATCTTATGTCAGACATTACAGCAGGAAGCTTTTTTCTTATCACATCTTCTAGGAGGTTGAAATCATCAACATCATCATGTTTCACTCCACTGAGGTCTTTTTCAGAGAAGATCAGCACACCTGAGAGCTGCTGTGTGAAACTCTTCAACCACAAACCAACATCTCCTCTGTTCACTTGAACATGTTCAGTAGATTCATGCGCTGCTTTCATGATCTTCTGCTGCAGGAGTTTAATGTTCTCCTTCATCTTGGGTAAAACACTGACACTGAACTTATCAGTGATGTACTGACTGACTTCATTTCTGATGAAACTCTTGAAGTGATCTCTGGGATTATGAATGTAGTTCATGTATTTGTCAAAATCCTCCTCTTCTGCCAGTGTCTTCAGGATGTGTTTCTCCAGATTTGATCTGTTTCCATTCAGTGATTCACAGTTTGATCTCATTTCACCAGCCAGATCTCTGGCAGTCTTCTTGTAGACACTCTGCTCAATGGGCTCTTTAAGTTTCTGACAGATGATCTTACCAAAAATGGCAGCTGATGTTGCTTTATGACAGTATTTCTGGAAAATACTATAGTACTCTGCTCTCTTCTTCTCCAAATAGAGAAGAGGGTCATTGGCGTCTCTGAACAGTCTGTGTTGGTCAGTGATCATCTTGTTTGCTCTCTTAAAGATTGAATAAACCAATTCAATGATGAATTCACTATTTAACTCATATTTCTCTCCTTTCTGATGTTCTGTTACTCTCATCTTGATGTAACCTGTGAGTTGTTGAATGCAGCTGATGTTGTAGCCCATCGTTGAAATGTTAAATGACTGAATCATTCTGTCTGTCTGTTGAACAACATCTGTGACTAATGATCTAATTTGAGCTTCATCCTTGTTAGATAACCTCCTAAACATTAGGGCGAAATGTCTTAAAATGCTATGTCCACTGGATTTCGTAAAGATGATATATCGTGAATAACTCTGTGCAGTGAAAATATCTCTGCAATTTACACTTTGGATTTCATAAACGTCACTGAGGATCTCTCTCACACCTCTCATAAGGTCAACGTCTCTGATTACTGGAGTGTCTCTGATGATCATATTCACACTCTGTTCCCAAAACAAGTCAAACTCATTATTCAGTGTTTCTTCATCATTTGTTTTGTCTTTGAGTTTTAGGGCAAGTTCTTTGCTCTTTTCATAGAGAGTGTTTTTATGATGTGTCCTCTGAGCATCAATCTTTTTCTTCAGGTCTCGCTGCTGAAGAATCTCATTTAATTTCCTCTTTGTTTCTCTCACAATGTTTTCATGAATATCTTTGATTTTGATTTCAAATGATGTTTTCCACTGAATCAGTATATCTGCATCTGTGTCTTTCTCAAAGAATTCTGACATTGATTTCTCCACTTCGTCACTTGTCGTCTTCAGTTCTCTTTGAAGATCAGTTTCTTCAACCTCATAAATTGCTTCATTTTCTATTTTGTTGTGTAGTTTGTTCTCAGTTTCCATCATGGCACTGCAAAGACTCCAGGACCACTTGCTGTATTCGGTCTCCAGTTTCCTGTAGGCCGCGACCTTTTGAGTTTGAAATAAATTATTAATAAAGCAAAAACTAAGAAAAGCCTTGAGATCTTGAGATAGGCAAGTTTACATTACAAGTAAATATGTGAAGGAATATGAAACACAAAAGTGACATCAACACTCACCTGTAGTGAATCCTCAGTTTCAGTGCAGATCCTCTTCATCTTCTCTTTCTCTCTCTCATACTCCTCTCTCCACTCCACTCATCTTCTCTTTAGTTCATCTTTGTGTTGTTTTTTAAGGAGTTTCAGTTTCTCTTCAAAAGTTTTTCGTTGATCTTCTCTCATGTTTCTTTCTTCTTTCAGTCTCTTCTCTAAATCCTGAAGTTGTCCTTGTCTCTCTCTTTCTATTCTCTCTTTCTCTCTGATTATTCCCTCCATTTCACTCTTGAGTCTCTGAATCTCTTCACTAGAAATCAGTTTTTCTCTTTCTCCCATTTTCTTATCTTCTTGTTTTAGTCTTTCTGTTTGTTCCTTATGTTTCTCCAATTCTTCTCGTTCTCTTCTTATCTCTATTTTATATTGTTTCTCACTCTCAATAAAATCTACTTCTCTTCTCTTTTTCTCTTCATCATGATTCTGTCGTTCTTCCTCCATCATCACCTTCATTCTCTCCTTTTCTTCTACATGTTTCTTCATCAGTTCTTCTCTTTCACTGTTCATTTTCTCCATCATCGTCTTCATCTTGTTTTCTTCTGCTTCCTGTTTAGATTGAAGATCTTCTTTCTCTCTTTCCATTCTCTCTCTCTCTTCTTTCAGTCTCTGATTAAATTCATCCCAACCTCTCAGTTCTTTCACTCTTCTTTTCTCATCCTCTTCTTCTCTTCTCGTCTTTTCCTCTAGTTTCTGCTTCGCCCATTCCTCTCGTTCTCTCTTCATCTCCTCACTGATCTCTCTCTCTTTCTTCTCTTTCTCTTTTATTTGTGTTTTATATTGTTCTTCTCTTTCTGTATATTCATCTAGTCTTTTCTTCGTCAGATTCTCTATTTTGTCTCTTTCTGTGTTATATTTGATCTGACATTTCTCTTTTTCTTGTCTCATTTCCGCTATTTCATGTTTAAATGTCTCCCGTTCTCGTCTCATCTCGTCTTGTATCTCTCTCTGAAGTTTCTCTTTTTCTCTTATTTCTTTTTTGAGTTCCTCTTCTCTTCTCTTTCTCTCTTTGTCATGATTATTTTGTTCTTCCTCCATCATGATCTTCATTCTCTCTTTCTCTTCAACTTGTTTCTTCATCAGTTCTTCTCTTTCTCTGTTCAGTTGCTCCACTCTGTTCATCAGGATCTTCATCTGTTGTTCTTGTTTTTCTCTCTCCATCTGTCTGAACATCTTACACAAGTAGAAACTCCCTCCATTTGCTTTCACCATGTCGTCTATCTTCTCCAGTAGATCAGACACCTGTGTTCGGTCTCCAGTCTGATTATTATTGAACACATGAAATCTGTTTCCACACGCTTCAATCAGGTTTCTGATCATAGATCCAGGGTTTCCCAAACACTGATCAATGGTTTTGTCCTGCAGATCGTCTCCTCTGGTGAAAAGCACAATGGTGAACATTAAGGATTTCTCACCAAACGTCTCTTGGATGATCTTCACTGATTTTTGTTCTTCTTTAGTGAATCGTCCTAGGGGAATCAGTAAGAGAAACACATGCGGTCCAGGCAGGATCATGGAGATGCAGTGTCTGATTTCTCTCTGGATCTCTTCATTCGTCAGTTCAGTATCAAACAGTCCTGGAGTGTCGATCACAGTAACGTGTCGGCCGTTGATTTCAGATGTTTCTCTCTGACTCTCACTGGTCACTGATTCAAAAGATTGTTCCGCTTTAAAAGCCTTTCTTCCTAAGATTGTGTTTCCTGTTGCACTTTTCCCAACTCCAGTTTTTCCCAGAAGCACAATCCTGAGTTCATCTTCACTCTCTGTTGAACATGCAATAGAGGAAATATATAAGTTCTAAAGTCTACAGTTTTAAAAAAAAGTTTGATTCTGTAACATGTAGTGTGATTTTATCTATATAAACCTGTATTGTTCAAGTCGTGAGATAAGAATTTTGTGGTCCACAGTATTAAAGGCAGCACTTAATCTAAGAGTAAGAGTATCACAGAATCCCCAGAGTCAACAGACAATACAATATCATTAATAAAGATTTTAGAAATAAAAGATACATTTGAAATAGGTCTATAATTGGAAAGTATGGTTGGGTCAAGATTGTTTTGTTTTTTTAACTAGGGGTTTAACGGTTGCATGTTTTAGGTATTTAGGAACAACACCTGTGAGAAGAAACTTATTCATTATATCTAAAATGCTAGGCCCAACAACATCAAAAATCTGCAGCAGAAAATGTGTCGGAAAAAATGGTTTCACTTTATTTTGATGGTCCCTTTAACACATTCCGTTGACTATAAGTAACGCTGCTCCTACATGTCTACTAACTCTCATTAGAGTGTTAGTAGAGTATTAGTAGACTGGTAGGGTTAGGGTTAGATAAAGTTGACATGTAGTTGCAAAATTACTTATAGTCAGTAGAGTGTTTGTTGGAGGACCATCACAATAAAGTATTTGCAGATATTAATCAGACAGTCTACTAATACTCCACTGAAAGTTAGTTGACATATAGTTGCAAAGTTTCTTATAGTCAATAGCACGTTCAAAAGGGACCATCAAAATAAAGTGTTACCGAAAAAATGAATGAAAGAAACTGTCTGAAATTCAGGATGAAACAGAGAGAAAGAATAAATGGATCATAGTTTGAAGATACAATATATAAAAAAAATATCCGTGAACTAGAATTGTCTTTCTGTTCATTACCTTGTGGCAGTAAATGCATCTCTAGTGAATTAATTTTCTTCTTCATCTCTTCAAATTTCAGCAGTTTTTTCATCTGCACCTCCATAAATGTCTCCGTGGAGAAAAACTCTCCTCTGTTTTCTTCCAGCATCTTCTCAACGTTCTCCATCAATGTGGACACTTGTGTGTTGGGACCAAAGAAATTATGTCGTCCTCCAAACCTCTCAATGACAGACTGTGTTTCTTCATTGAGTTCTGCTGTCTGATGCTCTGAATTCTGCATTATGAGGATCATGGTGTGTTTGTTGATTCTGGAGCTGAAGATTCTCTGGATCTCCTCTATTTCTGCTTTGTCTTCATTATTGAGTGGATCAGGAATAATGATGAGGAAAACATGAACTCCAGGATCACAGAGAGACACACAGCGGAGAGTCTGACGCATCACTTCCTCCTCTGAGAGCCGAGTGTTGAACAGAGCTGGAAGCTCCACCAGACTGATCACACGACCATGAAGATCCACGCCTGATCTTCTGTCTGTCTGCTGCAGGATCAGCTCTGATATGGAGGATTTTAATGTGCCGTCGCTCCCACACACAACCAGATTCAGCTTCACGCCCTCTGAAACTGTTAGAAGAAGAGGAAGACATTTAAAAACTGTTCATTTATCACTAGAAACCCTCAAATATCATCACACTCACATCTTTCTGTTGCCTGTTGCTTCATTGTGAAATACTGTGAACCTTCAGCACAAACCAGGTGCCGTCCATCATTCATTTGCTCAATGTCCTCAAACGTCTGCAGAAGATCATCAGGAGAGCTGTTTCCCCGAAGACTGAAGTGTCTGTTGAAGCATTTCTGAATGATTTTCTGTAGGATGTCGTTGGTTTCAGTCGTTTCTTGTGTCGTGAGCACCATGGTGTGTTGAAAAACCTGCTCAGAGAAAGAGTCCAGCACCTTCTCCACACACTCTTGATCTTCTGCTGAACACTGCTCATGTTTGAGGAGCAGAACGATCACATGAGGTCCTGGATCAGACAGAGACACACACTCTCTCACGGTCTGTGTGATCTGATGATCTGAGATGTGTGTCTGGAGTATCTGAGGACTGTTGATGAGGATCACACGTCTGTCCTTCAGTGTTCCTCCGACTCTCTCCACAACATCTGGAGGAGCTTCACTGTCAAACGCTGCTCGTCCCAACAGGAAGTTTCCCACTCCACTGTTTTCTGTCACGCTGTTCCCCAGCAGAACAATCCTCACTGCAAAGAGTAAAATCAGTGAAAGATTTAATACTCACAATCCTCACATCATATAATGACACAGAGCATGTAACAGTTTATGATGGCAAGATCAAAATCACAGACCAAGATAACCAGAATCCACCAGTACAAGGCGTTTTTACCAATGCCATGTCCGTCCCACAGCAAAACAAAAAAATAGAGACAGAGTGAACTCAATCTCACTGTTTTTTACTCAATAAAAACAGGGTCGGTGTCTGTAACTTAGGAAAACAAACAACGTATTTTGTCTTGTTTCCAACAGATATTCTATCATGGCAACCATAGACTCAAAACAGCACTTCAACATCAACATCAACTTAGCAACACGTGTTTTAACGTAACAACATCCGTTTTAAAACTATAATTTCAGATTGTGCTGGCTCCATAATATAACATAAAATGTGTTAGAAGTTTATTTACGGGTTGTGAATTTGAGGTAAACCCAACAATGTAGGGACTTCAGCATCTTTGATGAGTAGCTTCTTTGAAAAACCACCATTGAACTGTGCCTGACTGACGAAATTACTAATTTTACTAATTACTTGTGTTTTGATAGGGATAAATTGCTCATAATTTCGACACAGTCTTCATGCATTTATTTAGATAAAGACTTACTCATAGGAGGTTGGTTTTTGCTGTGTCTCCTGTGAGGAGGATTGTGAGCAACAAGCCCTGTATTGAAACAAAAGTCTTGCATTATATTTGACTCATTCATGGTAATTGTATGAAAATATTCTTGATTAATTAGTCTGATTCTCACCAGTTGTTGACATGTTGATATTCTGTTTTCTCCGTCTATTTCTTTAGTCTTCAGTTGATCATCTTCTCTGATTCCTCACGTGTGTCTGATCATCATCCT
The DNA here is from genome assembly GCA_031834385.1 of Semotilus atromaculatus. NCBI lineage: Eukaryota > Metazoa > Chordata > Actinopteri > Cypriniformes > Leuciscidae > Semotilus > Semotilus atromaculatus. Next base: position 5,694,652 of record JAULUF010000005.1, on the reverse strand, counting down.
GTAAGAGGTTCATCACAGTCATGAGCAAAATGTCCAATGGACATCTGCACATCTGTGGTTGGATGTGAGCAGAAAAAATAGCTGTGATACACTTAAGTATATTTGTTATGATATTTAGTGTGATATTGTACAGCTGATCATCTTCTCTGACTCTTGACATGTGACGTCTGTCTCTTCATCGTCCTGTGAGAGATTTGATTGATTTTTAAATGTTCATTAGTCCGGACAATGTAAAGCTCCATCACTGTTCTATAGTTTTGTGCATGTTGTTGCTGTTCAGTTTTCTATTTAACTAGGTTTAACTGGGAAACTACACTGTTAACCCTTGCAGTAAAAAAAGGCAAAATGTTGACAGTATCATACCATTTTCCATTGAAACAGTAATATACCGTAGAAAACAATGCATTCTAGTTTATATTTGTCGTTTTCGAGAAAATAGCTTACAGGAATATATTGTGAATTAAAAGAGCTCAAAGTCGACACTCAGAGGGTGTGTTCTAAATCACACCCTATACCCTCATTCACTATTCCCTACATTAGTTCACTAATATAGTCTGCTTTTATAAGAAAATAAGTAAGTGAACTGAGACACTGATGAAGACACCTGATGTACTTACTGTAAAGCCTGATAAGGTCTAACAGTGTAGTAGAACATGAAGCTCTTCATGAAATGTGCTGTGGGTCAAAGGTTTGATTCCCACTGAACAAACACACTGATAACACTCTCATATAGGATAGAAATAAGCAAATCTCTGAATTAAGATTGAACTTAATTACACATCAGCAATTATTTGTGCATCTCAACACTAAACAGTCTTTTATACGTTATAAGTGAAACTCTGATGTCCCTGTCTGCTCACAGAGTTAATTTCATTAACATTCATGATTAAAATAAGCTCACGTTTTAGTGCATTTCATACGTAAATTTCTTATTACATGCAGAGTATTTATAAGAAAGCGTCATACCTATAGTCTTCATTATGCTTGTGTTTAATTCCTTGTTGCCATCTTGAGAGCAGGAAGAAATCTGTATACGTGGGTGGACTCAGTGACGTTACAAAGCTGTCTTTCAGAAGGTTAAAGTTCAAGCTACAATTCATGTGAGAATGAGTCTCTTAATGTGAATGAAGCACAATGACATCAGTAGATACCATAAACAAAAATATATGCATAATAAAACCGAGTACAATCATTACTGTTAGAGAACTTAACAGTGACAGTCTATGAACTGACTCACTATTATGTGTATGTTGTGTACTGTACTGTTTATTTGACAGGAGTTTTTTCTTAACAGGTTTCTCATGAGGTCTCCTTTGTCATGTGACTTTGGTCACACTTTAGATCAAGGTCCAATTCTCACTTTTAACCAATTATTAACTACTCAACAAACTCCTAATTACTGCTTATTAACAGTTAGTACGGTAGCTGTTGAGTTTAGGTATTGGGTCAGAATATGGTCATGCAGAATAAGGCATTAATATGTGCTTTATAAGTTCTAATAAACAGCCAATATCCTAGTAATATGCATGCTGATACGCAACTAGTTAATAGTGAGAATTGGACCCTGAACTAAAGTGTTACCGTGACATTAATACTGTAATATCCGATGTGTTTTTGACAGTATCATTAGTCTCATTCGTGAATACTCATTCTGTGGGTCAAAAGTATTGACTTACAGTGGTGTGAAAAAGTGTTTGCCCCTTGGTAAATATGAACAAAGATGGCTGTAAAAAATAAATCTGCATTGTTAATCCTTTTGATATTTTGTTTTAAAAATTTGCAAAAATCTAACCTTTCATTGAAGTAAAAGAATTGAAAGTTGGGGGGAAAAGCACATTATGAAATACATGTTTTTCTCCAAAACACGTTGGGAACAATTATTTGCCCCCTTTTATTAAATACTTTTTGCAACCTCCTTTTTCCAAGATAATAGCTCTGAGTCTTCTCCTATAATGCCTGATGAGTTTGGAGAACACCTGACAAGAGATCAGAGACCATTCCTCCATACAGAATCTCTCCAGATCCTTCAGATTCCCAGATCCATGTTGATGCTTCTTCTCTTCAGTTCAGCCACTCATTTTCAATAGGGTTCAGGTCAGGGACTGGGCTGGCCATTGCAGATGCTTGGTTTTGTGCTCAGTGGCACATTTTTGTTTTGATTTTGATGCTTGTTTTTGGATCACTGTCCTGTTGGAAGATCCAACCACGGCCCATTATAAGATTTCTAGCAGAGGCTGTCAGGTTTTGATTTTTTATCTATTGGTATTTGAACGAATCCATGATGCCATATATCTGAACAAGATGTCCAGGACCTCTGGCAGAAAATTAGGCCCACAACATTAAAGATACAGCAGAGTATTTCATTCTACACATGGGGTACTTTTTTATCCCTGTGTGCACCAAACCCATCTTAAGTGTTTGCTGCCAAAAAAGCAATTTTTTTTGTTTACACACACATATAATTATTTACTAATTGTATGTAATAATATGAAATTGAATTAAATTAAAGGAACAAATGAGTTTATTTTTATGGTTAATGAGTACATTTAATTTGTGTCCAGAATGATACAAAACTAGTACTTAATATAATATATAAAAAAAATACTTGTGCACTTCCTAAGTCAAAGTTCAGAGGAATAAATATACATTGTGATTTCCCTTCATCCTTGAAAAATTTATTTTGTTATTTATTTTTCAACTCAACTCCTTAAAAAAACTTAAAACTGTTAGAACTCATCAACAGCATCTGACTGAACCAATGCATGCTAGAGTCTGTAGGTTTTACATATTTAAATATTTTTGAAGTGAATTTCTTTAAAATACATATTGTACCTGAATCCTACCTGACTCTCCCACTGTCTTATTTGTTTTGTTTGTCTTATTTGTCTGTCAAGTTATTCCTGTGTCATAATTCAGTATATCCTCCACCACTGTAGAATGACAGCAGGTTCAGAATGAACTGGTGAAAACGGTGCGACGTTACGAAGACAATCGAAGGACAAATAGAAGAGAGAGGCCACTGGGGGAGTAAAGCAGAGTTTATTTTAGCTGTGGCAGGAAATGTGGTCGGACTGGGGAACGTGTGGAGGTTTCCTTACCTCTGCTACAAGTACGGAGGTGGTATGAGGCAGCAACTGTGCCCCCCGTCCTTCGGATGAGACGTTAAACCGAGGTCCTGACTCTCTGTGGTCATTAAAAATCCCAGGATGTCTTTCGAAAGAGTAGGGGTGTAACCCCGGCATCCTGCCCAAATCTGCCCATTGGCCTCTGTCCATCATGGCCTCCTAATCATCCCTGTATACTGATTGGCTTCATCACTGTCTCCTCTCCACCAGTAAGCTGGTGTGTGGTGGGCGTACTGGTGCAATATGGCTGCCGTCGCATCATCCAGGTGATGCTGCACATTGGTGGTGGTTGAGGAGATTCCCCCCTTCCTTGTAAAGCGCTTTGAGGTCCCAGATAAAGCGCTATATAAATGTAACGAATTATTATTATTATAACAGTGTATTTCATCTAATTATTTTGAATGTATTTAACAGCACACTGTCTTAGCATTCTGTCAGTGGTATTTTAATAATGTTTTATTGTACTGGTGTGTTCTCAGGTGCGTTCCTGATACCCTACCTGGTGTTTGTGGCTGCTTGTGGGCTTCCTCTGTTCCTGCTAGACACAGCGATGGGACAGTTCACACAGGAGGGAGGCATTACATGCTGGTGTCGTCTGTGTCCTCTGGCTGAGGGTGAGAGTCATAAAGGAGAAAAACTGCTTCCTAAAGAGACTGTACAACTTTTAACAACATGATTTTACTTTATGTCAGGCATCGGCTACGCAGGACAGCTCATTCAGGTGTACAGCTGTATGTATTACATCATCATTCTGGCCTGGGCGCTTTTCTACCTCATCTTCTCTTTCAGGTCCCAACTTCCATGGGCCAGCTGTGACAACACGTGGAACACAGGTGATAATAAATAAATCAAACAAAACTCATCTGAAAAATATGCTGTAATAAGGAGTTTTTTGTTTTTTTTCTGTCGTAGATGACTGTGTAAATCTTGCTGCAAAGAATCTGACCCTCAAATGGAAAACTCTGATTAATTCAACATCTGCAGCGACTGAGTTCTGGGAGTAAACAATAATTATATGATCGTTTTTACTAATAACTACATACAAGTCCTCTTATGTGCACAGAAAACAAATGTGTGCACATGCAACGTTACGAGTCTTAACTGACCATTCTGCATTAACAAGATGTATAGCAATAAGCTAAATAAATAAAAATGTAATTTATTAAAATAAAAAAGCATACAATTTATCTTTCTGTCTCCATGTGTCGTGTCACATTATGTAGACGCAGAGTCCTGGCTCTCTCTGTGGGTATTGAGGAGGACGGTAAGATAAACTGGGAGATTCTTCTGTGTCTCATTGCAATGTGGATCGTTTCTTATTTCTGCATCTGGAAAGGAGTCAAATCTCCAGGCAAGGGAAGTATGTTTTTTTTTTTTTTTTGTTAATTTCTGAAGGTCAACTGCGAGAGACCATGCTGGCAGGCATGAGGAGTCAGAAAATAGGTTTTCAAAAAATATAAGTTCTGGGCCCATAAAGGAGGTCCTCTAAACAGAACTTAACTCAGGTAACATAACCTTAACATAGGCTGAACAAACCAACCTGGGCCCAGTTGCATAAACTTAGCCACTATGTTAAGACTGTGTCTTAAGAACCAATTTGGCCAACTAGAAATTAGTCAAGAGGTAATCAGTCTTACTTTTCTGATTCATATTAGACTGATCTATCTTTTTAGGTAATTGACTTTAAAAAGTTAGCACCAGTCTTAAAGAAAAAAAAATTAATGACTAACTTTTAAGACTAGTCTAAGCAGTTTAAGCAACCGGCCCAAGGACAAACAAAACAGACCTCCCAGACTGAGACATGGGGAAAACTTATATAGTGGCTGATCAGGCCATTCTGACACAAAAGGGGGTAGACAAAACACATAATATATAAACACACAATAACTACAACACATGTTAAACCAACGCTACCTGATATGAACTAAAGGTAAATCAATTAAATAATCATTAACAAAATATAACTAACAAAGAAAAGAACTCAAAAATGGAATACTTTGCCACCCCCATGATATGGGAAAACATGGCGCAGTCCAATTATCCTTTCTCCTACTTAAACAGCTGAGAGTCAGGCCCAGTCCCAAATCGCACACTTCATGAGCACTTTCGGTCTTGTGGACTCACGGTGCGGATCCACTTGTCCGTGCAACACTTCTGTCACGCCGCGCTCCGCTTTATTCCTATGGGTGACGTCACGCGACTTTAACGCGCCCGCAATGCATCCCGGGAAGGCGGCGCTTCATTTGGAAAAATGCTGCGCGTCAAAAAGCTGGCCGATGCCCATCTTTATGCAAATGAATTCCGTTGAACGCGACGCGACTATCCAATAGAAGTAGAGCATGTGGAGACGGGGGGAAGTCTCTCGCGGGTCCTTTGTTCTAGACTGGCCGCTGGTTCAAAACCACGCCCATAGCAGTAAACTTGAGGAACCCCCATCAACGTACAAATGAGGGGAGGCGTCGCAACACCACGCTTCAGTCGTGTCTTAGGGTTCCATTTGGGACAGGGCCTCAGTTGAAAGACCTTTTGCCTGTCAGCCAGCCAGAGACCCCCAGCAGCAACTCCCCAGGAACTGGTAACTCAAAAAAGAAAGGTTTTAATTTCACAGAACTTAAAGATAATGACCCTGAAATTAGCTCAATTGACAAAGTTAACCCGGGTCCCACTCGACCCGCTCCGAGCAGGCCTCGAATCCGGGTCACGGCACCAATGTGACCTCTGTGTAGTGTCTTCCGCCGGATAATAAACTCTCGGATCCCGTCAGGTTTGTGGTAACAGCAGGTTTATTCCACATCTGCATTTATGACAAGGACAACAGAGTTGAATTATCGCACATGGACAAACAGCGCATGCTCTCAAGGAAAAATCCTCCATTGCTTTGAGGATTACTGTATGTACTACTCTTAAAGCTCTACACAAAAGTAAAGTACAGTTTGGCACATTGATCGTATAGTGGATTTAAACTAATTTAAACTAAATAAATAAAACACACCCAATTGTCCCTCTTAATCTTGCAAGGAAGAAACTGAATAAAACAATGTAAATTATACTGATTTCCTACAGTTACCTTTCCATTTTATATTAACAGTTATGTGTAAACAATTATGTAACTTCGTTACAATTCAACATACAAGAGGCAGACAAACAGCAGAAAATACCTCAATCAAACATTACAACACTTTATAACAACATACGGTAACATTGCATTTATGCATTTATGACAAGGACAACAGTGTTGAATTATCGCACATGGACAAACAGCGCATGCTCTGTTTAGAAAGACGACATCATGTTAAAGTTAGCTAGCTATACTGGAGAGACTTTCAATCGACTAGAAAACACATATCCAGATGGTTGACTTTATAAAAACATGGCGAAATTAATCTACAACACATATTATTCAACCAAAGAAATCTATCCTAACTTTTACATGCTTTTCAAGAGTGTTAGCATTGTTTAGTCCACGGACATTCACAGACGCGTTACCTCAAGGAAAAATCCTCCATTGCTTTGAGGATTACCCATAATCCTTCGTCATTACTAGAGTTCGCTGCAGGTACAACTTTATGACAGCAGGTGGCACAATAATCCCATTTAGTAGGATTTAACCTGAACCGTTTTAACTATGTTACACACCCAAATAGAAAACTAAGGCCCTGTTTACACGAGAACGATTCCGAGTGAAAACGTAAAAATATTTTATCGGATGTGCCTTTCGTTTACACGGTGACGCCGTTTTTATGGCTTAAAAACGCAAAAAAGTGAAACCACCCTCCAGAGTGGAAAACTTAAAAACGCTCCACCGTCGCGTTCCCGTGTAAAGGGTAAAAACCGGTAAAAACGCAAAACTGCCCTCGATCACGTGCGCTTTTTCGTCACAGGCATTCGCCAGTACAGGAAAATAACAACTAACATGTCGGATTATTTCCATACGTCGGACCTTCAAGTTGCCACAGCAGCTCTGATAAACATACAAGAGTCTTTTCAGCAGTTGTACAAAATATTCTCAGATATTGGTGTTGTTGTGTGGCAGTGCTTCGCTGCCACCTAGCCGCCTGGAGTGCACACTACATCGAATTTCACACACTTTTGCGTCACCATATGTACGCAGATTTCCCCTTCATAACGCTCGTCTAAACGCAGAATAAAAAGTGAAAACGCAACGCCACTTTTGCGTTTTCTCTTCAGATCGTTTCCGTGTAAACATGGCCTTAGTCAAATAACTAATAAAACTGTTTTTAAAACTAAAGTGTGTGTCCAGTTATTTATTTTGTATAACATGTATGTGTTCAAAACAAATGAAAGAGTTATTGTTGTACCCATGTGTGGCTCCTAGTGCGGCCATCACATCAACAAATTAGTTTCAGTTGTTTGCCTGAAGGAAAACAAAATACTTTAATAATAAAATTAGTTTTTTTGGCCTCAAACTAATATGAGCTTTTCTTTGTACTGTGCCTGTAGGCGGTGTATTTCACAGCCACGTTTCCTTACGTGATGTTGCTGGTCTTGCTGATTCGTGGTTTGACTCTTCCCGGGGTTACCCACAGACCTGCACCCGAGACCCACAGTGACGGATTAATTGATCGCTGTCAGACTCGCTAAAATGGAGAGCGACTGGAGTGACGCCCACCTTCACCTGATTTTTCAGCCTTTTAAGAGGACTAAATCTGAGGTGTGGTCATATTTGGGCTTTTACAAAAGTCCTGAGGGAAACTTAAAATCGAGGATGGTCACCCTGTCTGCAGAACATGCACAAAAGATTCACTGCAATACACTTCAAATCTGCCGAGTCGTCTTGTGTGATCATCACCCACTGTGTTAGCGAACCCAAGGCAAGATAACTTTGACCTCAATACCAAAACTAGGCCCTACGTCTGGGAAATAATTGGGCACAAAATGTTGTTCTGAGTTGAAATATTTTATCTCACTCACTTGAAATAAACATAAAGCTTCCGTGAAGAAAAGTTCGCATTAATGTTGTAAATCTTAATGTGGTTTATAAATCCATTTTGTACAGCGTACACAACAATCGTCCAGATAAGATGATAACAACAATATTATCAAACTCTGATTTCATTTTCAATACAATCAAAAACGGAGACGCAAGACGGCAAGTTGTATTTGAATGAAACGAGAGAGCACCGTTGTGATGCATTGCTATACGACAATTCACCATGACGTCACAACAGTAATAGACGTTCTTCCGGGTGGCAAAAGCCGAAGCGTTCCTATGGCAACGCTAGTAAATTGCTTGGAAGGGAGATCCACTGTCGACAGTAAAATAAAAATAAAAAATTTAATTAAATAAATAAATTTTATTGTAATAACTGTGTTTAATGATACAAGTGAAAAATATAATAAATATGTTATATAGTAGGCCTACACATAATTAGCAAAATACTCTCTAGCTCTTTTTTCTAGCCAAAATAACGTGCTATATATAGACTATCGTGGTCATGGCTTTCCTGAGGTAAATGTTATGTGACATATTTGTTCTCCAGTTGGTATTTTGACCTCTTTGCGCGATTGAAAACACTGATTGGTTGATATCATGTATGAGGAATATACATTTCGGTAAATGGATGTGTGGCGTGAGAGTGTGTGAAAAGTGACAATTGCTTGAGTCTCACGGTCAATGCGTGAGAGTGGGCAGCCCTCTTTACTTCAGGCAGTGAGTCTGATCTTCAAAAGAGACAAGTTTACTAATATTAGTCTCGAATTTCCCCAGCTGAAGATAAATGCTCTGCTATGATTTTGTAGATGGACCGTTTTGAGAATACACGAAGCAGAGTTGAAGGGCAAGCAGGGTTGGCAGCAGAAATGTAAACGTTGGGTGAATCATATAATTTAGGGGATCATTAAGATTTCCAACTTTTGACGACATGACGTCCACTCGCTATAACCTCCTCACCCACAGGAAATCGATAAAACCCCTACACCTTTTGCTGCATATCTGGCAGCGCAACCCCAAACACAACACAACAACAATGTTTTTAACTATGTAACTGTTAGAGTAGCCGGCTGGATCTCTTCAGTTAGTCAGTAGAAGCCGCTCGCGTTCTGCCACCCGGAAGCATCTTGTGCCTGTTGTTTACAAACATTCTGAAATGCCGTATTGACGACGGCAAAGTCCTTTTAGGCAAGTCGTGCCACTCGGCCACAATCTTGGCAACGCCTCCGGGCAGCTATTTCAGACTAACAAGACCAGGCTCTATCTAAATGAATGGGCAGAGAGTCAGAACTGCACTTTTTACTGGTCACCGGGACATAAAAACTGCATGTATAGAAACAGCAGTAAAGTATGATAAAAATCGCTGAAAAAGTTTTATGACTTTGCCCCAAAATAAGGTTTAAAACGCCTTTTTCCCCACAGGTTATACTTTTACTACACAGGCGCAAGGGTTCTCGTCTCCGCTGTCGCAAACCTCAACTGTGCGCATGAGTCAGTGGAACCAGACGATAGGCTTAAATGTTTCCCGGCTTGACTGTTAAAAGCAGACGATTGGCTTTCCAGCGGGAGGGGCGGGACATGTGCATACAACCGCCATCTTTGGCGTTACGGGTTTTCCCTATATAGTTGTATTGAGGACTGAGGAAGTGGCGTGTCTCTATATAAATTGTCTCTGACGACGGTCAGAAGGAAATGCCACAGAATAGAATCTAGCCTTAAAAGGTGCATAGAGCTGCTTGTTTTATTTGTTGTTTGTTGATTTTCAAATATAAAACTTATTGAAATGTTTTCAGTGTGAGCATCCGTTCTTTTTTAACACTTTCATCTCGTTCCATCCCTATAAATAACTATAAATGCTATGCTAACCAGATTCTAATATACGCTATCCTGATTGTTTTCAAAACTTGTAATTCCAACTCCTGACTCGCTACAGTAGTTTTGACGGAGCCAGATGCTTTTATACCAGGGGCTGCCAAGGGCGTGACAGAGTGACGTCAGAGAGTACCCTACGTCACAGAGTACCCCTACTTCAGGAGCTTTCCGTTTAACCTGAAGAGGGCAGAACTCAGATGTTTTTACACCATATATTTGACAATTAAAACACTTTATACCCAAATGTCAAAAAATTTAGTCGAATCAATGAACAGCATTTATGAACCTCCATTCTTACAGATCATAGTGTTTTAGTGTTTAGTTACCATTTAAATAATAATAAGGATAAACCATCATAACAAAATGCTAAATGGGGGATATCTGGCATATCTAGCAGCATATAAAAAATATTGTCAGAACGTCGTCTCTCAGTTGGTGAATGTCACGCAACAACTTGCTACAGCCCTGTCGCGTCTTACAATTCTACGTTGTTACAATGTTGCGAGCACGTAGACTGCGACGTTGCCATAGCAGAAATGCAACGTGCCACAGACGTTGCCACAACGTAAATGTGTTTGCTGGGTGTTTCATCGCTGTAGTCATCCAAGTCTGACTGAGGCAGTGTACATTGTAGAGTTTATACCTTTCAAAGGGGGAGGGATTACATAGAGGTGGAGACACTCTGAACAAAGCATGCAAATGAAGTACAAGAGTCAGCCAGTTAGCGGAATTTCCCCAGCCCTGATCTCATCAGCATAACAGTGACATTCAGATGCATAGATGATAATCCAATCAGCCTGACTATTCAAAGACTGGGACAGGGGATCCAAGAGCCATTAAAAGAAAAAGAGCGAGAGTCTCAACAATCTGACTAATTTGACTTACAATAGAGAGAACAGGACTGACAGAAATTTCCTGATCATCATCATAACCTTAAATGCTAAATTCAATTTACTCTACCTTAGTTTTTACATGTTGTGTTATGTAAGGACATAAGATCAGTATCTTAAACAGATTCTTAAATTTGTAATACCACTATGATGATGAGCTTCATAACGTAATATTCATTTGTGGTGTTGCATATACATTTTTAAGGACTTAAATACTAGTGATGACTGTGACTGCTTTCTGGCTAAGTATATATTGAGTCATAATTCATGTGGTGATCATCTCTAAACTTTCTCTGTTCATATTGTGTCTCCATCATGATTGTGGCTTGACGCTCATCTACAAAATCACTGCTGCCAAATCAAAGAGTCCAATCAGAGCGCAGGACACAAACGGGAAGGCGGGTCCTTTGCAGGAAACAGGAAGTGCTGAGGTCAAAGGTCACAAGCCGGAGCTGAAAACAACCTTTTTAATGTAGGGATAAGATGGGGTTATTACGGAGCCCGGGAAGTCACCTGTTGGAAAAAAAATACAAATCCGTGGCGACGGTTTTGCAATCCGTCCGCTCAGTTTATAAACCGTACTCACGAATTCTCAAACTGTTCCCTCGGTTTAACAAATCGTGCCCACGGATTAATAAACCGTACCCACGAGTTTCTAATCCGCGCTCTCAGATTTGTAAACCGTGCCTTCAGTTTTTGCAATCTGTACCCACAAATTCATAAACCGTGCCCACGCTTTCGCAATCCGTTCCCACGAGTTTGTAAACTGTACTCACGGATTTGTGGCTCCTCCCCCAGTCTGTGCCGGCAGCATTGCATTGTGTTTATAAACTTTAATTTTCTAAAACTGTAAAAGGTTGTAATAGGTTATATAAAATTAAAAATAATTATTATGATTATTACATTTAGGCTACATAATTAGAATATGCTTTTATCCTAAACGACTTACAAAAAAGGAACAGAGCAATTCGTCAAATGTCAGCCATAATACAGGTTATTATAATTGTTGTTGTGTATGAATACATCAAATTTTCTTAACTGCGTACATGCTTCAAGTGATTCTCAGTTGTAGCGGGTATGGGGTGGAATATTCGATTTAATATGAATGATCTGAATCAAAATCTTTTGTTTATTTGTGATAATCTTAGCACTTTATTATTATTGTCTAACCTGTATTATAACTGATATTTGACGAATTGCCTTGTTTTGGACAAAAGGTCTTCTAAATATGTAGCCTAAAATGTTATAATAATTATTATTATAATTATTATTATTAGAGTTTAAAATTATAAATGAGTTTACTTAGTAATACAGTAATATGTTTATCATAAAATAATGTATGAATGCTTTATTTGTAAGCAAAAATTATGCAAAAAATGTAGGCATATATTTTATCCAAAACTGTAAAAGCGTTATAGCCTAACAATAAAGCATTGCTAAATTATTTTATGTTTTATTTATAAACATATTACTGTATTACTAAGTAAACTCATTTACAGTTTTAAACTCTAATAATAATAATAATTATTATTATTAAATTTTAGGCTACAAGTGTACATTTCAAGCTTTATATAGCCTGTGTATTTTTCTAATGTCTATGATGTATACGCTGTTTTTCAGTTCATGTATGAGACCCAGTTCACGGAGACCATGAAAGTTATTTTACAAAAGCACATAGTTTTCTTGTTATTATGAGTTTACACAAATAAAAGTAGTTGCGAATGATGTATTATTCTTTTTTGTATGACCAGAAATTATGGAGTATTTTAAGTTGTTTCCACATGTTGATAGGAAAATGCAAGTGATCTCGCCGGCGCCTCCGTGCAGTGCGCGCTCAATAATGCTGGAATATGTTGGAATAGACGATTTAATATGAATGATGAGCGCCAAAATCTTGTGGTTATTTGTGATAATCTTAGCACTTTATTATTATTGCCTAACCTGTATTATGACTGATATTTGACGAATTGCTTTGTTCCTTTTTTGTAAGTTTTGGACAAAAGCTCTTCTAAATATGTAGCCTAAAATGTAATAATAATAATTAGCCTATTATTATTAGAGTTTATAACAAAATGAGTTCACCAAGTAATACAGTAATATGTTTGTCATAAAATAATGTAGGCCTATCAATGCTTTATTTTTATAGGCTACAAAGGCTTTTACAGTTTTGGATAAAATAGGCCTATTTTTTGCATAATTTTCGCCTACAAATAAATCATTCATAAATTATTTTATGATAAACATATTACTGTCTTAAGTTAACTTATTTTAACCTGTATTATGACTGACATTTGACTAATTGCTGTGTTCCTTTTCTTGTAAGTCGTTTTGGATAAAAGCAAATTCTAAATATAGCCTAAATGTAATAATCATAATAATTATTTTTATATAACCTATTACAACCTTTTACAGTTTTAGAAAATTAAAGTTTATAAACACAATGCAATGCTGCCGGCACAGACTGGGGGAGGAGCCACAAATCCGTGAGCCACAAATTTATTCTGCACACAGTAAAGCCACATTTTCATTTCCAAAAGTGACCATCAATATAAATATAGAAATTTAGATTCATTTTAATGAACAGATGTTTTGTAGTAAGGGTTTTATATTAGCATCATGCTTTTTACCTATTTTTACAATACAACTTTTAACACACTTTAAAATAATTGTACTTTAGTATATTTTCTAAAAGTATATTGAAAAACAAGCATACTTTTAACATTTTTCTAATAAGTGCTTTATAAATACATTGGTAAAAAATATATGCAGTTATATTTTTAAGAAATATGCTAAACACAAGTACACTTTTAATATATTTCTAACAAGTGCACTAGAAGTACATTGGTAATAAATACATGCTTAACTATATTTTCAAATATGCTAAAAACAAGCATAATTTTAACATATTTCAAAAAAGTGCACTATAAGTACTTTGGTAATAATTATATGCTTAGTTACATTTTTAAGAAAATATAGAAATATGCTAAACACACGCATAATTTTAGTGAATCTTTAGTGCATTTAATACATTTGAGTACTCAAATAAGAGTTAGTAGTTGGGGTGTTTTTTAATATAGAGAAGGCTTATGATATGTTGTGGCTTATGATATTTTACACAGATTGTCTTACGGAAAAGGGGAAGAAATGAGATGTATGTAGTAAAAAGCCAGCAGGGGGCAGTACATTAGGTTCAAAAACTGCAAATGAGTGGGGTTTTCAATTCGCCAGTGTAGCGTTTGTATCCAGACAAAGAAAAACTGACAACAACGAGTATAATGGTGATAAAAAAAAAGACTGGATGTGTGCAAGTCAAGAAGTTCCATGAAAGCAAACACCCAAAGCGCGCGCCCCAAAAACCAGCATCTCATACAGCGTGTGAATACTGAATTGAAGTATTTCACATCTTGCGCTTGTACGGACGAATTCACACAAAGTTATGTAAAAACGCCCGTCTTGGCAAGTTGGTTTTTTAAATATCTCAAGCGAACGTAGAGAATATTCAAACGGGGTCCGTGCGCTCGGTCTTAAAGGGGCAGCAGTCTAATAAACCTGCTGCTGTTTTTAAAGGTTGTATCAGTCATTTCAGGCCCAAAAACAATTACCTAATCTTTCCTAATGATCCGCTAGCTGCCCGCCCCATAAGCATGCCGTCCAAAAACCGCGTCTCTGTAGGGAGGCTCTGAGATCTGCACACAAAGGCAGATTTTTTGTGACAGGGGCGGGTGTTGTGAGGTTTTGAGCTCGTTCACGGCTGGACGCGAAGTCGGAGCAACACCCGACCCTGTCGCTGATTGGTTGAAACACTGACTGCGTTTACATGCAGCCAATAACCCGTTCAAAACCGGGATATTAGCAATAACCCGGTCGCGAACGGCCATGTAAACACCGGCAAAAACCCGAATATGCTCATATCCCGGATTTTAAAAACCGGGATATTATACCTGGGGTACCCCTTTTCTAACCCGAATTTTTGGTCATGTAAACGCGTGTCGGGATATCCCCATAGTGATTGTCCTCACTGCGCATGTTCTATTCGCAAGGAATCTTGGTCTTTTGAGTAGAGGAACTTCTCAGTGCATACAAAAACCCGCGTGCAGTATACCGGAAGTAAACATGGCGAGACGCAGCACAGCATACGTTTGGAGCGAGGTCAGTAACGTTACCAGCATCAAAGCGCAAACAAAGGCGATCGCTATCTGCCCCGAACTATTCATTATCCGCATGCTGCTGTTGTTGTCGTCTTTGGATACAGGAAGAAGAATCGGAAATGACGCATACTGCGTCTTAAGGTTGTCCGTACGTCCAGACGCTAACCGTGCGTCACTGTTTACATCGGGATATTGCAATTCCATGTATACAGGAGAAACTCTCTCTGCTCACGCATGTAAACGGGTTATTCCTAATGTTTCAGAAACCCGAATAGTGACCTTAACCCGACCATAACCCGAAAATTGGCTGCATGTAAACGTAGTCACTGTTTGTTTTGTGTGCAGATTTCAGAGCCTAGGCTGCCTACAGAGACGCGGTTTTTGGACGGCATGCTTATGGGGCGGAAGCTAGCGGATCATTAGGAAAGATTAGGTAATTGTTTTTGGGCCTGAAATGACTGATACAACCTTTAATGCATTACAAAAAGATCCATCTATATTTAATTTAGACAGTATAGAATATGAAGTGTTTTTCTACATTTGATTACTTTATTCAAATTTCTGTACCTAATAGTTCTACCCCAAAAACTCTAAAAACACTGTTTATTTCATTTGTAGCCTTTCTTTGTTCTATTGTATTTATTTGTGCTATTTGTAATTGTAAAGAATTGATATTTTACTGGTGTCTAAACATTTGTACCACTGACCCAATCCTCAGCACTGAGCCCTTCAGGAGCTGCTCTAAATATGTGCTGTACTGTTAAATGAAAGATTAAATATGATAGAGCAATAGAATGAACAGTGAAAGTAACAGAAGCTCAATGTATTTTAGCAGGATTAATTAAGCATGAAAATAACTGAAGGAAATATTTATTTGATGAAAAGATTAAGCCAACTAATATGATTTATATTATTTTGGTTTCTCTACCAATACATTTAAAAATTACACAAATGCAGTGAAAATACATTACGTAATCGATATTCGTATCGGCGAGTACCAAAAGTGAAATTATCGGTATCGGGCTCATTCTGGAAAAAGTGGTATCGGTGTATTCCTAATAAAAAATATTTGCTTTTATAATAATAATAATAATTTATCTGATATACTTCTACTGATGTTACAACTCAGTAAAACATTAAAACTGTTATAACTCAGTAGCAGCAGCGGCTGACTGGACAAATGCAGGCCAGAGGGTGTAGGTTTTACATTAGATATTAACATATTTTACCTGAATCCTGCCCAACTCTCCCTCTGTCTTATTTGTTTTTCAAATTATTCCTGTGTCATAATTCGGTTCATCCTCCACCACTGTATAATTACAGGTGTCTTGACAGCATTATAAGAGTGAACTGGTGAAAACGGTGCGATGTTATGAAGACAATCGAAGGACAAATAGAAGAGAGAGGCCACTGGGGGAGTAAAGCGGAGTTTATTTTAGCTGTGGCAGGAAATGTGGTCGGACTGGGGAACGTGTGGAGGTTTCCTTACCTCTGCTACAAGTACGGAGGTGGTATGAGGCAGCAACTGTGTATTTCATTCAATTATTTTGAATGTATTTAACAGCACACTGTCTTAGCATTCTGTCAGTGGTATTTTAATAATGTTTTATTGTACTGGTGTGCTCTCAGGTGCGTTCCTGATACCCTACCTGGTGTTTGTGGCTGCTTGTGGGCTTCCTCTGTTCCTGCTAGACACAGCGATGGGACAGTTCACACAGGAGGGAGGCAGTTCACACAGCATTACATGCTGGCGTCGTCTGTGTCCTCTGGCTGAGGGTGAGAGTCATAAAAGAGAAAAACTGCTTCCTAAAGAGACTGTACAACTTTTAACAACATGATTTTACTTTATGTCAGGCATCGGCTACGCGGGACAGCTCATTCAGGTGTACAGCTGTATTACATCATCATTCTGGCCTGGGGGCTTTTCTACCTCATCTTCTCTTTCAGATCCCAACTTCCATTGGGCCAGCTGTGACAACACGTGGAACACAGGTGATAATAAATAAATCAAACAAAACTCATCTGAAAAATATGCTGTAATAAGGAGTTTTTTGTTTTTTGACTGTAAATCTTGCTGCAAAAAATCTGACCCTCAAATGGAAAACTCTGATTAATTCAACGTCTGCAGCGACTGAGTTCTGGGAGTAAACAATAATTAAATGATCGTTTTTACTAATAACTACATACAAGTGCAGAAAACAAATGTGTGCACATGCAACGTTACGAGTCTTAACTGACCATTCTGCATTAACAAGATGTATAGCAATAAGCTAAATAAATAAAAATTTAATTTATTAAAATAAAAAAGCATACAATTTATCTTTCTGTCTCCATGTGTCGTGTCACATTATGCAGACACAGAGTCCTGGCTCTCTTTGGGGGTATTGAGAAGGTCAGTAAGATAAACTGGGAGATTCTTCTGTGTCTCATTGCAATGTGGATCATCTCTTATTTCTGCATCTGGAAAGGAGTCAAATCTACAGGCAAGGGAAGTATGGGAATATTTTTGTGTCTATTATTGAAGGTCAACAAATTAGTTTCAGTTGTGTGCCTGGAGGAAAACAAAATACTTTCATTAGTAATAAAATTAGTTTTTTTGGCCTCAAACTAATATGAGCTTTTCTTTGTACTGTGCCTGTAGGTGGTGTATTTCACAGCCACGTTTCCTCACGTGATGTTGCTGGTCTTGTTGATTCATGGTTTGACTCTCCCCGGAGCTCTGCAGGGGGTCGTGTTTACACTGTAGTGCTCTGTGTGTGTGTGTGTGTGTGTGTGTAGGTTTGGATGGAGGCCGGAGCTCAGACTGTTTTCTCCTACAGTTTGTCTGTTGGCACTCTCACTGTATTGGGCAGTTACAATAAATACAACAACAACTGCTACAGGTGAGTATTGGTGCTATTAATAAAATGATAGTACCAAAGAACAGACAAATAAATGAGTTAACAATTAAGAATGAATTACAAATAAAGAATGGGTTATTTGTGTTGTGTACTATGAGGGATGTTCTTGTGTCTTGTGATGCTCAGTCAGCAGATGCCAGACAATAAAGGAGTTTTATATTATCTACGTCTATCAGGGACTGCTTTTGGCTTTGCCTTCTGAACAGTGGCACCAGTTTGGTTCTCTGTGTTCTCAGTCCTGGGCTTCATGGCTCACGAACAGGGCGTCCCCATTGAGGAGGTGGCAGAATCCGGTACTGAAAGATTCAGTTGCATAAAAATGTGTAAGATTATAACCAGAGAATATATTAAAGCAACGCTCAACACCAGATCTGTCTCTCTTTCAGGTCCAGGACTAGCGTTCATCGCTTATCCACAGGCAGTAGCCATGATGCCTTTCCCTCAGCTGTGGGCTGTTTGTTTCTTCATCATGATTATTTTGCTGGGCCTCGATAAACATGTGAGCTTAAACTTACATATGTCGCAATACCTTGAACTCAAGAAACTGGAAATGACAAATCAATTTAAAACACATCTAAATATTAGACATGTCAAGTCTAAATGTAGGCAAATTTTGCAAATGTTTATGCAAACAAATCGCAGGGTTAGTTTTGCATTACATGGATATTTCCCAGTAATGTAGATTATATTCATTTATTCACGCTCATGTCATTCCAAACCTGTATGTACTCTCTTCTGAAAAACATGAACCAAGATCATTTACTGAACATTGGACACTTTTCATCTTCTGTTGTGTTCACAGTGCATGTGCTTTTGATGTGCTTCCCTCTGAAGTTTGTTGCAGTGGAAGCTGTCGTTACATCAGTGATGGATCTGTTCCCGGCCGTGATGCGCAGAGAGGGACGCAGAGAAATCTTCCTCCTGCTCTTCTGTCTCGCTTGCTTCGTCGGGCAGCTCTGCATGGTCACAGAGGTCAGAGGAAAGTGTGTGAAAGTGTAAACATATCAACTAAACATATAAAGGTCAGGCCTGTTAAAGATAACAGTTGTGACTCAACTTTCCAAGTGAAAGATTTTGTGGTTCTAATATGAATATGGATTTGCAGATGACAAATTTAGTTATTTATTTGAAATCATGGCAGATAATATGTATACTATTCAACATGGGCTTTGTATAGGGCACATATATGTTTTCCCTCTCCTCAGTCCTATTTAACTGTGTCTACAGGGGGGGATGTATGTATTCCAGTTGTTTGACTACTATGCCTGCAATGGAGCCAATCTTCTGTTTCTGTCTGCGTTTGAGTCTCTGGCCATGGGTTGGATCTTTGGTGAGTCTCTCACACACACACACACCAAAAATTGACCTTAACATAAAAAGCCAACAGAATACAATGGCAGTATTGGAAAGCTAGTGATTTATAATCTTTCTCTCTAACCACAGGAGCTGAGAGAATGTTTGACGTCATTGAAGACATGACAAACTCAAGTCCCAACTACATATTCACGCTGTGCTGGAAATACCTGACTCCTCTCGCGTCCCTGGTGAGTGTATCTGCACTTCTTCATCTGTTTGAGCTTCACTGATGATTTATTGGTCAGAACAGTCAATCAGTATTTTCTTTTCTTTTTTCAGACCTGAGGCCTTTCATTACCATTACCACTTAAATTAAGAGTACTTTTTTTCTTTCCAATCATTTCCCTCAACTTCTCTTTCTCTTCTGTTCATTCTCAGGCGTCTTTTGTGTGTTCTGTGGTGGAGTACCGGCCCCTGACGTTTAACCGCTGGTATGTGTACCCGGACTGGGCATATGCACTTGGTTGGTTACTGGCCCTGTCCTCCATTCTGCTGGTGCCTGGATGGGCGATGGGAAGAATGTTTGCTGGGAAAGGAAGCCTGAAACAGGTGAGGATGAAAGTGTCACTGAGATGTCATCAAAACAGGGATAAAAATGTTTAACTAACTATTAAACCAAAGCAAATCTACACAACTAACCAATTCGATCTATAAACTAAACACTGACTACCAAAGTGTTGTTTCCCTGTGTTTGTGTGTCTTGACAGCGTTGGCTTCACCTGTGTAATCCAGACACAAACCTTCCTCTCAGCAGTAAGCGACGAGCTGAAATGAAGGAAACTGCTTTCCCCACAGAGATGATAGACTTAGTCAGGATGAATATAGAGGAACGTGAAAATGAACACTGAAAGAAAAAAAACATTACAAATATATTTTGTAGTCAATCTTTTCTTAACTATACTCGTGAAGCTCCATAAACACTGTTTAAACAGGACCCCACTGCTTCATGTCTAGCAACAGGGAGTATCTGCTCAATACACCGGTCAGAGTCAGACGACTTTCCTCATGACAAATTGCTTGTGATATTCCTCATTTGTAAATTGCTTTAGGAAAAAACTGCAAATGAATAAATGTAAATGTAGATCATTCTCTGTGGGAATCCTTTATTATCCCCATGGCAAGCATTTGGTTTACCTGATTCTAGAGCTAGGCATCAGGCCAAGTTTTCTGTTTGATCCCTTTCTGTCTTTAAGGGCAGCATCATTATTATATATGTGGTAGAGCCACATCAGAGAAATTTAGGCAAAATGCTCTATAATAGCCTGCCATTCCTAAAAAAACTGCAAAGATCACGCTTGGTTTGAGGCACAGGAAAACCAACAATTGCCTGCACTTTCTGGACTGCAGGATGTACTTGTCCTTGTTCAACCTGCTTTCCCAAATACATAACAATTGCCTTGCCAAATTCACACTTAGCCTGGTTCAACGTAAGGGAAACAATAAGTATGCGCGTGAATACAGTAAATAGGGTGTCACTATGTAATTCGGATCATTGGAAATGACTTGGCAGGTGGAAAAGTTTTCCCTCTCCCTGAAGTCATTGAGAATCCGCTTGATGAAACCTCTGTTGTGTGTAAGCAAAATGCGGTAGATTTGTTTCCTGCCTGTGTGATCACTCGAGCTCAATCACAAAAATTTCCGACCGTAATTGATCAGTTTTCTCATTGATGAAAACGTGACTGATTCTGGTACATAAAAATTTGGTGTGTCCGCTAAATATCACTTGCCTGAGATATCCGTGTCTAAGCCGCTGTCCACTAGCAGTGGTGCTGAACTTGGTTCCACTGATCTGTTACTTTCTGTAGATCGTACGTCATTGGCTCCCAAGCAAAAACAAGATCAGTCGCTCAAATTTTGTCAAAACTTTGCTGTAAATACAAAAGAAATTGTGAATAAGCCAATTGGTTATTACTTTGGGGATGGAGTATTAATGCGGAAATGGACACCTTCAGTGTCGGATAATAAATAAAAAAGTTGGGACACGCATGATAATGTGGCTGGTAACTTAGGTGTGGTTAAAACGCTTTATCGAGTTTTGCCTCATTCTTTTGGCCAAGGATTAGGTCAGATGTTACAAAATATAGCAGATCATGCCATGCTTGTCAAATGGTTGGGAAGCCTAGCCAGGGTATCTCTCCAGCACCTTTTAAGCCGATTCCTGCTATCTGGGAACCATTTGAGTGCATAATATTAGATTGTGTCGGGCATCTACCGAAAACAAAAGCAGGTCATACTTGCTTCCGTTTATGTGCACAGCAACTCATTACCCTGAGGCGATACCACTTCATTCTTTGAGAGCTAAAGCATTTGTGAAAGCTCTAACTCTGTTCTTTTCTACTTTTGGACCAGGGAATGAATTTTATGTCCCGGTTGTTTAATCAAATTCGGTCTCCGTTGCAGTAGGACTATTTTCAGATGTGCCTACTCAAACAAATGTCATTCAGCATGATACTGAAGTGAACGATCATCCATCCATTAAAGGGGTCATGACATGAGAAACCAAATTTGCCTTGATCTTTTGGTATTCAAGAGGTCTTTGTACCATTAAAACTTCCTGCAAGTTTCATAGCTTAAGACGTCCTCCCCATTATAAACGAAGCATTTATTTAATCAAGCTCTAAATACAGCTCGTTGTGGATCCATGGTATGAAGTGACGTCACGCTACGAAGTGAAGTACCAGTCGTTTGCATATGACCGCCTCAAGCGCAAGACAACTACGCCTCATTTCGCATCATCGTATTGTTGTTGCGCGGCTCGCCCCCACATATGTTCAGTCCACGTGCAGCGAGTGGGTCTGTTTACAAGATGACTGCGATGCCACGCAGATGTGCTGTTCCTGGCTGTGGACAAACAACATGTTTGAATACGCTGACGGCAGGGAAAAATGGATGCAGTTTATTTTTTGTGGACGTCCCAGTCACGGCAGTGTTAATATACGCGTGTGTTCTCTACATTTCAAGGATGACTATTTTGAGAACAAATCTCAGTATGATGCTGGCTTTGCTAGAAAACCTTTGCTTAAAGATCAGGCCGTGCCCACTATTCTGGGCCCATCAATGATGCCGCAAACTGTAAGTAATATATTTCATCTTAAAACTACTTTTTATGCATAAGCAGCACTGACGTTAGCCAATCATAACAGTGGGCGTTAACACTGAACTCTTAAAGGGGAAACACCCCCAAAACAGACTGTTTGAATCAGAGGATGAGAAACAGGGTGGGAAAGGGTCATAAATCACTAAATTTTAAAAGGTTTTTGTCCAAAAAACTATAGTAATACTATAATTGCACCTAAGGGAACATAATAAAACAAAAAACAAAAGCCATGTCATGACCACTTTAAGCAGCGTACCGAGTCAACCCAGTGAAATGCAAAATCATTGAGTCTGAAGTGAAATATCTACTGGAAAATTGGGCTTGGAGCTCACCCTGTCAACTTGTTCCAAAACCTGATGGCACCCATCGATTCTGTACGGATTACGTGCAGAAATGCGAGGTAAATGCGATCACAAAGCCTGATTAATTTCCTCTACCATTAAGATTGTGTGGATAATGTGGGATCGGCTCAGTTCGTTAAAAAGCTTGATCTTTTAACGGGGTATAAGGGTATAAGTATAAGGGTACTTGTCAATACGATTTTGTCTGGCGAAATCTCTGCTTTTGTCACTCCAGACAACTTTATGAATTATACTGTGATGGATTTCAGGCTTCGGAACGCGTCGGCGACTTTCCAGCGTTTAATGAACACCATATTGGCTGACGTTAACTGTAATGCTTATTTGGATGACATTGTGGTGTATTTGTCTAGCTGGAGAGAACATAGACACCCTATTAACTGTATTCACGCGCATACTTATTGCTTCCCTTACGTTGAACTTGGCTAAGTGTGAATTTGGCAAGGCAATTGTTATGTATTTCGGAAAGCAGGTTGGACAAGGACAAGTACATCCTGCATTCCAGAAAGTGCAGGCAATTGTTGGTTTTCCTGTGCCTCAAACCAAGCGTGATCTTTGCCGTTTTTTTTAGGAATGGCAGGCTATTATAGAGCATTTTACCTAAATTTCTCTGATGTGGCTCTACTATTAGACTGTACAAAACAACACATCAGCATCGTTAGAGTTGCATATCCGTTTAAAAACTATAATTACAGATTATGCTGGCTCCATAATGTAACATAAAATATGTTAGAAGTTTGTGTTGCGAATTTGAGGACAGACCCAACAATGTAGGGACTTCAGCATCTTTGATGAGTAGATTCTTTGAAAAACCGGCATTGAACTGTGCCTGACTGACGAAGCAGTCACTTGTGAAATGTGCAGAACAGACGGTTATGGTCGAACTAAATTGCTGTGGTATTTCAGAATAAATAAACATTAGCCACTGGTCTCTTATATTAATGTTGTTCGGAAGCCTGTGCAATGATGAAGTTTCCTGACATCCATCGACTGGAGCCACTCTGACTAACGGGAACGTAACAATATTCTGTGTAGTTAATTAGCACCCAAATAAATTTTTGATAGGTAAGTTAAGTGTGAAGGCAATACATAAAGACTTGTTGCAGATAAGAAATGATATCAAAGCGAATTGGAATATAAGGAAAAACATATTTTAATAAACAACAGTAAATTGAGTATAACAATTACAAGTCTGATAAGAATAATAATGTAAAAACAAGTAACAGAATCAAGTAAAAAAAGAAATAAACTTGAAAATGAAGTAAACACACTAATTTAACACTAATACTAATTTATTAGTACCATAAAATATGACTAAGTCCAACTAAATATACTAAGTATTGTATCTAAGTGATTAAATATGAAGTATAGTAAAATAAGTAATGTAAGGTCTATGCAGAATGCATGAAGTCTTAAGTTCTGCTATGCATGGGAACACGTAGACATTTTATAGCTTGTGCCTACATGACTATAAGGTTCTGGAAAATACCTTTCCCACTTGCAAAATGTTTAAGATATTTAAAGCACTTTTTGGGGGGCCAAAAAGCTTTCTTGTAGACACTCAAGAGCAAAGTGCACCCTCAGGTCAGCTCACTGCATTCTTGCTAATCACACAGGAACCGGTGAACTATTGTAGTTTCAACACCATTTGGGATGTTCACTGATGAATGTTATAGAAACCCATTTCTGACTGTGATCTGAGGAGAATCTTAAAGGAGATGTAAGAGTCTCACTTTTTATCTGAGCAATAAAATGTATTTATCCAAACTCTCAATGGCATCCTGTTTAGAGAATTTTCTCCATTCATCTGGTATCTTACCACTCTCCTCAAATGTTTTATTGTAGTATTTTTCCAGATGTTTCTGGAATCTGCAGACAAACCACTTCCAGTACGGCTGCTCAGAAAGATCAGGGGTGATGCTCCAATCTGCATAAACTCCTCCCGCTGTTCTGTATTCTCTACAAGGGAACCTTCCATCTGGTGTATAAAAATACTGATCACTTGCCACTAAATTTGTACAAATATCAGTACAGTGATTCTTTGTTGAATGGTAATATGTGCCATTGATTCCTCTCAATATGTGGAAAGCCACACTGTGATCTCCATGATGGTTTCCTATGATGTTGGTGCAGACGGCTCCACAGAACGGACACTGAACCCAACAGCACTGACAGAAGTGATCAATCAGAAGCTCATCTGACCTGAACTTATAGTCCAGATTTGCTGGGAAAGTCTTTCTGTTGAATCTACTGCTGATATCAGACATTATTGCAGGAAGTTCTTCTCTTATCACATCTTCTAGGAGGTTGAAATCATCAACATGTTTCACTGCTCTGAGGTCTTTTTCAGAGAAGATCAGCTCATCTGAGAGCTGATGTGTGAAACTCTTCAACCACAAATCAACATCTCCACTGTTCACTTGAACATGTTCAGTAGATTCATGAGCTGCTTTTATGATCTTCTGCTGCAGGAGTTTAATGTTCTCCTTCATCTTGGGTAAAACACTGACATTGAACTTATCAGTGATGTACCGACTGACTTCATTTCTGATGAATCTCTTGAAGTGATCTCTGGGATTATCAACATAGTTCATGTATTTGTGACAATCCTCTTTCTCTGCCAGTGTCTTCAGGATGTGTTTTTCTAGATTTGATCTGTTTCCATTCAGTGATTCACAGTTTTTAATTATTTCATCTGTCAGATCTCTGGCAGTCTTCTTGTAGACACTCTGCTCAATGGGCTCTTTAAGTTTCTGACAGATGATCTCTCCAAAAATGGCAGCTGATGATGATCCATGACAGTATTTCTGGAAAATACCGTAGTACTCTTCTCTCTTCTTAACACATATTGTTTCCCTGAACAGTGTGTGTTGGTCAATGATCATCTTAATTGCTCTCTTACCGATGGTATAAACCAAATCCACGAAGAATTCTTTCTTGAACTCATATTTTTCTGATCTGTCCTGATGTTCTGTTACTTTTCTCTTGATGTAATCTGTAAGTAGTTGAATGCAGCTGATGTTGTAGCCCATCTTTGAAATATTAAATGACTCAATCATTCTGTCTGTCTGTTGAACAACATCTGAGACTAATGATCTTATTTGGATTGTATCCTCTTTAGAGAGACTGTGACTAAATGTCTCTTTAGCTGACCTGTAGGCATATGTGAAAGATCCTGTAGATCCACTGGTCTTCTTTAACACTACATAATCTGCATAACTGGTCACACAGAAAATATCCTTCCTCTTCCACTTCGCTACAGGAGCACTTTCATAGACATCACTGAGGATCTCTCTAACATCTGTCTTTATGTCAATATCTGTGATTGCAGGAATATCTCTGATTATCTTCTTCACACACTGTTTCCAGAACAAATCAAACTTTTTCTTCAGTGTTTGTTCGTCATTTGTTTTGTCTTTGAGCTTTAAGGCAAGTTCTTTGCTCTTTTCATAGAGAGTGTTTTCATGATGTTTCCTCTGAGATTCAATGCTTTTCTTCAGGTCTCTCTGCTGGAGAATCTCTTTTAATTTCCTTGTTGTTTCTCTCACAATGGTTTCCTGAACATCTTTGATATTGATTTCAAATGATGTTTTCCACTGAATCAGTATATCTTTATCGGTGTCTCTCTCAAATAATTCTGACATTGATTTTTTCACTTCTTCACTTGTCGTCTTTAGTTCTGTTTGAAGATCACCTTCCTCAACCTCATAAATTGCTTTATTTACTATTTTGTTGTGTAGTTTGTTCTCAGTTTCCATCATGGCACTGTGGAGACTCCAGGACCACTTGCTGTATTCGGTCTCCAGTTTCTTGTAGGCTGAAATCTCCAGAGAATTTCTGAAGTTGAAGACGAATCGTTCCGTCAGTAAAGCCTCCCAAAGATCTTTAATACGATCTTTTAAGTCTATTTGCATCATTCCATGTGACTTTGAGGCATGAGACATTACAGTTTTCTTTAGTTCTTGAATATTCTCACAGTACTTTGGGTTTGGTGGTGCCATCGGTGGGTTTCCCTCCCAGAGCTGAGCAAAATACTTCACATCATTCTGAACATCAAATTTAATGACATCACTAAAACACTCTGCATCATAGACTTCCTCTTCAGCAGCAAGTTTTGTCATCTCATCCAGTGTCAGTAGCAGTCGTCTCCTTCCCTCCTCATTTTTCTCTACAGCTGTGACGTCTGAGACGTTTTGATGCACAAACACACAGCTTGGATTCAGTCTGACCTTCTTCATCCTCAGGAAGGCCTGAACAACAATCTGAAGAATGTCCTGCATCTCAGATGGGTTTTCTCCGAAGATGTTGATCAATGTCAGGTTTCCAAGACCAACAACAAATGTGGCCAATTCATTGTCATGATGTCTTGTTGAACTTCCAGTCAGTTCTAGAGCACGAAGACCCTCAGTATCAACAACCAGGATGTAGTCATAGTTAATCTGTGTTTTCATCTCGTCTGACACTTTGACCAGCTGCATGAAAGCTCCTCTGGTGCACCTGCCAGCACTGACGGCAAACTGGAGTCCAAACATGGCATTCAGCATGGTGGATTTCCCAGAGCTCTGAATCCCTAAAACTGACAGCACAAAGACTCTCTGGTCTCCCAGTTTCTGGATGAGTTTATCTAGAACAGCAGAAATCCAGATCACAGGAACATGAGCAGCATCTCCATCCATCAGCTCCAGTGGAAATCCAGAGATCATCATCTCTGCTGCAAGACTCGGGAGAGAAGAGAAGTGAAACTGCAGATCTTTCTTGTTCTTCTCCACAGATGAACATGATTCATAGATCTGACCAATCTCCCTCATGATGTGCTCCAAACCAAATGCTGCAGCTTGAAGATCCTCAGATATTCTCTCAAGATCAGTTTGTTCAACCTTGAGTTGCTCAGAAAGATCAGCTGAGATATATTCATCCAGCAGGATTCCAAGCCATTTAATGAAAAACATATTCTCATGTTGAGTATGTGAGTTCATTTCTTTTATAAAGATTTGTATAAACTCACTGATGACAGATTCATGCTGCTGTTCACGGATTTCCTGCATTTCTGTTTGTTTTCTACTGATGTCCATTTTTGCCTCATCTGCTTTAGGTCGATGTAGTTCTTTGTTCTTCTGACTCCACTGATGCCACAGTTTCCCCTGATGAGGCAGAAATGATTCTTTGATTTCTGTCAGATCTTTATTCTCCAGTAAACTCATCATCTGTTGTGCTGCTTCTCTTCCTCTCCTGCAGTCTTCATCATCTTCCTCATCTACTCTGATGTCTGAGTGTTTGGACAAATCTTCAAGTCTGAAAGTGGAAGATGATTCTGAAAGACAATCATTTATAGCTCTTCTGAGTTCTTCAGATACTTCTGACTGATTTCTGTCTTTCAAACTGATTTTGAATTTCCTTTTCTGCGTCTCAATTACATTATAATCATCCTCAGTAAAAAAGCAAATGAGTGGCTTTCTGTTACGGTACAGGTTTTGGATTATTGTTGCACTTTTGTCATTGTTTTGAAGTTGTGGTAGAAGAACAACATTGACTGAGGCCATTTCAGTGAGAATCTGCAGCTGTTTCTCATGATCTCCTGCATCACCATGTAGATTACAGAACGCAACACAGTCCGTGAATTTATCATCATATGATCCAGAGGGGCAGAACCAGGCGATCTCCACCACTCCATCCATCAGGACTCTGGTTCTGCTGCTGCCTGGGCAGTTCCTGTGGAAGAACGTGTTGTGTTTGTCATTGATCAGACTGTTCATCAGATGAGACTTGGATGAAGACACAGAGCCAAACCTGAAGAAAGACACCATTGGAGTTTGTGCCTTGTAGATCGGATGGGTTTGACTGATGATCTCATTGTTGGTGTTTCTCATCTTCCAGCTCTTGTTGATTTGTCTGAATGTCCAGAGAGGAAACTCAATCTGTTGTGTGTCTGGATCAGGAACAAGCAGAGGCAGAGCGTACTGACACTGGGACAGTTTAGTGACCATCAGCTGCTTCAGGAAACCATCAGCACAATGAAACACAGCCATCTGAACATCCATCGGGTGAATGCGATCAGACTGGCTTGTTCCTTTGTTAGACAAAGATATGTCATGAAAAACATGACTCTTGTCTTCAGATGAGTTATTGTTTCTTTGTTGAGTGTGATCTTCCTCATTGGTCTCAGTTTTAATGTATCTCGCTCTGTAGTTCATCATCAGTAATTTTTGTATGAAAGTCTGAATCAGCTCCTCTTCAGCACAAGACTCAGACTGTAATGAATGTGCAGATGTTAACTGAAGAACATCTGCAGCTCTCAGTTTATTGTGACAGTTGCCTTCAAGAAGAAGTTTGTGAAACAGATTATCGTTTTTTTGTGTCTCTTCCTGTTGTAGGGGTTGATCTGCTCTGACTTCTGCTGTTCCAAAGTTCTTTTTTTCTCCCTTTTTAATAGAGAATAATACAATAAATTAAAACCATGATCCATTATTATTATTACTAGGGGTGTGCCTGAAGCCGAATACCTTGTTCGGAAAGGCACGGATAATGGCTTCAAAACTAACAATGGATAACGAATAATTCTGCTGAATAATATTCGTCTGAGGCTGACACAGTCACTCCTCGTGTTTAGAGGATAACAGGCGAGCCAGGGGAAAGCACAATATTATACATAAACCTCTAAAATCACTACGCAATAATGAGTGAGTGAAGTGAATGAGTAACACTATGGGCCCTATCTTGCACTCAGCGCAATTGACTTTGTACACTGACGCATGTATCATTCCTATTTTGCACCCGCGCAAAGCGGACTTTTCCCTCCACAGACGCACGTCGGTAAACTAGGAAATTAACTTGCGCTCCCTGGGCGGGTCGGCGCAAAAAAAGAGGCGTGTTTCGGCGCAAACACTCCCTGGTGCTATTTTGCAGTTCCAGAAAACAATTGCGCCACTGACCAGAAAAAACCTAGTCAAAAGTCAGTGGCGCGTTGCGCGTTGTTCATAATGCTATTTTAAGCGCGCATGCTTGGCCATAATGTAGCGGGTGCACAACGCGCATACACTTTGATTCTCTCATCAACACAGATGCAGCAGTTTTTATTTTTGCAAATCATACATTATAACAAGGAAAAATATTAACACATGAGGGAAATCATTGTGGTGTCCATGAAGATGTAAGAAATATGTAGTAAGCCTAAATCTAGCTTACATTTACCCAATTTTTTCAGGCTAATTGTAGTAATGACATGGCTGATGACACCATTTTTGATGCCAGCAACAATGAGTGAAATACGGTTTAATTGAAAACACACAAACACGCTGTGTAATTGAACGAACGTTCGGCATACTGAAACTGCGTTTCAGGTGTTTGAATAGGTCAGGAGGCACTTTACAGTACAGTCCTCAAAAAGTTGTAGCATTCTTTGTGGCATGTTGTGTTTTACACAACATTTCCATAAATCAAGGTTGTGTTGTTGACATAGATGAGGAAACATTAGAGGACTTAAGGAGACGTGATGGTGAACTGCATGTGCCGATGCCACTTAACCCAAATGCCCCAGCAGCAGCACGGGACAGGAGAGCGTATTTGGCAGAAGAGCTGCTTCGTCATCTACATTACAGTATAGTGAGGTAAAGCAAATTAATATCGGTCTAATGTTCGACTACATTTCAAAAATATAACCATGCATATATTCATGATTCAGAGAGAACGAGTCCAAAACATCCGAAAGTGTTTATTTGTGACATTTCTTTATTTACATTTGTCAAAATGAAAAATCAATATCAAACAGTATATTGATAAAAAAAATACAAACGGAAAATTCGGTTGAAAAGAACGTCGGTCTCCTCGGCTGTGAACCGCTCCTGGCGCGCGCCTGGTAAATCCGCCGTATTAATAACAATCCGCCATGCAACATGCGCACCTGCTCTTAAAGGGTATGTTGGATGATGCTCTGATTGGTTTATTTCACGTTACGCCCAAACCACGCCTATGAATAATGAAGCTACTTCAGACCAACCCCTTTTAGATTTGCGCCAGGCGCAAGAGGCATTTATCCTGCCGGGAAAATAGCAACAGCGCCGAGACCCGCCCACAAAGGTACTTGCGCTTTGCGCTTTGACACTTGCGTTTCAGATCGTGCGCTGGGTGCAAGATAGGGCCCTATGAGTGAAATGAGCGCAGATCAAAGTTGCATTGCTGTTGCCTCTCTTTCCGCCTCTCTCTCAGAAATCAGAGCTTGGCGAGAGTAAATCAACTAAAATACTACACTATATACAAATGTTTTACTATTTTATATGTATATTTCAATCATTTAAACCTTGTACAATATGATACACAAATGAATGAAATAAGTAAATCAAGATCGCAAATCAAAAAGCCACGTTTTGTCTCGAAGCCTCTCTCAGAAACCAAACGCTCTCTGTTAAGAGTAGCCTAAATATCCATTAAGTCACATATACCTTTTCTACTACTTGTAATGTCTATATAAATGTTTTAAACTTCATCTGATATGATGTCTCACTCTCTCTTGGAGATGGCAGGTATATTCTTAATAATTTGTTCAGATTTGCATTTGTATGCATAGATAATAATAAGAGTTTTTCTTTCCTTTCAACTTCCATGTTCTCTAATCAGCTAATTATAGAGTTAGACTCCTCTTATTTGCGGTTCTCTTATTTAACATTTATTATTTCTGTTTTATAATTTTAGATTGACCTTGGGTCGCCTGAAGCACAACCGCATTACACCTCAAAGCATTGACTATGCGAGACTGTCGGTTAGAAGATATTTAAAAAAAAATTATAATCATAATAAAAACAATATTATTTTATCAGTTATCCAATGTTTGTGATAACTATGAAGTGATAACTATGAAGAAAATAAAGGCTGTAAATCCATTGGGATAACAGTCTTTTCAAGTAATTGTACGAACTTCCAGATAAAGCCCTGCTCACTTATGGTTTTATCCGAATACAGATACAAATAATTTTGAGATTGTTACAGAGATACAGATATTGGCTCCGCTGCACACCCCATATTATTACATTTCTTTTATTCAGGCTTTTCTTACATTTTATAATAATTTCATCATAGTGTATATGGATCATGAGGAAAGTCATTGGCAAACACATAGTAATATATAATTAAAGTCTTATTTTCTGTACATTCAATCAAAACTCTTTCAGTGTAAATGTAGTTAATCAGAATATTACTATCCGTTTCCCTTAATGGGATATTATACTAGATTAATGTAGTGACAAACAATGAAGAACATGAATCAGATCTCTCCAGGCTTCTCTAAACACTCACCTGAACTGAATCATCTGTTTCAGCACAGATTTGCTTCATCTCCTCCTCCTCATCCTTTCTTTCATTTTCCTCTTTCTCCTCTCTGTTTACACCTGGTAATAACATTTATAATGGTTGATCTATTTTACTGGAAAGCATAAGCTATAATACACATGTGTACAGCATTTAGATTCACAGTTACATTTGGCTTATGGTCAAACAGATAAAAAGTGCTAAAATTATAAATCATAAAAATATTACCCACTCTTAATTGCTTGGTCCGGTGTACTTTGCTGAAAAACACATTTGATTCTAATTAACAACAGAATAAATTATTAGATTGGCAATAAAGGGAAAAGTTATACATATAGTACAAGTAACTCTCAAAAAGATACATGTATTTCTATTCAATCACTTAATAAATGTTTTTCTTCAGCTGATATTTGATAAATGATACTCATACCTCTGTGATGACTCTGATCATGTCACTGTCTACGGTGTAGTTGAGTTTCCCCACCGCTGCACACTTAATCTCATACTCAGTTCCTGGTCTCAGATCAGTCAGAGTAACTGTGTCTTGATCCTTCAGCACAGGTTCAGATCTCCAGACTGTGTCCTGCTTCGGTTTATACAATAATCTGAGCTCCTCTGTAGCAGGACATGATGGAGGAACCTTCAGAACCACAGTGTCACCTTTGACCTCTTTAGTGATTGGAAAGGCTGGTTGTGATGGAGGAGTAAAGCAAACAGCTTCATCACATCCATGTTTATAAAGGAGAATGCAGGAACCAGGATTATTCTCCATTTCCTTTGAAGAGACTATAAATTTAGTGGATGGACTGCCATGTGACGTCATTAGCTCCTTAAACATTATTAAATGTTCTCTCATTTTCTCCCTGATGGTTCCAGTGAGCCACGTCAAAGCATGAGGAGACGTTTCTGGATTATTCAACACTGTTTGAGTTTTCAGGTAATTTTCTTGTTCAGAAAGCAGCTTGTCTGGCTGCTCAAGAGAACTAAACGTGTAGCAAACCACATTCTCCACCTTAATATCTGACAAAACTGTGTCTAAGCTCATTTTCACTTCAGCTCCACAGTCCAATAATTGTTGAAGAAACTCCCCAACTGTATTTAATTCTTTCTCGTTCTCTCTTATCCACTCCATAAGGTCCTGTGTGTTAAATGGAGATTCCTTGTGAGCTTGTAGAAGATTGGTCAAAGCACAAGTTTCTTCTTCACAGGCTTGAACTGACCGGATCAGCGAATTAATTGTCTTATCGAACACTTGTCTGTAGATTTGGCAGTATCGCCTCATATCTTCAATCTTTTTGTGACATGAACTGAATGTGGTTATCCTGGTGTCTTGCAAAAGTTCACTGCACTTGTTTTCGGTAAAACTCAGATTTTCAATGATAGAATCTGTTGCCATGATAAGCTTCTTCTCTATGACCCTTAGATGGATGACATCACTGTCTACGGTGTAGTTGAGTTTCCCCACCGCTGCACACTTGA
Source organism: Semotilus atromaculatus (assembly GCA_031834385.1). Classification (NCBI taxonomy): domain Eukaryota; kingdom Metazoa; phylum Chordata; class Actinopteri; order Cypriniformes; family Leuciscidae; genus Semotilus; species Semotilus atromaculatus. The sequence goes on along the minus strand of JAULUF010000005.1, from coordinate 5,661,178 downwards.
TTTCATACTCAGTTTCTTCTCTCAGATCAGTCAGAGTAACTGTCTCTTGATCCTTCAGCACAGGTTCAGATCTCCAGACTGTGTCGTGCTTCGGTTTATACAATAATCTGAGCTCCACTGTAGCAGGACATGATGGAGGAACCTTTAAAATCACAGAGTCACCTTTGACCTCTTCAGTGACTGGACAGGCTGGTTTGCATGGAGGAATAAAGCAAGTAGCTTCACTACATCCATTTTCATACAGGAGAATGCAAGAACCTGGATTATTCTCCATTTCATTTGAAGAAAAAATAAACTTAGCTGGTTCACGGTCTTTTGAATCAATCAAATTCTTAAATATATTTAAGTTGCTCCTCATGATCTGTTGGATCTCAGGAGTTAGCCAAGACTTTTGCTTTGAATCAGGTTTCTTCTCATCAGTTATTCCTTGTGTTGAAGGACTCCGATATGCCTTTTGTTTAAGGAGTGCATCTGAGCAGTCCAGTGATGTGAACGTATAGCTGACCAGATTTCCAACTTCCAGATCCATCAAGATGGCATCTAGGTTGACTTCTACCTGTGCACCAGCATCCTTCAGCTGTCTGAGGACTGTGTTAATGATATTAGACTCTTTCTCTCTTACTTTCTGCCATTCTGCAAGGTCATGTCCTCTGAATGGAGAATCATCATGTTCTTGTAGAAGATCATTCAGTGCAGTTTCCTTCATCACATTTCCACGGATGTTTGGCAGCAGAGAGCCGAGTGACTTCACGAGTCTCAACTTGTACTTGTAGCAGTTGTGCTTCATGTGCTGAATTTTATCATGAAATGCAGCAAAAGTCAGAGCAGGAGAGTCTTTCAGAAGGTCACTGCATTTCATCTCTGTTGTATTTAAACTCTCTATCACTGATTCAATCTCCATGATTAGATCCATGCTAATGTCTTTATGAAGTTTTGAAGCTCTTGAGTAAAGTTTGTCCAGAGGATAGAGCCAAACTCTCAGTGGAACCGCCAGCTCTTGTTTTTTTTTCAGCAGTTTTGGAAGATCAGCAAAAACCTTCAATGCATCTTCAAAAGAGGTCGGGTTAGACGGTAGCTGGAAATCGCCATAAAATGTACAAGTGAATTTTTTGACAGCAGTTTTCTGATTGTGATTCACACTTAGATCAACGTTTGCATCTACTGAAACGATGCCTTGTAGTTTCTCAAGAGCCACTTTTACTTCTCCTTTTACTGTTTTTTTGTCCTCATCTGAGGAAACCTCTCTATCAAAAACAAAGCAGGCATCTGCTCCATACAGCACTGCTGTCACCACGTGTGTAGCTGTATCATCATCCGCAGCATTATTTCCAGAAGGCAAATGATTCATGGTTAGTTCTTCAAACCTGCTGGTTGAATGATAATGTAGCGTCAGTCTCTGCTGTTTAAAAGACGTCTTGGTGTCTTTAAGATACTTTGCTGCTCCACTAACATGGATGAGATCACCTAAAAGACTCAGTTTGAGTCCACCGTCAATATTTAGTATTCTAGATTTGTCCTGAATCGAGTCTGAAGCTGTAACATTGAACCTTGTATTAATTTGGGAATGAGCGGAACTATTCTGCTGCAGCTGCTCTTTACTCCAAAGTCTGACCCCTGCAACAGGAAAATGTGTTTTAACTCTCAACAGTGAATTTATTAGAACTTACATTTTGTATAAACATTATAGAGACAAATTCTGAAGGTGGTTAATGCAGTTTAGGGGTATTTGATTAGAATATACAATTTAAAGACATTTTCAGCAAAACAATAAAGATATTCATGGTTATTTCTAGCCTAAGTTGAGTAAAACTATCAGAAAGAACAAAGAAAGTGTCTTGAGGATCAAATATTGTAGACTGTATAGAAAGAAGGCCCAAATGAAGAGAAATGTAACACAGGAACTTTCTTGACAGACATTTAAGACAAAAGCAGTGGGCCACCAAGTCCTGACCCTGACTCCAACCAGCAGGGAGAGGTCAAAGGGATGACAGAGAACCAGACTGAGGACGTCTCGGGGAATCAGCCCCAACGAGAAGACAGTCTGAAGGGTTCACTGGGTGAGCCCAGGCAGGAGGCAGTGACAGGGACAGACCGCCCAGACAACCAGACATGAGACAGGCCAATCACAAGTGGAGTCTAGAAAGCTCAGGTACTGGACAGAAGCCCAGGACAACCGGCGAGCAGAGGAACCTCAGGCGGGGCAGGACTGGAAAGAGCACTAGAACACACATGGCATACAGCACAACAGGACAGTAAAAGCCCAGGCACCACAAGTCCAGAACAAAGACACAAGACAACAAGGTAAAAGCACAGTAAAAAAATTAAACCAATGAATAGAAAAACTGGTGAGAAGAAATAACTAAAGCAAATAACTAAAGAAGAACAGGCCAGAAGACTTAAGTAAATAGCTAAAGCAGACGACTAGAGAAAAAAACCTAGACTAGAAAACTATAGTAAATAACTGTTGATCGAAGCTAGAAAAATGCACACTAGTTGCATAGGTAACGTCTCGGTTACATATGTAACCCTCGTTCCCTAAAGGAGGGAATGGAGACGTCACGTTGGAACGTACTGAAAAATTGGTATCTCGCCTGAGAGCCCAGTCATTTAGTGTAAACTAAATGAGCCAATGCACATTGGCATGCTAGATTTGCATCGCGTGTTACGCCCCACAGCGGCGGTATAACGGTGGAAACGGTGCGCTCGCATTTTTTTTGGGGGGGTATGCGGAGAAGCCGAGCCAGTGACCTGGCCGCTCAGCAGAGTTACAGCAACTGTGGTGACGGGATGTGATGACTCCGTTCCCTCCTTCAGGGAACGAGAGTTACATATGTAGACGAGACGTTCTCTTTCAGTTGGTCACGTTTAACATCACGACGGAACGTACTGAAGAATAGGGATACCTAATTGGGATCTTGTTTCTCCAACATTTTTGAAGACGTGGGGTGACAAGGACAGCCTGAAGAGGAGGACTTTGTACTCATATGCCTGCTCTTTGAACGCAAAGCGTAGAAACAGTCTGTCGAGGGAGAATCGAGACATGAAAGTACATGTCCTTCAGGTTGATTGCTGCAAACCAATTTTGGGGACGGATGCACTTTGACATAGCATTTTGAACACTCGCAGGTCCAAGATTGGCCGTAACCCACAGGCTTTCTTGGGTACAATGAAGAAGGAGCTGTAAAACCCTGGGTGCTTCTCGTTTCTCATTTGTGCATCCTCATTTCCTTTCCTCGTGTCTCAGCTCCACCCCCTGTAGGATGCGAGGGAAGGCTGCAAGGAAAGAAAAGGAGGACGGACAAATCGAATGAAAGCTTTTTTATACATTGGAATACTTGACCACTCGAGCGTCACTTCACAGCGTCATCAGCAGCCCTCAACGGATCTGCCCATATGTTGTTAAAGTTTGGTTATTTAAGAAATTCATAATAAATAATAATAAAGCAAGATACCCTGTTAAAATATGTGAGATGTGTGGTTTATTTAAACTGCAAATGTAAATATAGCGGCTCAATCCTTCCAATGACCATACCGCTGAGAGACTAAGACAGGAACTCTATACTTGTGATGCACAAATAAGACCTTGTTGAAGAAAAAACTTTTTATTGCTTTTCTTTATCGCACAGGCTGATGTTTCTTAATGGTGTAATATTTAGTGGTCAACAAAGAATACATCGTCCCTGCTCACCCCCTCTCCCTGTCTCAATCAGTGAACAGGTGACTAATATTCATATTCCCACGTAATCCTGTGACCTCCCACCGTGATCACGTGACAATCAAAACATTAACTCTTTCATGTCCACTACATTCCAGCCCCTAATTATTATCAACATAATGATTACATTTTCATTAACAACATCGTATATTGTCCATTTCTTCTTCCAGAAAAGGAAAAAATCTTCAAAAAAGTCCAAACAAAAAAAATGTTCAAACTGTGTTTATCTTTGTCAAGCTTATAGGCCAATGTCAAAGTCAAAAAAGAAATGTCAGGTAACAAATGAAGTTATCCATCTTCTGCTTCTTGTAGAAGACAGACCTTGGTTATCGGTCTGTCCAGACAGCTGCTTTTAGTCTTAATTTGCACATGACGCACAAATCCTCTTCTGTCTGGAAAGGTTTGTACTATGCGTCCCATAAGCCAACAGTTTCGAGGTGCTGTATTATCCCCTATAAGCACTATGTCTCCTGATTTAAAGGAGGAAAGTTTGACTCTCGACCATTTCTGACGTTCTTAAAGCTGCGGTAAGTACTCCTGAACCCATCTCTTCTAGACAAACCTGTTTCCATCGTTTACAAGCATAAACATCATCCTTTTTGAATTCTCCTGGTGGTAAAGATGGTGAAGTCCTCAAAAGTAACAGGTGGTTTGGTGTTAATGCCTCCAAGTCACTGGAGTCTGTGGATGCTAAAGTAATTGGATGACCATTAATAATAGCTTCCACTTCGCAAAGAACGGTGTGTAGGCCTTCTTCATCTAGCTTCTGCACCTTTAAGGTAGAATTGAGAACTTTCCGCACAGATCTAATTAACCTCTCCCATGCCCCTCTATAATGTGATCCAGTTGGGGGGTTAAACGTCCATTTAATTCCTTTCTGAAGAAGGACCTCATTGATTTTACACTGATTCCACTCCTTTATGGCAACTTTTAGCTCACGTTCTGCTCCAACAAAGTTCTTTCCATTATCAGATCGAAGTTCCTTGACTTGACCACGTCTTGCAGTGAAACGTCGTAGTGCATTTATAAAAGAATCCGTCTCCAATGAGGGTGCCACTTCAATGTGTATGGCTCGTATGGCTAAATGTGTAAAAATTACTCCATACCTTTTCACAACACTTCTTCTGCTCTTTCCCTCAAAAGGTCCGAAATAATCTACCCCAACACGAGTAAACGGAGGTTCATTCGGAGTGACTCTTTCTGATGGTAAATCTGCCATCTTTTGGCATCCAGGAAGTGAATTAAGTCTTCGACAGATGATGCATTTGGACAATACTCCTCTTATTGCTGAACCTACACCAGTAATCCAATACTTCTGTCGTAATTTGGACAACATGTGATTACGACCAGAATGTCCTACCTCCTGGTGTATGTGCCTCAGGAGGATATCCGAGATGTGAGAATTCTTGGCCAAAATGACTGGATGTTTGGATTCTTCAGGCATTGATGCCCTGCTCAATCTTCCACCAACCCTCAAAACATCATCAAGAACAGGGCAAAGTTCATGAATGTGGCTACTTCCCTTTACGCTTTCACCTCTTTTTAGACTAGCAAGCTCATCAGGAAACATCTTTTCTTGTGAGAGTCTAATAATCTCCAATTCAGCCATCTCAAGTCCTTCTACTGAGAGGTGAGATTGTTCAAATTGACCTTTGAAACTCTCCATTTCTCTTTTCACAGAGATTATTTGTTGTTCATTTAAATCAGAATGAGCAAAAGCAAGTCTCAGTTGTTTCCTCTTCTGACTAAAAGACAAGAGCATATTCCTAAATCTCAAAATCCAAGCGAATGCTTTCTTTAAACGAAACCAAGAAGAAAAGTGATGGATTAAACGTGAAAGCAAATCATCCTCTTCTTTGAGCTGTACAGAATTAACCTCAATGTTTTTCTTGACCTCAGGGTCATCCACTTGAAACTTCTCAAGTTCAATGAGATTAGCAGGCCACTTACTTTCATGAAGAAGAATAAAGGCAGGACCTGGTGTCCATGTCTTGTTCTTAAGAAACATGTTGACAGTTGTTCCTCTGGAAGCAACATCAGCTGGATTACTTGCTGTGTCTACATATCCCCACTGTGAAGCTTGAGAGGCCTTGAGGATTTCTGTCACTCGTTTGGCTACAACTATTCAAAATCGTGAAGTCTCATTCTTGATGTATTTGAGAACAGAAACACTGTCTGTCCAAAATACAGAATCTTGAAGCTGCAGATGTAGTTCTTTCCTCCATAACACATCCATTCGGCTTGCCATGGTAGCAGCAATAAGCTCCATACGAGGAATGGTAGCAGGTTTAATTGGTGCTACTCTTGCTTTTCCCATGATAAAAGCACAATGTACTTGAGAATGCATGTTGTGCTAAAGTAAGTATGTCACAGTTCCATATCCATCCAAGCTTGCATCGGAAAAATTATGCAACTGTGCATTTGTGATGTCACCAAAGTTGGGAGGTTTTAAACATCTGGCAAGCATAAAACTTTCCAGATGGTGAAGTTCTTGCAGGCATGTGGTCCATTTTTTAACAACAAATTCAGGCAAGACATCATCCCATCCTGAATCACCTTTACAGATATCTTGCAAGATTTTTTTTGCAGACAACACTACAGGACTCACAATACCCAACGGATCATAGATGGAAGTAATCATGGATAGGATTCCTCTTCTGGTCAAAGGTCTATCTTTAATTACAATCTTGAACTTGAATACGTCAGACTGAATGCACCACTGCACTCCCAACACTCGCTCAATGAATGGAGAATCCCAATCCATACTTAAGTCTTTCCCTGTCTTCGCTCTTTGATCCTCCGGTATTGAGTCTGGTACTTGACGCCTGTTGCTTATCCATTTTGTGAGCCTAAATCCATCTTTGGCGCATATGGATACAAGCTCATGGTACAAGGTTTTCGCTTGTTCAACTGAAGTGACTGAAACCAAACAATCATCAACATAAAAGGAATGTAAGATTTTATCTACTGTTTTCCTGTTGAACTGCTCTTTATGATCCTCTCCACATTTCCTAAGTGCAAAGTTTGCGCAGCTAGGAGATGATGTTGCGTCAAAGAGGTGCACACACATCCTAAAGTCAAGTGGATCTTGACTTAAGTCCCCATTGGGCCACCACAGAAACCTTAACAAATCAACATCAGCTGGTACTCTTACTTGATGGAACATTGATTCTACATCTGCCATGATCACCACTGGTTCTTTTCTGAATCTTGTTATCACTCCAATGAGTGAGCTGGTAAGGTTGGTCCTTGCAAGAGTTGAGCATTAAGTGATGTTCGCTGAAAACTTGCTCAACAATCAAATTCCACACAGAGTTTTTTTCTTAGTAGGATGGTAGACACCATAATGTGGAATGTACCAGATCTTTCCATCACTGCGAATCATATCTTCTTCTGGTACCTGCTCTGCATAACCTTTGGAGAACATATCCTTCATGAAGGCTTTATAGTCCGCAAAAAAAATTCGAATCCCTTTGAAGTCTCCTCTTTAGATGCAAAGCACGTTGTTCCACAATTTTTCGATTGTTTGGCATTTGAACTTTCTCTCTCAGAGGTAAACCAATCTCATAATGCCCATCAACAAACTTGACGGAATGTGTCACCATTTCCATGAATTTTTGATCTTCTTTTGAATAGCCAGTTTGTTCATCTTGGCTACATTCTGGAAAGTCCATTTTAAACTGCTGTTGCCATATGTCCTCCAAATTCACAATTGAAATTCTGTTGACAGTGATTTCTGGCTGAGCACAATCCACTTTGTTCTCACTATCTCCAGAAAGTGGGCCATTCACAGTCCATCCCAACATTGTCCTGATTGCATAAGGTCCATCATTTACACTGCGGATTACCTTCAATGGTTCCAATGCTTTAGGAACATTTGTCCCTATCAGCAGCTCAATCCCTACCTCAATCTCAGGTAAATGAACACTCTTTAAATGGGACCATCTTTGAAGATCTTTTACTCTAGGTATATTCCCTTTATGAACAGGCATACTTTCCTGTGTGTAAACTCTATGTAATTTACACAAGTTATGGCCATTTAAGCCAGCTACCTCCAGTCCAGATAGAACATGACTACTTACAACTAGGGGTGTCACGATTCTCCAAATCCTCGATTCGATTACATTTTCGATTCTAATGTCACGGTTCGATTCGATTCTCGATTTTTTTTTTTTTTTTTTTAAGCACAGTTTGCTATGCTATTTTTAGACTTTTATGAAATATAATATAGCCTATGACCTTTGTTCCCAATGTACCACACTACATTGTCAAATTTAAAACATTTATTAACTAAATAATAATGTCACAATAACTTATATCTTCAGTCAATTAGAAACTTAAGCAAAATAACCTGCCATGTAGTTTCTCTTTTGTAACTGCAGTCTTATTCACAGAAGATGACATTCAAGTTCACAACAAAACAAACATGGTTTAACAGATACATCTATGTTTTCCTTGCTTTACCTCGGTCTTAAAGTAAAAACATGACTGTGAAAAATATTATTTAATGTAGTATTTAAATGCATTTATGATGAATAACATTTTCATGTCAAATTATGTTCATTTTGAGCACGAACTGTGCGCTGTCACTTTAACTGTCAGCGCGTGCAGCAGAAATAGACTCAGTGCGGAAATGAACGACACTCGACTCATTCGTGGAGGTGGAGAATCAAGTTATTTGTGCCATGCAAGATTTATTGTATAAAGATTCATACTGTTCTGAGTCCGAGTCTGCTGTTTTTGTCAATTTAAAGTTTTAATTTAAAAAGTGAAAGAATATGGTACACGCAGAGCTTGCAAACTGTGGCTTTTTTGAAGCGCAAACTTTGAACGCGAATGTGAAAGTTGTCAACATAACTCACTGAAAATCACAAATACTCCCACTGTCCCACAGCAGCGACTTCAGTGAAAGAGGAGGGGGTTCAAGTCCTGTCGATGGGTCTCCTGCGTCTGCAGTTGCCATGCTATCTTTTGACTGGTGTATACATAGGCTGTATACTATAGCTAGGTAGAGGACTCGGACTCGCAGCACTTCAACACTCGTGTTTTTTCCCGCTTTGCAAACCGACTGGACGTGACGTGGGGGCGTGGCAGTATCGACGATTCCATTTTTGAATTCGATATGCGAGATTGTGAATTAATTTCAAAATCGAAATCGTGACACCCTTACTTACAACCTTTTCTTGCCCCATTTCTTCTCCTTGATTTCTTCTCAGTTATATCTGCTCCTTTTACTTTGGGAAAAATATGCAGTAAGGTAGGATGTCTAAGACCCCAAATATCACAACAAAGACGTTTGTTGCACTCTTTGCTGATGTGCCCAATACATAAACACCCAAAACAAATTCCACTTTCTTTCAAGAAGCCAATCTTCTCTTTGTGGGATTGGTTTCCCAACTGAGGACACATACCCAATGTGTGTGTACCTCTACAGCAGAAACATTCTTTTCTATCGAATCCAACCTTTTTCTTTGCAGTATTTCCGTATTCACTTTTGTTGCTTGGAACAACCACCGTGGTAGCAAAGCTGGTTCTTTTTATTCCAGGCTGAAATTGAGATTTTGGTCTCTTCACATCTTTATTAGTTGCCACAGGGACATCCTGTATGTTTCCAAATACTGGGTCTGTTACAACTTTGACTTGATGTTCTAAAAAGTGAACAATATCAATGAAGGAAACTCTGCGTCTGTTTTTCTCTTGTAGTTCACAAGCTACTGTTCTCCATTTATCCTGGAGTCTGTAGGGCAATTTCTTTATAATTATCATCATATTGGCAGGCATGTCCAAATCATTCATGTATTGCACTTCCTCCATGACATTACCACAGCCTCTAAGAAAAAGACTGTAATCTTGCAAAGCATTAACATCTTCAGCTTTAATTTGAGGCCATGAAAGAGCTTTATTAATATAAGCGGATGCAACTTTCTGTTCATTGCCAAAATGTTCCTGCAACAAAGTTTTGGCTCTAATGTATCCCCTTTGTGGATCAATATGCTGACAACTCTGTATCAAATCCTTTGGCAAACCAACAGTATATTGTTCAAGATAATACAGGCAATCACTGGTGTTATCAGTCTTACTTTCAACGCTGTTTTTGAAAGCTCTCATGAATGCATGATACTGTAATCGATCACGATTAAACACATTAAGATCTTTTTTGGGCAACGATGATAAACATTGCTGTTTTAACAATGTTATTTCATTTTGCGTTATCATTATTCCCAATATGTTATTTTGCCCTATTTGCTCAATACACTTCTTCCTTGTGATCTCCGTTCCACTGTTTGGTACAAAGATGGATCTTGTTCCACTGGCTGAGGCAGTGAAAATACCCGTTGTTGTACAATTGTCTCTTTAGGCCTTGCTCCTGATTCCAAACACACATGCCCTGATCTTTTTTCTATTAGAGGTATTGGAGGAACGAACGACTTAGCACTGGCATTAAGACTCAATGTTTTCTTTAGTTCCTTCTCTGAATTTGAATGTTTCCTTCCTGAAGGGTCAGATTTACTGCTTGACACACTCTGAGATTTCAACACATTCAGTTTGGCCATTTGAATTGCAATTTCTCCATGCAAATTTAGTTATTTTCTTTTTCGTAGCTGTTCCTCTTGATCCTCCAGCTCATGTTTGTCCTTCAAAAATGTTTGTTGTGTCATTGATGCTGCCAGCTTCTGCTTTGAGACGTACAGAAGAAGTTGATGATGTCACAGATCTTCTCCCCCTTATAGAACTTTGAATTTTTGATGATCTACTTCCCATATTTGATACACTATCACTTGGTTTGAGGTCATCTTGTAAGTTATCAGATGTAACGGTGGATGCAGCATGAACTAGCACTTGAGGATGAAGCAACTCTTCCTGCATTGCACCAACACAAGCCTGACCGGACATAGCATTCTCCAATGATCCTTCTGGTTCACTCAACCAATGTTGAACCTCATCTTTAAATGTGTTGGTGTATTTCATAATACTCCAAAACCATTCGTTTTGTTTTTCCTGTTCATCTTCAGGAAGTAAAGGAATCACCATGTCATGTATCTCACTGGCATTTTCACAAAGCTGAACAAGAGTTTTGAACTGGATTCGCATCTGAGAGACATTTTCCTTTCTTTTCATCAGATTTTTCATCTCTGGTATCTGGCTCTTAATTTTGTTTACATTTGATTTTCGTTTCATTTGCAAACTTTCAATTTTGTTCGCCAAGGCCTTTGCAGTAAGTTTAGTTTCTCTTTTACCGCAATCCATTTCAAAGCCAGTGACGTCATCAACACTCACTTCACTCATGTTTGTGTTTTCTCACAAGTCCACAATGTTCGTATATTCATTAAAATTCTCCAACATCACAGCGTCAACAACACGTACAAAACGCCGCCAACATCGCGAATTTTTCCACACAAAACGGATCGCAAACGTTAAGCTTTAAACACCAGAGCTCTGTGCAAAATCATTTGAAGCCAACAACAAACTGTCACGGTATACTATTCTCTGGTTCCTTCTTGTCTCGTGTTTATGTTGTTGTGTGAATGCACGTGCGTAGTGGGCGTGAGTGTTGTGACATTACCTGATCCGCTCCAGCTGATCATCATTATCACCGCCAGCTGCAGTCCATTTCCTCACCCTATTTATACTCACCGGGGTTTGTCCTCCTTGTCAGATCGTTGTTTGATGTCTCCTGTGTCGGCGTTCCAGTCTTGTCTTCCCGCCCGTCCGGTGTTCGTGTTTCGTCGTGGGTTCGTCATCGTCTGTGGATTATCGTCTGGGTTGTGTGGATTCCGTCTTCAGTGTTCACCACTTCACGGTTCCTGTCTTCACCACTGACCATCGAAGTCCCTGCGTCATCGTTCCACGCCCGTGTCATTGTTCGTCTCTGTCCTGACAATAAACTGAGTAAACTTGCTATTGCTTCCAGTGTTCTGTGACCCGCCATGACAGAACGATCTGACCAAACCATGGAAGCAGCGAGTGTGCCATCGTCTTCATTGGAGGAGTTCATTCGGCACAGCATACGAAGGATGGATTCCCAGGAGAGGAATTTGAATGACACGGGTCGTGCGGTACAATCTTTGGTGGCGCAGGTGTCCGAGCTCACCCAACAGATCCAACAACTACGAGCTCCCACTGCGCCACCCGCACCGGCCGTTCCCCCCACACCACCAGAGGTCCAGCATCAGTCTGAGCCCCGCCTACCGGCTCCAGAGGCTTATTCCGGGGACTCAAAGTACTGCAGAGCTTTCCTGACACGATGCTCGATGCATTTTGCTCTGCAACCCAGAACCTTTCAGACTGAACAGGCAAAGGTAGCGTTCGTCCTGACCCTCCTGACGGGAAAGGCGGCGTTATGGGGAACGGCGGTGTGGGAGAATCAAGACCCATGCTGCGCCTCGTTCCACGCACTCTCCACCGAGATCCGACGAGTCTTCGATCGCGCCGTCGCGGGGAGAGAGGCCGCCAGGGTTTTGGCCGACCTGCATCAGGGAGAGAGGTCGGTCGCGGATTATTCCATCGAGTTCCGGACCCTGGCGGCCGAATGCCCATGGAACGAGGAGGCGCAGTGGGACATGTTCCTGCATGGGTTGGCTGACCGCGTCCAGAGGGAGATCTACGCCCTGGACCTCCCCACATCTTTAAATGAGCTGATCGAGCTAGCACTGCGGGTGGACGCTCGGCTCTCACGAGTCGGGCGAAGGGGGACGTCCACCCGCACACCGGAAGGAGCCGAGGGTCCATGGTCCAGCGGCAGGGACGCGGTCAGTCCCGTCTACGATCACGAACCCATGCAGGTGGGGCGAGCTCGGCTTTCCCGAGAGGAGAGGGAAAGGCGGAGGTCCCAGGGCCTTTGCCTCTACTGCGGTGGCACGGGACATTTCGCATACAACTGCCCGGTAAAAGGTCAAGCCCGATAGTAAGTATGAGGCTACTATCGGGTGGGATCTCCGCCAAGAAGACCTCATCCACATCTACCCTCCTCCCGGTAAGACTAAGATGGTCAGTCCACCAGCACGACTGTAGAGCACTTGTGGACTCCGGGGCGGAAGGTAATTTCATGGACAAATCATTTGCACTCAAGTTTCAGATTCCCCTCAAGCCCCTTACTCACAGGATTGCAGTACATGCACTTAATGGTCAAGAACTTCCCACTATTTCATTCTCGACTGAAGATATCACCCTCATCACATCTGGCAACCACACTGAGACTATTTTTTTTTACATACTGGATTCACCCCTCGCACCTCTTGTTCTTGGACACCCTTGGCTCATCCACCACAATCCCCGAATAGACTGGCAGCAAAGAACTGTGCTGGAGTGGAGCAAGGAATGTCATAAGTCCTGTCTTGTGTCTGCTTGTTCGTCTGTTCCTGCTTTTGTGTTTCAGGAGGAAGCGGGGGATTTGTCTAACGTGCCCAGGGAGTACCTGGACCTGAAGGAAGTGTTTAGTAAGTCTCGTGCTGCTTCTCTTCCTCCGCATCGTCCCTATGACTGTGCCATAGATTTACTGCCAGGTAAGTCTCCGCCTAAGGGCAAGTTATACTCACTGTCTGTTCCGGAGAGGGAGGCCATGGAGAAATATATTTCTGATTCTCTAGCAACCAAGTTCATTCGCCCTTCCTCTTCTCCAGCGGGGGCGGGGTTCTTTTTTGTGGGGAAGAAGGATGGTTCTCTGCGACCTTGTATCGATTACCGGGGGTTGAACAACATCACGGTAAAGAATACTTATCCTTTGCCGTTGATGTCTTCAGCCTTCGAGAGGTTGCAGGGAGCTTCCGTCTTCACGAAATTGGACTTACGTAACGCATATCATTTGGTTCGCATTAGGGAGGGGGATGAGTGGAAGACTGCGTTTAACACCCCCAGGGGGCACTTTGAATATTTAGTTATGCCGTTCGGGCTGTCCAACTCCCCCGCGGTCTTCCAGGCACTCGTCAATGACGTGCTGCGAGATATGATAGATCAGTTCATATATGTTTACCTGGATGACATATTGATTTTTTCATCTTCTCTCCAGGAACATGTGCAACACGTCCGACGAGTGCTTCAGAGGTTGCTAGAGAATGGGCTTTTTGTCAAGGCGGAGAAATGCGAATTTCATGCACAGTCTGTTCCTTTCCTAGGGCACATCATTTCGTCTGAAGGAGTGCGTATGGATCCTGAAAAGGTTAAGGCTGTGGTCGAGTGGCCAAGCCCAGATTCCCGTAAGGCCCTACAGAGGTTTCTGGGCTTCGCCAATTTCTACCGGCGTTTTATTCGGAATTTCAGCCAACTAGCCGCGCCTCTGACTGCCTTGACCTCCCCCAGAACTGCGTTCAGGTGGACAGACACAGCGGAAGCTGTGTTTGCCAAACTGAAAGGCCGCTTTGTTTCAGCCCCCATCCTTATTGCCCCTGATTCTTCACGTCAGTTCGTGGTAGAGGTCGATGCGTCAGAGGTGGGGGTAGGTGCAGTGCTATCCCAACGCTCTCCTACAGACGACAAGATGCATCCCTGCGCGTTTTTGTCTCATCGCTTGTCCCCAGCCGAACGTAATTACGACATCGGTAACAGGGAGTTGTTGGCAGTCAAAGTAGCGTTGGAGGAGTGGCGTCACTGGTTAGAAGGGTCGGGGGTACCTTTTATCGTCTGGACTGATCATAAGAATCTAGAATACATTAGAACGGCTAAAAGACTGAACTCCAGGCAGGCTCGGTGGGCACTTTTTTTCGGCCGTTTTGACTTTACTCTCTCGTACCGCCCGGGTTCTAAAAACATCAAACCCGATACTTTATCTCGTATTTTTGAGCCTTCCGAACGCCCGTCTACTCCCGAGTGCATTTTACCCGAAACCATATTTGTTTCCACACTCACATGGGAGGTCGAATCGAAGGTCAAGTCGGCCTTAGAAGGGGTAACGCCTCCGCCCGGTTGCCCACCGAATCGGTTATTTGTGCCAGAGGGATTACGGTCCGACGTCATTCAGTGGGGTCATTGTTCCAACGTGGCTTGTCATCCAGGAGTCAACCGAACCGGCTTCTTGGTTAAGCAACGATTTTGGTGGCCACTTATGGCTCGTGACGTCCACAGCTTTGTCTTGGCTTGCTCAGTTTGTGCCACTGGTAAGACTTCTAATCGACCCCCAGATGGGTTACTCCAACCGCTGCCAGTTCCTTCGAGACCCTGGTCCCACATCGCGCTAGATTTTATTACCGCCCTCCCACCCTCCCAGGGTAACACAGTCGTTTTGACCGTGGTGGACCGGTTCTCGAAGGCGGCTCACTTTATTCCCTTACCCAAATTACCCTCAGCTAAGGAGACAGCGTTGACGGTCGTAGATCACGTCTTTCGGTTACATGGCCTCCCGGTGGACGTGGTCTCCGACAGGGGACCCCAGTTTGTGTCCAAATTTTGGCGAGAGTTTTGTAGATTACTGGGTGCGACGGTTAGTCTGTCCTCAGGGTTCCACCCCCAGAGCAATGGCCAAACTGAGAGAGCCAACCAAGACCTGGAAAGGACGTTACGGTGCGTGGTTTCCAAGAATCCTTCCTCATGGAGCCAACAACTATCCATGGTGGAGTACGCCCACAACACGTTACCGGTGTCGTCCACGGGCCTTTCTCCGTTTGAGGCTAGTTTAGGTTACCAGCCACCTATTTTTCCTAGTCTGGAATCCGAGGTCGCGGTCCCCTCCGCTCACGCCTTCGTCCAGAGGTGTCACCGTACCTGGACTAGAGCCCGTGAGACTCTACTCCAGGTGGGGGCGCGCACCAAGGCCAAGGCCGATCGCCACCGGTCAAGGCCTCCCGTATACATCGTCGGTCAAAAAGTGTGGCTTTCTACCAGAAACATTCCTCTCCGCTCCGTCTCCAATAAGCTTGCTCCCAAATTCATTGGCCCGTTCACTGTCACCAAGATCATTAGTCCGGTGGCAGTCCGCCTCAATTTACCTCCGGCGTACAGGAGAGTTCATCCCGTCTTCCACGTATCCAAGATTAAGCCCGTGTTTCATTCGCACATTAATCCGCCCGTCCCGGTTCCCCCCCCGCCGCGACTCATAGATGGGGAGACCACTTATTCGGTCAACCGTATTCTGGACTCTAGGCGGAGGGGACGCGGATTCCAGTACTTGGTGGACTGGGAAGGTTACGGTCCGGAGGAGAGAAGTTGGGTACCTGCTAGAGACATCCTGGATCACTCCCTTATCGATGTTTACAATCGACAGGTAAGGAGTTCTGGGAACGCCAGGAGGCGTTCTTAGGAGGAGGGGTACTGTCACGGTATACTATTCTCTGGTTCCTTCTTGTCTCGTGTTTATGTTGTTGTGTGAATGCACGTGCGTAGTGGGCGTGAGTGTTGTGACATTACCTGATCCGCTCCAGCTGATCATCATTATCACCGCCAGCTGCAGTCCATTTCCTCACCCTATTTATACTCACCGGGGTTTGTCCTCCTTGTCAGATCGTTGTTTGATGTCTCCTGTGTCGGCGTTCCAGTCTTGTCTTCCCGCCCGTCCGGTGTTCGTGTTTCGTCGTGGGTTCGTCATCGTCTGTGGATTATCGTCTGGGTTGTGTGGATTCCGTCTTCAGTGTTCACCACTTCACGGTTCCTGTCTTCACCACTGACCATCGAAGTCCCTGCGTCATCGTTCCACGCCATCGTTCCACGCCCGTGTCATTGTTCGTCTCTGTCCTGACAATAAACTGAGTAAACTTGCTATTGCTTCCAGTGTTCTGTGACCCGCCATGACACAAACAATATCACAACCGCGCGATCATCCCTAATGGATAAACAGCGACCACCATTCAATCTGCGCGCAATCCAATACTGCCTTTCCCTTCAGTCCAGTCGCATACCCGATCATTTCTCACACACATACATTGTCCGTGTCTTGTGTTTTGTTCGTTTGTTTGTTGTATGGGAGTAGTTGGACTTTCGGTGGGTAAACGCTGCATCGGCCAAACAGAGCAGTCGAAGAGCGCATATTTATGACGTAATAGTTGGGTCGTGCCGGCGCAGTGCCGTCAAAGCCGTGTACAAACACAATGTTTCTGTGTTGTTAATAGTGATGAATATATTTATTTGATAATTACCAGTGAGAACTAGGTGTGTCACGATTCTCCAAATCCTCGATTCGATTACATTTTTGGTTCTAAGGTCACGGTGCGATTCGATTCTCGATTTTTACTTTTTTTTTTTTAAGCAGTTTTAAGGCGTAAGTTCGACGCAGAAGTATAAATTGGGCTTTAGTGAGAACTATTGTTTAATTAGTTCAGAAGCCAGAATTTTTTGAGAGTGGAAGTTCTCCCCGTATTAGACATTCTCTGCTATTACCCTCAAGGCTCAGCCTGCATCACTATGTAACTTTGTTGGTATATTATCTTGACCTATCTCTAGCTAGCTCTGTAAAAATCCACTAGTGCTTAAACACTGCCTCTGATGGTCAGAAGGAATGAAACAGAACTAGCGTACATGACATGAGCCAAGATCACAAAGCCATGTGATCAAGAACAAAACGAACATTGAAACATGAAACAAGGACAATTCAGACAAGTGTGCTAGGACAAAACGCTGACATAGACTATGTACTGCAAGTTCAGGTCTGGATAAGGTTCGTATGTGTTGATATTAGTTCTCAGATTGAATTATAGGTACCTGGTATTAATTCATCCTTTCTGCAGTCATATAGCATGCCAAGCTGGAAGGGTCTCCCAAGAGCTGCTGTTTCAATCACATTTACTCCCACTGAATCCATACTAAAGACAAAACACAGAGCAGAAACAGATCATGAGGGTACAGTTACTGTAACCTCACTGATTAACTTCCACATATTAAAATCTGTTGATATAAAAAAGGATAAAGTTTAAGTGTCTCGATTTACAGTCTGAGAAATTATGCCATTTAATGCAGTACTGTAATAATATTCTGATATAAATATCATCGCTGGAGAGAGATTGGGTTGTTTTTTCCCTATGCATAGAAATAAAGTAAAAGATTAATGTGTAATATTATTACAAGCATTAATCTGAAAAATGCATTTAAAAACAAAACTAAGCATTGGAAAATACAGAGTTCTTCATAATAGCTGTTAATGTGAGACTTAAATCTGCTACTTCACCACTTTGATTTCTCTACCATCTTTTTCTATGACAAATTTTCTTTCTGGAGTTCATTATTCCTAGTTAACTCATAATTAAGACCTTGCCATGTTTACACAACATCATAATGTTTATAATTAATTAACCTGCAAACCAGGTAGAGACATTAAAATATTTTTAATCATATTAAGAGAAAAAAGTTTCAGTGTGAGACATAGGCCAAATGTACAGCAACCATTCTTCATTTATTTTACTGTTAGAAACCCTTTCATGTTTATAACATGTTATTATTTTATCTGCGTAGAATGTATTTTAGGATGATGCATCACTCACTTTCTCTGTTCCTCAAAGCTCTTTCTTCATTTTTATCTTAAGGAGTTAGAATTGTCTTTTTTTCATTAGACTAATAAAAGACATTGTTTAAATGTTTCTTAAACACTTTGAAATTAATTTAAAGTGATTTCCTTCGGTGCCGAGATGCGATTGTCTTATACAAGCTAGTCAGATTCAAACTATCACTTTCATTTTCAGTTAAGCTCCTCCCAATCAAGAGGAAACTCACAGACCACAAACAGTAACATCTACTATAAAGGATGAGGAGTGACATTACAAAATGAAAGAATCTATGTAGCCATCAAATTGTTTTAAAAATGAATTCATGTGTAAAAAAAAAAAAAAAAAAACTTTTAAAGGCCCCCTTCCCCAATTTCTTAATCTATTTGCCTAATGAGTCATTGGACACTTGACGCTGAAGCGGCCACTGAACACAAATAAAATAAAAAATGACCAGTTCATTAGTAGTTTTGAAATAAAAGTGATCTATTAGTATGTTTATTTCTGATGTGCCACTGCTATTGTTCAAAAATCATCAGGTTAGCAGGACTTAAGCAGTGTGTATTTACTCCGGGTATATTTAAAACCACAAATAAACATTTCCAAAGAAAAAATCTGATCAAAACGACCAAATAAACCCTCTAAAACTATGGTATGAGCCTGTTACAATACAAAAAAAAAATACAAAAAAAAACATATATTTTCTTTCCGGAAACAAATAGAAAATTCATTGGTGATACCACGGTTTATAACCGAAACAATTGCATTCACTGCATTCAATAGTGCCATGAATAATTCTCCATTGTAAGTCTTCTATTTTCATTGGAAAAAGTGACTTGTATAATGCTCTCCATTGTAGTTTAGCATTCTCCCCAGGACGCCAAGGAGAATCAACTCTTTATGCATAGACTTCTTATTTAGAGTTTTGACACAGCTTTTGTTAAAACTTTTCCAGATACTGGATTAGGACCTCTAAAAACACTATCACACTCTTTAAAGTCAGTCAACTGATACACATCAGCAACAGGGTCATTACAGTGTTGAAAACCTTGAGTGTATTCTTCCAACAATTTAACCTCCTCTGATGTAAGTGCTGACTTCCATTTTTCAAGTAATTTGGCCACTATATGTTTCGACTTTACCCCTAAATGTCCGACAACTGTATCGACATTCCCCAAATAAATTCTCATTAACTGAATGTCCAAGCGTTAATATTTAATACAGCATTACGAAGAATGTCACAAATTGCGGGCAGCATCTTATTGTTTAATAAGTCCAAGCGTGAACCATAAATGAGAGGTTCTTCCAGCAACCAATGTAGTAGAGGTCATAGTGCTGTGTCTTTGTACCTTAAACAAAGAGCAAAATTGAAATAAGTTCTGGTAAAATGTGTGCAACTTTGAAGTCCATCTTTTGTGTAGGTTCAGTTCTCGGACCGCTCCTCTTCTCCATTTACACCACATCACTGGGACCCATCATACAGGCACATGGTTTCTCTTATCATTGCTATGCTGACGACACCCAGCTTTACCTCTCATTTCAACCAGATGATCCCACAGTAGCTGCACGGATCTCAAGCTGTCTGGCGGACATCTCGGCATGGATGAAGGAACATCACCTGCAGCTCAACCTGGCAAAGACTGAGCTTCTCGTCCTCCCTGCCAATCCGTCTCTACAACACGACTTCACTATCCAGCTAGATTCTTCCTCAATCACCCCATCAAGATCGGTCAGAAATCTTGGAGTAATCTTTGATGACCAGCTGACCTTCACAGACCACATTACAAAGACAGCTCGATCATGCAGGTTTGCTATGCACAACATCAGGAAGATCAGGCCTTTCCTGACTGAGCATGCAACACAACTTCTCGTCCAGGCCCTGGTCATTTCTAGGCTTGATTACTGCAATGCTCTTCTGGCTGGACTTCCATCATGTGCAACTAAACCTCTACAGATGATCCAGAACGCTGCAGCCCGTCTTGTCTTCAATGAGCCCAAAAAGGGCCCACGTCACTCCTCTGTTCATCTCTCTGCACTGGCTACCACTCGCTGCTCGCATCAAGTTCAAGGTGTTGACGCTTGCTTACAGATTGACCACTGGTTCAGCTCCCTCCTACTTCCACTCACTACTACAAGTCTACTTCCCTACCAGAAGCCTACGATCGGTCAATGAGCGACGGCTCGTGGTACCGTCACAGCGGGGCACAAAATCACTCTCCAGAACATTCTCATTCACGGTTCCATGCTGGTGGAATGATCTCCCCACCGTCATCCGGAATGCAGAATCCCTGACAACATTCAAAAGACGGGAGCACTTAACATTTAAAAAAAAAAAAAAAAAAAAAAAAAAAAAAACTTTTCCTTTAATCCTCGCTTGCCTGACTTATGCTACTCCGAGCTATGTCTGAACTTTGTATTTTGAGCACTTCTTGCGTTGTTTTTGCCTCTTCACGATGACTCGCTTGGTTTAGTCCTCAGTTGTAAGTCGCTTTGGATAAAAGCGTCTGCTAAATGACTAAATGACTAAATGTTTTGTTTTCTGTCTTCCTTTGTGCAGATACCTCTTGATGGCTGACCCAAGACAATATGCACCGACCTCCTCACCGCCCCTCTAGAAAACAACGAGACCCACTGCAAAGCCAACTATCACAAAATGAGAAAGAAAGAAAAAAATAATAATACACAACGCAGAGACTACGAAACCTTCAGTCATCCATCGACATAATCAAGATTGTCATACTACTACACATCATGAAGATCGCACAAAGTCCGGACTCCAGAAACAACATATTGTTAGAGCTGATGAATATGTCAAAAACGCCTTGTTTGCTGGAAAAGAACGTTTGCATGTCACATCCAAAGATGGCTGCATTCCAGGACTCACTTGTGCACAAACATGGTGGTCCAACAAGACATTCTTGATCTTTCAGCAAAATTTACACCAAGATGACTGAAGATAATTCTTCATGGTTCAGAAACTTGATTGATCACGAGAAAATCACAGTTCCAACCAGAAAAGACTCACGGACCCTAATTGCATGTTGTCAACATGCAATTGCAGAAACATCCACACAGAGCAAGCTATGTGCCTGTAACAATCTCAAGTTACAAGAATGAACTCTAAGTGTTTAAATTTGTATATAGTGTGGGAGTTATTTTTTTAACTCCCAAAGGGGGAACTGAAGGAAAACAAATTTATTAAAGGTTTAATTTAGATTTCCAATAAAGAATAATATAAACTGAGGAAGTTTATTAGTGTGAATGACAGCTAGCAGATGTCTGAGACTTTATTACAGAGAACGTTTGTCTTGGGGTTCCTGCCCCATCCTGTCTCAGCATGTGAAGTGACCTGCTGAGAGGATCTTCCCCCCCCCCTCACCTTTTGTCCTGTCTCAGTGCTGGAAGATCTCCTCCATCCTGCTCTCCTGGCTCAGCTAATTTACATGCTTTGTTTTGATGTATCCCCCTCAAGGAAACTCCACCCCCTTGAAATGAACATAAGCTAAAATTGTATCATGTTTTAGTTAGACTCGTGACTAGCTTGAAGACTACAGCAACGAACAAGCTGGTTTGCTCAATAAAGAATCCTGCTTAAGATACTGCCCGAGTCTCCTGGTCTTCGCTTCTGAGTTTCTACACTTGAGAAGAAATATTTTCACAACAAATGAGTTTTTCGAGATAACGCATGGTCAGAAATGGTTTCACCTTTGCTAATAATCTCAAATGATAAAAACAAGACTTAACCACAGAATAAATCGGTCTCTCAAACTTGAGATCACTATCAAACAAAACACCTCAAATTTCGAACTAATGGCTTACAGAAAGGGGCTAGATCACCCAGATCAACAGAATTATTTGAAACTCCAAACCACACAACTTCAGTTTGTGTGGCTCATCATTGACTGTTCTTCAGTCAATGATGAGCAGAGAAACACTGATGTTATGCTGCATGTTGCTTTATTAAAAAGGCAGTAACGGTGCAGTTGCTGATGCCGTGATGATCCCTTTACTAAGTTCATAAGCACATATGCGTGCTGTTGTTTGTTAAAGATGAGCTGCATGAGATTTGAGTCATATTTTCAGCTGTTTCTTATTACACATTGTTTAAGCAGTGTTAGCAGTTTCATTTTATATTAAAGGGGTGGTATAATGCCCTTTTCACAAGATGTCAAATAAATCTCTGATGTCCCCAGAGTGTGTATGTGAAGTTTTAGCTCAAAATATCCCACAGATATTTTTATATAGCATGTTAAAGTTGTCACTTTTTAAAGGTTATCAAAAACGCACCGTTTTGAGTCTGGCTCTTTAAATGCAAATGAGCTGCTGCTCCCGACACAGTGGGCGGAGCTTCAAGAGTCTGTGTGTTAGCAGCTCCGATTACCTCACGCAGACACACGCTAAAATGTCAGAACTGTTCTGCCTTTTATGTTTAAACCAGAGTCAGACAAAGATGAGGAGACTAAGAAGTGACAACATGTAGAATGCAACAGGACATCTCTGAATGGTTAGTTGATGAATTTATGTTGCTGATGTGGAGTTAACTATCTTCAATTAGCATATTCTGTCAGGATAATCTATAAATCGCTTGTATAGGAACTGTTGTTAGATGCACCAGAGACAATTTATTTGGAGAAATGCTACTTCCTAAATCCTCAATACAACTATATAGGGAAAACCCGTAACGCCAAAGATGGCGGTTGTATGCCCTCCTGCTGGAAAGCCAATCGTCTGCTTTTAACAGTCAAGCCGGGAAACATTTAAGCCTATCGTCTGGTTCCACTGACGCATGCGCACAGTTGATGTTTGCGACAGCGGAGACGAGAACCCTTGCACATGCGTAGTAAAAGTATAACCTGTGTTGAAAAGGGTGTTTTAAACCTTATTTTGGGGCAAAGTCATCAAACTTTTTCAGCGATTTTTATCATATTTTACTACATGCAGTTTTTATGTCCTGGTGACCAGTGACAGTGCAGTTCTGACTCTCTACCCATTCATTTAGATAGGAGCCTGGTCTTGTTAGTCCGAAATAGCTGCCCGAGTGGCAGGACTTGCCTAAAAGGACTTTGGATGCACTCAGAGTGACTTTCTATTGCACGTGAAAAGACGAATGCTACAGTTTGAGCTGACTCACAAATGTGCTTGACTACAACAGCTCTTCCTCTTCTCAACATGGACTGCGTGTTCCCGGGGACGGGGTTTATGTAAATTTAAGGGTTAGTGATGTCACTAACCCGGGAGGAAGCTTGTGTAGTTCCTACCAGCCGTTTGTTGTAGTCCTTAAAAAATGATTTCTTTAAAAGCAAATGTCTCCCTTTGCTTTGAACTGAGCGTTGTAACTTTGCAGATGTTGTTTATGCTCAAACAGCAACATTACACACTAACTAAAGTTAGAAAAGTGAAATCATAATCAACCACCCCTTTAAGAAATGTTCCTTTTTAGCGCACTCAAA
Source organism: Semotilus atromaculatus (assembly GCA_031834385.1). Taxonomy (NCBI): domain Eukaryota; kingdom Metazoa; phylum Chordata; class Actinopteri; order Cypriniformes; family Leuciscidae; genus Semotilus; species Semotilus atromaculatus. The sequence goes on along the minus strand of JAULUF010000005.1, from coordinate 5,637,614 downwards.
TTAAATAAGTTCAAAGTACTAACGCTATTTAAATATTAATTTTAAAACTTAAATGTTTTGAAGCAATCGGTTTCTCAAATGAAATAAGTTTAATATTATTATAGTTCCATATTATTATTGCAGTAAGATTCTGTAAAGAAGGAGAGCTGTATATTAACGGTACATTACAGGAAACCATACTGCCAGTATTCTACTGTTACTTTACAGCACTTTTTTTTTTTTAAGGATTTTGCTGTGTACCATGTCACTACAACGTTCTCCATGGGATTAATTAGTAACTTTTTTGATAACTTTTGTTAATAAAAATTAAGTTGAAAGAATGTTTCAGGAACATCATCCTTTAAATAACATTCTATGAACAATAAGGAAACGGGACATTTTTGTGTTGTTGGAATGTTACAAATCAACATTCTTAGAATATTGATTTGTTCATTAAAATTAAGTTGAAAATGTTTCAGGAACATACCATCCTTTAAAAAGAATTCAGCATTCAACTAACATTAAGAAAATTGGACCTGTTCACGGTCCCAAAACTAAAATAAAACGTTTGGAAAACGTTCTTAGAACATTTTTAGAACATAAGTTGTTAGCTGGGTTTCTATCAGTATATATTTTCAGCAATCTTGAGAAGCTGTCTGACTGAATGGCAAGGAAAAACAGATGGTTTATTTCCCTAAAAAATTAATAAGGAAATACTTTTCTAAAGAACTAGCCTAGTTAAACATTTCCTTCCAGTTACACTAATTTACGTATCCTCTCAACCATTCTGTTAATTTCAATCATTAAAACCATCATTACATGTATAGTCTGTGAATTATTAAAATAATAAAGACAAAAATAGCCGAAATTAAACATTAACATCTTAATACATGCAAAAGGTGACCTCAGCTCAAAGACTTCCCCCAAAAAGTCAATAACCTTTAAACTCTTTCACTTTCTTACTGTTACAACAGGTGATGTGAAGAATGCAAAACATTTTCCTCATCACATTTAGTATATAAACTCAGTTTACAGAGTAGTTTACAGATGCAGCTCATGACTGAATTGATAATACAGAAATGGGGGACGACAGTACTCAGGTTTGACTTCACTACTTATAAAATATTACTGTTGCATTGTGTGTGTACATTATGCTTGAATGTGAAAATAAATTTGGTGCAGAACGAGCATTTTCAATTAATTTCAATTGAATTTTGAGCTTCATGCTCAAGTGGTTAATTGTGTTGAGATTTGTTTGCAAATATCAAGTGAAAAACACGGGTGGCAACCAACCATTGTAAGGTTCAGATAGTGACGTCTGTCTTGAGCATATAAAATATGCAGATTGCGCCTGAGTTTGTGCTGGATTTAGTGTGAAAATCATATTATTTAGACATTTGATGCTTTGCAGGTGTCATATAGCCTAAAGGCACTGTAAAATATTGCTGTAAGAAAACAGCCAAATTTTACAGTAACATGCTGTTTTCCATTAACCCTCTAGGGTCGGCCGTTGCGCCGAGCTCGATTTTTTCCTTATCAGTGCAAAAGAGAATCAAATTACTCTGTTGATTTTGATCTTACATATAAGTGTTGTACATCATTAGATCCTGTTAAGTGTCTATTTTTTGTGGATACTCACAATAAAAACAAAGTGTTGTGCTTTTCGTCAAATAAAGAAAAATAAACATGCGCGTTTTGCCTTCTCTCTGTCAGTGAAGTCCATTCTGAAACGCGTCTGAAAAATGAACTGTAACTGTCAATACTTGTCACAGAGATACGAGAGATTTCTCTTTATGAAGCTGAAATTCTCTTCTTTTAAATGAAGTAATTTATATAAAAAACAACTATTCTCCGTTGATGTAATCTGTATGAAAAGAGAGATGTCAGTTCAGCTAATTATAGCGTATGACGTGTTAATGTGACCACGCCCACTGAGAGCACGCGCTATTCAAACGCTAATGTTGAGGCAAGCCATGAAAACGCCCACATCAGCTGGATAAAACATCCAGTTTAATAACATCCGTCTTGCTGAGCTGTGAGGAATAATAATATCATAATAATCCCGGAAAAACCTCAGAAGTTGTGGTAGTTTCATTTTGAGGAGCACTGATTCAGCTGATGTAAGTAATTTATTCTTAAGTGTTTTGTTCTAATCGCGTTATTGAATAGTGTCTGTAAACTGCACAAAGACTGTTTAAATATGAAATGCGTGTCTGTGTGTAAATGAATGAATGGCACAGACGCGCGCGCTGTGCCGTTCATTCACTCTTGCTCCTACATTATTTTACATTCCACATCCAAACTATAGCTATAGCCTACTGAGATTTGTTCTAATCGCGATATAGAATAGTATCTGTAAAACCAAAAAGATTGTTTAAATATGAATCGGGTGTCTGGGTGTGTGTGTTAATGAACGAACGAACGCACAGATACGAACAAAATATAAAAGACATGATTTCGTTGACTATGACTAGCTTTGGATAGATTATAAAATTTTTACTATAAAATGGGCATCAATTTCTGCTCATATGTTAAATATATAGTATGTTTTGTCAAAAATAAACTAATCAACTGTTATCCAATGCAAGCTATATCAAAATAATGAATCCTTAACTTTGAAATATGTATGATAAAATGTATTGGCCTACTTAAAAAAAATAATACTTTATATGAAAATAGAATTTTCTTTTCAAGATGTTTCCAACTCTAACTTTGAACCAATTCCATAGAATGGCCCATATAACCTATTTGACCAGGATTTGTTTCCAGGTATGACTAAAAATGTGCTTTTGACTTTCTTTTATATTTTGATTATATTTATTAGGGCTGTCACTTTTGTGAAAAAATACTGTTAGATTTTTGAGACATAAGTGTTGATTGAATCGATTGTAAAATCCATTCTAAAAACCATGTCTAAAGACGTTTCCATTTTCAACACTAAATATGTTGGCAAATATGTTGGCAATATATAGGCAAATCCACGGACAACTAACAGGCATTAGGACGAGCGTAAAGAGGGCGCTTGAGACGCGCACAAGTAAGAAATATTTCTGATGATTTATTGGCGTGAACTTTCGTGCAGAATGACAAACAGGAGTGCAACCGTCAGGGATTGAAATTAACACCTGCCAAATCACGAGTGTTTCTATGTTTACTCACTTTGCTGGTGAAGTTCGTGTAGCCAAAGCTGCACGGATTTAGCGCAAATACGCAACTCGTGAGTCCTCTTGATATATTAAATACAGCGTATTGCGCAGAACCTGTGCATTTCTGACTTGCTTGAACACACATGTCACTAAGCAACAAATAACGGCGCGCTTGTTCACTTGCATTGAAGTATTGCGAATATTAAAAAGCATTTGGTTAACAAAAGACATTGTTATTTTCCAATATCCTAACTTACATGTTCTGTCTGTGTACTGTATTGATCTGTCCACCTAAAACACATTTTTGGTTTAAAAAAAGAAAAAAAAGAAAAAAGGACGTTAAAATCGATTCCCTATTTTCGTTTTCAAAACTTGTGTTGGTTGGTCCGATCGATTGTGCAATCGATTTTAGAACAAAGTGACAGCCCTAATATTTATATATATGTGTGTGTGTGTACACATACATACACACACACACACATACATACATACATACATACATACATATATACATATATATATATATATACATATATATATATATATATATATATATATATATATATATATATATATATATATATATATATATATATATATCAGGGCTTGAATTTCGGTGCGGGATTGCGCATAATTTAAACCATTCCCGCAAGGTCAGCTTTTATAGTGTGAGAAATTCCCGCACAAATATATTTGCCTCATTTCAGAGCAAATTTTTTGTATTTTATTTTATTTTTTTATTCACAGATGCGAGGGAAAAAGATGTCAGTCAAACTCTCTTTTATTGTCGAATTTAATTCCTCAATCCGCGCTGGACCGGCATCTGTCTCCCGCCAAGCGCTGGCTGTTACAGATCATATTTCACGCTGTCAATGCAGTGTCTGCGTTGCGCTGATCTTATTCACAATATCGAGTGTAGGTGCAGCATTCTAACATTTTGAGTCACAATGAGCTGTTTGTGAAGAAATTATCCGCTTCTAAATTGTCATTTTAATCACGAAATTGAAACATTAAAAAACATTTTGCTCTTTATGGTGTGCGCGTGATAGAGCGCGGCAGCAACGAACCAACCGATCAGTTTTCAGCGCAACAACACTGAATGCTCGGCCGAACAACTGATCATAGCTGTACAGGGCGCCTTATTATTTTTCATCTCCATAAATATTTATAGTAGTAAAGCTAATGCAAGGGCTAGAAATCAATTAATCTTTTGCTGATACTTCCTTGTCGTCATGGAGAGCGCAGTTCATGGCTGCATAGCAACGACAGACGCCACGGGAAAGCAAGCGCTTGTGGAAAGGAGACAGCGAAGCGCCCGCGCTTTCCACATGTTTTTACCATAGATAGACAGTAAAAGAGCGACGTTGTTGCTCCTTGTTTTCTATTGTTATGCGCAGCATATTTCCCGCGCGCACAAACACGGCCACAGACAATGAATTGTTCGGTTAGCATAGTTTAAATATGGACCGATGGCTGAAGTGCATGAAAGACTCTGAAACTGAGAGACATAAATATATAGTTTAAACTGAGTTATTAATATCAAATTGAAGGAGAGCATGGCGTATTTTGTATGACATTTTTTTTAAAAAGCAAAGAATTGAACTGAACTGAAACGCATGAACGACACTGAAATAGAGAGACATTAATATATAGCCTAGGTTTAATGTGAATTTATAGAAGAGCATGGTGTATTTTGTATAAAATTTTTTTTGTTTTTTTTTTTTGTTTTGTTATTAACTGTTTTGAGAACTGGATGCATACAATGCATACGTGCGTACAAATCTGTAGATATTAATAAATGAAGATGATTAAATTAGACCGATGCATCAAAAGTTATTCTCCCCCCCATAATCTTTAGATCCCCCCCATGTGACCCAATTAAGGGGGGAATTCCCCCCCAGTTTAAAAAACAAAATTCAGGCCCTGGATATAGATATTTTGTCCTTGCATTCTTTCTTGTGTGACACACCTGAATGTAAGGCTCATTATTATGCGGGTCTTTGTCTTCTCAGGTGAGAATCGCATAATTATACATGATGGGGTTGGGCCGTTCGCATATTGCCTTTGCAAACAAAAAATGTTTTTCACAATTTAAAAAAAATTCACAGCTTTATTCATTCAATGATTCAACGATTAGGCAGGATGATTTTCAGATCATTTTGAAGAAAAAACTCTAGGCCACAACATCCATTAGTCAAAAGTCTTGTGGACAGATATTTAGTATGCGTTTTGTGGCTTTATTTCAGAAACTTTCATTTTTAGTTTTTTTTTCAATAACCATGCATAAACAATATTCTCTCAAAAATAACAACATGTACATACATGTTGCTCGTATATTATGGTATCCCTGTTTGTGCTAAATAGAGTGTAATTTCACCTGTGACATTAATATGTTTATAAGCAACTGAAAAAAGCACAAATGTCAGGGCATGTCAAAACATCTCAAGGACCCCAAAAACACCTTAGACCCCAGAGGGTTAAAACAGCAATATACCATAGAAAAAATGCATTCGGGTGATATTTGTTGTTTTCGAGAAAGTAGCCTAGAGGAATATACTGTGAGTTAACAGCGCTCACAGTCGACACTCAGAGACTGTGTTCCAAATCAAACCCTCATCCACTATTCCCTACATTAGTTCACTAATATAGTCCACTTGACTGAAGTGAATAATTCAGTAAATTTTCTTGAGACCCTGATGAACACCTGCTGTTAACAATCAGAATCACTGAAGGAAAAAGGAACAAGAAGAACAGAAAAAAAGATGAAATCAAGTTAAAAGACATTAAATCTTAGCAAAAGATCTCAGCAGAGGAGGATTAAAAAACTCCACAAACAGCATTACCAACTTCACTAATTACTAACCAGACTGACTTTCTGTCAGACGTCTACAGAAGTTCTAATTAAAAGGTGACAGAGGTTTATATGTCATTTTATATTCATTTGATGTTACCGAAATGGTGATCAGTGATTGCTTTAGTTGGGCTCTTGACCCTTGACTTTTAAACATTTTGTTTCCGTAGGCTGCTGTAGCTGTGAGTTTAAAACACATTAGCTATGGCACAAGGCTGAAGACAACAGGATGATAATGGCTGTTTGTTAATAGTCACAATCATCATATAATGGCTTGATTCACTGATCTCATTTGCTGCCTAAAATTGTTAAATGGTTGAAGTTCTGTAATTTAAATTTTATTGTTTTTGTGATTTTACAGATTGAGGTTTATCAGTGATATGACATCCAGAAAATATTAACGATTTTAAAGATGTGATACTCAGAACATTTTGAACTTCTTGATCAACCAGACACACACAGCTATCAAGAATCAACGTATGAATCTCAACAATGGTGACAATCATAAGTTTCATGCTGCAATGCATGTTGGGTACCAAAAAAAGCCATGACTCCCAGCATGCATTGCAGCATGAATAAATTATGCAGCTGAATTGTCTGGTTATTTGCTTTAATTTTTACTTTTTGCTTTTATTTTTGCTTTTGGTTTTGTGTTGACTTTTAGTTGTGTATTTTGGGATGTTCAAATTTAATGTTATCTTTTTTGTTGATTGTCACCATTGCTGAAATTCATTGGCTGCTTCTTGATGTTAATGTGTGTCGAAGTAAAGACATAGTTCAAATTTTTTTAGTGAATGATGAGTTTAAAAATCCTACATGACTGATTACACAGCATATTTTGCTGTAGTTTAACAGTGTAGTAATATAGTCTTCACTTTATTGATAAGGAATAGACACGCACTGAGATCGGTGATCTTAGCATTATATTATGACATCATAACCATCAACACCTGAACTCAATTTTGTTGGCTTTGTTTTTGTCATAACAAATGTGTCTTAAAAACACTCAGTTAGAGCAGGCAAATAAAAGTTAATGTTAAAGTCAAGTGGTATAGAGCCCAACTAAAGCAAACACTGATCTTCATAATGGTAACGTCAAATGTAACAAAACAATATCTAAACCTCTGTTAATACTCAATAGGAATTTATGTAGATGTATGAAACAATAAAGTTAATCTGGTTAGTAATAAGTAAAGCTGGTAATGCTATTTTTTGGAGTTGTTTAATCCTCTGCTGAGATCTTCACAGATTTAATGTGTTCTGTGGCTGAAGTCAGTTGTAGTTCTTGTGTTTTGCTTTTTTATCTTGTTGTTCCTCTGTCCTTCAGTGATTCTGCTTGTTAACAACAGGTGTTCATCACTAATGCTCAATCATCAGTAAATGAATCACTTAATTATATCTTTAACTTCAACACTGCTTCAGTGTTACTCCAATACTCTGTAGTGTGGACACACAATTGTTCATTTAAAACTGAAGATATTGCAGTGGGGTTGGAAGGGTTAAATGTGTCAAAAAAAACAACAAAAAAAAAACAGAGTGAAGCGTATTTTAATGGTAATCAACTGTAAATTAATTTATGGCATAAAACTGTAGAAAAACAGCAATTTACTGGCAACCACAGCTGCCAGTAGATTACTGTAAAATCAAGGAAAAACAGTAATATTCTGTTAAATGTACTGTAACTGTCACGTTTCTGTTCTATGTTATGATTCTGGTTTCCCCTGTCATTGTCATTTTTGGTTTAGTCCTGTTAGTTTTCCCGCTCCTCGTTTGTGTTCAGTTTCTACACCTGTGTTCTGTTAATTATCCTATCAGTCCCTGTTCATTTAAGCCCTGTGTTTTCCCTCAGTGTTTGTTGATCGTCGTCAATGTATGGTTGTGTGATCTGAGTTCCTGGAGTTTGTGTTCTTGTTTGTTTATAGAAGTTTAGTTTGTAATTAAAGCAACTATACTGAAGTGCCCGTGTCCTCGTGTTCAGTATCCTGCAGCAACCCTGACAGAACGATCAACCTTAAAAAAGAAAAACAAGAACTGAAAATGGGCCGAAGGAGGAAAAGCAAGGTGGTGAGCCCCTTTGAAATCCCAATCCTCTTCCAGACTGAGCTCTCTCTTGAGGAGTATGCGGGGCGATACCTAGACCTGTATGATGATGTGACTCAGGATGAAGAGGAACTGAAACGGAGTTTCTGGGGTGGTCTGAAGGACCCACTAGCCCAGATCATTTTGGTAAAGGACCTCAATATGTCCTTTTTGGAGTTTGTGGATCACACACTGTGGGCGTGTGGATCCACATACCTCGTGGAAGATCTCCCACTTCAGCCAGTTCCACATCCAGCGCCAGAGCCTGAGCCCGTCGCCTGCCCGCCAGAGCCTGAGCCCGTCGCCTGCCCGCCAGAGCCTGAGCCCGTCGCCTGCCCGCCAGAGACTGTTCATGCCACACGTGAGTCCACACAAGAAGACACAGCGCTGATTGTGATGTCTGCAGCGATTCTGTGTGTGTGGGCTGCACGCACATCAGCTCAGCCCCATGAGTTCCCTGAAATGCTGGTTCCGTCCAGTTCCGAGTCCCCTGAAATGCTGGTTCCGTCCAGCCCTGAGCTTCCTCCGCCTCTGGTCCCGTCAAGTTCCGAGTCCGATGATCCGCTGGTCCCGTCCAGCACAGAGCCTTCACCGCTGGTCCCGTCCAGCACAGAGCCTTCACCGCTGGTTCCGTCCAGCACAGATCCTGAGCCTTCACCGCTGGTTCCGTCCAGCACAGATCCTGAGCCTTCACCGCTGGTCCCGTCCAGCACGGATCCTGAGCCTTCACCGCTGGTTCCGTCCAGCACAGATCCTGAGCCTTCACCACTGGTCCCGTCCAGCACAGAGCCTTCACCGCTGGTTCCGTCCAGCACAGATCCTGAGCCTTCACCGCTGGTTCCGTCCAGCACAGATCCTGAGCCTTCACCGCTGGTCCCGTCCAGCACGGATCCTGAGCCTTCACCGCTGGTTCCGTCCAGCACAGATCCTGAGCCTTCACCGCTGGTTCCGTCCAGCACAGATCCTGAGCCTTCGCCCTCACCGCTGGTTCCGTCCAGCACAGATTCTGAGCCTTCGCCCTCACCGCTGGTTCCGTCCAGCACAGATCCTGAGCCTTCGCCCTCACCGCTGGTTCCGTCCAGCACAGACCCTGAGCCTTCACCGCTGGTCCCGTCCAGCGCTGATCCTGCGCCAGAGCCCGCTGATCCTGCGCCAGAGCCCGCTGATCCTGCGCCAGAGCCCGCTGATCCTGCGCCAGAGCCCGCTGATCCTGCGCCAGAGCCCGCTGATCCTGCGCCAGAGCCCACTGACCCTGCGCCAGAGCCCGCTGACGTCAAGTCTGTTCCCGTTCCTGAGCCTGTCCTTCTCCCCAAGAAAATTTGGGGGGGGGGGCTATACGCCTTCGCCATGGCCGGCCAAAGACCCACGGAGGCCTGAAAAAACACCGCCATGGCCGCCCGAAGGGTCCACACCACCCTGGCCGCCCGAAGGGGTCTCTCCGTCCTGGCCGCCCGAAGGGGTCTCTCCGCCCTGGCCACCCGAAGGGGTCTCTCCGCCCTGGCCGCTCGAAGGGTCTGCTCCACCCTGGCCTTGCGCACGTCCTGATCCTCCCTGGCTCCCTGCACGTCCTGCTCCGCCCTGGCTGCCTGCACGTCCTGATCCTCCCTGGCTCCTTGCACGTCCTGATCCTCCCTGGCTGCCGGCACATCCTGATCCGCCCTGAAGGCTTCCTGCCCCGGTTGGGCCTCGGCCTAGTCGGCCTTCAGGACGCCCACCCCCCCACCCTTGTTGATAGTCCTACGGCGCGAGGTCGCGCCTTTTTGAAGGGGGGAGTACTGTCACGTTTCTGTTCTATGTTATGATTCTGGTTTCCCCTGTCATTGTCATTTTTGGTTTAGTCCTGTTAGTTTTCCCGCTCCTCGTTTGTGTTCAGTTTCTACACCTGTGTTCTGTTAATTATCCTATCAGTCCCTGTTCATTTAAGCCCTGTGTTTTCCCTCAGTGTTTGTTGATCGTCGTCAATGTATGGTTGTGTGATCTGAGTTCCTGGAGTTTGTGTTCTTGTTTGTTTATAGAAGTTTAGTTTGTAATTAAAGCAACTATACTGAAGTGCCCGTGTCCTCGTGTTCAGTATCCTGCAGCAACCCTGACAGTAACAGTCAGATGTATTAAACAAAAGAAGTTAATTTCACTGAAATTTTAGTGAAAGTGCATAGAAAAAAAGTAATGGGAAGTCAATAACTGATAAGGAGAGTAAATATTAAACTGAAGTGTTTTATGTGTTTTGCACAGGATGATAAAGGAGAGATCTGTTTAAATAATGAGTTTTGTGGGTCACCATTGTTCTGGAGAGTAGAGTCTGTGCTTCAGTCAAAGATGAGCAGAGAAACACTGATGTTATGCTGTCTGTTGCTTTATTTAAAAGCAGTAACTGTGTAGTTGCTGATGCAGTGACATTCTCCTTGCTAAGTACTTTAGCACATACATGTATGCTAATGTTTGACGAACTGCAAAGACTTTACTTAAAATAATTTTTTTATTAATTCACTATTACATATTAGGTGTTTGCAGTTTTATATAAAGAGATATTCATTTTCAGTGGACTCTAATGAAAGAATTTCCCGGTTCTATCAGTATAAATACTAGTTTTTGAACTCAAACTGTTTAAAGCAATCGGTTTTCCATAATATAGTTACCTGCCATGGTATTTTTACGGTAACATACTGTAAAAAAGGAGAGCTGTAAATTAACGGTAAAAGGCTGTAAATTAACGTTTAAAGGCTGTAAATTAACAGTACATTGCAACCACAGCTGCCAGTAGATTACCGTTATTTTACAGGGCAATTTTTTTACAGTGTATGCTAAATATTGCAGTTTGGATACTTTCATTGTGCACTGTAAAACATTGCCAGGAATTTACAGGATTAAAGAGTATTATTTTATAATAAAATTAATAGTCAGAAATTTACAGTGAAATTAATGCATGCTGGGTATTTTCTTACGAATTAATCAACAGCAAAATGATACTTACACCACAGTAATTTACTGCTCTTTTACATTTATTCTTTACTACTGTAATTGCTTTGAAGTCACCATTATGGTGATTATTGATCCATCCAGGGATCTTGGACCTTGTATATTCATATTCAAATTTCTCATCTAGCCTAGTTAGAAGTGTGACAAATGAAAACATTTGTTAAAAATTTGACAAGCTAGAATATAAAATAAGCTAATTGGCTAATTTTAAGTTATTGATTTATATGGCACATTTAATAATGACAGAGTCGACCAAAGCGTTAGACTAAAGTAAAATGGATACATAAAACAAATAACAGAATAAAACAAAACTGTTGGGTAGACTAATGTGATGCTGGTGGATATTGAGCAGTCACAATTCGTCCGGTCAGAGACGAAGTACACTTTAATGAATTGAGGCTTGTAGAAACATTTACAATCTTAGAATGGAGTTGAATTGACAATTGTAGTACCAATAGTAGAGGGTATGAGAGTAGTTTGGAGTGTAACGTAGTATGAGTGTTTTTATATATGAACGCACTCAGCAACAACAACAACAGCGAGACACTAGCAAAGTCTCTATGCGAGCTCTCCGAACTGCTTCCGGTTAATATTGACAAGTTAAAGGAAAATTACTGAGTCATGCGTCAATTACTGAGTAATGCGTCTTAAAGACACAAGGAGGCGCTAATGTCTCAATATATGCATAGCTGGCCTTTTCAACAAAAACACAAATATCCCCAACGATAAAATTCACTCATATTTAAGTATTATACTGCAAATTACTCCAGCCCTTTAGCTGTTTTAAAAAGATACATTAAAAAGATACATTTTAAAAAGATATCTTAAAGGGATACTTCAGGATTTAGCATTAAGCTTTGTATCAGTAGAAAACCAGTAGTATTTTCTAATTACCGTTCTTCCCCCCCCTCACATCCCCCTGATATGAGAGAAAAATTTATTTTTAGTCTGGAAAAAATCCTCCAATGACGCAAAAATCGTCATTTTGCGTCATCTGAGGATTTTTGTGCCAGAGGCTAAAGACTACAGCCAGTGTTCCGCATGTTTTCACCACGCCCATATGGGGCGGGATCTCTCTCACAGAATGTAAAGATAGTGTCAGCCATCTTTCTGTAGAAACTAAGCTAACATGCTCTTGCCTCTTGCTCTGTGTAGAAAGTTTGTATAGTAGGCTAATCACGATGGCGGAAGGTAGTTTTGAAGTTGAAATGGCAGAAGGGGATTTTGAAGATCTGTTGCGAGAATCTGATGCTCGCGGCTACCTGTACGAGCCGCAATACACCGATAAACAGTTGCGGGAGATAGAGGAACAAGAGACAGCCGGAGCGAGACCTGAGCCCGGCCGGACTCGAGCTGGGGCGGACCGGTGTCAGTGCTCTCGCTGTGCGCCTATGGAAACAGATATAGAGTCCTATTGCTGTCGCGAATCTCAGCGATGCCATTTTCTTCTGGACGAGATCGCTGAATCTGCAGAGCTTTGAGTGTAAAAGTGTTATTATTAATTTTTTTTTTAATTAAAAGTTAATTATTTAATTAAATTTAATTATAACTCACATTGGTTGTGGTTCTTTTTATAAACCTTTAGTGTTACTTGAGTATGGATTAGCCTATATAATGAATTAGCTTAGAGAAATAGTGATTTCAATTGGAGGAAAACAGTTCATATGCAGAGCTACTAAGCTACTTTGTTGACATGGTCCTGCCTTGCATCATACTTTTAATGTGGAAGTCTAAGTTGTGTTATATACATTAGGCTAGTACATCCCGGTACAATGCAATTTAGCACCATTTCGATGGAAATTTATCAAATAACTCACGATGTATCAAAGCAAGCCTAGTTGTATCCTGGCGGATTCTGCCGCCTGTAACTGGTAGGCGTGGTTTGGGAGTGGCCTTGTAAGGGCAGCAAAGCAAGTGCATTCTGGGAGTTGTTATCTTTCAGCAACATGAGTAAAAAAATCAATTTTCTGCCTTTTCTCAGTCTAGAATGCTTCAATTTCACATTTATGAAGAAAAATTAATGTTATGGACGTGACCCCTCTGAAAGCACACTAAAAGACTGCTTTCAAACTTTTACAGAGACCTCAAACAGGCATTTAAAACACCAAATATTAAGGATTGGCATTTCAAGCAAAAATTATATTCCATGATTGTTCGAAAATCATACCTCTCCCCCCACATGCTCACCAGTAAGATGGCGTTCACTCAAAACCCACTCCGACATCAAATTTCTCTGTACTGTAGACTAATATATAGGCCTACGTGTTGTAGCTTAAAGAAAGCGCATTTAGTTTCATATTTATGTTTAAATAAAATAATTGTATTTTTTAATTAATAATTTCATCTATGTTGATTATATGAAAAGTAAACAGCATGAGTACGATCATAAGATGTGCAATATATCGGGAGACAAATGAACATGATTTTGACCACTTCATTAAGTTTTTTTTGTAGAAAGCCTTTATTAAAAGTGAATTCGTCTTGTAAAAGTCGTATCTTAATTGTAATCAATGTTTCATCAACCAATTGCCTTGATTTAATAAATAGGCAGCAAATATAGCAGACAATATAATCAGGACACGGATGCGCCGGCACGTGAACTGGAGCTCGTCTCATAAATGAACCGAAACTCAGCATATAGGCTACTTGCCTCACAGACCTGAAAGCTTGAAATGTCCACTTATAAACAAAATAATTAAAAACTAAAGGAAACAGACTGCTCTCTGCTTATGTAATCCATATGAAATGTGCATTTCTCTCTGGCGCGTTCACTACTTCAAAGATCGCAAGTCAGCATTGTCAACTTCATCTTTGCAGCCGACACTGACACAGAAAACCCTTATTAATAAACAATTAAAATGTCTCCTTGCTAGATTTGACATACTTATAATCATTACCTCTGCCGGTTCTTTGTGACAGCTTTTAGGAGCGTTATTGGAATTGCCACCCTCTGATTACATTAACGCATCAGCACCGAAAACATTGTGCTAGTAAAGTAAACATTACTTTACTAGAGGAGTAACTAGTATTTGTAGTAATGCAGTAATGCAGGAAGTGTAAATTTAGTTCCCATGCTTATTGTGTTTCCACAACAATGTTAGTGAGTAAATCTACTGAAATGGCCACCATAACAGTGGAGTGTGATGTAAGAGAAGGCAGAGGTTAAGGCCCCGTCCACACGGAGACGCGTTTAGCTGTATACGTACAATTTTTTTGTCGTATTGGCATTTCGTCCAGACGGATCCGACGTTTTGGGAGACTGAAACCGCTATTTTTTTAAACCGGGTCCCAGGGTGGATAAATCTGAAAATGACACTCTTGCTTTTTCGTGTGTACGGCCAATCCGTATATTTTGTGAAACGATGATGTCATCATCCCACGTGTCGACTAGTCAGACAGTCACGTAACAGCAACAACAACTGCCGAACTGCTTGTATAATAATATAATATAATGCGGCGGAACTACTGAGCCTCTTGTATTCCTTTATTTATTATTTACTTGAATGTATTTTTATTGAATTCTTTTTTTTAGGCCTATACTTTCTTTCGTATGCTATGGTGCTGGTCTGTTGTCCGATTAAGACATGTCGTATTTTGTAGGGATGGGGATTTAAAGGTGCCATATGTACTAATTGAGTTAAAAATATCCAAAAAATGAGCTATACGTATCTAAAGAATGAGAAGAAATAAGTGCAATGATGTCATTAAAAAAATGACAAGTTATAGTGCTGCCGAGATATAAACCTGAATTAGCATGCTAAATTACTAGCCCCGGCCCGGCCGGTGTCATAATACCAGTTTCGGCCATGGGAGGCGGTATGCGGGCAACATAACCACCAGCCAAACTGCAGCACATGAATAACTCGCACGGCTTGTGGGCGTACTTGAACCTGATGTCAATCGTGTAAAGGACAAAAAAGGACTTTGGTACAGCCCACTACTACATTTCAGTTCAGGGAAGAGTAAAAAAAAAATGATTGGTCGATATTATGTATGAGGAATACATTTTGGTAAGTTGCAGCATATGTATCTTTCAACAGTGTTCGTGTTTTTTTTACTATTAGCTAGTAGAGATGATCGGTTCACGTGCGCTAGGGATCTGTCGTGTAACATTTACAAGTGCCAAAACGGTATTTATTGTTTGAATTGCGTAATAAAATTGACAGAATCTGAGAGCTGAGATTTTTTTATACCATAACTAACCTGCTCTGTCTAGTCTGTCGTACTCAGTGTCCTCTTTGCTTTGCGATTTTTCTGTGCGTGAGAAAACTGATGTGTGGCGTGAGAGCGTGTGAAAAGTGTCAATTGCGTGTCTCACGGTGAATTCGTGAGAGTTGGCAGCTCTGAATGGCGCTAGCTTGGTCAACATCAGCGAATGCTGTCTGTCAAATTAATGTAATTCAAACTAACAATAAAAAATGTAATATGAACAAAACGAATACCGTAAAACTTCACATAATAGCCCGGGCTTTTATTTTCCCAAATCGTCGAACTGCACCAGCTTGTATTTGAGACAGGCGTCTAACGTTATATGAGACCGGCCTTTATAATTTAGTGTTGAGATGTTGTTCACTGAGTCTCTAATCTCTAAAAATCTCCAAATGCTCCACGTGAAACTGCGGTCTTACTATCGTGTCAATTGATTTCATTAATATGCGCGAGGGAGAGAGAGCAGGACCGCGCTTGTGTTGTTTGAAGACGTGAGAGTGCGCGCGGCCGGGGCGCTCTCAGCAGTCATTCTATTCTACATCCCTCACCGATCAACATAGGCTTTGGCGGGACAAAGCGCACTATTTGACGGTTTTAGAAGATTAACAACCTGAAACTAAAAAACAGACTAGAGTAGGCCAACTTTCTGGAGGTATACTGCCCCCATCTGGTATGGAATATGTGGAGTATGAATTGATTTTTTGACATAAGGCACCTTTAAAGCAAAAATAATAATCGACAACTGATGGGAATTATTTGATTATTACGGCTATTCAAAAAAATACACCCCTGTAATATCCACTCCGACATAAAATTTCTCTGTAGGTTATCGTAGGCCGTGTTGTAGCTATTAAAGAAATGTATTTAGTTTAATATTCATGTTTAAATATATGTTATTTTTTTATTTAATCTATGTTGATTATGAAAAGTGAACCGCATGCATAAGTATAATAAGATGCGCAATAGGCTATATCGGGAGACCTAATTTTGACCACATGAAAGTTTTGTTTTATATAAAGCCTTTCTTTAAAGTGAATTTCGTTTTGTATAAATTGTATCTTAATTTTAATTAATGTTTCATCAACTAATTACCTGGATTTAATAAATAAGAAGCAAATATAGGCTACAGCAGACAATATAATCAGTAGGGGTGCTCCGATCAGGATTTTTGGGGCCGATCACGATCCCCGATTACTGGAAGCTGTATCACCCGAAAACGATCACCGATTACAGGGTCTATTTGAAGCCTTCTATTTATCATGTAGCATTATTTATTAAACTATATTTAACAACAATGTACATTAAGTATTAAATTTAAGAGAAGTCAATGTATCATGAATTGACACCTGACAATTGACATGTCCAGCATATTAACTTAGCAGCCTGTGCTTGGTTATTGGGAACAGCTTAGGGCTTGACAAATACAACTTTTCTGTAGAGTATAAAACCGAATAAAGATAAAAAACAGAACATCTGAGTCTTTAAATTTAGCTTTAGACTACTTTAAACTAAAAACTGCAACAAAATAATGTTTTGAGTCAGTCAGCCATCAGTGTTTCTAATACACTTAAAGGACAACCAAGGACCACAGGTAGTAAAGTGCACAGCAACAGCAACAAAAAATACACATAACTAACCACTTCCATATCTGTATATATCTATAACTTTGCTTTTTTTCTGGGATGTTTAGTTAGATTTTGTGGGCATTTAGAGAGGAAGAGAGAGGTAGAGAAAGAGAGAGTGGGGATAGAGATTATTAGATTAATTTCTCTCCCAAAGCATCAATATTTTGGTAAAAAAAAATTTTTTTTGCAAGAACCCTTGCTAAATTATTTTAAACAGATTAAGAAAGCCACCACTGCTGGTCACATGGTTAGATTGATTTGTTTAGATCTAGTGAAGTCGTGTCCTACCACTTTAAGGATCGATATTGTCCCCCACTAATTTTTGTAACATTGAGGCACGGATGTACCTAATACAAATAAATAGAACATCTCCAGTTAACTATCAGAGCATTCAAAATCAAATCGAAATCTAGCGCTAAAATGTGTTTGTTTGTTTTTTAACTCAAGCTGAGGGCTCGTTGCCGCTGCTATCAGTGTCATGGATACAGTGTTCTCTGTGGCTCGCGCAGTCACTCGGACGCGCGCTTCAATCTATCGCCGGACGGACTCTATTCATTCCGGTGAAATCGCAAAATAAAATGCACACAAACGTGTCCCTGCTTGATGTAACCACTGATGAACATATTCCGTTTTGATGAGAGAAAAAAAAACTATACGAGTGCGGATTAGAACCCGTAACCTCTGACACGCTTGGCAAAAGATCTACCGCTAGACCATTTAAGAACTCAAACGTCATCTGCGGATCGATGGATTTATTTATGGGTTGATCAGAGAGACTGCACAGTTTGACAAGTGGGCAGCAGCAAGATACACACATTGCAGATTGATTGCTAATGAATTGTCTTTTTCACACACCTTGTAGAATTGCCAGAGTGGTGAAGCCATTTTTACCAGGGCATAAAAAAAAATTATCGCGAGTTTTGTCTCATCTGATTGGCTTTTCTGGATCGGCCTTTATAGAGACCGCCGATCACACATCCCAAAGCAATTATCGGCCGATTATGACACGCCGGCGCGATATAACTTGCATTGCTCCTGAACTGGAGCTCGTCTCATAAAAGAACCGAAACTCAGAAATTAGGGATGCACCGATCCGATATTTGTATCGGATATCGGGTCCGATACTGCCATTTTTGCCGGATCGGGGATCGGTCAGACGAGGCCGATCCAAATCCGATATTGTGCGTTTACTATTCTGTGTTGTTGTTAAGCCCCACAAAAGGCACACAAACATAAGCACCATAAAGTTTTCGTGCACTATATTACAAGTGTTCTTAAGCCATTATAGTATAATGTGAGATAGAAATGAACATTTAAGTCATTAAATTCGAGATCACGTAAACTTTTCCCTCTGCTGCGGCTGACAGAATTCTCCATTCAGCATTCCAACAGCGCGTCGCGTTCGGTTACGAGTCAGTCAACGATGAAACTCTCTCCAAGATGATTCAATGTTACTATTATTATACTTGATCTGTAGATAAAGCTCTATGGTTTTGCATAAAACAACTTTATCTTGCTAGACTTTATTGCTGTAACTTAATCCTGTTACTTTCTACTGGGTGTCGGTTAGATCACAACACTAGTCAGCTGCACTATAATTGTTCTTCACTCGCACAGTAACTGAAATTTAAAACTGTTAAAAGAAAAGGCTCAATGAACTATTGCAAAGATAGATACTGTATAATACACTACGTATCAATATGTCTTTCGTTTGTGCTTTGAACTTTTCAATGCGGACTCGACGCGCTGCGCGCTGTGACTGTGTTGCTTCAAGCGCATCATTCTGCGCTCGCGATGCGCATACGCGCTTTGTGCCGCACTGTATTAGAGCCTTTCATAATCATAATACAGTGACGCAATGGAAGATTATTAACAGCCTTTCTTGTTCTGTTGTATCATATGTTGCTGCCTCATTAAACAGCAGTGCTATACATTTAAAACATGTCTCAATTGTAGTAGCCTATAGCTATATATAAAATAATTTATCTTTTAGATTTTTATCTTGTTTTTCATGAATGTATTTTACAATACAAAGAGCAATGTGTAACGTTTTACCAGATTTAGTGTTACATTTATTGTCTCTTATTTGTTTTTTTCACTAAATGTTCAGATTTTATACAATTATTGTCGACTCATGATTTTTCTAGACTAAATTTTACTGTTGAATTATCCACTAATCTAATTTATAATAGCATTTTTGTCATAGATTATGATCATATATTTTTTGGATTTGTTTTTCTTTATAATGAAGTTGTCTGTATTAAGTAGATTGTGTTTAACACAAAAGAGTGCTTATCAGTTCAACACACAAAGAGTTACATAAATTCTACTTGATTTAACATGCTCTAAGTCTTCTTCTCGCATTTTTAGTGTATCTCTATGGCAGAATTACAGCGCCACATACTGGTCTGGGATGTATAATACATTGTTTTCAGTCAGTTTCAGTGGTTTCGTGTGTACGCAGATATTTTTCAAGACGCCGCCGTGTTTACGGACTTTTTCTTTTTAAACGAGGAAAAAAAAACATCGGATAGGGAAAGCTTTGGCTTCGTGTGGATGTGGCATTTGTCATGGTTGTAAAAAAACAATGGCTATCTGAACATCTTTGCCAAGCGCAAACCAGTATAAGTAATCAAATTATCAGGAAGGGTCATCCCTTTTTTCACAATAATTTTGGAGGGTCATAGAAAAATGTATTGCTGGCGAAGGGAGAGTCAAGTCTATTTTGACTAGTGGTCGACCGATATGGGTTTTTTGATGGCCGATGCCGATATCTTAGCGAGCAGGGTGGCCGATGGCCAATATAAAGCCGATATATATACACACACACATATACATACTTTATATATATTTTAATCAATATTTAATAAATTAGAAAAAAAATCTTTAAAATAAACATTCTTAGGCCCTGTATACTTTAGATTAGGGATGGGCATTCGATTAAATTATCTTAGTCGATCGTAGGGAGAATTAACGATCGACTATCGATTAATCATTAATATTTTTATATTCAAATTTATTATTTATTTAACTTTTTATAAATTAAAAATGCAATGAAAATACAAAATACAGCGTGTTTTTCCTCGATTAGATCTTTATTACAAGCTGATCAACTTGTGGCAGTTAAACTGGAAGTTCGGATAGGCTAAATTTGAAGATACAGTATGCGCTGCGGTGCTCTAACGCAGCGGAACCTGCAGCTGCGAGTTGGCGTTCTTAAACAGAGACCCTCGTTTGTTCCAAAATAATAAATAATAAAAAAATCATGTTAAACAATAACTTATAATACTTAGATCTGACAGGTTTTGTCAAAATGTAACTCAGAACTATCCAAGGCACGGAGTCGAGAAAGGGTGAGAGAGATTAGCCTACCTAACAATCAATTAGGCTAGGCTACTGAAAGCCTCATAAAAAATAACTCACATACAACTTCTACACCAGTCTACTGATTTTTGTTGAGAAAGATAAGCATGTTGATTACATGATCTGGGGTCAGACGCGACCGCAACCTGGTGACCGTCAAGCCTTGTTTACACTTTCGCCTGGCTCTTCAGCGCGAGTCTCCGCAGACTGCGCGCGCACCTCTCCAAACGGACGAGGCGTTTATACTCGACGCGCTCGCCTGTGAAACACCGAATACCGCATTTTTGCCGCGCACACCTTCGCGATCGTGCGGACGCGTCGAGTGTTAACAAGGCTTCAGTCCAGCCGCTGAAAACATCGTTCTAAGTGATGAGGGGACTGACGTTGCCGGGATGCACAGGTACCTCCGCGCTAACATGACCAGCCCGGGGAACACGTCACTTTCCACTCACACTACGCAATGCAGCAGCATTAGTTTAATGATAATCGATAACAAATTAACGTGATCGACGAAATTCTTAATGATCAATAATCGATCGTCGATTAATCATGCCCATCCCTACTTTAGATGGCAACCTCTTTAATCAGCAATCATATTACAGTATTTTTCACAAATAAAGTAATTGTTTAAAAATATATGAATATGTGAATAAAAAGGAAGTAAACACTGTAACAGTGCACTCAGTAATCTGGTAATTTCATGCGCACTGATAATATAATATTTTTTCAAATAAAGACTTTTTTTTTACTTTGACTTTTGACAAGGGAACGCTGTGTCAGCGGTGCGTGAGCAGCGCGTATTTTTTTCCGGAGTGCATGTTAATCAATGAGTGCGTTCACACCGCGAGCAGGAGCAGCGCGTCAAGCAGAAGCGTCGCGTGCAGCCGCAGTGAAGCGGGTTTCGGTGGCGAGTCTATGTTTGCTGCACTGCTCACGCTCAAAGTGAAAGCATACTTTTGATGGACAAAATTAATATGATTTCACACAGAAATACTTGCTTATGTAGCATGGGAGCCGCTATACAAATGCTTCCAGTGTGAATACTCGCGCGTCTGCAGCTGCACTGACGCGCCACTCATGCTTGGTGTGAAACGGCTGTAATTTTACATCACATAGCCTAGTGAAAACAACATGAATATGACACGGTGGGCAACTGGATATAGCACAGCATATTTTAAAATGAAGGTATGACTGACAGAGATCGTAACTAATGAAGACGGAGAATGTGAGAGAGCGCTGTTTGTATTTGATCAGGCTCAAAACGTTTTCTTCTCAGCGCCGCCCGTCAAAATAAGAGTCCGCAGCGCCGTCAAAATAAAAGTCCCGCTTCCAACATATCGGCCAATCAGAAAAACTTATCGGCCGATGCCGATATTTTAAAAAAGCCAAATATCGGCCGATATATCGGTCGACCACTAATTTTGACTATAGATCTCAAAACTCCTCCGGTAGCCCCTTAAATAAAAAACAAACAGTCCCCTAGGTGTCATCACTAATGCTCAATCATCACTTATTTAACTAATTATACCTCCAACACTGTGTGGAGTCTGTGGACTAGGGATGAGCGGTATACCGGTACTGCAAAAATACCGGTATATATTATATTTCAAACGGTACAAAATCATCATTTTGTTCAATTCGGTATTTGATGCGCTGCTGTTTCGAAGGTCACCGCTAGGCGGCAGTGCGCTATCTAAACTGACGCGGGTCATGCGAAACCGGCAAATGGTGAAACAGAGGAACGCGATGGATAACGATGGATCAAACGAAGCTCATTCGAATTTCTACACGCCCGAAATTAATAAATAGAGAGAGCAGTATGAGTGAAATAAGGCATTACTTTGCCTACAAAAGTCATGAGAAAAGTAAAGAAACAGATCTCAATGCACCACTCTGCAAACATCAAATCTGCCGAAGCACTTGACTTGTCAGTTGCTCATCTTGACTTGTTCAAAGAGTTCAGAGATCGACAGGTTAGTCCATCATTCAACTGATTTAATTTAGACTTTTATTGAACACTGAACAGCGCACATACATAATAGTAGGGCTGGGTATTGTTAGGAATTTCACAATTCGATTCCGATTCTTGAGGCTTCGATTCGATTCGATATTGATTTATTGGCTTCGATATCGATTCAATAATAAGTAAATAAACAAGTAATTAAGTACCTGAGTATATTTTTAAATAATGTGCAGTATTACCAATGTTTAAGAACAAATTGACCCCTGCATGTTTCCTGTCATGGTTTATTTAGCAGAACACATGTACAATATTGTACATGTGTTGAATACAAACCACAACTGTAACAAACAGGTGCTTTATTAACACCTCTAAAGTGCATGTAACTGTAAGTAGTAGAAAGTATATTTCTTTCTTCCTATACATTCAAGTTATAAAAGAAATGTAAACAGAAGCACAAAATGTGCATACTCATAAAAAAAGTGCAACCATAGATATTATAACATTACAAAGTGCTATTTTGTCAACACAATAAATAACACTGTATTGATCGATTGTCGAGTTCGCGCGTGCGATCATTGGTAACTAAGCAACAGTGGAGTTACTATCCATTTGCGCCAAAGAACGTGTGCTTCTATACTCTTTGTTTGCGCTGATATTCTCAAAACACCACAGCACCGTCATCGGCTGACTGAGTCTCCACTGTTGCTTAGTTACCAATGATCGCGCGCGCGAACTCGACAATCGACTACTGTGGACTTCGACCGAAAACAGGAAGTAAATACAGGTATGTGAGCTGGCTGAATTAACATCACTTTTATTCATATCTTTCACATCTACTGCAGTCAGATTCACCGTGTCAATAAAATCACTCACATGGCTGTGAACTTGTAATGACACATCAAGAGGCTAAAAGCAGGTTTGAAATTTGCCCCATTTAAGTCAACAGGGTGCACATTTTAAAAAGAGGATAACACGGTGTAGGCAACACCGATTTTGTCGTTGTTCTCTGTACTGACAGCACTCCAAATGTACAAAAAAATGAACTCAATGTTAAAATTGACCGGAGTTCTCCTTTAACGTTGGTGGTGCAGGCTTGAACGGAGTGCGGCTGCTGTCCGCCTTTTTGCTGTTTTGGTAAAGCGCGTCTTGTACAAAGCTGAACGCTCTCACTAGAGTGTTGCCCACAGCGCCGCCACTGGCCGGTGGGCTGAATCGATTCATTGGATTTGATGAATCGATATTGAATTGAGAAACAAATAATTGCAATGCATTGATGAATCGATATTTTTACCCAGCCCTACATAATAGCTTATCAATTATATGATACGGTAAACACGGAAGCTCAAATCTGCTTGTATGACATGGTAGAACCAATTCAGTTTAGGTCTCATCATTGTTATACTTTCAAACAAACATAAATTAATTGAATTTGAATGAATAAAGAATAAAAAATTTAATAATATTAATTTTAGTATTAGTGATAGTAAAATTAATGGCATAGTAGTGCCGCTGTAGCGCAAATGTAGCTTAATTGTAACATTAGTAATATTCATATTACTACTATTTCTCTGTCTCTCTCTCTCTCTCTCTGTTCTCTCAATACTTGAGTTGTCCAGAGAGAGAGAGAAATAGTAGTAATATGAATATTACTAATGTTACAATTAAGCTACATTTGTCAACATTCATTAGGTAACCTGACCTAACAGTATTATAGCATTTATTAATCTATATCAATCAATAATTAAATGACCTAAAAAATTAAATATACTAATACATGTTTAGCATGTTAACATTACTTTATGCAATGCAATACTAATATGAACCCAAACAGTAACCAAACCAAGATGAATAATGTGATTGTTGTTGATGCATGACAGCTATGGTTTACATGTCATTTCATTATTCTATTATTATTATTAGCCTATATGTGAATCTATTATTATAGATATTAACCTATTTTAATTGTATAATTTCAGGGGGGGGATTGAAAATTTCAGGGTTGAAAATTTCAACAACATTTTTTTTTTACCTACTGTATGATCCCTGACTGATTTTTTTTTTTTAATGTACATTTTGATACCTTTTCTTTACGCATTTGGTAGTGGAGAGTTTCAAGCAGTGTTTTTTAAGTGTCACTTAAAATGAGACTTTTTTTTTTTTTTTACCTGTGGTATCGATTTAGTATCGATACCAAGGTATTAGATTCTGGTATCGTACCGAAACCAAAATTGTGGTATCGAGCCATCCCTAGTGTGGACACATATGAACACTGAGCAATGTTCATGAAACACAGGGGATTTTGCTGTTAACATCCAACCTTAAGCCATTTTTTAAGCTAGAAAGTTAGTGATCCTTAGTATTTAAAGGAAAATCAAATAATGTTGTTCAAATAATGTTTTCTGTGGTGGATTCATGAACTTTGTTTTGAAAGTGTCCCAAGTTAGGAATTATAACTTTGGGACAAGCTACAAAACTGTCCCATGTTCCAAGGTTGTTCTTTTCAACATCATGAGGACATTAAAAAAAAAAAATTTTTTTTAAAACGTCTACAAACAATTTATAAATAATGTTTTTGTGTTAACTTTTTGACAACATTATTAACTTTGAATGAATGTTCTATTAATGTTGCTGGAAGAACATTTGTTAATAATTTGAGAGAAACTTTCCAGAATGTTAGCCAAAGTTCTAATAAAGTTCTCTGTTATCTGGGATGCTAAAAAGTGTGACTGATAGTTAACTAGGGCTGGGTAAAAAATATCGATTTCTTGATATTAATTGATTCTCATTTTTACGAACCGATATCGATTCTTATCCTGTTTTCATTTGAATGGAGCATTGTATATAGCGCGCATCCCTTCCAATAAATCGCAATAATCTTTGTGCTTTGTGACTGTTATTATGAAATAAAGTCTCAAATTTCTAATTGCGTCCATTTTCTTACGAAATTCAAAAACATAAAGACCGTTTTGGCGCTGTGGCGTGAGATCGCTCTGGCGCAGCTCAAGAGAAGCAGCAGCACATGATCTCCTCTTCTGCCTTAATAATACCAGTTACAGCGCGAAATAAACATGAATGAGCATCTGAAAGTGTTAAAAGATAGAGTACAACTTATCGAAATCCGTATCATGTAACTTATCGCTATCATCCATCCGTGGAAAGACGTCAGTAAAACAACTTGTAAACAATGTCATGTAACGTCACATTACCTCAGAAAAACCATGCGACCATAAACTTACTTAGTCAGCTAGAAAATTAACTCTAGCTAAAAAGCTAAATATATGCGCCATATTACATATTCATTATGATTTTTAATGTTCTTCAATATTTAATGCATGTTTGAATAAATCTGGCAAGTTTTTATGACAACCACCATTTAAATGTTTATATTTCAAATAACTTTCTTATTATACAAAGAAATAAAAGTGTGATTTAAGTGTTTGTATAGATACAAATCACTTCATTTTTATCTTCAACATTATACTGCCCTACAAAGCAAAAAGGCAGTAACTGCATTTTTGGTCAAAAATGAGTTATTATCATTTTCATGATATTCAAGGCATCCTTTGTTATGTGACAAAACATCTTATCTCAAATGTGTGTCGTTTTGGAGAAAAATGATAGTCGTTTGTACAGTAACTGCAAAAAGCCCGAGTGAAACAAAGCAAGAGTACAGTAACATCCATTACTGTATTCTTGTTATGTTTTACCTAACAAAAAATAACCGTGTTGCTGCGCAGTGTAGTTACTGTTGCCATGGTAAACACACAGCTGATTTCGCGGCATCCTCACGGGACGGTTTTAACATTTGCGATTTCACCCTTCTAACTTCACACAAATTTTGTTTGAGATACAGTGTTTCCCCTAATTGTTCCCCTACCAAACTAGATCCGCTCTTAAAGTCACTTTGTGAGCATTTATCCGCTTAATTTGAGAAAAACTATCGTCATGTCATAAACACAGAAACTCAAAGGTCTTCACGGCAACCCGTCAAAATAAAAGTTCGGTTTAACTTGACAGAAATATATTACTGTTGTACAGTAGAATTTAGAAACGTCTCAATGTAATAATACTACTAACACTAATACAAATAAATTAAGATTAAAACTTAATTTTTAAAGGAATAAACACAATTTTTCTTTAATGTTTAAATTTTAACAGTAAAGCTCATTGTGCAGCGCATGTTGTTTGACCAAAAATGTTTGTTTAATTTCATATGATTAAAATAAACAATATTTTTTATTAAAATAATAAATAATATATAATAATTTTGTATAGTATTTTATTGTATAAGTTTAATAATAGTTTATAATAAAAGTTTCATGATTTCAATTAATTAGACATGATTTTTGATTACTAAAAATGTACACCACATATCCGTAACACGCCCGTTTCGCTACACAAATTTTTTGAAAATGTTGTCCAAATGGTTCCAATTATTTCAAATACAGTGTAGCCTATCTAACAACACCCAGAGCCCAAGTTGTGGCAAAATAGTTTTTGGAGAATCTGTAGTTACTGCCTTTTTCCTTGGTATGGTGCCACGTTTTTGGTAAGTAATACAAACCAATAATACAGTAACTGCAAAATAGGGGTAAAATATCAAATTAAATATGAGGATTTATATGTACAAAGAATAAGCTAATATAAAGTAACAAAACAGTCACATGTCCAATAATCTACCTTCAACTACTTAGGCTGGATGACAGGATAACTTTAAAGTCATTTTTCTCTGTTCTGCACTCTGCGTAGTTACTGCCTTTTTGCTTTGTAGGGCAGTATAGTAGGCTAATGAAGCCTAGTAGGCTACAACTGACTGCCATAGTTTACAGCATTAGTTAAGAGATTTGTTTTCCTTGAGAAAATTTGCCATGTATTGTACCTGATATCCAAAATAATCAATATTGAATCAAATCGAATTGCAAGCTTGTGAATCGAAATCGAATTGTGAAATTTGTGTCAATACCCAGCCCTATAGTTAACAGGTCAAAATTGAAATCCACAAAATGCTATCAACTGTAAAATGTAAAGTTTCAGACTAGAGTGATATTTTTTAATTAAGACAGAAACAAAATAACCAAAGTAAATGAAATGTGTATTTCTTCAACAGGCAGAAACCAAGCACTGTGAAACACCAGAAGTCACTACAGATCAACACATACAACAGGAAGTGTCGGCTAAAAAAATTAATCTATTTCACAGACTTCATCTTGAAGGCAGAATTCACAATAAACTGAGCGCTGATGATGTTGTTCAGGTAACAGCACATTCATTACAGTCCCATGAGTCTTGTGCTGAAGAGGAGCTGATTCAGATTTTCATACAAAAACTACTGATGATGAACTACAGAGCAAGATACATTAAATCTAAAGAGACCAATGAGGAAAGTCACAATGAACAAGGCAGCTATGATTCATTTAGACAAGGGGCAGATTCTGATGATTTTTTTTTTAATTTAGGGTCATTGTCTAATGAAGGTATTAGTAAATCTGAGCGAATCCACCCAATGGATGTTCAGATGGCCGTGTTTCATTGTGCTGATGGTTTCCTGAAGCAGCTGATGGTCACTAAACTGTCCCAGTGTCAGTACGCTCTGCCTCTGCTTGTTCCTGATCCAGACACACAACAGATTGAGTTTCCTCTCTGGACATTCAGACAAATCAACAAGAGCTGGAAGATGAGAAACACCAACATTGAGATCATCAGCCAAACCCATCCTGTCTACAAGACGCAAACTCCAATGGTGTGTTTCTTCAGGTTTGGCTCTGTGTCTTCATCCAAGTCTCAGCTGATGAACAGTCTGATCAATGAGAAACACAACACGTTCTTCCACAGGAACTGCCCAGGCAGCAGCAGAACCAGAGTCCTGATGGATGGAGTGGTGGAGATCGCCTGGTTCTGCCCCTCTGGATCATATGATAAATTCACGGACTGTGTTGCGTTCTGTAATCTACACGGTGATGCAGGAGATCATGAGAAACAGCTGCAGATCCTCACTGAAATGGCCTCAGTCAATGTTGTTCTTCTACCACGACTTCAGAAGAATGACAAAACCATGATAAAACTTCAACCACTCTACAATGACTCAAAGCCACTCATTTGTCTTTTTACTGAGGATGATTCTGCTGTAACTGTGATGAAGAAAAAATATAGGATTTGTCTGAAAGACAGAAATCAGTCAGAAGTATCTGAAGAACTCAGAAGAGCTATAAATTATTGTCTCTCAGAATCATCTTCCACTTTCAGACTTGAAGATGTGTCCAAACACTCAGACATCAGAGTAGATGAGGAAGATGATGAAGACTGCAGGAGAGGAAGAGAAGCAGCACAACAGATGATGAGTTTACTGGAGAAGAAAGATCTGACAGAAATCAAAGAATCATTTCTGCCTCATCAGGGGAAACTGTGGCATCAGTGGAGTCAGAAGAACAAAGAACTACATCGACCTAAAGCAGATGAGACAGAAATGGACATCAGTAGAAAACTAACTGAGATGAAGAAAATCCGTGAACAGCAGCATGAATCTGAACTCACTGAGTT
Organism: Semotilus atromaculatus; assembly: GCA_031834385.1. Classification (NCBI taxonomy): domain Eukaryota; kingdom Metazoa; phylum Chordata; class Actinopteri; order Cypriniformes; family Leuciscidae; genus Semotilus; species Semotilus atromaculatus. The sequence goes on along the minus strand of JAULUF010000005.1, from coordinate 5,608,886 downwards.
TATGAAGTTTTTCATTAAGGAAATGATCACAGATACTGGAAATAAGATGCATTTCATTAAATGGCTCGGAATACGCTTGGATGAATATTTCTCAGCTGACCTTTCTGTTCTGCATCATAAGTGTAATGAAAAATGGTCAGCAGTCTTAAAAATGAAGGAGAATGATGAATCTGAACAACTGACAGCTGAACAAACTGACCTTGAGAGAATATCTGAGGATCTTCAAGCTGCAGGATTTGGTCTGGAGCACATCATGAGGGAGATCGGTCAGATCTATGAATCATGTTCATCTGTGAAGAAGAACAAGAAAGATCTGCAGTTTGACTTCTCTTCTCTCCCGAGTCTTGCAGCAAAGATGATGATCTCTGGATTTCCACTGGAGCTGATGGATGGAGATGCTGCTCATGTTCCTCTGATCTGGATCTCTGCTGTTATAGATGAACTCATCCAGAAACTGGGAGACCAGAGAGTCTTTGTGCTGTCAGTTTTAGGGATTCAGAGCTCTGGGAAATCCACCATGCTGAATGCCATGTTTGGACTCCAGTTTGCCGTCAGTGCTGGCAGGTGCACCAGAGGAGCTTTCATGCAGATGGTCAGAGTCTCAGATGAGATGAAAACACAGATGAACTTTGACTATATTCTGGTTGTTGATACTGAGGGTCTTCGTGCTCTAGAACTGACTGGAAGATCAACAAGACATCATGACAATGAATTGGCCACATTTGTTGTTGGTCTTGCAAATTTGACATTAATCAACATCTTCGGAGAAAACCCATCTGAGATGCAGGAAATTCTTCAGATTGTTGTTCAGGCCTTTCTGAGGATGAAGAAGGTCAGACTGAATCCCAGTTGTGTGTTTGTGCATCAGAATGTCGCAGACGTCACAGCTGGAGATAAAAACATGGATGGAAGGAGACGACTGCTGGAGACACTGGATGAGATGACAAAACTTGCTGCTGAAGAGGAAGACTATGATGCAGAGTGTTTCAGTGATGTCATAGAATTTAATGTTCAGAATGATGTGAAGTATTTCGCTCAGCTCTGGGAAGGAAACCCACCGATGGCACCACCAAACCCAAACTACTGTGAGAATATTCAAGAACTAAAGAAAACTATTATGTCTCATGCCTCAAAGTCACATGGAATGATGCAACTAGACTTAAAAGATCGTATTAAAGATCTCTGGGAGGCTTTACTGAAGGAACGATTTGTCTTCAGCTTCAGAAATTCTCTGGAGATTTCCACCTACAGGAAACTGGAGACTGAATACAGCAAGTGGTCCTGGAGGCTTCGCAGTGCCATGATGGAAACTGAGAACAAACTACACATCCAAATAGAAAATGAAGCAATTCAGGAGGTTGAGGAAACTGATCTTCAAACAGAACTGAAGAAGACAAGTGAAGAAGTGGAGAAATCAATGTCAGAATTCTTTGACAAAGACAAAGATAAAGATATATTGATTCAGTGGAAAACATCATTTGAAATCAAAATCAAAGAGATTCAGGAAAACATTGTGAGAGAAACAAAGAAGAAATTAAATGAGATTCTTCAGCAGCGAGACCTGAAGAAAATGATTGATGATCAAAGGACACATCATGAAAACACTCTCTATGAAAAGAGCAAAGAACTTCCCTTAAAACTCAAAGACAAAGTAAATGATGAAGAAACACTGAAGAAAGAGTTTGAATTGTTTTGGGACCAGAGTGTGAATAGGATTGTCTCAAACACTCCTCCAATCAAAGACATTGACATAATGAGAGATGTGAGAGATATCCTCAGTGACATCTATGAAAGTGCTCCTGTAGATCACATTAAAGAAAACAGTGAGTACACCAAGATTTTCACTGTGTCGAGTTATTGTGAATATATTAATTTCAAAAAGTCCACAAAAAAGGGGGTTAGAGAGGCTATAAAAGGTACTTACAGAAAAGTTAAAAAAACATTTGGATACGGTCGAACTCTGTCTCCAGAGAAGGAAGCTGAAATCAAGTCATTAATCACAGATGTTGAACAACAGACAGACAAGATTATTCAATCATTTAACATTTCGAAGATGGGCTACAACATCAGCTGCATTCAACAACTCACAGATTACATCAAGAATAGAGTAACAGAACATCAGAAAGGAGTGAAATATGAGTTCAAGAAAGAATTCTTTATTGATTTGGTTCTTTTCATCTGTACGAGAGCAAACGAGATGATCTCTGACCAACACAGACTGTTTAAGGAAGCCAATGATCCTGCAATATATGTTGAGAAAAAGAGAGAAGAGTACTATAGTATTTTCCAGAAATACTGTCATGAAGCAACATCAGCTGCCATTTTTGGTAAGATCATCTGTCAGAAACTTAAAGAGCCCATTGAGCAGAGTGTCTACAAGAAGACCGCCAGAAATCTGACATATGAATTGATGAAAAACTGTGAATCACTGAATGGAAACAGATCAAATCTGGAGAAACACATCCTGAAGACACTGGCAGAAGAGGAGGATTTTGTCAAATACATGGATTACATTAATTATCCCAGAGACCACTTCAAGAGTTTCATCAGAGATGAAGTCAGTCAGTACATCACTGATAAGTTCAGTGTCAGTGTTTTACCCAAGATGAAGAAGAACATTGAACTCCTGCAGCAGAAGATCATAAAAGCAGCACATGAATCTACTGAACATGTTCAAGTGAACAGAGGAGATGTTGGTGTGTGGTTGGAGATTTTCACACAGCAGCTCTCAGATGAGCTGATCTTCTCTGTAAAAGACCTCAGTGGAGTGAAACATGATGATGTGGATGATTTCAACCTCCTAGAAGATGTGATGAGAAAAGAACTTACTGCTATAATGTCTGATATCAGAAGTAGATTCAACACAGAGACATTTCCAGTAAAGTTGGACTGTAAGTTCAGACCATATCAGCTTCTGATTGATCACTTCTGTCAGTGCTGTTGGGTTCAGTGTCCGTTCTGTGGAGCCGTCTGCACCCACACCACAAACAACCATTATGGAGATCACAGTGTTCCTTTCCATCGTAGTACTGGTCTGAATGGAATATTTTACCATAATACATCTAACTTGTCTACTCATATCTGCACATCAGCTGTAGCAAACGACAATCTATATTTTCATCCGAATGATGCAGATGATAAAGTTCTCTGTAGAGATTACAGAACAGCAGGAGGAGATTATGCAGACTGGAACATCACCCCCGATCTCTCGGAGCTGCCCTACTGGAAGTGGTTTGTGTGCAGATTCCAGAAAGATCTGGAAGAATACCACAAGAAAACATTTGAGGGGGAAGGAGAGATTCCAAATGAATGGAGAGAATACTCAAAACAAGAAGTTATTGAGAGTTTGGATAAATACATAGTAAAAAAAAAAAACTTATTTTACTAACAGAACACTTTGAAATGAGTATCTGTTCGTCGCTTCAGTGAGTCTGAAATCATATAAACCTCAGTTCACAGAATACCTATAAAAAAAAGTATATTCCTCACATTAGTATCTGTGAAGCGATCTCTACTTAAATGCTCTGATTCATCAGTATCCTCTTATTTTTGTTAGATTTAGGTTAGGTTATGTACCAAAGGTAATTGTTTAAATTATGTTCTTAACAAAATTTTAGGAGAAACACTAAAGTCAATGAAGTCAAGGGTACTTCGGGCTCGTCTCAAATATTATGTGAACTTGTGATTTAAGATTATTTAAATATGTTTAACACAAGGCCACTTTTAATACAGCTATCACTATGTAGTGGCAATGGAGGGGGTGTGAAGGTTTCAAACTAGTGAATATACAATGCAATGTGTATCTTAACCAAAAATCAATATGTTGTCATTTTTATTTTAGATAGATTTGGAGTGATTAAAATGGTTTACTAATTACTTAGCCTAAAAGTTAATTTCTAAAACCTGCTTAACATGTATAAAAACACAAATATGATATCCAATGGTACTTTCAGTGCTATCCAATAAACTCTTTGTGTCTGCCCATCTAACTTTCTATGGGATTAAAATTTGTGCAAATTTTAAATGTGTGCATGCATGTGTTTGTAATTAAATACAAGAAGAAAACAAAAATAAACGTAATGTATTCATGTGATTTTAGTTACCTCTTTGTGCGTGTGGCTAACAAGCTCCAGAGCAGGTTTTGTTTTGGGTAATAAATCTAAAAACGAAATTGGACCAATAAGTTACATTACCATTAAGTGACTATTGTCTGATGCAATAAAGTCACTCCTCCAAATTATCTTGCTTCAAATTAAGGGTCACTTCACAGGGAGGGATTAATTTATAGATTAACAATATTAAGCTTTTAGTTTAGATGAATAGAAATACAGGTAATTCTTTAGATTACAGCCCACAATTTATAACGCAAGTAAACTGAATATACAGCATACTTTTGCCATAAATTCTGCTGTCCTGCAGTGTTCAAATCAAACCTCACCTTGATTAGCAAATTATTATAAAAGATTAGAAAACACTGAAGCAGTGATGCAGTTGACGAGATAATTAAGTAATGATTAATGTTGAAGTTTTGTTGAAAGGAACTTTGGACATCACTATTATCATGATTATGGTTGCCTTAGTTGAGCTCTTGATTTAAATTTTTTTTTTCTGGCTGCTGTAACAGTGTTTCTAAAACACATTTGCTTTGGGGGAAAAAAGCTGAGCTAAAATGTGATCATGTGATGGTGGCCCAATTCACTAATGTTATTCAAAGTGTAGATAACAGATATTACGATAATTGTGTTATTAATACTTGTAAGTTTCCCTGCACTAATCCTGTGAAACGACAGCATGATATCATGATATCAGTGGGTCTTGAGAGTTTAGTGTGTGTGTGGCCCTACCACTGAACAGTTGTTAAACGGTTCACTAAACGATTCGGGAAAAGTACAGAAACACTAAATCATGGCTGAACATTGGATTCTTCTACATAAACAAGGGTTTATTAAATGGTTCATCAGGATGGTGAAGTTTAAACCCCTGAAAAGCTTTTGCTTCGAGAGACCAGCAGAATCGGCTAACTGGAAAAAGCAGTTTACACATTAAAGAACAGCGACAAAATCTTTCATCCTCTCCCTTTTTGAACAGTCAGAGCACTGCGAGTTCGGGTCTGCTCATGAGGAACACATTAGAGACCGAAAAATGGTAGGAATCCACACAAGTAGTAGCTTACCCATAATAACGGTGCAAGAAGAGAGGTAGCTCACAAAAGACACGTCGGAAGCAACATGCTCCAGGGCTAAAGTTCAAACAATAGGGCCCTATAAAATCCGGTTTATTTTTTCCCAAATTCCATTTTATTTTTTCCCAAATTCCGTTTTTTCCGTTTTAATTTTTGGGAATTCCGTTTTTTTTACCCTTTACTGTTATTTTAGTCGTAAAAAGAGTGTGCTTTTAATGTTAATGATTAAAATGTACACAAATAAAATAGGAATGACCTTAAATTTATTGAGGTAACAGACATTTACTTTTCAGCACAAATACTGCATGATGCAACATTACACTGCACTCTTAAGTACTTCAAGTAACAACGAAATATGGTTATGAGTTTTAAACTGTCCAGTAAAATAAATGATATTCGTTTATATAAGTTTAAATAAAAGTCACACTCTGTCTCTCTCTGACACTCGGTCTCTTTCGCACAGTCACTTCGCTTTTATCCAGTCCGACGCCTCATAGACAGACGCGGTGTGCACGGAGGGGATGGATGGAGTGTGTGTGTGTGTGTGTGTGTGAGAGTGTGAGTGTGAGAGTGTGTGTGTGAGAGAGAGAGAGAGAATTAGAATTTTGAAAAAAATACTTTATTACAATTTACACATGAATTTTTTTTTCCACCAATCAACATTTACCATTTTACATTTACCTTTTATACCACAAAGAACGTCTCGGTTACGTATGTAACCCTCGTTCCCCGAGTAGGGAACGGAGACGTTCCGTCGGATGACGACGATTGGGGTTTCGCTTAGAAGCCTATCAACTTCAAATATTACAAAACGAGCCAATGACAAGGGAAATGCCATGGGTCTGCGGAATTTGCATGGCGCAACTCCACCCCACCTCGTGGGTATAAAAGGAGGACGCCGGCAATATGCAGGTTATGTTAATTCGCTGAGGAGCCAAGACTGAGCTCAGGCGATCCCCGCGGTACAGCGGAAGTGGCAGTAAGACGGAACGTCTCCATTCCCTTCTCTGGGAACGAGGGTTACATACATAACCGAAATGTTCCCCATCGTTGTCACTCTGAATTCCGTCGGGGGGGGGGGGAATTAGAGAATGAACATATGACCCGGAGGGATGCATATGGAGAACACTGGGGTGTCCAGCCGCAGGTGGAATATTTCAACACTAGGGGGTGGCAAGGTGGCTTGCCAAGGGAAAGACACATGCTCAGAGAGGCTTACAGTGGAAATACACATGTGGGGGTCACTCAGGGGAGGGACCATGTACACGGAAGGCACCTAGCCAACGCGCAGGCAATAGACACTGGCGTCGACATCAGCAGTGCTGGAGGAACTCAGGGCTTGTCGGGAAAGCTCACCTGAGGAAAATATCGCACGTATCCAGTCCGTGGAGTGGAATGGGGAGCAAGCGAAGACACCTGAGAGGGTCCGGTACTAACTGGTTGAAGCGAGTACATGAGAGGACACAGGCTCCACTCGGAGATTGTAGAATCTGGCGAATGTGTTAGGTGTCGCACAGCCTGCAGCTCTGCAGATGTCTGTAAGCGAGGCGCCATGCGCTAGAGCCCAAGAGGACACCACACTCCGGGTGGAGTGGGGAGTCACACCAAGGGGGCACGGTCGACATTGCTGCCTTTCCCTTCAGCTTCCCACCATAACAGACAAAGAGCTGGTCTGAGCTCCTGAAACACTGCGTTCTGTCTACATAGGTGCGGAGAGCACGTACTGGACAGAGCAGTGCCAAGGCTGGGTCTGCCTCCTCCAGGGGCAGCGCTTGCAGGTTCACCACCTGGTCCCGGAAGGGAGTGGTGGGAACCTTGGGCACATATCCAGGCCGGGGTCTCAGGATCACGTGAGAGTAAGCCGGCCCGAATTCCCCGAACGCCACAGACGGTGGGGTCCTGTCCAGGAGCCCGCAGCCGCATGTCCATTGCACATGGCGCCCCAGCCCATGGTGGAGGCATCTGTTGACACAATAACATGCCGGGAAGCTCGTTCCAGGGGGACACCAGCCCGTAGGAAACTGAGGTTGGACCACAGGGTGAAGGTCTGACGGCAGGTCGGAGTAACTGGTAATCGGAGCGTGCCTTGTTGCCATGCCCACCTCGGGACTCGGTCGCGAAGCCAGAGCTGAAGCGGTCTCATATGAAGCAATCAGAGCGGCATCGCCGCGGCTGCAGATGCCATATGCCCTAGGAGCCTCTGAAATAGTTTCAGTGGAACCGCACTCTTGCCCTCAAACTGTCGAGGTCAGCAGTGACTGTGCGCGCTCGCTCGTAAGCTGCGCGGACATGGCGACCGAGTAAATGTCCATACCGAGAAAAGAGATCCTCTGCACAGGGCAAAGTTTGCTCTTCTCCCAGTTGACCCGAAGGCCCAAACGGGCTAAGTGCCGGAGCACTAGGTCCCTGTGTTCGCAAACCTGGTCTCGAGAGTGAGCTAGGTTGGGCAAAACTGTTTAACTGTTGGGCAAAATCCTCGACTGCACCGCCAAAAAGGCCGGCCTGGGACATGGGGGTGTCGAGCAGACGGGACCGCTCAGCATCCCGCATGTTGGCCAGGTTCAGCCAGAGGTGTCTCTCCTGGACCACGGCTGTGGACATCACCAAACCCAGGGAGCGTGCGGTCACCTTCGTCGCCCGGAGGGCAAGGTCGGTGGCGGCGCGCAGCTCATCAAAGAGCCCTGGGTCTGTCCTGCCCTCGTGCATGTCTCTGAGCATCTGGGCCTGATTGACCAGCAGAGAAGCAGCTGCCTCTCCCGCCGCTCTGTAAGACTTCGCCACCAGGGTAGACGAAAATCTACAGGCTTTGGATGGGTGCATAGGCTCGCCACGAGAAGAAGCACTCTGAGGACACAGTTGCATCGCAACAGAGCGTTCAACCGGGGGGAGCCCAGTGTACCCACGGGCAGCTGCCCCATCCAGGAGAGGAAAGGCGGATGAGATCAATGAGCGATCCCGAGAAGACATGGGGGTCTTCCAGGATTTCGAGATCTCATCATGCACATCCGGGAAAAAAGGTATTGGGCCGCGGCCGCAAAAAACCAATCATCCAGCCGCGAGCGCTCAGGAGAGGGCGGAGGATTCCACTCTAACCCAATGCTCGCGGCCGCCCTGGAAAGCATGGCCGTCATCACTGGATCAGACTCGAGCACAGCCGTATGCACACCGGAAGGTGGCAGCTGTGACGAGTCATCACTTCCAGATGACTCCGGCGCGCCTTGTGATGCTGCAATAGACATAGCATCATCCTCTGTAGCGCCGAAAGAAACACGCGGGCCATCCGAGGATAGACCCGCGGGAATCCCCTGCACGCTAACGGGCACGTCACTGAAGAGGGGGGCGTGGCGCACGGACGAACAGTCGGCGCTTTTTGCCACACCGTCACCCTCAGATCACCCTGGCCGCCAGCCGAAGTAGTGCCCCGCGAGGAGACACTAGAACGGGGTGCGAATTAGGGGACTCTCACTCTTGCGAGTTTATTGAGTCTCGATCTAAGTGACGCGATGGTCATGTTCCCGCAGAGAGAACATGAGTCATCCACGAGCGCTGCCCTAGCGTGATCAATGCCCAAACACACTAGACAGCGCTCGTGCCCATCAAAGTCCGACACCAGTCTACTGCAACCAGAAGTGCACAGGCGAGACATCTTTAAAAAGACGTGCCACGCGCAAGCTCTTTTAGTGAGAGAAAACTCAGTGCTGAAGCGCCCAGGGAAAAACACACTCACAGGCAAACCACTGCACAGATAAGCAGGAAGTGTGCACGCGCTGGGGAATTGCCGTCACACCAACACTGGAGAATCTCGTCTTGCAAAGCTGACAGTTCAGAGATGGCTTAAGGAGTGAAGGATTAAACTTGGCGAAGCGAAAACATAACCTGCATATTGCCGGCGTCCTCCTTTTATACCCACGAGGTGGGGTGGAGTTGCGCCATGCAAATTCCGCAGACCCATGGCATTTCCCTTGCCATTGGCTTGTTTTGTCATACTCGAAGTTGATAGGCTTCTAAGTGAAACCCCAATCGTCGTCATCCGACGGAACTCGGAGTGACAACGATGGGGAACTACAAAAACACTTTTTCTACATTAGTAGAAGAAAAAAATGTTTTTTCCATCAATAACAGAGCACAGAGCCTCATTCTTGCACCATTTCATTTCAAATGTAATAACATCATCCATGGAACTATAAAAACGGAAATCAATGAGTATTCTGGATTTAACTGTGGCTAAAAACAGAATATTAATATCTTGATCTGCACCCCTTTCTATCTTGTTTTTTCTACTCCTATAGATTGCCAACTTCGCTTGACCTATAAGAAAATGTAAACACTGACAAATAAACCTATTTCTTCTAACATATTTAAAACCAACAATAAATACGTCAATAGAAAAGGATTCATTAAAACTATAAAATAAATGATGTAATAAACTAAACAACCTTTTCAGTCTAAAACAATCCATATAAGCAAGAAAAACAGTTTCTCTATTTGAACAAAAAGGGCAATCTGTAGTGACATCAGGATTTAAAACTGAAATAAAAGCATTAACTGCTATTGCACCATGTAAAAGTCTCCACTGTATGTCCCCAACTCTTTTACTTAATGGTGGCTTATACAATGATCTCCATTCTGGTTTATCATCATCACATAGGCTAGTTTTAAAACATTACGCCATGGTGTATCAACCCTCTTATCAAGCACTTTTTTATTAAAAGCAAGAACACAAGCTTTATAAAAAGATTTACCAGTACTTGAAAAAAATTTAAGACATAGGGATTTTCCAGAGCTTACAAACATTCCTGAAACATCCTCTAACACAGGAAAAATAAAAAAATAATATAATTAAGATAATACATCTTTTTCATTAGGAATTATTATTTTTTTTCACAGTAGTCTGATAAAAGTTTTAGTTCATCAGAAGTAAGTCTTTGTTTCCATTTTTCTAATAAATGAAAAACAAATCGTCTTGACTTAATTTTCATACTCAAAGCAACTCCTTCATGTTCCCAAAGTCTGGTCCTGTCAAGTTAACCAGACTCCCCAGTGTACATATTTTGGAAGCGACAAGTGTTTCCGTAAGTCCAGGAATTGCACAGTCATTGTGTGTTAACTCAAAGCGAGCTCCATATATTAGTGGTTCTTCAAGGAGCCAATAAAGAGATTCAAAATGTCCTTCTCTTTGTACCTTGAACATGTTCCACACTTTAAAAACATTCCGATAAAAAAATCGGCATCCCATTGAGGTTCAATTTTGACAAGTCGATAAAAAAAAGATTTCTGTCCATTTTCAAATTTCCAAAAACTGTAAATGAAAAGCTGCAGCTCTACTTTTAATATAAACCAATCCTTGTCCTCCTTCTTTAGGTAAAAACAATACACTCTGAGGAACCCAATGTAACTTATCCCAGAAAAAAATCGACTGAAGTTGCTTGAATCTCTGCTAAGAGACGCAAAGGAGGATCAATGCAGGTTAACTTATGCCATAAAGAGGAAGGTATTAAATTATTTATAACTAAAGCTCGACCTCTATATGACATATTTGGGATTAACCATGTCCATTTTTCGAGTCGACCTTTAACTTTTTCCAAGAGTTCCTTCCCAATTTTTTTGTACAGTCACTTCATCTCCCAAAACCCCCCCAAATATTTAAAGCCTCCTTTCTTCCATACTAAGCCAGGAGGAAGGGAAAAAGAACCATTTTTCCAATCCCCTATTAGTACTGCTTCGCTTTTATCCAAATTAATTTTAGCAGAGGACAGTTTTTTAAAATCATCAAGTACACTCATTAAAACCTTTACATCACTCTGTTGACTAACAAACACTAAAACATCATCAGCATACACAGAGACTCTTATACTTCTTTCAAAATTAGGCAATTTAAAACTTTGTAAATTTTTCCTCAATTGCTGTAACAGAGGTTCTATTGCTAGCGAATATAGCATTCCAGAGAGCGGGCATCCCTGCCTCACTCCTCTAAAAACTTTAAAAGGAGTGCATAAGCCACCATTTATTTTGAGTATGCTCTCAACATCACTGTATACAAAACTTTAAAGGGCACCTATTATGCAAAATTCACTTTTACATGGTGTTTGAACATAATGTGTGTTGGCAGTGTGTGAGCAAAACCACCCTAGAATGATAAAAATCCACCCAGTGTTTTTTTTACAATCTCAATAAATCATAAGCACTGTCTCAGAACGAGCTGTTCTAAGATTCAGCGCAATGTGACGTAGAATTGAGCAAGTGGTTTGATTGACAGTGTGGTTGTGGCATAGACCCCGCCCTCTGTGATCTGTACACCATCCTCGACAGTTTCTACGACAGCCGGTAATGTCTCCTAAGAAACATAAGTGTTCTGTTGTGGGATGTAATAATGTACATAGTAGTTTTCACTTACTTCCGACATCAGAGCCACTGAAAACACAGTTGATGGATTTTATTTAAAAAGGAAAGGCGCCACTTAAACTTCCAAAATACGTTTATGTTTGCGTTGGGGACATACACACAAATAAAAACAAAATTACAATTCTCCACTTGTGCTCTCACTTTTAAAAGTCTACCCTTCAAAAACTCTTTAACTTGATATGAAGTTGGATTAAATGTTTTTGCAAATAATATTGCTACTCCCCCACTTAACGTGGTGTTGTAACTGAAAAAAGATAAGCCTTTCCATTCCTTTATCCAATCATTAACATTGTTCACGTCACTATTTGTTTCCTGAATCAAAGTGACATCTATTTTTTTCTGCTTGATAATTTCATACAGCTCAGCTCTTTTTCTGTAATCTCTAGCACCATTGACATTCAAGGAGGCAATCCGCACTTCAGCCATACTAAAATAAACAAACAAAAAAACACTAGCAAAACCAGATTACTAATGTTCTTAGTCTTCATTTTCATTTAAAGCCGTGCCAACTTTCCTCACAATCTTTTTCAAACGATAAACCTCCTTGATCGAAAGGCACCCATCTGCTATTAGACTTTTAGCTTTGTCATGGAACTGCATTAGATCAGGGAAATAATCCTTTACAATCACACCTCTTTTGTTTTATGTGATATTAAGGAAACAATTTATGTCATCAACATCATAGCTTCTGCTTATAGCCGCTTCAGTCAGGGGAGGGCGCGCAAGATGGCGACCGGTGAGGAGGTAGTTTTGAGAAGCTGAGGATAAAAGTTTGTTCCTTCACCTCATATCTTTCTTTTCTGTTTAAAAATTGACCAATCGGACATCTAAATGTAAGATCTTATTATTGACCTGATAATTAACACTGAGAGTTGCTGTAAATTGCTTTTTGAACGTTGTAACCAACCCAGAGAGACTGCATCGAATGGCGGAAAAAACGAAAAGAGAGGGAGAGTAAAGTCAAAGATAAAACCTTACCAAAGTCGCTGACAAAAATGAAGAACAAAGAAGATGAAATGCACATTTGCGGCACTGACATTCAAACAGTGCACACATATGTAGTGCAAGGCACTAACGTTACAGTTCCTTTACCAGATTCAACGCCTAGTGCCCCTGATCCGAAGAAAAGTAAAACTGAACCGTCTTTATCTGAAATTCAAGAAAACATCATGCGATGCATAAATTAAAGAGTCAACGGATTAGAGGAGCTCTTAAGGGCAAATACGGTGACCATTGAAGCTTTAAAGAAAACGACGGAATTCCTGTTCAATGAAGTAAAGGATGTCAAAGATGATGTGAAAATCTTGAAAAAGGACACGAAGGCGATGCATGAGATCAGTGATGCACATAGTAAGAAAATATCGGAGTTCGATTCCAGGATGAACGAGGTAGAACGGTATAAAAGAAGATGGAATCTGAGATTGTACGGTCTGGCTGAGCAGACAGGTGAAAATGTGAAGGCTCAAGTCGTGAATATCTGCTGTGCAATTCTTCCGGAGTTTACCACCAAAATACAACAAGATGTTGATACAGTACACCGGCTCGGAAGAAAACTTGAAGGAAACGCCACGAAAGGGAGAACTATCATCGTCCAGTTTGTGTCCAGATCCCTACAGACATGCTTTGGAAAGCGGCAAAAACCAGCACCTACCTGAGGTCCAAGGAGCTACGGTTTGGAGAAGATTTAACGAATATGGACAAAGTCATACGTAGGCAACTGTGGCCGAAGGTGGAGGCCGCTCGGCAGGTAGGGAAGAAGGCTTACTTCGTCGGAGTACGAGCCTTCGTTGATGGAAAGGAAATACCTCAAAGATCGAATATGATTATACGCTCATACAGATCTACACATGGACACGATTCTGCACGTGTTATATACTAGGATGGTGACAAGCGCGGTCATAATCTGATTTTTTTTGTGATGGTTACAACAGAATATTTCTTTCAGTTTACGGACAGAATGGGTCGTTGTTAATCGTAATATAACATGTTGCACTTGCACATTAGCCAATTGTTTCTGTACTATTATTAAGGTAAATTTGGGTTGTAATTTCTACTGTTGAGGTGTTGGGAACATGTTTTGTTTCACATTTGTTAAAACTAGTTGCTAATATAGCACATTGGTATCTTTGTCAGTTTTATCTTTAAATGTCAGGGGAATTCGAGATTTGCTGAAAAGGAAAGCAATTTTTTTGTTTTGCAGGGAATTTAAATGTGATTTTTATTATATTCAAGAAACACATGCATCTTTGTCAGATCATAATTTTTGGGAGAGCCAATGGGGGGATGATTTATTGATGTCAAATGGGAGTAATCGATCAGCTGGTGTTGCAATATTAAAAGGTAGTTTTAAGGGAAAAATAATTCAAACTAAAATGCATGATTCCGGTCGATGGGTGATACTGGTTATAGAAAAGAATGCTGAATTTTTTATTTGGGGGAATATTTACGCAAGTAATTTTACCACACAAAACAAACCTTTATTTTTGAATTTTGAAGACCAGATTGAAAAAACAAATGGAACAATATAGCAATGCAAAATTGGTACTTGGAGGGGATTTCAATACAATATGGGATTCTGAAAAGGATTGTTTTCCACCTCGTCCTAGTAACAGGTCTGTTCTTCCAGAATTGAATAATTTATGTTCTACTCTGGATCTGATTGATATATGGAGACAAAAGTATCCAGAAACAATTCAATTTACATGGTGTAAAGGGAACCTTTCTCAACAGTCACGTATAGACTATTGGTTAATTTCAAGGAATCTAATAAATTGTGTTAAGGTCACTATAGAGCCATCTGTTCTTACAGATCATATGATCCTCTCGTGATCATAAAGCTATTGTTCTATCATTAAGTACAACTAAATCCAAAGATATAAAAACATGATTATCGAGCGACCTGCTAGTATATAAGGGCGCCTTGCAAACATGACAGATCATCTTATCGTCTTCAGGGACTGTTTGTCTGTTTTCACTACTCAGAGATCAGGTAAAATGAAACGTGCAGAGAAGGCTAAAACCTTTAAGAAATGTGCAGACCCGTGTCCTAGATATTTGACACCTGGTGATACACATGATCTGTGCGTGTTTTGTCTGGGTGAAGAGCATGCACGGGAGGTTCTCGAGGGAGCCCTCTGTGCAAATTGTGAGCGTTTTTCTTCGAAAACGCTCCGCTCTCGTCTGACCCTCTTCTCGAGTGAAGAGGGCTCAGCATTTGGACCTCGTGGTTCGGGTCCCGCTCGCGCTGAGGCAGAGCGGCGACTTGCATCATGGGGCTCCCAGATGGAGCTCGTCGATCACCTTGAGAGGGCTGTAAACCTCTCAGATGACTCGACGGCTGACGAGGGTGAGCTGCAGGTTGATGAGGAAGCTGTTTCTCCTAGTGTATCTGCAGCTAGTGCTCTTCAGGACGCGCAGGAGATGGCTGAGGGGGTTCCTGATCAGGTTGATCCTGAACCTTCTCAGCCACCCTGCCCCGTGTATGCTGAGCTGCTGGATGTTATGGAGCGCGCTGCCTGCAGGCTGCCACTGCCATGGCAGCGCGCTAGAGGAGAGACCGCTCGTGGCAGGCTCGACGATCGGTTTCTCCCCGGCCATAAACCACCAGCTCAGGTGAGCCTTCCATTCCTTCCCGACTTGCACACTGAGGTCGAGAAGGCATGGAAAAACCCATACTCGGCTCGTATTCACCAACATCAGCGGGCTAGTTTCGCTGATGTTGAGGGGATCCGAGAGTGTGGGTATGTGTCGATGCCGCCCATTGATGAGACGTTCACGAACTATCTCGTGTCTGGGCCTCCTCAATGTTTTGAAACATAAACACTGGGTAGATCCGTGGATCGAGTAGAGAAACTCCCCTCGTTGGCAAGGGTTGAATAGCACTACGCTGAGTCAAGCTCTCCGGGATATCCCATCTCTGAGATCCGGGCCGAGTGGTTCGCTGCCAGCTTGCAGTCCCTCGGGCTGGATGCCTACCTAGGCAAATGTCCAGAGGCTGTCTTCGGACAGACAGGATGTGGCCAGACTAAGTGTCTATGTATCTGACGTCGGGTCAGGCCGTCCTGGTGGCATTTCGGGGTGAGTACGTTCCCCTGAATAGTGACTGGCTGGGGTTCCTTCGGGTTCCCTAGCCACATTCCCTAGAAGGGACCCCTTCTAAATTGGAAGCTGTCGTTCCAGGCCCTGAGCAGGCCCAGGTAGGCCTTTCATGTAACCATGTTTGGAGGTTTCCTGTTGGCTTAGCTTCTCCCTGCCATGCCTCGGGGCCTGCCTGCCATACAGTCCCTTCAGACGATAAGGTGATCTGTCATGTTTGCAAGGCGCCCTTATATACTAGCAGGTCGCTCGTTAATCATGCGCTAATGATTCACGGGCTGTCGCCGGTCAATGTGATTGCCGTGATTTGATAGTGATTTCAGACACCTGTCACGCCTGCGGTGTTCCCCATAGCGTCGAATGACGTATTGTCTTGTTCCCTGTTCTCAGGGAACATAGGTTACAGTCGTAACCTGAGACGTTTCCCCTGTATAGTTTTTTTTATTTTCTTTATATCTAATTTGTATTTTTTTTGTTTGTTTCTTTGATGCTATTATGAATGTAATTGATAAGAATACACTGTGATCCTCTGTATGTGTATGTTGTATATTGTTCTTGTTCAACACTGTACTTGAGTCAGACATTTCACTTCCACTTTCTGATCTTCAAACACTTCTTTTCTAAAACACTTTATCTTTTCCACATTTTTCCGTTTTGTTGGTACTTTGAACATCCTATTCTCTGCTTCTATGTCAGACACATCATCTTTCCCCATGTTTTCTACATCACTGTTCAACAACCCAGTTTCTGTATCCCTACTTTCATTCAGTAATTCCATCGAATTCGATCCAACTTCCACAGGCCCCTCAACAGATGTTCCTTTCCCAACAGGTTTATCCACGGCCGGCACTGCTTCAGCCAGATCGCTAGTATCTTTAGTTAAAACACTATCCTTACGACCTCCAGCTGCACTCTTATCGGGACATGAACATATTAAATGGCCTGATTTACCACATCCAAAGCACTTAATTTTGTCAGTAGTAACAAACACGACATATTCAAAATCATCCACACGGAAATTTAGAGCCAAGTCCAATTCCGCGTCATCTTTGATGATCATGAACGCAAATCTCCTGAATGAAACGATATTGGTACTTTGAACATCCTATTCTCTGCTTCTATGTCAGACACATCATCTTTCCCCATGTTTTCTACATCACTGTTCAACAACCCAGTTTCTGTATCCCTACTTTCATTCAGTAATTCCATCGAATTCGATCCAACTTCCACAGGCCCCTCAACAGATGTTCCTTTCCCAACAGGTTTATCCACGGCCGGCACTGCTTCAGCCAGATCGCTAGTATCTTTAGTTAAAACACTATCCTTACGACCTCCAGCTGCACTCTTATCGGGACATGAACATATTAAATGGCCTGATTTACCACATCCAAAGCACTTAATTTTGTCAGTAGTAACAAACACGACATATTCAAAATCATCCACACGGAAATTTAGAGCCAAGTCCAATTCCGCGTCATCTTTGATGATCATGAACGCAAATCTCCTGAATGAAACGATATGTTTCAATAAAGGAGACTCGCACCCGATCGTAATCTTTTTGATCTGCGAAACCAACTTCCCATAACGTGATATCGCTTGTTTCAAAATATCATCACTGAGAAACGGAGGGATATTTGATATTGTGATTTTTTTTTTTTGACGGTAACAAAGTTCTGCGGTAAAACAGGTTTAAGTATTTCATCGATGATTAAACCTCTCGCAACCACCTCGTTTGCTTTTTCCACTGAGTTCAAAAATCACGGTCGCGCCATTCATTCTGGATGCGGAGAGAATGTTTTGATGGCCAACAATCTCTCCTACACCCAGACAACACGGATACAATCTTAACTCCGTGACGGCGTGTTAAAACATCGAGCCCAGTCCCAGCCTGAGCTGCCATGCTTTCTAAGAAAGCAGGCAGCACACAAAAACAACACACAAGATAAATACTAAATCAAATAAACAAACTTAGAAGTAAAGAAAAAAGAAAATAAGGAAAACACAAAAGACAAATACACATGCTAAAAGCTCGAGCTCTCACACACGCTCCACGCATGTGAGAGAGAGAGACTTTTGACTTTTTAACGCAATTTATTTCACCATTAAAAACTTGTTAACATCTAAAAAACATAATTTATCAACATTACCATTTAAAAAAGATATCTTCGCCTTCTATAAAAATTAAACTTTTGTTTACACACCATTTCCTCTCAAACATTGGGAGGTTACAATTCATCTCATTAAATTCATATTCTGATCTTATCCTAGATTCAACCAAGGCCTTGAATAAATTAAACCATATTAACTTTTTGTCCTTCCATTTCAATTTTATAAGCCTTCCAAATGGCTAATTTTGCTTGCCCAACCAAAAAACTTGCAAAAGTACAGATTTCCCACTTATCGCGAGAATACTTGCACCCAAAAATAAACACTGTTTTTGAAAAAATTATCCCATGACTACTCAAAATTCTCTCCAAAATTTCAAAAAGCGGAGATAATTGACAACATTCACAGAAAACATGAAAGACTGTGTCAAGTTCATTACACAGAGTACAAAAAGAAGAATCTGAATATTCACATTTAAACAAGAAAACCTTTGTTGGTAATGCACAATGCAAAATCCGCCACTCTAAATCACCAGACATTTTTGGTAAGGTTTTTTTATACAATAACCGCCATGAAGGTGATTTATTCTCTGTCCCTGAGAGATGAGATTTCCATTTTGTATCTCTCCTCTCTTTTAACTGTCCAGCAAAGAAAGACTTCACACAAACATTATATACATCTTGTTTGTTCACTATAGAAAAAGGAAGGCTTTGTAAACCTTTAAAGAAAGCAACAAGTTCACATTATCGTCATTATGATTCCCATATTGGTCTACGTGTGGTGTTATATACACTTCTGGAAAAAGAACTTCTGAATACATATCGTCCCCTTGGAATTATAAGGTTATATCTGACATTTTTGTCAAAATTGAGTTATTCACATATTCTTATTCTGTGACAACTTATTTACATTATGTGATGTGTTTTGCAACATTTCGGGTCCCTGTTATTTTTATGTTTGAAAGAAACTTGTTCCCCATACACATTTTCCTATATGTAATGCAAAAACTTTGAAGCTCAATATCTCAAAACTGCTCAGAACGCAGATAGAACCTTATAATTCCAAGGGGACGATATTGCCAGATGTAACGACTGAGAGCAATCAGACACAATTATTTGTAATGGTTAACAAATAATCTTTAAAGCACTCTGGGACCTGGGACCCCATCCCCCTTTCGGATGCAAGCGGTGTTTCCGGTTACATTGACTACGATCAAGATAAGTTGGTTTTATGGCTGTTGGCAAAGGAATGTGGCCACATACGCAACAGAGACAATGGGAAGACAGAAACTATCTTTAATACAGACTTGCGGCATTTATCATAGGCTAACTGATCTATAAATGACAATGCATCCCAGAAACTGTGTAAATGATTTACTGTCTTGTGTACTATTATGTAGATACTATGATATGTATTTTATTATAGAACCAAAGGTCAATGTAACCTCACCTACACCACATTTGGTCTCTATAAATTGGTACTTTGAAGATTGAAATGATTGTATATATGATATGCTGATAGCTGCGCAACATTAGCATTAGAACACCCCAGACCACTCGGTGAGTTTCACGTCTTTGTAAACTAAAGTTACATGCGTTTTTATGAAGGATTGTTCATTTGCACCTATGTAACCATTGTGGAGGTGGGGGGGTGCTAACACAGAAGCCTAAAATTCCCGGGCCAGCAGCATTTGTCCAAATTTCAATCTTAACCGTTCTATTTCATCAGAAACGATCTTAAAAAATGGCTTTATGTGTAAAATACTGAACTTGTCCTTTAACAAAGCCGTCTTTTTTGATCATATTGGGCATAAGATTAATAATGAATGTGTACATATTGTGAATGAATTTAATTTGTTAGCTTTCCTGGTAGCCTTCAGTAAATTAACTTGTCTAAGAAAATGATTCACAAAACATAAAATTATCAGTTGACCCTATGTTTACTTTCTAAACTGACACAGACGAAAATGAAAATACTATCTGTCAAAGCTCAGCTTTAGGAGGGGAAAAGACGGGGCAAGATGAGGTGACTGAGAATAAAAGAAAGACTGATGGAGAGGAGGAGAGAGAGCAGGTTTTGACAATAATCTACTGCCCTGACATGGTTTTAAAACTATTTCTTACAAATTGTTTTGTCCTTCAAAAGTCTTAAATTGCACATATGTAGGTTTGAGAAATAAACATTTCCTAACTAGCTCACATTTGGGACCTCTGTGATTATTAAACCATGTCTATAGCCCTGAAAAATCTTTTTTACTGTACAAGTGAGATATTGGCAGAACCTCATACAGTAAGTCAGCCTTACTATAACCTTGTAAATATCGTTCTTTGGAATAAATGATTGGACGTTTATATTTTTGGACTCTGAGTGGAATTTACAGACGGTCCCTTTAGCAGCCTAGGCGAATATGCAGCGAATATCAAAACTAAAACTAACTTTACTGCGCTACGAGCAGTTGCAGTTACAAATGTAAAGTCAAATGCAAATGCCGTTTGCCCCTCTTAGTTTTCATTTTAACAACAAAGTTGCTAAACTCACTTCAATTTCAGTAAATTAAGCATTGTTCTCGGTTAACAGTTCAAATTTTAAACTGTTAAAATTAAAAAATTTAATTTGGCCAGGAACAAAAACACCACGGGCCTCATTTATAAAACTTTGCGTAGGATTTGCGTCAGAAGTGGCGTACGGATGAAACATAGGACGTGCATACGCACAGAAATATTCGGATTTATAAAACCGTGCGCACGCACATCCTACGCAGTTTTCCCTTCAATTCTATTCTATTCTATTCCACAATCAATTCTAAATGTAGCGCAGCTTTTGCGGCTTCATGTCACGCCCATAGTTGCCCATAAATAGTCCCTGAAACGCCCATAGTTGCCCATAAATACTAAATAGTCCGTGAAACGCCCACAAGTTAATATTCATCGATTGCGAAATCATAGCAAATACAGAGAGGAAAACCAAGAAACGTAACTTCACTCAATGTGAAGTAGAAATTATCGTTGGCGAGGTGGAAAAGAGGAGTAAAATGTTGTTTGGAGGGCACAGTGTGGGCATTACTAATACCAAAAAGGCACTTGAGTGGCAAAAGGTTGCAGACGCCGTTAATGCGGCAGCCTCACAACCTCGGGCCGTGGCCGAAATAAAGAAGAAATGGTCGGACATCAAAGTCGTTGCAAAAAAAGCGTCTAGCGCTCCATTACGTATTGTGATGGCATCATGGCATTTTATTACCATCCATTTAATTGTATCTGACAAGCTACAGATGTGTTATGAGGATGATTTGCATAACATGCCACTATTATTGCAGAACATATTTCACTTTTCTTTTTGCACAAATTATGTGTTAATTTGCATTTCTGTTGTAATCTTCGTTTGACTTTGTTTGTTTTACACTGCAGATCGATCAAACGGGTGTTCGTGTAGGCTGTTAATTGTAAGACTTGCTTTGTGAAGTCTTCATGTTATTTATGAGAGGCAGTATTGCCATTTCTTTTACACAACGGTCTACAGTTTACACACACTTTCACGTGTTTCTTCCATCTGCCGACGGTGTCGCCATTTCTCATTTCACCCGTTTTTGTGCGTACGCCTGGGTCAGAATTTGCGTGAAGGACTGCACATTTTCTTTTTATAAATACCAATTATTGCGTAGAGAGCGGCGTACGCCTTCTTTTGTGCGTACGCAACGTTTATAAATGAGGCCCCTGGAGAGGAGAAATCACACTGTAAAACCCAACAAGTTAAGCTAACTCAAATAATTTGAGCAAACCGATTACCTCAATTCAGTTAAACAAAAAGATTAAATAAAATTATGAGTATCATCATGCCAGTATTTAAGGAGCCATGGATTCAGGGTGCCCCAAGGCCAAAATAATAAACAAAACATACTTATAAATAAAACATGTATAAATTACCTATAAACAAAATAACAAAGAAACTTCCCTAACTCCCTATAAACAAATCACAAACAGAGTAAAAATAAATGGCAGGACAGCCCTACACTCCTAAAACATAAAAAATAACCTAATTAAATCATCACAAACAAACAGGATCAAAAGAAGGTTTTGGGATCAGTTGATGGGAGGAGGAATCCGGACCCCACAAGGCCAACGCCAGAATGAGCTCAACATCTTCGATTAGCGCCGCCTTTTTAAAGCGCCGCATCAGTAGATCTGCCAATCAGCCAATCCCTGCACACATATACAAAACAACGACCCACACAAAACAGATACAGAGGATCGCAACTCTAACAATTAATCGTCATAACCACAATTATTTTTTAGACAATTAATCATCAGCCAAATGTCATAATCGTGACAGGCTTACTCATGAATCAGCATATAGATTTCAGCAATGGTGAAAATAAACAAACAGCTTCATGCTGCAGTGCATTCTGGTTTCACCTTAGTACAAATCTTATACATGACTCCCAACATGAATTGCGGCATGAATAAATTGTGCAGCTAAATTGAACCTATTTTTTTCCTTTTATTCTTACTATTTCCTTTCATTTTTACAGTTGTTTTGTTGTGACTTATCTGAATATGATGTTGATTATCTCTGTTGTTGAGATTCTGATTTTTGAATTCTGACTGTTGAAAATGCTGCTCTTTATTTGTGATTAATGAATTTAAAAGTTTAGAATATCTGATTTCCACAACACTTCTGAATATCTTGTGGTACTGGAAGTGCACATTTAAACTTCAGTTACTTTGCCACTTGGACCCATAGACTTTGTGTAATGTTTATTTAACATTGAGAATTTTATGTATCATGTCACTACAATGTTCTCCATGGGATTAATTAGTCATTTTTTTTTTTTAACTTTTGTTAATACAAAATAAGTTGAAAGAATATTTTAGGAACATCATACTAACCTTGAAAAAACCTGTTCAACTAAGATTAAGGAAATTGGACCCCATACCCAAAACCAAAATAGAAAGTTTGGAAAACGTTCTTAGAACAAAAGTTTATTAGCTGGGTTTCTAAAAGTAGCAGTCTTGAGAACCTGTCTGACTGGATGGGGGGGGGGAATTGACAAAACGCAAATAAGGAAATGCGTGCCACGACAGGTGATTTTTAGAATGCAAAACACCTTCCACATGCAGTTTACAGACACCACGCCCTATTGATGATACAAAGATGGTGGACTTCATTACTGTGTGTGTGTGTGTGTGTGTGTGTGTGTGTGTGTGTGTGAGTGTCTGTACTTGTACAACTATCTTTGTGAGGACCAGTTTGAGTTTTAGACCATTGGAGTGAGGACAAAGAGAGTAAAGTGAGGACATTTTGGCCGGTCCTCACTTTCTGAGACCCCTTTAAAGGCCTGTTTGAGGGTCAAGACTTGGTTTTAGGGATAAGGTTATAATTAGGTTAAGGGTAGGTTTAGGGTAAGGGTTCGGGTTAAGCACTTAGTTGTGATGAGTAAGGTTAGGGTAAGCGGCTAGAGATTGCATTGTGTCAATGAATGTCCTCATAAAGATAGATGTACAAGAGTGTGTGTGTGTGTGTGTGTGTGTGTGTGTGTGTGTGTGTGTGTGTGTGTGTGTGTGTGTGTGTGTGTGTAAAAAGAATTTTCACTCAAATATTCTGTCATTTATCCGTGTACCATAAGACGTTCATTCAAGAAAAAAGGACAAGCTCTAAAAGCCCATCACTGTAAAAAATTGTGCTGTAAAATAATGGTAAAATACTGGCAGTATGGTTGCCAGTAATGTGCTGTTAATTTACAGCTCTCTAGAGTTATTATACACCTCTCCTTCTTTACAGTATCTTAATGTAAAAATACCATGGACGTTAACTCGTTGTCACAGTGTCTGGGTGTGTTTCCCCGGGTATCCTCTAGAGGTCCTCTTCCCCATGGTGTCATCCCTTCATGAACTACATTCCCCACAATCCTAGTCTGTACCCATCACTGTTATTGCACTCACCTGTTCCCCGGTTCATTGTACCAGCTGTTTCTTGTTAGTCCTTGTTAGATCTTGTGTATATATTCCCTGTCTGTGTCTTTATGTGTCACGGAGTCATTGTATATGGTCACCACACGTGTGAGTTCTGTGTTCCTTGTCTGTTTCTGGTTTTGTTGATTGTATTTGGATTGCCAACATGGATTTTGAACCTAGCCTGGATGACTATGAGATGGATTACGATTTAATAAACGCTTACTGCCATACTGCATATGGATCTACTTATTTTCCAGTGTGTCCCCGTGACAGAATGACTCCGTCACCATATGGATCCAGCGGTATGAATTTTTGTGATTTTGCCTCAATCACGAAAAGGGAGAGGAGACAGCGGAATGGTAATCAAGCTGAGGAGGAGGAGCCACGTATGACGTTAGAGGAGTGTTATGCTTTGTGTGCTCATATCAGGGAGGAGAATGCTGTGCTCCCGGTTAATTCCGGGGAGAGAACAGCACCCAGTTGCTTGCGGAAACGGGGGAGGAGGAAGACTTCCCCTCTCCCTAATGTCCCGGTGGTCCCTGTTCCTGTGGTCCCTGTTCCGGTGGTACCGAGTCTGATGATCCCAGTTCCGGTGGTCCCGAGTCCGGTGGTCCGGAGAAGGAGGAGACACAGCACGTCTGCCCAGCCAGAGACTGTTCACGTCCCGTCTGCCCAGCCAGAGACTGTTCACGTGCCGTCTGCCCAGCCAGAGGCTGTTCACGTCCCGTCTGCCCAGCCAGAGGCTGTTCACGTCCCGTCTGCCCAGCCAGAGGCTGTTCACGTCCCGTCTGCCCAGCCAGAGGCTGTTCACGTCCCGTCTGCCCAGCCAGAGGCTGTTCACGTCCCGTCTGCCCAGCGAGAGACCGTTCACGTCCCGTCTGCCCAGTCAGAAACTGTTCTCGTCCCGTCTGCCCAGCGAGAGACTGTTCACGTCACGTCTGCCCAGTCAGAAACTGTTCTCGTCCCGTCTGCCCAGCGAGAGACTGTTCACGTCACGTCGGCCCAGTCAGAGACTGTTCACGTCACGTCTGCCCAGTCAGGGACTGTTCACGGCCCGTCTGCCCAGCCAGAGATTGTTCACGTTGCGTCTGCCCGGTCAGAGACCGAGCAAGAGATGCCCATTCGCGTGGCCGCCAAGGCCGTGCTGGATTATCTGGAGCGTCTGGCTCGGATCCTGGACATGCCGGTGGCTGCTGTTCCGGAGCCGGAGACGGAACCAGGGTCTGCTGTTCCAGAACCGAAGGCAGAGCCAGTGTCTGCTGTTCCAGAGCCAGAGCCAGTGTCTGCTGTTCCAGAGCCGGAGCCAGTGTCTGCTGTTCCAGAGCCGGAGCCAGTGTCTGCTGTTCCAGAGCCGGAGCCAGTGTCTGCTGTTCCAGAGCCGGAGCCAGTGTCTGCTGTTCCAGAGCCGGAGCCAGTGTCTGCTGTTCCAGAGCCGGAGCCAGTGTCTGCTGTTCCAGAGCCGGAGCCAGTGTCTGCTGTTCCAGAGCCGGAGCCAGTGTCTGCTGTTCCAGAGCCGGAGCCAGTGTCTGCTGTTCCAGAGCCGGAGCCAGTGTCTGCTGTTCCAGAGCCGGAGCCAGCACCTGTTCCTGAGCCAATGTTTGTTTCTGTGTTTCTGTCTGTCCTTGTGGCCGTTTCAGTTCTGGTGTCTGTGCCTGAGCCGGTGTCTGGTCCTGAGCCGGCATCTCCGCCCTGGCCGCCTGAGGGAAAGTCTCCGCCCTGGCCGCCCGAGGGGTCTTCGCCGCCCGAGGGAAAGTCTCCGCCCTGGCCGCCCGAGGGGTCCTCGCCGCCCGAGGGGTCCTCACCGCCCTGGCCGCCCGAGGGGTCCTCACCGCCCTGGCGGCCCGAGGGGTCTACTCCGCCCTGGCCGCCCGAGGGGTCTTCACCACCCTGGCCGCCCGAGGGGTCCTCGCCGCCCGAGGGGTCTTCACCGCCCTGGCCGCCCGAGGGGTCTTCACCGCCCTGGCCGCCCGAGGGGTCTTCACCGCCCTGGTGGCCCGAGGGGTCTACTCCGCCCCGGCCGCCCGAGGGGTCTTCACCGCCCTGGCCGCCCGAGGGGTCCTCACCGCCCTGGCCGCCCGAGGGGTCTTCACCGCCCTGGCCGCCCGAGGGGTCTACTCCGCCCTGGCCGCCCGAGGGGTCTTCACCGCCCTGGCCGCCCGAGGGGTCCTCACCGCCCGAGGGGTCCTCACCGCCCTGGCCGCCCGAGGGGTCTTCACCATCCTGGCCGCCCGAGGGGTCTTCACCATCCTGGCCGCCCGAGGGGTCTTCACCGCCCTGGCCGCCCGAAGGGCTGTCGTCTGCTCCGCCCTGGCCGCCCGAAGGGCTGTCGTCTGCTCCGCCCTGGCCGCTTGATGGGAGGTCTTCTCCGCCCTGGCCGCCCGATGGACTCTCTGCTTTGCCCTGGCCGCCGGCTAAACCGTCACCCCGTGTTCCTGTTCCCCTGCATGGACCTGGCCCCCCATCCCTCCCCCTGATCCTTCATCATTCCACCTCCCACCTGAACTTTTGTGTTTTTGAAGTTGTCGTGGAGCGTCTGGTAGCCGCTCCGTAGAGAGGGGGTAATGTCACAGTGTCTGGGTGTGTTTCCCCGGGTATCCTCTAGAGGTCCTCTTCCCCATGGTGTCATCCCTTCATGAACTACATTCCCCACAATCCTAGTCTGTACCCATCACTGTTATTGCACTCACCTGTTCCCCGGTTCATTGTACCAGCTGTTTCTTGTTAGTCCTTGTTAGATCTTGTGTATATATTCCCTGTCTGTGTCTTTATGTGTCACGGAGTCATTGTATATGGTCACCACACGTGTGAGTTCTGTGTTCCTTGTCTGTTTCTGGTTTTGTTGATTGTATTTGGATTGCCAACATGGATTTTGAACCTAGCCTGGATGACTATGAGATGGATTACGATTTAATAAACGCTTACTGCCATACTGCATATGGATCTACTTATTTTCCAGTGTGTCCCCGTGACACTCGTTTCAAGTGGGTTTACTTTACCGTTTACTTTGAACCATTGAAGTTTTAAAACTAATATTCATACGGTGCTGGTAATGTGAATTTATTTCAGTCCACTAAAAAGGAATATTTTGTAATATAAAACTAAACTGCTCCTCAAACACTTAGGGCCATATCTTGCACCCGGCGCAAATGACTTTGTACACTGACGCATGTATCATTCCTATTTTGCACCCGCGCAAAGCGGACTTTTCCCTCCACAGACGCACGCCGGTAAACTAGAGAATGAACTTGCGCTCCCTGGGCGGTTCAGCGCAAAAAAGGAGGCGTGTTCCGGCGCAAACAATCCCTGGTGCTATTTTGCAGTTCCAGAAAACAATTGCGCCACTGACCAGAAAAAAATAGTCTAAAGTCAGTGGCGCGTTGCGCGTTGTTCATAATGGTAATGCTATTTTAAGCGCGCATGCTTGGTCATAATACAGAGTTCGAACAACGCACATACACTGTAGATGATTCTCTCATCTACACAGATGCATTTTCCTTTTTGCAAATGATGATACATAATTATAAGGAAAAATATTAAAACACGAGGGAAATCGTTGTGTCCATGACGATGGGAAAAATAGGCATAAAGCTTACATATTTACCCAAATTATTATATGCATGTATAACCAAAGCTAATTTGGGTGGGTTTGTCCCATCCCCAATGTCACTTCTCTTTCTTTTACGGCCCTGACGAGAACATCGATCTCCTCGGCTGTGAACCGATTCTGAAGCGCTCCTGGTAAATGCGCCGTTATAATAGTATTGCGCCATGGAACGAACGCACCTCGTTCATCATGCTCTTAAAGGGAATGTGAGATGACGCTCTGATTGGTTTATTTCACACCTATGAATAATGAAGCTGCTTCAGACCAACCCCTTTTAGATTTGCGTCGGCCGCAAGAGGCATTTATCCCGCCGGGAAAATAGCAACAGCACCGGGATCCGCCCACAAAGTTACTTGCGCTTTGCACTTTGACACTTGCGTTTCAGATCGTTAAAATAGGGCCCTTAGTGTGTAATAGTGAAATAATTTAAAACACAACTAACTCACATACATGTAGTAGTAGTAGGCATGCGTCTGTCAAGAATGACAATGCTTGGGTAGTTCACATTTGTCCATGTTGGTTAACTTCATCCGTCTTTCCCTCAACTTTAGAAGGTTGTTGGCGTGGTCTAGTTGTCTTCCTTTGTGAAGTTGAGCCCTCCACTGATCCCGATTCCTTGATGCTACGGTCCATGATTCAGGTTGAATGCCAAAGTCCACAAGATCTCGCTTGAGTACATCTTTAAAGCGAAGCTTTGGTCTACCAGTGTGACGAGTTCCCTCTTCCAGAACGCCATGGAGGATAGAATGAGGGATGCGGGAAGGTGGCATTCTGTTTACATGTCCTGCCCATCTAAGACGAATAAATTTGAGCCTAGATGATAGAGGTCCTGAATTAGTTATCTTAAAGAGTTCGTCGTTTGTCATCTTGTCTTCCCAGGTTTTTCCTATGATGAACCGCAGGTTTCTGGTGTGAAAAGCACTGAGTCTACTTTCTTGTGGGCGATAGGTTGGCCAGCTTTCTGCTCCGTAGAGGAGAATGCTCAGGATACAGGCTTCATAGATTCTGACTTTAGTTCGGACAGACAGGTACTTATTCCGCCAAACTTGTTTAGTGAGTCTTCCGAAGGTAGAAGCTGCTTTGCCCATTCTGGTACCCAATTCAAGATCAAGTGTTGCATTTCGAGTTATTGTAGAACCCAAATAAGTGAACTTTTCAACTTATTTAAGTGGGGTCTCATTGATTGTAAATGTATGAGAGTCATGGCCATGTGACATTGTAACAGTCTTTTTCAGGCTAATGGTGAGTCCAAATTTGTCACATGATTCGGCTAATCGATCTATCAGGATTTGAAGCTGATCTGGAGATGACGCGCACAAAGCAGCATCATCGGCGTAGAGTAGTTCACGCACAACAAATTGCTGGGTCTTTGTTTTAGCTTTAAAACGAGACAGATGGAAGAAATGACCATCGTTACGTGACAATAGAGAGACACCAGTGTTGTTGTCCAGGTCTTCGTATGCTCTTTTGACTACATATGAGAAGTAAATACCAAACAGTGTAGGCGCTAATACACAGCCCTGTTTTACACCTCGTTTGATGGGAAACGTACCAGACAGCTCACCGTCAAACTTCACCCTACCCAGCATACCGTCATGAAATGACTGAATCAGTAAGAGTAGAGTAGGTGGACAGCCAGCTTTCTCAAGGACCTGGAAAAGAGATTTTCTGTCCACGTAGTCAAAAGCTTTTGTTAGGTCAACAAAAGCCATGTAAAGGGGTTGCCGCTGCTCTCGTGACTTCTCTTGTAGTTGTCGGACAGCAAATATCATATCAGTGGTTGATCGCTGTGGTCGGAACCTGCACTGCGATTCTGGATATGCATCTTCAGCAATTTCCTGCAAACGTTTCAGTAGAATACGAGCAAGTACTTTGCCAGTGACAGACAGCAATGAAATACCTCGATAATTGTTACAGTCACCACGATCGCCTTTGTTCTTATAAAGAGTGGTGATCGTTGCATCTTTGAAATCTTGTGGTACTTGTTTGGCATGCCAGCATTTCAGAATGAGTTGAAGAAGATGACTGGCTAATGGGATTAGACCCGCTTGTAGCAGCTCACTTGGTATTTCATCTGCACCTGGTGCCTTTCCTTTATTCATACTTTCAATGGTGGATAACACCTCAGCAATGTCAGGTTCATCATCAAGGTGATTATGGATTTGAGATTGAGGGAGGTTTAAGAGAGTCTGACGGCAAGCGTTTCCCTCTGCTCCATATAGCTCGTTGTAGTGCTCTATCCATCTTTTAAGCTTCTCCATCTGATCATCTATAGTAGATCCGTCTTTCTTCTTTAACACACTACAGGTTTGAGATGTGGGTCCTGTTGCAGTCTTGCAAAACCTGTGCCATAGAGACGTGGTTCATCAGCAGGCTTTCCAAACCAGAAGAAAGTGAAATTCCTCTCCTTGATGGTACCTGCACCCGCAAGTCGGGTTTCCTGCAGGGCAGCAATATGCACATTTCGCCTGGAAAGTTCAGTGTCAATGACAGCTGTTTTCCTAGCGCATGTTGTCTCAGGGTCAAGGTCGTTGTCAGTGGGCATTCCGGTCATCATCGTTCGGACGTTCCAGGTAGAAAATAGTAGTTTTGTTGTTTGAGGTGATTGTTTCAAACTAATCAGACCACCTCATCTGATTGTTCGTTGGTGAGTGGAGCACCTTATTGGCCGGGGGCTGCCCAGCTTCAGCGGGCGGTAGCTTCCATGAGGTTTGAGAACCCCTCCCACTCTAGAACAAGGTCCCTGGCACCTGAATGTTCTCACCATCATTTAGACTTATAACCGGTAACTATCTCGTTCTGGGTATTGTTTTCTGTAAGAGTGAGTTACAGGCGCAGGTTTCCTCTGCGCGTGTCGACGATTCAAGTTTGGTCACTATGGACACTGTGAACTTGCCGCCAGGACTTTAAAGCTACCCTGGGTGGTCCTATCACTTGTCAGGGGCTTCTCTCGCCGGAGCTCTCGTAATCAGAGGAAAGGCATAGCCAATACGTCTGCGAGAGTGCCCGGGTGCAGGGGAATGCCAAAAGTAGAAAGCGATGCTCAGTACAATTGCCTTGATGGGATCCCAGCTCCATTTTGTGTACGGCCGTTGACTCCGAAGAGTTCATCCGCCCTTGAAAGCAAGTCTTGCTTTTAATCTTGCCAGGGTGTACACCCACCCTCCTCATTCCCTATACAGGGCCATGGGGGTTCCGGATTAGTCGCCGGAAACTCGACCATGAAACAGGTAGTACTGGGTTACATGGTACCAGTAGCAGGTTTCGCCTGAGATGGATAATCATACATACATGTGCTAATGTACCAACTCACAACTGCAACAAGAAATCACCACTACATCAGCAACCACACTGTAAAAGCTAACAGTACTATTCACTCAATTAAATTGAGTTCACTGCACTCAAATAATACCAAATCTTGAAGTGGTTTGAGTTCTGAAACAGAACTCAAACTGAATGAGTTATAGAACATTTCTAGATCCTAGAATGATAATTGAATAATAATTGTATAGTTAAGTTAATTAATCATCAATTAAGTGATGATCATAAGAACTAGGGGTGTGCAAAAAAAAATCGATTCACATTTGAATCGCGATTCAATCTTTACCGATTCAGAATCGATTCATAGAATTCCAAAAATCGATTCATATATATAGGCTATATTTTTTAATGGCGTGCAGGGGCGGAGTGGCAATCGGGTGAGTCGGGACTTTTACCGGTGGTCTGGTAATGTTTATATGTTTTCGAGGCTGCGAGGGCCGGTCTGATAAATAGTTATTGCAAGTTCTTGCCGCCCGCTGGTCAAACTGTGCAGCCACTCTGCTCAACCCGTAAATAAATGCATTGATCCGCAGATCTTATGTTTGAGTTCTGTAGATCTTTTGCCAAGCGCGTCAGAGGTTACGAGTTCTAAACCGCACTCGTATAGTTTTTTCTCTCTCTCATCAAAACCGAATATGTTCATCACGTTTGTGTGCATTTTATTTTGTGATTTCACCGGAGTCTCCACAACGGCGATAGATTGAAGCGTGCGTCCGAGAGAAGACTGCGCGAGCCACAGAGAACACTGTATCCATGACACTGATCGCAGCGGACACGAGCGCTCAGCTTGATTTCAAAAACAACAGGTCTCTTATTTAATAGCAAACTAAATGAATGCTCTGCTAGTTAACTGGAGATACCCGCAAATTACGCCTATGAACGACTTCACTGGATGTAAACAAATCAATCTAACCATAGATGTTACCGGTGGCTTTTTTAAATCTATTTAAAATATTTTCGCAAGGGTTCTATGAAATTAGTATATATTTTTAGGAAGTTCAATATGCCCAGTCGAGTTCACATTTCAACAGTCAACCTGGTAGCTGAAGTAGGCCTACTCCTTAAACCACATTTAGCATAATTGTTTGTTTGATCTGACTACAGCACTTTAAAGCTAAATGTAAAAGCTATTTATTTAAGTTTTATTTTAAACTTGCACTTTTTAGTTGCAAAAGTTTTTATTTTTGTATGAAGACATATAAAGTAATATCAAACTACATTTAATTTGTTGTGTTTTTCTTTTTAAATTATGTCTACTGCAATCAATCACATAGGAAAAAGTAAACTACATTTATATAGACCTACTGCGAATCGTTTTTGAATTGAAAATCGATTTTGAATCGAATCTCGAGACAAAAAAAAATCGGTATCGAATTGAATCGTGACATTTTCTGAATCGTGCACCCCTAATAAGTACTAGCATTGTTATGACTATCAGATAGTATGAAGGATTTTACAGAAAATGTAATTCATTACTAAAACTACCACAGATATCAAGAATCAGCATATGAATCTCAACAATGGTGACCATTAAAAACTATTCATACTGCAATGCATGCTGGGTACTACCATAATACAAATCCATGGCGCCCAGCATGCATTGCAGCATGAATCATTTTTTTAATGGTCACCATTGTTGAGATTCATATTCTGATTCTTGATGTCTGTGTAAGTCAGCATGACACCATAGAGGTTTTTCAAATCTGATTGTAAAAACACTGGGCCTTACAACAGAATCACAGTTCTTTTATAATGAATAATATAGGTTATATATCACCTATTTAATCAGAAATTATTCTCTAGAAAAGATCAGAGAATCAAGACACCAAATGATGATTCATCATTCCATAAATTATCATCAAAACACAACCACATGCTCATATTTTCTGTTGGCTTTTGTGCCATAACAAATGTGTTTAATAAACACTCAGTTACAGCAGCCAAAGGAAAACCTGGTGTTATAAAGTCAAGGGTCAAATGCCCAACTAAAGCAAACACTGACCACGATCATGGTGTCTTTAACACCAACTCAACTTAATAAAACTCAATAAATCATCTTCATCTAAACCTCTGTTAATTCTCAATAACACCTTCTGTAGACGCATGATAAAACTCAAACTGGTTAGTAATAAGTGAAGCTGGTAATGCTGATTGTGGAGTTGTTCAATCCTCCTCTGCTGAGATTTTGAGAGATTTAAACATATTTTATCTTCAGTTGATTTCATCTAATGTTGTGGTTGGAAGTCAGTTGTAGTTCTTGTGTTTCTCTTTCCTTCAGTGATTCTGCTTGTAAACAGCAGGTGTTCATCACTAATGCTCAATAATCACTTAATTAATCACTTAATTTCTTGACTGCCATATCTACTTTTAGTGAACTCAACTGAAATAATTTCAGAGTACTCATAACTATTGTTTTTTATAAACTTAAATTAATTGAGGCAATCGGTTTCCTCAAATGAAATGAGTATCTTAACTCATTGGATTTGACTTTGTGTGTGATATTGTGAGCTAGCAGGTGCTCTGAGTTCATTTAAAGTTTGTCATTTCACTGTTTTTACTCAAAGTGAAGTTTCAGCTATATACAGTATTAAATGCAGTGTAAAGTTTAATGTTGTTTTAAGAAATATTATTGTTTTAGTGAACTCGATTAAAATAAGTTCAGAGTACTCATAACTATTGTTTTTTATAAACTTAAATGAATTGAGGCAATCGGTTTCCTCAAATGAAATGAGTTAGTTTAACTTGTTGGGTTTTACAGTGTACAATAAAGCAACACACAGCATAACATCAATGTTTCTTGGTCTTCTGCTGGACTGAAACACAGGCTCTACTCTTTAGCACAATGGTGACACACAAAACAGAAACCCTTTAAATCCCAACAGACCATTGAACAATAACAGATCTCATCTGCACCGTCTTGTGCAAAAGCACATAAAATAACAATTCAGTTCAACATTTGCTCCCCGGATCGGTTGGCTTTTTTCTTTTGTTCACTAATAATAGAGTGAGAGTCAATTTTTACAGTAAAATACTGGTACGGTTGCTGTAAATTAATTCACAGTTGATTACTGTCAAAATGCCCACTGATCGTTACATCCTTTCAAGCTTCAAGTTCTGAAATGTACCTGTTCACATGCACTTTTTCAATATTCATTTGCTTCTAATTTTATTTGTTCTTTCCTGTGTTGTTTTAATGTTTTCCCCCTCATGTGCAGAATAATCCTCTGTCAATTTCTTGTTTTGTTCATTCTGGATTCATAGAATCTTTCACATACCAGTGAAGATAAAAAAGACAACTTAAGTTCACAGACTCCTCCCTCCTGTAAACACTGAGAAACTTCTTCCTTGTTCATAAAGAGATTCAACGACACCTCAACATGCAGGTAGCACCTTTCTTTATTGAATATGTTTTATGTAAAACATTTTATGTAAAATGTATAACAGTTTAAGATTTAACAAGCGTTTAATTATAAATGCATGTCTATAATGGGAGTGGCTTTCATTTTGATCTTGCTATTTTTTCATCTCAAAAACAAATGTATGTGTCTGTGTTTGTTTAGTTTTGTGAACTTTAAACATTTGTTGACAGGTATAAACTATATATTTTTTTAAAAGCCTAAAATCGAAAATGTTAAATGAAACAAAAAAAAATCTAATCGTTTCATCGTAAAGATCGTAATTGGGTGTAGGCCTAAGTCGGTTTAATTCAAAACAAATATATTCAGTTAAACATTAAATTATAATTCAGCTTGCATTATGATGCTTTTAGCTGTATATTATACAGTGTGCCATTTCAATCTACACTAATTAAATCTAGTTAAAGAGTGTATGAACCGAAACAAAACACCTGTAGGAATAAAACCTGTTCTACTGGTTCAGTGGAATAAGATGGATCACATGGTGTAGGTTAAAATTACACAAATAGTGAATCAGATAATTTGACTTATAGTGCTTAGTTTGATTTACAATAAAATAGCTTTACAATAAAATACAGTGTCTCAAAATTCAGTTTGAGGAATATGTCATTTCAATTGCAATTTCAGTTTTAATTTCAGCAACAAAGCTGCTCAATACAATGTCAGTAAAATTAAGTTCAGTGTTTTCCGCTACATTCATTCTGTGGTGGCGGACCGCCACACCAAAAATCCTCCCGCCACGGCTGCAGCTTCTCAGTGAAGTCCGATATTGTGTGCACTATTCTGTGTTATAGTTAAGCCCCAATAAATTCAATAAACATTGTAAAGCACCATAAGGTTTTTGTGCACTATATTCCAAGGTTTCTGGAGCCATTCAACAGCTTAAGGCGAGGTAGCCTACCAATGAATATTTAAGTCATTAAGTTAAAGTTAATGGAAACTTAATAATATGAACCAGATTAGTGGATAATTCAGCAGTAAAACTTATTTGTATTGTTGTAAAATACATTCATGAAAAACAAGATTAAAAAAATCAAAAAGATAAAAAAATAAGCTATAGGCTACTATAAAATTAAGAATTTTTTTTAAATGTATAGTGCAGCTGTTTAATGAGGCAGCAACATATGATAGATAGGACAGAACAAGAAAGGCTATTAATAATCTTTCATTGTGCAAAAGTATATGATATGAAAGGCTCTATTACAGTGCGGCACAAAGCACTTATGCGCATCCCGAGCGCAGAATGAGGCGCTTGAAGCAACATGAGTCACAGCGCGACGAGTCCGCATTGAAAAGTTCAAAGCACTAAGGAAAAACATATTGATGCGTAGTGTATTATACAGTATCTATCTATGCAATAGTTTATTCAGCCTTTTCTTTTAACAGTTTTAAATTTCAGTTACTGTGCGTGTGAAGAACAATAGTGTTCTCTACTTCTGTGATGTAATCTAACAGAAACCCGGTAGAAAGTAACATGGTTAAGGTACAGTACACAGTCCAGCAAGATAAAGTCATTTTATGTGAAACCATAGATCTTTATCTACAGATTAAGTATAATAATAACATTGAATCATCTTGGAGAGAGTTTACAGGGTTTCTGCAGGGTTTAGTCAGTCAAATTTAAGACTTTTTAAGACCTTTTTATGACCATTATGATTAAAATTTATGACCTACAGAGTACGAAAAATAACTTCCTTTCAAAAGTCTTTTTTTTTTTAGGACTTTCATTAAAATTAACAAGTTTCATTATTTAAAGGTTCCATTTTCTTAAAGAGTAACAAACTGAAGGCTCCCTTTTCAATAACACAGGAACAATACTTAACAATTATCACGATAATATATCAGTCAATATCGATAATTATCACGATAAATGTCAAATCTTTATTTCTTTGAAGTTTAAAGGCAGATTTTTGCTCCTAACTGAAAGTTGTAGAAACCAGGGTACTCTCTACTGTCAGAACATATGCCAAACAGGTGAACATTTCACAAATGTGACGTAAAACATTCAAACATTTGTAATTTGTCCTTAACAAAATAAATATCCAACTCCTCCCACCTTACATATACCTAAACCTACCCAGCTCCACCCCTGATCCCTAAACCCACCCCTAAACCTACCCAGCTCCACCCCTATGTCTGGATCCGACTCCACCCCCTGGATCTCGTGTACTGCAATGAGGTGCTACTGTCTTAGTTTCTGCATGTGCTAATGGGGGATATTGTTTCAAGTCTTGAAACAGGTTTGTGTTGCCTGACTTTGATGGAATGTATCTTCATGAAATGTATGAAAAACAGTAGTAGCCTAAATACATTAAATATTGTAATTATATTCCATTAGTGCTTAATACATTGTCTACATTAATAATATAATACAATTCAATATGTATATCCCACATTTCATGGTGCAGTTAATATAGGCTAATAGGCGAACATTACAGTAAATCCGTGGTAATTGGGTAATTATGTGAATTTGTAGACGGAAAAGCTTCTGACTGTATCGTTGCGCACAGTATTTCTCCTGTTTGGCAGCGCTGTTTCATCTGCCTTTAAACTGGTTTAAATCACTGAGACATCTGTGTTCTTCGCTGAATTCAAGCGCTTCTCACTGGTAAAGTGGGCATGACTGATACACTGATCAGAGTAAACGCGTATGCTAGTGAGCTCGCGCTGCCGTTTGGACTTTGAGCCGAGTGGATAAACCGTCTGTGAGGCGCGCGCAGTTCAAATGAGTTTCGTTCCGCTTTTGACGCATAAACATTATCGAACATTTATCAAACTCTTGAAATCGTTTTATCGACAAAAAATTATATTGCGATAATAATATCGTTATCGTTATCATTATCATTGAATGCCCAGCCCTAATTTCAGTTAAACTAAGCAGTGACTCACCGACATCAGTTAGCCTACAGTAATAAGCTGAGGAGACTCTTGCGAGTTTGGAGTTTGCGCGAGTTTCTGTGAAAGTCCTTCCGACAAGTCTGTTTCTGCACTGCCGCACGGCCCTGGACCTCTGTGATATAGATTCCTCCTCAGACCGAACTACAACAGGCGAAACGAATGAATGCCGCCACCAGTGCATTTTCGTGGGGAAAAGGCAATGGTAGAACCAATGAATGAACGAGCATATCAATTTAAGACGTGGCTAAATGTAATTTATGACCTTGTATGGAAAATCCGGATGTTTTTATGACTTTTATGGCCTAAAATTCGAATTATTAAATTTAAGACGTTTTATGACTTTTTATGACTCCGCGGAAACCCTGCACATCGTGTTGACTGTCGTAGCCAAACTCGACGCGCTGTTTGATACTGAACAGAGAATGACTGACAGCCGCAGGGGAGGGAAAAGTTTACGTGAACTTGAATTTAACGACTTAAATATTAATTTTACCACACATCATACTATAGAATGGCTTCTGAACACTTAGTACACAAAAACTTTATGGTGCTTTATAATGTTTTGTGCCTTTTGTGGGGCTTGTAACACAGAATAGTGTATATCGGATTTGGATCGGCCTCGTCTGACCGATACCCGATCCGGCAAAGAATGGCAGTATCGGAGCCGATACTGATACTGAGTATCGGATTGCCGCATTCTACAAATAATACTAAAAAAGAAATTCTGAAGATTACAAAATAAACAATACAAACTGTTAAAAGTGAAGCAAAAATACGTTCAGCAGCAAAGATAAATATAGCGTACAAGTGTCAGTTCAGGCAGGCCGCGTGGTCAAGCTCCGCTATCAGCTGATCTGTTCTAAGCACTCATTTCCTTTCAAACAGGGCACCCTATTTAAATGCCTGCTCAGTCTGCCTGCTTGGCTGCTTTCACTGCATTGCTTGCAACCCACCTCCTCCCCTAGCTCCTCCTTTTTGTTTGTTTTGTTTTGATTGTTTATGGTATTATTGACTCAAGTGGTCCTGACTGAATTGGCAATGTAGATTTTACAATAAATGTATGAGAGTGCAGTTAGATACAAGAGAAGTCCTACTGTGAAAGTAATGCAAGTATTAACCTGTAATATAACTTCACCAACAAAAAAAATAAAATAACAATGTGATTATACTGGCTGGGTATACAAACATTTGGGGGGGTGGTTTAACCCTTTTGCATCCTTATGGACATTTTTGTCCTTTTCAGTTTTGTTTTTATCATCACTTTGCCTGTGTTAATGCTAACTGCATAAAATTTGGCACAGGTGTGAATTTTTATTGGAATTTTACTATTTTACCGGCATTTTCTTAAAAAATATTTTTTTGCACTAGCTACACAAAAATACTCCCTCTCAGCGCCTTTTGGACAAAAAATGGCCCCATTGAAACCCATTAAAACTGCAATTTTTAATCTCAGGGTCATTTAACTATAAAATGATGGAATCTTTGTTAAGAGGCTTTCATTCTGTTGGCAAGGCTTCAAATTTTTTATTTTTACTATTTTTTATCAGATGGTGCCCTTTTTTTTAGGTTTGGCCTATAAAACAAATATCGCTTTATTCCTGTTTTGTGCTTCAGCATATTATAGAGCCAATTGGACAAATTTTGCAATGAAATTTGTGTGGGTGTGTTGGTATGGATGTCAGAGTGTGGTTAGTATGTGTGTTATAAAAAAATATGTGTGTGTGTGCATGTGTGTGTTTGTAATATTGAGAGAGAAAAACTCAAACTGCAAATAACAAATCCAATCACTGTGTGCACCAGTGGAGTTTTGCTGGCACCCAATGGGGAAAATCTGTTACTGCGCCCAAACAAACTCTTACCGAAAGCTCATTTTTTGAGATATCATCCTCAAATTTGGAACACAACTTATTTAGATTTATGGCTTTGATTTTCTTGCCGTTTTAGAGTTCAACTTGATTTATAAAATATATATTTTATATAAAATAATTTTCATAAAATTTTCATAAACTTATACCTATATAACTTTTATTTACTTATTATTATTATTTTACTTCAGCAATAATCTGCCAAGGGTCTTCTTTAAAATGATACCAAACTTAAAGCTAGGGTATACGATTTCAAAGATTGTTCATTATTAATATCGTCGTTTAGATGCTGGTTATGGTTATATAGTACAATCCGAACAATATGAATAGAAAAAAGAATGAAAAAAATCCATTCACTCTATTGGCTGTACAGCCGCAGAGAAGTTGACCAATGTAAGCTGTCCGGCCGGACAGCTTACATTGGTCAACTGCTCTCATCCAATCACCAGCTCCGCTTGAAACTCCGCCTGGCACTCGCGTCTCCACCCCACCGCACCCGACCCCGCCCCCCCCTCCTGTGACATGAAATTGCGTGAGAAAGCGTCTCTGGTTACTTACGTAACCTATGTTCTCTGAATAGGGAACGAGACGCTGCGGAAAGCGCAGTGGGATATTCTCTGAATGTGCCGATTGTCTGAAGCCTTATAGAATCACGCCAATTCATTGGCTGATGGCGTCCGCGCAATATGGCTCCGCCCCGACGCTCTTACGTCGCATCATACGTATTCGCGCGCGCGCCATCTGCTCCTCAGATTTCTCTGCCGAAAAGAAACTGTCAGCAGCGCGAGGAGCTTGGCCGCTAACGCAGCGTCTCGTTCCCTATTCAGAGAACATAGGTTACGTAAGTAACCAGAGACGTTCTCTTTCATAGGTTCTCTCAACGCTGCGGAAAGCGCAGTGGGAACGGACTACCAAACTCGCCAAGCTAGAGCGCTTTATAACTGGTAGATAAAAGAGACAACGACCGAAACGAGTTCAAACAGAAAGAACCTGGGAACCCGGGGTCATGTCAAGATCCAAGCTATAGAACCTTACAAAAGTATGCGGAGAGGACCAGCCTGCCGCAACACAAATATCCTCCAAAAGTGCTCCTCTGAAAAGAGCTTGAGAAGATGCTACACTTCTGGTGGAATGTGCTCTAATGTTAAGAGGTGAAGGCAAGCCCTGCACCCCATAAGCCAACGAGATAGCCTCTGTGACCCAGTGAGAAATCCTCTGCTTCGATGCAGCAAGCCCACGGCGGCTAGCACCGAAGCAAACCAGAAGCTGGTTAGATTTCCTCCAACCACCTGAGCGGTCTACATATATCTTAAGAGAACGAACTGGGCAGAGCAAGTTAAGCTCCCTATCTTCCTCAGATGAAAATGGAGGAGAGTGGAAAGCATTAAGGTTAACTACCTGAGAGCGGAAACTTGAGGAAAGAACCTTGGGGACATACCCTGGTCTCGGCCTCAAGGAAACTTTGACCAGGCCAGGGGCAAAGTCCAAGCAGGACTCGCTAACAGAAAGAGCTTGTAAGTCTCCCACCCGCTTTAATGAGGACAAAGCTAACAAAAGAGAAACCTTAAGAGTCAGAATCCTATCCGGAGCTGACTCCAAGGGCTCAAAGGGGGCTTTCGTCAAACCCTCTAGGACAACAGAAAGATCCCATGAGGGGACTCTAGGGGAGCGAGCCGGTTTCAGGCGCTTCACCCCACGCATAAAGGCAGAAACTAACCTTAATTTGCCTAGGGGAATCTCATCCGATTCCCTATGCGCTGCAATAGCCGCGACATAAACTCTGAGAGTGGTAGCGGCTGCTCCAGCCGCAAACTTCTCCTGCAGGAATTCCAGTACTGAACCAGCAGGGCAGTTAACTGGGCTCCTATCATGTGCTAAACACCAAGTCTCAAAAACCTTCCATTTGGAAGAATATAATCTCCTTGTAGAAGGAGCTCTAGCACTCGCAATAGTCTCCTGAACGTCAGTTGGGAGACCAGAGCTTAATGCTAACGGCCTCTGATCGGCCAAACATACAGCTTCCACATGTCTGGGCGAGGATGCCATATCCTGCCCTGTAGCTGGGACAGCAGATCTTCCCTGACCGGGATCCTCCAGGGGGGAGACTCCAGTAGAGGAACTAGCTCCGAAAACCATGGCTGAGATGGCCAGAACGGAGCTACCAGGAGGAGGCGGACTCCGCTCTCTCTCACCCTGGCCAAGACCGCCGGGATCAGTTTGATGGGCGGGAAGGCATAGAGTTTCTGCGTTGGCCAAGGGTAAGCGAACGCATCTATCCCCAATGGGGCCGGGGGACTCAGGGAGAACCAAAGAGGGCATTGGGATGACTCTTGAGATGCAAAGAGGTCCACCTCCGCCTCTCCAAAAACCTTCCAGATTAGAGCCATCGTCTGGCGGTTCAACATCCATTCTCCCGATCGGAGTTTCTGTCTCGACAGAAAATCTGCTGCGAGGTTCAGAACCCCTGGGACATGAACCGCTCTTAGAGATAGGAATCTGCTCTGAGACCACAGGAGAAGGTGACGCGCATGCCTGTCTAGGGTGCGCGACCGAGAACCTCCCTGCCGGTTCACATGAGACACCACTGCCATATTGTCCGTTCTGACAATGACATGGTGACCCTCCAGAAGAGGGAGGAAATGAAGCAGAGCCAGAAAAACGGCCCTTAACTCCAGGCAGTTTATGTGCCAGGAGAGAGCCTCTCCGGTCCAGACCCCACACGCTGGTCTGCCCTCGAAAACCGCTCCCCAGCCGGTGAGAGAGGCATCCGTCGTAATCATCTGGCGACGAGATACCGCACCCATGCTGACCCCTTTCCGGAGAAAAAGAGGGTCCCGCCAAACTGACAGGGCTTGAAAGCAACTGCGCGATACCTTCAGTAGGCGAAGGGTTGACCCGGAGGGTCGAACCCCTGAGAGTTTCACCCACCACATGAAGGGTCTCATGTGGAGTAGGCCCAGCGGTAGCACGGAGGAGGCCGCAGCCATAAGGCCCAGCATCCTGCGGCAGGTGCCCACAGACACATGATGGCCTAGTGAAAAACGAGCCAAGCATGTCGTCAAGCTGGAAATCCGTGCAGGGGCCAAACGGGCCTGCATGAGAACGGAATCCATGTTCACCCCCAAGAAAACGGTGCTTTGAGCCGGAGCAAGAACACTCTTCTCCGAGTTCAACCTCAAACCGAGAGACTGGATATGACTCAGAACGACGTCTCTGTGGTGGGCCACTAGCTCCCTGGATTGGGCTAAAATGAGCCAATCGTCCAGGTAATTTAGAACACGGATGCCCTGGAGCCGCAATGGGGCCAGAGCTGCATCCATGCACTTTGTGAATGTCCTTGGAGCTAGAGATAGGCCGAAGGGAAGGACCCTGTACTGGAACGCCCTTTCTCCAACGGCGAACCTGAGGAATTGCCTGTGTCGCTGTACAACCTGGATGTGAAAATAAGCATCCTTTAGGTCTATCGTCACGAACCAATCCCCTGGCCGAATCTGAGATATGATAGCTTTCAGCGTCAACATCTTGAATTTCCCTTTGTAAAGGGCGAAGTTCAGCCGGCGGAGGTGCAGTATGGGACGCAAACCGCCGCCCTTCTTCGGGACCAGGAAGTAACGGCTGTAAAAGCCCCGTTCGGTTTCCCCTGGAGTAATCTCCTCTATTGCTCCTTTGAGAAGGAGGGAAGAGATTTCCTGCTGCAGTACAGAAGCCTGAGCGGCGCTGTCTACTACAGTAGGAAACACCCCGTTGAAACAGGGGGGATTGCGACAAAACTGAAGAGTGTAGCCGAACCGAATTGTGCGAAGAACCCAGGACGATACCCCTGGTAAGCGTTCCCACTCTGGAAGGAAATGTGACAGAGGAGGAGGGATGTTGTAATGCAGACGACATACCTGAGTAAGGGTGCCGTGTTGACGCTCCTGGGGTAAAGAGGTTGACTGTGCAGGAGGGCCATCGGCGTCCTGGCACGTGATGGGAGGCATCGAGATTGGGGTCATGGTGACCAGGTCCGCCTGCTTCGGAGGAAAACGGAAAGTGTCTCCGAGGATGCGGCCGGTAGTTATAGAGAGCGTGGGGGGTGAGGGGAGAAAGCCGAAAGCGTCTCCTTCCTCCCGCACCAGACTGAGTAGAGAAGGTGAAATATGGCCTGCACTTCGAGACACTCTGAGTGGCGAAGGTGACAGGGCAAGGAAAGGAGAGCTGGGGGGTGGGCAGAAACGCTTGCGCGGTCTGACCCAACCCTGAGGAACCAGAGGAGCTCTCCTTTTCCTGACCGGAGGGTCAGGAACGGCTCTGCGCCGCCGGAGCAGTCGGTTTGTCGGACCGCTTCAACTGGAGGCGCTTGTGAGGCCGTTGACGGGGAAACGGGCGACCGCGGGCTCCCCAAACCGTGGCAGGTGGGGGATGCCCTGGTTCGCTTCTTCTGGAAGAGAACTCCGGTCTATGAGAGGGACGTTCTCTGGGTCGCACCGGGGGGGGAGCAGAAGGTTCCCTAGCCCTCCTGGGCATGAACTGTCTGAACGCGGCCGATTGGGATTTGGAGGAGCGGAATTTCTCAACCACTGTGTTGACCGCCTCACCAAACAAACCTGTTTGAGAAATGGGGGCGTCCAAGAGGAAAACCTTCTCTTTATCACGGATCTCCGTGAGATTAAGCCACAAGTGGCGCTCCACCGCAACAGAACCAGCCATAGAGCGACCTATAGCACGTGCGGTATGCTTGGTGGCTCTTAAGGCTAAATCTGTAGCCTTACGAAGCTCCTTGACCGCTTCAGGGGTCACACCGTCGCCCTCGTCCATTTCCTTCAGGACGTCCGCCTGGTAGGCCTGAAGAATGGCCATAGTGTGCAGGGTCATGCCTGCCTGCCCAGCCGCCATGTAGGATTTCCCAATGAGAGAGGAAGTAGTCCTACATGCTTTAGAAGGGAGAAGGGGGCGCGACTTCCAGGACGGCGCAGACGACGGAGC
Source organism: Semotilus atromaculatus (assembly GCA_031834385.1). Lineage (NCBI taxonomy): Eukaryota > Metazoa > Chordata > Actinopteri > Cypriniformes > Leuciscidae > Semotilus > Semotilus atromaculatus. The sequence goes on along the minus strand of JAULUF010000005.1, from coordinate 5,565,084 downwards.
AAGATGGTCGGCTAAAGTTTCCTCAATCGCCGGAATGGCGGAATAGCCCTGTTCCACAGAACCTACCAGGTTGGTGAAATCAGCAGCAGCCGCATTAGTGAGGCGCGAAGAGAAAGGCTGCTTCCAGGATCTGGAGATCTCATGATGCAGATCACTGAAAAATGGCAGCTTCCTCCGTTGAGGCCTAGAATTAGGGCCACTGAGAAGCCTTTCGTCGAGTTTCGACGACTGAGACTCACGTGGCTCGTCGGGCCAATCAATAGTGAGCTTCTCCGTAGCGCGCGAAAGCACGTCAACGAGCTCCGCGTAGGCCGCAGTAGGCCGCGCTTCCTGGCCGCTCGGCGGAATAACCTCGTCGGCGAGAGTAGGCCCGAAATCCTCGGAGTCGGAAGCCTCGGTAAAAAGTATATCCTCCAGCCCGAAAGAAACCGCGTCGCGTGCTCCCGGGCTGGGGCGCAAATAATCGTGTGAAAATTCGACTGGCATGCCTCGCGCGTGCCGAGGGGAGGGAGGGAGAGAAAGAGCGGGGCTCGTCTGCTCGAACTCCGCATCCTCAAGCTCTACATCCGAACCCCAGGTCGCGGATCCTCGAGAGGCCTCGGGAGCGCGACAGGGGGAGACGAATGATTCCCTCTCAAAGACCGCGAGCCGCAATTTGAGGGTTTTGAGCAACAAATTTTCACAGAATTTGCATTTAGATGATCCTATAACTGCCTCACGCGCATGTGAAAAACCCAAACATTTAACGCACTTACTGTGTGGGTCGTCGTTAGCGATGTAACGAGCACATGGCGGAGTACAGCGTCTGTAATCCATGGCAGCTTCACCGTAAGGAGAAACAGAGTTCCGCTTAAACAGTCGCAGAAGCGCCGAGAATAATCCTAGATGTAATTGTAGCTCAGAAAAATCACGAGCGAAGGGCAAACGTGACCGCTTCGTTCTGAAGGCAGAGAAATCTGAGGAGCAGATGGCGCGCGCGCGAATACGTATGATGCGACGTAAGAGCGTCGGGGCGGAGCCATATTGCGCGGACGCCATCAGCCAATGAATTGGCGTGATTCTATAAGGCTTCAGACAATCGGCACATTCAGAGAATATCCCACTGCGCTTTCCGCAGCGTTGAGAGAACCTATGAAAGAGAACAGCTGACAGTCTATGGTAGCTAGCTAAGTAGCATCAGATCCAAAATGGATAAAAAAAATAAACGACACCAGCAAGCGGCCCCTGCTTGCTCCTAGTGTAAAGTTTGGACAAAAGAGAAAGTCTGTAGGGGAAAGAGCAGAGATCAAATCTGATTGAGCAGAGATAAAAATTTATCGTTGGAGGAAGCTTCTGGGAGATCTGGGACTGAAAACCGACGCGGACACGGCTGACTTTTGTTGAGCAGGTAACGTTAAACATTTATTTATACTTTTATGGTGTGACGTGTTACATTAATAGCTTTTTATCAGTCTGACAACATGCTCATGCTGCCGGTCGGCATTGGAATGTTAGCCGTTTAGCATCGCCTATCACATATGAAGTGTCATTAGCGAGGTCATTAGATTGAAGCGACTAAGCAATGTTGTGAAAGTAAATGACGTCAATTAGTCATAATTGTAAGTGTTAGTTACTTCAAGGCTTTATGTGTTCACTGCTTTGTTACTACCGGTGATCACAGCTTGACAGTGACGTTGTTCAGTTCGTTTCCCGGTGGGACGGATCAGGTAGCACAGAGGGGAGGGGTGTGTGTGTGGAGGGGCGGGATGAGTTTAAAAAAAATTCCCAACCGTCTCAGGCTTTCTCGACCTATTTTCAAAATCGTATACCCTAGCTTTAAGTCTGTGCTCCAAAGCTTCATATTTTTATGACAGTTTTTTGGACATTGTTGTCCTCTATGTACCTATGTGTAACTTTTTTTTAATTGATGCACAAGGGTTAATTTCAAGGGGGAGTTTAGAATTTTTTTTTTTTTAATTAGGCTACATTTATCGGTTTCACTTTATTTGGATGGTCTCTTTAACACATTCTGTTGACTAGAAGTAATGTTGCTCCTACATGTCTACTAGCTCTCATTAGAGTGTTAGTAGAGTATTAAAAGACTGGTAGGGTTGTGTAGTAGTAGTTGCAAAATTTCTTATAGTCAGTAGAGTGTCTGTTGGAGGACCACCACAATAAAGTATTTGCAGATATTAAGTAAACAGTCTACTAATACTCTAATGAGAGTTAGTTGACATACAGTTGCAAAGTTACTTATAGTCAACAGCACGTTCAAAAGGGACCATCAAAATAAAGTGTTACCCATTTATCTCCTAAATGTATACTCACTCATTGCATTTTAACAATGGGGTAATTTTGTTCTTAAAGGGGTCATATAATGCCATTTTCGTACAAGCTAATATAATTCTTTAGGGTCTAAATTAAAAGTTTGTAATATACTTTAATTAAAAATTCTCATTAGTATTGTAAGAAAACACTTATTTTACCTGGTCAAATACAGCTCTGTTTTCAGCACGGCGTTTCAGTGCATGTGCCTTTAAATGATAATGAGCTTCACTCACCCCGCCCCTCTGTTCCACAGTCTATGCTCTGTTCTGTGCGTACATGTTTGTAACACAATAACCATAACGCGTTGTTCATTATAAACGTGGGATTATGAATTATATTCAGAACGTCGTACATAGAAAACATGCCATAATGTACCCTGAGAGTAAACATTAGCCGCATTCATTGTGAAGCTAGCGATTTGCAAAGATTAATATAAATATTAATATAAAGGTTAATAAAACATTACACTCACTTCAGTTCTTCTCGAGGTGCAGGAACACGAATAGTTGGTATCGATTCCTTTTTTCAGGAGCAGCTTCATAGCAAAACCAGCTTTATACCTCCTCGAAAGCAGTCTGGAAAATGATTCGCGCAAACATGAAAGCATTGACGTTGATCGTGGGGAATATTCCCTTCGAAAACAAACTCAGCCACTGCGTCTTCAGCGGTTCGGATTTAGGAACATTAAAATGACTGTTGTGTTCCTTATTGCACCCAAGAACAGAACACCACAATCGCTTAGACTCCATTCTGCTCAGTGACAGTGCTCCAGTGTACATTTCGGCACAACACCGGTCCGCGCGTGCATGATTGACAGCTCACTCACGAGCGAGGGCGGGTCTGTGTTGAAACGCTACTGTCAATCAACAATCGTGGGAGGGGCGTGCAAGCTTGTGACGTCATAGGCTCGAACGGCTCGATTTGAGGCAGGGGAAAACATATAAGGAGATTAAAACAAAACCACTGGATGGATTTTTATCATTATATGATGGTTGTGTACAGACACTGCCAACACACATTTCAGTACAATCAACTTGTAAAAGTGCATGTACCATTATATGACCCCTTTAAGAATTTACGCAACACAAGGAAGCTTGATTTCAATCTTTGAATTAAAATTTAAAAAATACAAATAAATACAATAGAATAAAGATACCTATAAAGAGAAAAAAAAGAGAAAAGTTTTTGCTTAGGTCTGACACTAGTATTCAGAAATAGTACTACAGAGACTGAATAATTAAAGTAATCAAATGTAAAATAACACTGGGTAGTATTTTAGTCCTGAGTAAATTAAATACATAGGCTATTAATACTGATTCCTTAAAATGAAAGCTATGTTTTGACAACCAAATTAATGACAGACTATATGACTGCTGTCACTGTAAGAGCTAGTGCACAGATCCTGTAGCCAGTAGCCACCAACATTATTCGGTCACGTGCGATAGGCTATATATATATATCGGTATACTTATAAGACATAACCGACTGTTTTGAGGATACTCACCAAGACCGAAATTGACATAATTGACTGTTAAAGCGATATAATCCACGAAAAATAACTTTTGTTACCCACGAGCTGTTTGTGAGGCGCTTGTATGTGTGCAGAAAAAAACATCTCTCAGACAGCGCCCAAGTAGCCTACCGAATAGTTTAAGATCGCGTGAATGTTTAAACTGGAAAGACTTAAAAAGACGTGCAAATTAGGGCTGTGCGATTAATCGAAATCGTTATAAAATCGCGATTTGAGCATGCGGGATTTCGAAATCGCTTCATAGCATGATTTTCCATATTCTCGAGAAAAGGGGTTTTCCCATTGCCAACAGTGCAGACACTTCACAGTTTAAACACAATACTAGTTAAACACAATCTTAGCCTCAAACATAGAGTATGCGGTGACATGTTAATAAATCAAAAAGCAACGCCTCTGCCCATTTTCGAAGACAAGAGGTTGTAACATTAAATCAGAGCGCAAAGGCATTTAAATTTCTGTGCTCCTAGTGAAAAAAGTTAGTCTGGAGCCCTGCTATGGGCGTGGTTTTGACCGAGCGCTTGACGTCACCCATAGGAATATAGGGGAGTGCGGCGCGACAGAAGTGTCGCATGGACAAGTGGATCCGCACCCTCAGTGTGCAATCAGACGCCCGACCAGGCGTTTGTGAACACTTTGGCTTGCCATAGCGGATAGTCTATTTTTGCTGTGCTGCTCACGCTCAAGTGAAAGCACACTTTTGATGGACAATATAAATTATTTCACACAAAAAGTGCCCAAAACGCACAGAATTTGCATGTCTAGTGTGTTTTAACAAGAACAGTATGTCAGAAAATAAAATAAGACTCACAAATTTTATATAAAATGTACCCATTAAGCTTGTTTTTAATTATTCAGTTTGGGCTTTGAACAAACTTCATGTCTATCAAGGTTATGACCAACTTCTAAAAACAAATTTAACAAAAGTCTTTGTAAAGAAATGCTTGCTTATATGTAGCCTGGGAGCCGGTGTTGTGACGCTGTACAAACGCTTCCAGTGTGAATACTCGCGCGCGTCTGCAGCGACGATGTAGTTGCGCTGACGCGCTGCTCTCGCGCCGCTCATGCTTGCGGTGTGAAACGGCCGTCAGGGAACTGGTTACGTCAGTAACCAAGTAAGTTCCCTTTCGAGAGGTCTCTCGTATTGCGTAAACTTCGTGTTCCCCGCAGTTATGGGGTAGCGACTGCAGCATTCGCAGTTCATGGAACTCGTCTCCTTACAGCACTACCCCAACCAGCTGAACTCTCGGGGTTCGACCTGATACAAACCTCTCACTCTGAATCATCATCCGACTGTGACACTGTACTAGTTCTGCAACATTTCAAATAGCTCGCGGTTAAGTTTGTATCATGGTTTTAGGTTCACGGTTTCGGTATGATTCGGTATGTGCTATGTTCAGGGAAAAAAAGACTGCTGTCAAATAAAATAAAGAAACAAATAATCTAACCACAAGCAAAAGCTCAAATAAATACAATAGAGCAAAGATACTAATAAAATAAACTATGCTTTTCATGTAGGTCTAACATTAGTTTTCAGTTACAGAAATTGAATAAAATAATCAAGTGTAAAACAACATTGCATATTTGACTGTATAAATTAAAGATTAATCCTTAAAGTTACAAAAGCTATTAAATTCAAAGCTGATTCAGTAGGCCTACACCGATACTGTGAGTGTCTTTCTTGACCATATAAGTTCACTTAAGGCATAACAGACTGTCTGCTAGCTAGGATACTCATCCAGACGGACATGTTGACATACTTTTTGTGTGAATTTGTCCAATCAAGTGCAAGACTTGAAAGAGAACTCAATATTTGCGCGCTGTCTGAGATGAGTAGCCTACACACACACAGACACACACGTGGCGCGCGCGCGCACACACACACACACGCGCGGACGCCCGCACAAATCTTCAAGATGCGAGTTCTCTTTCGCGTCTTGAATGTTTACAATGGCAAATTTTAAATGAGTTTAGTTTAAACACCGATGGTAACGTCTACAGTTCAGGTCTCGCCTTTTTATTTATTTATTATTATCTCTGTTGTAATGTATTATTTTGGAAGCCAGCAAGTGAATTTAACACTAGCCGCAGTTCGGAAGAACGAGTCAATAGTTTGCTCATTGCTCAGACGCACATCAGGTTGTGATATTTGTCTCCGTCTCCTTCCCACAGATGTTTAAACGCGCGCTCGATTATCTCTAGGAACCTCCCCCTCCACACATTAGCCACTTACAGTGGCCATTCCCTATTATTCTCACACTCATTGGCCTGCCATACATTCCGGATTCATTGATAAACCCCTTTCACGTTTAACGTGTAAAAAAAAAAAAAAAAAAAAAAAAAAAAGGACAAATTTACTGGTCGCACATTCTCAAATTTTGATCGCAAAATGCGACCATTTGGTCGCAGTCTGGAGCCCTGCATAGCGGGAACGCCCATCAACGTACAAACGTGGGGAGGCATCACGACACCACGCGACAGTCGTGTCGCAAAAGTGGATCTCTACCGTCACGCGCTGCTCCTGCTCGCGGTGTGAACGCACTCATTGATTAACATGCATGCCAAAAAATAAAAATACGCGCTGCTCACGCGCCGCTGACGCTTGCGGTGTGAAACGGCCGACCCGTGAGATGAGGGAACGAAGTATTGCGCTCATCTGTGTCTAGCTACACTGCGTTTTAAAGTTTTTGCTTCAGTATTCTCGAATAAATAAATGGGTTTTCCCCTTTATAAAGCTCTAATTGATTTCCTTTGGAAATATGTTTCAAATTCACACAGAATGCATTAAAACTGTAAAGCATGTCTTTTTTTTTTTTTTCTAAATCGTTATTAAAATCGAAATCAAAAAAAAAAAAAAAAAGAAATCGTAATTTTTTTTTTGTTGCCAATATCGCACAGCCCTAGTGCAAATGGTAAATTTTAGTTACTCATGATGCAATGCTGGCCCGATTATGCAAGTGACAATTCCCGACTCCCGAATGTATTATCGCCGCCTGCAGCGCGCTTAACGATTGCCTTGTGCAGCCCATCTTGAGAGACGAGAGAGAGAAGACGCAACACCGCTGAATCACTCGCACTGTTTGTGAAATTGCGTCTCGCAGAAAGTTTTAAAATGACTGATTTGATTTTATAATCTGTGTGGATTCATTTACTAATACAACCTACATGCTAAATCAATGTTTGCGGTAATTTCCCGCATTATAAGTGGGAGACCTGCGGGAATGATTAAAATTATGCTCAATACCCGCAATCCCGCGCCGAAATTCGATCCCTGATATTTCCTGTGTTGAAAAAAACTAACAGATTAAACACTTGCTATAGACTGTGTAGACTGTGCTAATACAGGGAACAAAGTATAACTATTGCAATGCAATGAAAGAGTAGTTTGATTTCTAACATTATTCTCTCAACAGACATTTACATCAATAGTCTGGCGTTATAATTGATTTGCTTTTGGTGTACTGTGGAGTGGGTAAAAAAACCTGTTTTTAAATGGCAGGCTAGCAGTTACCGTTGACTCGTGCTAGCCTAGCACCGACGAACTATGCAACTGGAACGACTGGATGAAATTTTTTTACAACTGTCTACACTGATAAATAACACTAAGGCTAACTTGCAAATGAGGCGCGATGTCCAAAGTTTTTAAGCCATGTTTTAAGATAGAAAGTTAGTGATCATTAATATTTAAAGGACAATCGCAGGGTGACAGGGTGACAATGACAGGGTGGTTTCATGAACTTTTGAAAGAGTTCTAAGTAGGACTGGGCTATAAATCGCTTTTATCGATTAACTCGAATGTGTAGTTTACGTCGATTTGTTAGAATTTTTAAATCGGTTACACACAGATACACAAACAACATGGCAAATGAACAAGACTGCAGCAGCACAAGCACACCCGCCAAAAACATTTACAAACTGAATCCGCAAGGGCTGCCAACTCTCACGTGAGACTCGCGCAATTGTAATTTTTTACACGCTCTCACGACACACATCCATTTTCTCACGCAGAGAAAAAAATCGCGAAGCAAAGGGGACACTGACACCAACAGACAAGACAGAGAAGGTTACTATTATTATGAAACAAATTCCCAGCTCTCAGATTTTGTCAATTTAATTACAAAATTCAAACAATAAACACCAGTTTAGCGCTTGTAAATGTGACGTGGCAGATCACTGACACATATCTCAGTTCAAACGGTACGTGAACCGATCATCTGTTACTCTTTACTAGCCTACTAGTTAATAGTAAATAAATACAAATATAGGTCATTTGAAAGATACAGTTCAACTTACCGCAATATAAAAAAAAAAAAAAAAGAAAACGATCGATCAGTGTTTTTCAACCGCGGAAAGAGGTCCATAAAACAGCTGGAGAACAATGTCACGTAACGTTACATTTACCTCAGGAAAGCCATTTAAGCATATAGTTGGACTTAAAAGTTGCTTTAGAGAGGAGTATTTTGCTAAATATAATAACTATATTACATATTTATTATATTTTACCTATATCATTAAAATATTATAACGTTGTTATTATAAAAAATGCATATTTAATTTGAGATGTTATTTGCCTTATAATAATAATAGGCTACCAGCTGACAGGGCTCTGTATGTTAAAGGTTGTATCAGTAATTTCAGGCCCAAAAAAGGCCGAAACATAAATGATCACATTCATCTAATCTTTCCTAACGATCCGCTAGCTGCCCACCCCTGAAATGACTGATACAACCATTAACAGAATTAGGTGAGATTTCTTTTTTTTTTTTTGACATAGCACATTAACGTATCTACTGTAGCCTACCTAATATTTATCCAAAGAAAACGATATTGAATCAAGATCAGAATCAAATCACAAGAATTGAATTGAAATTGTGAAATTTGTGTCAAGCTATAATACAAACAGTAGCATACCAGTCATTGTACCATGTAAACATTGTGTTGTCACTAAACTTAAATAAAATTCTGTTTAGTTACCAAATGTTCACACAATCACAATACACTTATTGTGATGTAAGTTTTTATTTACATTTTTTTTGTTGAGAAAATCAAAACAAAATTGAATTAAAACTTGTTTTGAAAAATGTCTTTGTCATCTGCAGATTGATTTTAAGTAGGGGGGAAAAATATATTTAAATCGTAAATCAAAACTGTCCCATGTTCCAAGGATGTTCTTTTAAAATGGCACAAAAAAAAACAAACAAAAAAATGTTTTATTCATTTGTAGTTATGTTCTACCAACATTATGAGATAAAAAAAAAAACTTCTACAAACAATTTATAAATGTTTTTGTGTTAACTTTTTGAGAACATTATTAACGACCAGATAACTGCATTAATGTTCTATTAATGGAAGAACATTTGCCATAATTTGAAAGAAACTTTGCAGAATGTTAGAAAGTTCTCTGTTGTCTGGGATGCTAAAAAGTGAGACTAACATAAGAGTTAAGGTTAAAAGTGAAATCCACAAAATGCAATCTACTGTCAAATGAAAAGTTAAGACTAGAGTGATATTTAATAACCAAATTAAAGTAAATAAAATGTTTATTTCTTCAGCAGGCAGAAAACAAGCACTGTGCAACATCAGAAATCACTACAGATCAACATCTACAACAGGAAGTGTTGGCTAAAAAAATGAATCTATTTCACAGACTTCATCTTGAAGGCAGACAGCACAATAAACTGAGAGCTACAGATAATCTTCAGTTAACTGCACATTCATTACAGTCCCATGAGTCTTGTGCTGAAGAGGAGCTGATTCAGACTTTTATTCAAAAACTACTGATGATGAATTACAGAGCAAGATACATTAAATCTAAAGAGACCAATGAGGAAAGTAACAATGTACAAGGCAGCAATGATTTATTTAGACAAGATTCTGAGGATTTTTTTTCAAATGTATGGACAGTGTCTAATGAAGAAATACGTAAATCTGAGCAAATTCACCCAATGGATGTTCAGATGGCTGTGTTTCATTGTGCTGATGGTTTCCTGAAGCAGCTGATGGTCACTAAACTGTCCCAGTGTCAGTACGCTCTGCCTCTGCTTGTTCCTGATCCATTCATACAACAGATTGAGTTTCCTCTCTGGACATTCAGACAAATCAACAAGAGCTGGAAGATGAGAAACACCAACAATGAGATCAACAGTCAAACCCATCCGGTCTACAAGGCAGAAACTCCAATGGTATCTTTCTTCAGGTTTGGCTCTGTGTCTTCATCCAAGTCTCAGCTGATGAACAGTCTGATCAATGAGAAACACAACACGTTCTTCCACAGGAACTGCCCAGGCAGCAGTAGAACCAGAGTCCTGATGGATGGAGTGGTGGAGATCGCCTGGTTCTGCCCCTTTGGATCATATGATGATAAATTCACGGACTGTGTTGCGTTCTGTAATCTACATGGTGATGCAGGAGACCATGAGAAACAGCTCCAGATCCTCAGTGAAATGGCCTCAGTCAATGTTGTTTTTCTACCACGACTGGACAGGAATGACAAAAGTGCAGAAATAATCCAAAACCTGTACAAGAACAGAAAGCCACTCATTTGTCTTTTTACAGAAGAAGAATCTGCAGTAAATGAGATGAAAAAAGGGAAATTCAAAATAGGTTTGAAAGACAGAAATCAGTCAGAAGTATCTGAAGAACTCAGAAGAACTATAAATGATTGTCTCTCAGAATCAACTTTCACTTTCAGACTTGAAGATTTGTCCAAACACTCAGACGTCAGAGTAGATGAGGAAGATGATGAAGACTGCAGGAGAGGAAGAGAAGCAGCACAACAGATGATGAGTTTACTGGAGAAGAAAGATCTGACAGAAATCAAAGAATCATTTCTGCCTCATCAGGGGAAACTGTGGCATCAGTGGAGTCAGAAGAACAAAGAACTACATCGACCTCGAGCAAATGAGACAGAAATGGACATCAGTAGAAAGAAAACAGAGATGAAGAATATCCGTGAACAGCAACATGAATCTGACATCAGTGAGTTTATGAAGTTCTTCATTAAGGAAATGAACACAGACACTGGAGATAAGATCTATTTCATTAAATGGCTAGGAATATGCCTGGATGAATATATCTCAGCTGACCTTTCTGGTCTACATCATAAGTGTAATGAAAAATGGTCAATGGTCTTAAAAATGAAAGAGAATCAAGATGAATCTGAACAACTGACAGCTGAACAAACTGAACTTGAGAGAATGTCTGAGGATCTTCAAGCTGCAACATTTGGTTTGGAGCACATCATGAGGGAGATCGGTCAGATCTATGAATCATGTTCATCTGTGAAGAAGAACAAGAAAGATCTGCAGTTTCACTTCTCTTCTCTCCCGAGTCTCGCAGCAGAGATGATGATCTCTGGATTTCCACTGGAGCTGATGGATGGAGATGCTGCTCATGTTCCTCTGATCTGGATCTCTGCTGTTCTAGATAAACTCATCCAGAAACTGGGAGACCAGAGAGTCTTTGTTCTGTCAGTTTTAGGGATTCAGAGCTCTGGGAAATCCACCATGCTGAATGCCATGTTTGGACTCCAGTTTGCCGTCAGTGCTGGCAGGTGCACCAGAGGAGCTTTCATGCAGCTGGTCAGAGTCTCAGACGAGATGAAAACACAGATTAACTTTGACTATATTCTGGTTGTTGATACTGAGGGTCTTCGTGCGCTAGAACTGGCTGGAAGATCAACAAGACATCATGACAATGAATTGGCCACATTTGTTGTTGGTCTTGCTAATTTAACCTTGATCAATATCTTTGGAGAAAACCCAACTGAGATGCAGGACATTCTTCACATTGTTGTTCAGGCCTTCCTGAGGATGAAGAAGGTCAGACTGTCTCCCAGGTGTGTGTTTGTGCATCAGAATGTCTCAGACGTCACAGCTGGAGAGAAAAACATGGAGGGAAGACGACGACTGCTGCAGACACTGGATAAGATGACAAAACTTGCTGCTGAAGAGGAAGACTATGATGCTGAATGTTTCAGTGATGTCATTGACTTTGATGTTCAGAATGATGTGAAGTATTTTGCTCAGCTCTGGGAGGGAAACCCACCGATGGCACCACCAAACCCAAAGTACTGTCAGAATATTCAAGAACTAAAGAAAACTATTATGTCTCATGCCTCAAAATCACATGGAATGATGCAAATAGACTTAAAAGATCGTATTAAAGATCTCTGGGAGGCTTTACTGAAGGAACGATTCGTCTTCAACTTCAAAAATTCTCTGGAGATTTCAGCCTACAGGAAACTGGAGACTGAATACAGCAAGTGGTCCTGGAGTCTCCACAGTGCCATTATGGAAACTGAGAACAAACTACACATCCAAATAGAAAATGAAGCAATACATGAGGTTGAAGAAACTGATCTTCAAAAAGAACTGAAGACGACAAGCGAAGAAGTGGAGAAATCAATGTCTGAATTCTTTGACAAAGACACAGATGCAGAAATACTGATTCAATGGAAAACATCATTTGAAATCAAAATCAAAGATGTTCAGGAAAACATTGTGAGAGAAACAAAAAAGAAATTAAATGATATTCTTCAACAGCGAGACCTGAAGAAAAAGATTGATGCTGAGAGAACAAATCATAAAAACTCTCTTTATGAAAAGAGCAAAGAACTTCCCTTAAAACTCAAAGACAAAATAAATGATAAAGAAACACTTAGGAAAGAGTTTGAATTGTTTTGGGACCAGAGTGTGAATAGGATTGTCTCAAACACTCCTCCAATCAAAGACATTGACATAATGAGAGATGTGAGAGAGATCCTCAGTGACGTCTATAAAAGTGCTCCAGTAGATCACATTAAAGAGAACAGTGAGTACACCAAGATTTTCACTGTGTCGAGTTATTGTGAATATATTCATTTCAAAAAGTCCACAAAAAAGGGGGTTAGAGAGGCTATAAAAGGTACTTACAGAAAAGTTAAAAAAACATTTGGATACAGTCGAACTCTGTCTCCAGAGAAGGAAGCTGAAATCAAGTCATTAATCACAGATGTTGAACAGCAGACAGACAAGATGATTCAGTCATTTAACATTTCAAAGATGGGCTACAACATCAGCTGTATTCAACAAATCACAGGTTACATCAAGAATAGAGTAACAGAACATCAGAAAGGAGTGAAATATGAGTTCAAGAAAGAATTCTTTATTGATTTGGTTCTTTCCATCTGCAAGAGAGCAAACAAGAGGATCATTGACCAACACAGACTGTTTAAGGAAGCCAATGATCCTGCAATATATGTTGAGAAGAAGAAAGAAGAGTACTATAGTATTTTCCAGAAATACTGTCATGAAGCAACATCAGCTCCCATTTTTGGAGAGATTATCTGTCAGAAACTTAAAGAGCCCATTGAGGAGAGTGTCTACAAGAAGACTGCCAGAGATCTGGCAGGTGAATTGATGAAAAACTGTGAATCACTGAATGGAAACAGATCAAAACTGGAGAAACACATCCTGAAGACACTGGCAGAAGAGGAGGATTTTGACAAATACATGAACTATGTAGATAATCCCAGAGATCACTTCAAGAGTTTCATCAGAGATGAAGTCAGTCGGTACATCACTGATAAGTTCAGTGTCACTGTTTTCAAGATGAAGAAGAACTTTAAACTCCTGCAGCAGAAAATCATGAAGGCAGCACATAAATCTACTGAACATGTTCAAGTAAACAGAGGAGATGTTGGTTTGTGGTTGAAGAGTTTCACACAGCAGCTCTCAGGTGTGCTGATCTTCTCTGAAAAAGACCTCAGTGGAGTGAAATATGATGATGTTGACGATTTCAACCTCCTAGAAGATGTGATGAGAAAAGAACTTCCTACTATAATTTCTGACATCATCAGTAGATTCAACACAGAGACATTTCCAGTAAAGTTGGACAGTAGGTTCAGGCCAGATGAGCTTCTGATTGAACACTTCTGTCAGTGCTGTTGGGTTCAGTGTCCGTTCTGTGGAGTGACCTGCACCAACAGCATAGAAAACCATCATGGAGAACACAGTGTTCCTTTTCATCGTAGTATTGGACTGAATGGAATATATTACCATAATACATCTAACTTGTCTACTCATATCTGCACATCAGCAGTAGGAAACAGCAATCTATATCTTCCCAATGATTCAGATGAATTTCTCTGTAGAGATTACAGAACAGCAGGAGTTTATGCAGATTGGAGCATCACCTCTGATCTCTCTGAACTGCCCTACTGGAAGTGGTTTGTGTGCAGATTCCAGAAAGATCTGGAAGAATACCACAAGAAAACATTTGAGGGGGAAGGAGAGATTCCAAATGAATGGAGAAAATACTCAAAACAAGAAGTTATTGAGAGCTTGGATGAATACATGTAAATCGAACAAGTAAAATAAGTTTCTTATGTTTTTTTGACTCACAGAACACTTTGAAATGAGTATCTGTTCATCGCTTCAGTGAGTCTGAAATCATATTAAACCTCAGTTCACAGAATACCTATAAAAAGTATATTCCTTACATTAGTATCTGTGAAGCGATCTCGACTTAAATGCTCTGTTTTTTCAGTATCCTCTTATTTTTGTTAGATTTCATGTTATTTTAGATTTAGGTTAGTATTTTATGTGCCAAAGTTAATGGTTTAAATTAAGTTCTTAGGAGAAACACTAAAGTCAATGAAGTCAAGGGTACTTAGGGCTCACTCAAAGAGTATGTGAACTTGTGATTTAAGATTACTTAAATATGTGTGGCACCCCTAATTGTACAACTGACTACGCCACCCCTTGAGCTAAACTAGTTAGTGCAAGTGTCAGAGCAAGGGGAACTCTACCCCAATAAAATGTACAAACACAGGTTCTTAGAAAAGTAAAAAAATACAATCTTTATTTAGGAATGATTGAAGGCTGGTCTAAAAAAAAAAAGAATAAATCAAACAAATAAACATATAACCAGGGAATACCAAGCCATCCGCACGGGAGCCAGTAAAGCGGTTGAGAAAACACTAAGGGAAGGCTAAGTTCGCACTACCACCGGTGAACAAAGACAGACCTCATTTGAAGTAATACACACTAGAGTTCAATGTCTACACACTGCACACTCACAGCACTCTAATAAATATGGTTAAAAGGCATTAAGGTTCACACTACACGGCACTGCAAACTTCTTCGTTAAACAAGAGAAGAAAGGGAAAAAAAGGGGAACTCGCTTTCCAGTAGGGGTGGTTAATCTGTCTGATTTCCCGATTCGATTCGATTACGATTATTGAAGTCCCGATTCGATTACAGTCGATTTTCGATTATTAACGATTCTCGATTAGCGATTATTGATTTTCCATTTCACAACAGTTAACGAAAATACACTACAAAGTGATTGCAGTATTAAAAAAAGTCAGCTCCTGAATTACTTAACTCTTTTATTGAGTAAAAACAACTCAAAGCACTTTCTGTGTCGTGTAGTTATAACTTCAGAATTATTTGTATGTAACTTATGTTCTGTAGAACACAGAAATGAATACATCACATTGTGTTGTGACTCATCAAGTTGAACTAAACAATAACAAATAAATGAAAGGCTTATTTCCTTTAGGAAGTAGGTCAGAACCAACATACTGTAGAAATTGGACAATTTTCTTCTAGAAAGACAAGGTGTTGTTCAGGTGGAGGAAGACTGCAGGTTGCAGTCGAAACATGTCAAGGTAAAGAAAACGTTTTTTCTCCACCTGAACACCTTGTCTTTCTAGAAGAAAATTGTCCAATTTAATCATTAAGATTACATTTTTGAACAACTTACTGTAGCTTCAGCTTATATACTGTACTGTAGAACACAGTGACAAAATGCAACACACTAACTTGTGAGTAATCAAGTTGTACTAAGTTGAGGCGATCGAACTGAGAGAGAGAGAGAGAGAGACGCGGGCGCGATCAAACTCTGTGTGTGTGTGTGAGAGAGAGAGAGAGAGAGAGAGAGCGAACCGCGGGCGCGATCAAACTCTGTGTGTGTGAGAGAGAGAGAGAGAGAGAGAGAGAGAGAGCGAGAGCGAGCCACGATCAAACTCTGTGTGTGTGTGAGAGAGAGAGAGAGAGAGAGAGAGGGAGAGAGCGAGCCGCGGGCGCGATCAAACTGTATGTGTGTGTGTGTGTGTGTGAGAGAGGGAGAGAGCGAGCCGCGGGCGCCGTTTCTTTTACTGTCTATGGCCGTTACACGCGCTTGCTAACTGGAACTGGGCGCGTTCGTGACGTTCAACTTCCGGTATAACATTTTTTACAAAAGAAAATAATGCAACAAAAAAAAAAATCGATTTTTGAAAATTTAATAATCGATTCATATTCGTTCATAACATAATCGCGATTAATCGATAATCGATTTTTTTCACCACCCCTACTTTCCAGTGAGGTCTCTTGTACAGGAGCTACCCTGGCTCCACTAACACCGAGGCTGGTTACAAACAGAAAAGGGAATTGGGCTTAAATAAAATAATAATAAATAAACCCACTCTAGCCTGTGACATACAATTCATACAATCACATACAATAACAGTTACAGCCAACAGGCAAGAGGAAAACAAACAACCAACAAAAGGAGAAAGAAACAAAATAATAATATAAACTATACTATAAGCAGCATCCACAATCACACAGTATGGAGAACAGCAGCTAGCAACTCAAGGGTAACTGCACATATGTCTGTCGTAGCATTCACAGTGAAAGGGGGAACACCAAGTGGAATTTAAACATCCCACTGCAGTCACAGTCTCCAGCCGACGCTTATTAAACGCGGACGTAGTTTGGCATTACTTTGCCATGATTCGCTCGCCCATACATGGTCAGACAGGAAAACAATGGCGCGCTGCGGCTCAATCAGCGTCGGCTCCGTCACGCACTCAACACCCAAACAGCATCTGAATCGCTGATTCACCACACCAGAGCCAGCAGTACATCGTCCCAGTCTAAGGACACCAGGTGTTTATATATAAGCCTGCCTCAATCACGTTTGATGGCTTATGCTGGGTACACACCAAAGGATTTTTTACATCTAAGATTTTCAAAATGTGATAGACCACAAACATGAGGACAAAAAATCCTAGATTGAACCGTTTTGCTCCTATAGTGTGTGGTGTGCCATGATGTGACAAAGACAGCACACCACACACTAACAGATTTTCAACCCGAGTCTCGACTGTGAACACAGGAAATCTCGTATAATCTTGCGAGACTTCAGAATAAGCATGGTGGACAATATGCAGGAAGAAATTTTTATGATAGTGTTTGGAATGATTTTCACAGAAAATGTACGGAAAAAAAGAAAAGGGTTTAGGTAAAGTCGTGGAGACGGCGAGAATTTAGTGACCTTCTCAGATGTTCTGTTAAGCACACACACTGGCCCTGTCTCTCTCCTCTTATAAAAATGTACCATGGTTTTACTATACAAATAAAAAATGGATATTGTAGTTAAACCATGATAACCACAAATTAACCATAGTTTTGCTAAGAAAAATTTTAACTATAGTATTTACTTGTTAATACAAATGTTCAATATGCCTATAATAAAACCATGGTTAATTCTCTCTCTCTCTCTCTCTCTCTCTCTCTCTCACACACACATCATATGTACTGGTACACCTATCCTTATATGGAATGTTTTTTTTTACTGAGCTAATTACATTTTCTAGCCCCAACTTATCCAACACAGACAACTTTCAGCATTTTTTATATTTGAATATGGGTCCTCATAATGTAGGTCAAACCAGAACACAATCACACACATTAAAAAATCTACTCTGTTGCTACCTGATAATAACATTGCAGAAACTATTTCTGACCATCTCTTCTTCTTTTCTAGTCTATTATGGTAGGTTTTACACTTTGTGCTGGCCATGACTGCGTTTGTTATGCTTCCGTCTTCCATTATCTCGCTTTCTGACTGGATATTGTTTCGTTTCACGTGATAATCTCCAGAGCGTGCGCGCGTTTGTCCTCGGGGTTCCCCACACACATCAGGATTTCTGATCGTAAATATTCAACATGTTGAATATTTACGATTCGCGATCGGGACGGCTCCGATGTTCTTCCGAGCAGGTTTGTGCACTCTTAACACACCTCACACCACAGGAAAATCTGATAAAATAATCTTTAGAACCATCAAGATAATCGGGACATACCTAGGATTGTCGGAAGGGGGGAAATCGGCCCAAAATCAGCCCGATTATCTTTAGGTGTGTACCCAGCATTACTAAATACCCGCTCCACCCACCAATTAGTGACGTGATTAAACATGAAAAATGAAAGAACGAGAGTAAACCGAAGGAACCCAATCCTACCCAGGCCCACAGGCTACATATGTTTAACACTAGGCCGCTTTTTAATAGCTACAGCTATCACTATGTAGTGGCAATGGAGGGGGGTGTGAAAGTTTCAAACTATATACAATATAATGTGTATCTAAACAAAAAATCTATATGTTGTCATTTTTATTTTATATAGATTTGGAGTGATTAAAATGGTTTATTAATTACTTAAAAGTTAATTTCTAAAACCTGTTTAACATGTATAAAAACACAAATATGATATCCAATGGTACTTTCAGTGCTATCCAATAAACTCCTCCAAATGTGTATTTTTGTGTCTGCCCAACTTTCTATGGGATTAAAATTTGTGCAAATTTTAAATCTGTATGCATGCATGTGTTTGTGATTAAGTACAAGAAGAAAACAAAAATAAACAATGTATTCATTTGAATTTAGTTACCTCTTTGTGCGTGTGGCTAACAAGCTCCAGAGCAGGTTTTGTTTTGGGGAATGTATGAGCCATTTTAATGCAATTATATATTTGTCCATTGGGGGAGCTCTGACATTTGTATATTAGGAGCACATGGGTAATTAGACAACAGGTGTATTGGTAGTGGGGAAGCACACAGTTTTTTGACCGTGTTAAGCCATGTACTACATGGGATACCATGCTGACCGTGCTCATAGGATTATTACGTGTTGAATTGAGTTTAATGGTGCTTAACCATGCTTCACTGATAAAGAGCGATGTTCAAGGACATTATGGAATATGGACAATGTTTGTGCGCTGTATCTACAAGGTATAGATTTATGCTTTGAACCACAAAGAATGAGACACCATAAGAAGCTAATGGAAGCAACGTTTATTAATTAGAGCACAACAGAAGTGATCAAAACCGTCTTTGAAAGTTTCTATGTGGATGATTGTTTGAAGAGTGTCTCTTCGGAGGAGGCAGCTGTCATCATGGTACAGGATCTTACTGCTCTGTCAAAAGAGTGGGTTTTGTTTGATCAAGTGGATCAGTAACAGTCGCAAGGTATTGCAATCAGTTCCAGAGGAATCCAGAAGCAAAGAAATCCAGTGTTTGGATTTAGCTCGGGATAAGTTACCTGTGGAAAGAACTTTGGGTCTTCAGTGGTGTACAGAGGTTGATAAGTTTAAATTTAGAATGCAGTTGAAAACCCAACAATGTACAAGGAGAGGAATATTGTCTACTGTCTGTTCTGTATATGATCCTATGGGATTTCTTGCTCCTATTATGCTAGCTGCCAAGTTACTCCTGCAGGAGATGTGTAGACAGAATCTGAGTTGGGATGAGAATATACCCCCAATATCTCAAACACAGTGGAATAGTTGGATTTCTGATTTGGATAAGTTGTCAGAGTTCCGAGTGGACCGATGTCTAAAACCCGCAGAATTTGGACAAATCATTCATGCCTGTTTACATCATTTTTCAGATGCCTGTGAAAGAGGATATGGCATGGTTACTTTTCTCAAGCTGATCAACAGTGAGGACAAAGTGCATGTGACATTTCTACTCCGTAAGGCCAGAGTAGTGCCCTTAAACCGATAACCATTCCTCGTCTGGAACTAACAGCAGTTGTACTCGCTGCTAAAGTGGACCAAATGCTGAGAAAGGAGTTAAGACTTCAATCGGAGAATTCAACTTTTTGGACTGACAGCCAGACTGTGCTTAAGTACATCAAAAATGAGGACAAGCGCTTTCAGACTTTTGTTGCAAATAGGGTCTCTTACATAAGAGAAAGGACACAACCACAGCAATGGAGATATGTTTCCACTAAGGAAAACCCTGCAGATGATGCTTCACGTGGAATGCAGATTAAAACATTTGAGCAAAGAAAAAGATGGATCCAAGATCCAAGTTTCCTTTGGACATCAGAAGATTATCAACCACTTCCAATAGAATAACACAACATTCAAGAGGATGATCCTGAGATCAAAGGAGAGCATAAGGTTAATGCTTTTATTCTGCAAGGTACATCAAATTCCACCAATTACTTTATCACCTACTTCTCAGAGTGGAAAAGACTGAAAGTGGCGGTTGCTTGGATTCTCAAATTGAGAAAAGTGCTAAATAGGCTACGTCTCAAAAGGAAGGAACTACTGGCATTGGAAAGAGTTCGCAATGTTACTAAATCTGCCGTAGATGTGCAAATAAATTTGTTTAAAGCAACTCAAGGTGGACAATCTTTGTCACTGGAGGATCTCTTTGAAGCTGAAATGGCTATTGTTCGCTTCAGTCAACAACAACAATTTCAAGATGAAATTGAACAACTGAAGAGTGGTTCTAATGGAGTCAAGATGAGTAGCAGTCTATATAGACTGGACCCTGTATTGGACAATGAACTCATAAGGGTAGGAGGAAGACTCAGGAAGGCAGCTATGCCTATTGAATCCAAGCACCTCATCATATTGTCTAAGAATCAGCACATTTCACATCTTCTACTTCGTCACATTCATGGACAATTGGGCCATTGTGGTAGGAATCATATGTTATCCAAGTTAAGACAAACATACTGGATTACCAATGCTAATGCTGCTGCAAGAAAAGTCATTTCCAAATGTGTTGTATGTTGGCGTTATAGAGTTAAGACAGGTGAGCAAAAGATGTCAGACCTTCCCCTTGAACGAATTACTCCTGATCTTCCACCCTTTACAAACACTGGAGTGGATTATTTTGGTCCTATCGAAGTTAGACGAGGACGTAGTAATGTGAAGCGATACGGAGTAATCTTCACTTGTATGGCATCCAGAGCAGTGCATTTGGAAGTAGCTTACTCCTTGGACACTGATGGATGTATAAATGCTTTAAGGAGATTTGTTGCTCGAAGAGGTCAAGTAGCTCACATTAAGTCTGACAATGGAACAAATTTCATTGGTGCCAACAGAGAGTTGAAAGAGGCTTTTTCTGTGTGGAACAACAATCAAATTGAAAAGGAGTTACTTCAAGTAGGGGTTCAGTGGAGATTTAATCCACCAGCTGGCTCCCATTATGGAGGTGCGTGGGAGCGCATCATTCACATGGTGAGAAATATTTTTTGTTCTGTACTTCGCCAACAGACGCTGGATGATGAATCATTCCATACTATTCTGTGTAAAGTAGAGTCCATTTTAAATTATCGTCCGACTACCAAGCTTTCCAGTGATTCCAATGATCTTGAGGCCCTCACCTCTAATCATCTTCTTCTTATGCAAGGCAAGCCTGCTTTACCACCTGGACTTTTTGAAAAGACCGATCTGTATGTAAAAAGAAGATGGAAGCAAGTTCAGTATTTAGCCGATCTTTTCTGGAAACGATGGATACGAGAGTATCTACCTCTGTTACAAAAACGTCAAAAGTGGACAAAGGAACGACAAAGTTTTGTTCCTGGTGACGAAGTTTTCTTCCTTTTTTTACTGGATCCTACTGCACCTCGTGGATCATGGCCACTTGGTAGAGTACTGGAAACTTTTCCAGATGATAAAGGTCTAGTACGTACTGTAAAGATTAAAACCAAAGGTAGTGTTCTGGAACGACCTGTTAGAAAGCTTTGGGTTACACTTTATTTTAAGGTGACCTTGTTACAGTGTAATTATATATTTAAGTACAGAGTAATATTAAGTAACTACATGTACTTACTATAGGGATAGGGTAGGATTAGGGTTTGGTTGAGGGTTAGTTGCATGTAATTATGCATAATTACTACAGTAAGTACATGTAACATATGTAACAAGGACACCGTAAAATAAAGTGTTACCAAGCTTTGTCTTTTGTTGGAGTTAAATGATTGAGGTGACAATGGTTCTGTGATTACAAGTTAATAATGTCATGAATTTATGACGAAATGTCTGTATATGTTGCTTTAATTGTTATGGCTCCTTTATGCATGTTTTCTGTAATTGTTATGTGTTCCTGCTATAAGCAATTAAGGGGCCGGTGTGTAGGAGCCATTTTAATGCAATTATATATTTGTCCATTGGGAAGCTCTGACATTTGTATATTAGGAGCACATGGGTAATTAGACAACAGGTGTATTGGCAGTGGGGAAGCACACAGTTTTTTTGACCGTGTTAAGCCATGTACTACATGGGATACCATGCTGACCGTGCTCATAGGATTATTACGTGTTGAATTGAGTTTAATGGTGCTTAACCATGCTTCACTGATAAAGAGCGATGTTCAAGGACATTATGGAATATGGACAATGTTTGTGCGCTGTATCTACAAGGTATGGATTTATGCTTTGAACCACAAAGAATGAGACACCATAAGAAGCTAATGGAAGCAACGTTTATTAATTAGAGCACAACAAATTAAAGACTTTGGTTGCATCTTACATCTGTGTACATTGAGTTTATACGTGTTCATTACTTGCTCACTCCAATACTACAGCAGCGGCTTAATGGAAAGCTGTTACAGGGAATAAATCTCAAAACGAAATTGGACCAATAAATTGGGAGCATTAAGTGACTATTTTCTGATGCAATAAAGTCACTCCTCCAAATTATCTTGCTTCAAATTAAAAGATTAGTTCACTGTTAAAAAAAACTTTTGCTGATAATTTATTCACCCCCATGTCATCCAAGATGTCCATGTCTTTCTTTCTTCAGTCGAAAAGAAATTAAGGTTTTTGATGAAAACATTCCAGGATTTTTCTCCATATAAATGGACTTCAACGGGACCCAAACGGTTCAAGGTCCAAATGACAGTTTCAGTGCAGCTTCAAAGGGCTTTAAACGATACCAGACGATGAATAAGGGTCTTATCTAGCGAAACGATCGGTCATTTCCAGGGTTGGGAATCGTAAGAAATTTTTCCGATTCCGGTTCCTGCCAAACGATTCCGTTTCCGGTTCCCATTCAATAAAAAATATTAGTAAGGGAAAAATCCACAATCCTTTTTGTGTTTATTTCTTATAGTACTTGTCAAATGAGTTTAACAGACTTAGTAATGTAAACAAATCAAACATATTATTAAGCATTTTTTGCAAAAACAAACAAAAAAACAAAAATTCAGAAGGAAAATTAAAAATTATTGCTTATTGTATCTCTAATGGCTGGTTCAGATTACATGATTTTTTTGTCTGTTACGATAATCACTGTGTCAGATTACGCGATTTTGACTCCTAAAATCTTGTCGTGTCGTGGACAAGAAACATGTCAGACTACACGTTGCTTCCTGACCAGTCATCGCGTGCCGTCTTTAACGACGCACGTGATGTCATCGAGAAGGCGAAACTAGTAGCGAGTGACTTCCGGAGACGAACGTAAACGAACAATGGATGAAGCGGTGAGTGTTGTATTGGCTGTCCTGTGTTCAGAAAAACGTAAAATAAATAAGAAAGAAAACCCAACAATGGAAACGTTCCTGGATTGCTCAAAGAGGACAGTATGGCCTGTCAATCCTCCAAAGAGACCTTGAGGTAAAATATTGTTTTCTTATAGATTTTTACTTTTAGCCAGTAGTACAAGTAAAATAATGTTGCTAGCTTGCCACAATGATAACATATTACAAAAACAGACTGTTAAAACCTCATACATGTGACGGAACCCGTCGTGGACGACCGTTAAAAAAATTAAACATGCTAGTCTTTTTGTCGTGATGTCGTGAAGCATCGCAGACGCGACGTAGGTTGTCGGCCACTATGACACACTATAGGAGATGATACGATCGAATCTTGCGTCCTGACGCCCGTTGTCGTTTACGAATCCCCACGACACCCTACGTCAAACGGATCGGGCCAAAATCGGGCTAAAATCGTGTAATCTGAACCAGGCATAACAGTGGAGAATACCCTCTCAGAAGGGCTAGAATATGCTTGAACACACATGTAAGATTAGGGTTGGGTATCGTTTGAATTTGAACGATTCCGATTCCAATTCCGATTCCTTGTTTTGATTTCGGTTCCTAACGATTCTCGATTCCGATTCTTTTAAGAGGCAGGGTCAAAAAAGTTTAGGATATTTTAAATGAGCTAGCTAACCAACTGTCTTTCTGAGGGAAATAGTCTGACCTTCCCCATCAATTTTAATTCTATGAACTTTTTACTTTTTATGGACTTTACTATGAATTTCTCACAGGGCTGTTTTCAACTTACGTGTGCCGGTTTCAGAATTGGTGATGACGGTTATGACGTGGGTCAAATGTGACGGTTCGCGACGTTGCGACGTTTGTCTGTTGTAGGACAACTTAGTTTGAATAAACGAGCAGACACTGATTGCTCTACATTTACTTAAAATTAACAGCAAGACAACTAGCAGTGAATGTAATTCATTAAATTAATCACACATTAAACAAATCCTTAAAAAAAAACAGGGCTATTCTGGTGGGTGCGGTGGAGATGCGTTCATGTAACAATAAAGCACTGCCAATAAAGCACCTACAATCTGTCACAAAGAACCGGCAAAAGTAATTATGAATATGCCAAATATAGCAAGGAGAAGTGTTTTCTTTCTTTAGTGTCGGCTGCAAAGATGAAGTTGACGACGCTGACTCGCGATCTTCGCAGTAGTGAACGCGCCAGAGAGAAATGCACATTTCATACGGATTACATAAGCAGAGAGCAGTCTGTGTCTGTTTTCGTTTGTTTTGAATTGTTCTGTTTAAAAGTAGACATGTCTGTGAGAGAGTAGGCTACCTTATACACAGTTTCGGTTCGGTTCCTCCGTTTCGTGATTATCTATCGTCTGCTATATTTACTTCTTATTTATTAAATCCAGGCAATTGGTTGGTGAAACATTGATTAAAATTAAGATACAATTAATACGAAACGAAATTCACTTTAAAGAAAGGTTTAGTGCTTTCTGTTTGATGTCTCTGTGAAAGTTTTAAAGCATCTTTTAGTGCCGCTTTCAGAGCGCTCACGTCCGTAACATTGTTTTTTCCTAATAAATGCGAACACGAAAAATAAAATAAAATGAATATTTTATGTTCTGTGGAGACTACAGTTTATCATAATTTGTGAATACGTAACGCAGGTGCATGTATTCCATTACTCCCCAACACTGATATTATATAACCTTCTGCAAGATATTTTAATAACACGGTTTTGGCGGTTGGTGAAACATTGATTAAAATTAAGATACAATTCAGGGCTCCAGACTTAACTAATGTTAGACCTCCCTGAAAAGCATAGTTTATTTTATTAGTATCTTTGCTCCATTTTATTTTATTATTTTATTTGACAGCAGTCTTTTTTTCCCTGAACATAGCACATACCGAATCATACCGAAACCGTGAACCTAAAACCATGATACAAACTGAACCGTGAGCTATTTGAAACGTTGCAGAACTAGTACAGTGTCACAGTCAGATGATGATTCAGAGTAAGAGGTTTGTATCAGACCGAACCCAGAGAGTTCAGCTGGTTGGGGTATACACTGTAGACGAATTCCATGAACTGCGATTGTTGCAGTCGCTACCCCATAACTGCGGGGAACATGAAGTTTGCCAACAGTGCAGGCACTTCACAGTTTAAACACAATACGCTAGTTAAACACAATCTTAGCCTCAAGCATAGAGTATGCGGTGACATGTTAATAAATCAAAAAGGAGACTTCTGGTTATGGCGTCGAAGTGAAAGGTCGCGGTTTTCAAACCCTCGTGCAATAAATGTAATTAAATCCTTTTCAAACCCACACACATCATTTAATTAATAAGGGATCGATTGACATAAGAGCCGTCGCAATAATGCCGTCGAAAAAAAAGAGCAAAAGTCAAGGGAAATTGGATACTGAAACGCAGAATGTGCCCTCAGACCCTGAGAGTACTAACGAACACGATGAGACGGGGGAAGAAGATGGAGGAGAGGCCTCTGATGCTAGGAACCCTAGTAATGCTGATATAATGGAGGCATTTAAAGGAATGGAAAAACGAGTCAGTGTTAAGATCGACGAACTTCTTTCAGCGATAGCGGAGGTTACAAAGAGAATGACGGAAGCGGAGGAACGTATATCAGGGGCCGAAGACGAGATTGTTCAATTGAAAACTAGAGCGGACTTGCTGGAAACGCAGGTGAAATCGATGTCGGATAAAGTGGATGATCTGGAATGCAGAAGTCGGAGGAATAATCTAAGACTGGTCGGTCTCCCAGAAAAGGAGGAGGGAATGGATACGTGTGCTTTCCTGGAAAAGTGGCTGCCAGAGATTTTGGAACTGGATTCATCCCACACTTCATTCATCATAGAGAGAGCTCATCGGATACCCAGCTTTAGTCAGGGTCGCAGAAGGCAAGATGGTAACGGGCCACCGAGAACAATTATCATGAAGTTTCTGAACTTCAAGCAGAAAGAGCAGGTACTGAAGGCAGCTAGAGCCAAGGGAATCATCAAGTATAAAGATCACAATCTCCGTTTTTTCCCTGATCTATCTGCTGAAGTGCATAGAAAGCAGAGAAGTTACGATGCAGTCCGTCAAAAGCTACGTGAAAAGGGAATAAACCGACATAGAATCGTTTTCCCTGCTCGACTGCTCCTTACGCATGGAGATTGCACTGTGACATTGAACAGCCCAGAAGAAGCGGAAAATTACATGCAACGCATAGATGGCAAGTAATTTGTAGAAGCCTATAAGCTGAATATCTCACGGATCAAACAGGCCCTGGGCGAGATGTTTATTTTGTTTATCCTAATTATCTTCATCCTTACTGGAAATTTATTTAGTTGAAAATGACTATTAGTAATATCAAGAAAACTGACTGAAAATAGGTTCGAAATAGCATAATAAGGCCTATGGGAAGGGAATTATAATTAAGTTAGGAACATACTACTATGTGGGTATTGGACACAAAGTTGCGATGGGGTTTGAAATAGTGTAAAGAAGAAATTAAAGGTTGGTAAGTCTGCACATAGTTTTAGCGACGTGACACCATTTAAGAAGTAAATCGAGGGGGAGGGGTTACTGATATAAGGGTTATCGGTAAAATATAGGGATAATGTGGGGTGATTCAATGTTATGTGTTAAGTTTCCGTTATGTGTTATTTTTGTTTTGGCTTCCTGTTACTCGACAACTATGAGTGCCTTAAGGCATTATCTGAGGTAATAAAGAAATGTCGCAAGTAGATAGAATTAAATTTTTGTCTTGGAATTGCAGAGGTTTGGGTAAATTAAAAAAGATAAAACAGGTGATGCATAGAATCAAACAACAATGCAAAAGTGGTCTTTTTGCAAGAGACACACATGTCAAAAGAAGATATTGTGAAAATAGAGAGGCGGTGGTATGGACAAGTTTTCTCGGCATGTTATAACACACAAGCTAGGGGAGTTATAATTTTGCTTCATAAATCAGTGCCCTTTCAAGTTCAGGATATTATTAAGGATCCAGCTGGTAGATTTGTAATTATTCAAGGTGAGCTATTGACAGAAAGAATAAATTTAGTGAATATATACGGTCCTAACAAAGATGACCCCAGGTTTTATAATAATATATTTCTATTAATTGCTTCATTACAAGGTCAAAATATTATTGCAGGAGATATGAACTGCACCTTAGACCCAGAAAGGGATCGTTCCACTCGTGTTGACAATTCCCATTTATGTTCTAGGAAAATGATACAACATTTTATGAGAGAGCTCAACCTATTGGATATATGGAGACATCTTAACCCAACTCTAATTTCTTATTCCTGTTATTCTGCAACACACCAAACTTATTCCCGAATAGATTATTTTTTTATTTCACCTCAAATGCTTTCTAGGATCATAGACTGTCATTATCACAGTATTGTAATTTCCGACCATGCTGCAGTGTCATTGATATACAGGGATACAAAATTGACTAGGGACCCTCCAAAATGGCGTTTTCAACCCGGATGGCTGGGGGATCCATCGTTTGTTGACTTTTTAGGTGAACAAATTGATATTTATTTTGAAACAAATTTATCTGAAACCTCTGCTGGGGTTCGTTGGGAGGCATTTAAAGCTTTTTTGCGAGGACAAATCATTAGTTTGTGTAGTTCCAAAAATAAAAAATCTCAACAAGAATTAAAAACATTAGAGATGAAGATTAAAAAGCTGGAGAATGAGATTTATCAGAATGAATCTGTATGTACAGATTCACATAAGCAACTTTTGCTGCTTCGATCCAAGTACAACACATTG
The DNA here is from genome assembly GCA_031834385.1 of Semotilus atromaculatus. Classification (NCBI taxonomy): domain Eukaryota; kingdom Metazoa; phylum Chordata; class Actinopteri; order Cypriniformes; family Leuciscidae; genus Semotilus; species Semotilus atromaculatus. Next base: position 5,536,907 of record JAULUF010000005.1, on the reverse strand, counting down.
TCTGCAAATAAAATGGCTACGAAATTATTGAAATTAAAACAGACCTTTTACGACCAAGGAGAGAAGACAGGAAAGCTGCTTGCATGGCAAATAAAAACTAGACAAGCTGAGAGGGCTATTGCTTATATTGAAAACACTGACGGTAGTTTTATAGTCGACCCAAAGCAAATTAATGAATCGTTTAGATCTTACTATGTAAATTTATACAGTTCAGAATGTTTACAAGGTTCTGAAGTACAAAAAAAATTCTTAGATGATTTGGATTTACCATGCACATCAGATGAACAAAAGAAAGATCTAAATAAAAATATAAGTTTGCAAGAAGTAATAGATGCCATTGAACTGATGAAAGCAGGGAAGGCGGCGGGACCGGACGGCATCCCCATTGACATATATAAAAAATTTAAAGAGAAATTAATAAGACCCATCTTAGATATGTTATTGGAAGCCTTTGAAAAAAATAAGTTACCTGTCTCTATGAGCGGGGCTTTAATTACTTTGTTGCCCAAACCAGGAAAGCCTAATAACAAATGTGAAAATATGCGCCCTATAAGTCTACTAAATTCAGATACGAAAATCCTGTGTAAAATTTTGGCAAGAAGATTAGAAAATGTATTACCATACTTAGTAGGGAAGGATCAAAATGGGTTCATGTTACATAGACAAGGATGCCATAACGTTAGAAGGGTACTGAATATTTTGCACGACCAGAGGGGAAGAAAAGACACTGCTTTGCTGTCATTAGACGCAGAGAAAGCTTTCGACAGGGTCGAATGGGATTTTCTGTTCGACGTGTTGAAACGTTATGGACTCGGGGAGAATTATTGTAAATGGGTCGGATTGTTATATAATAATCCTATAGCTGAGGTCCTGACCAATAGTATGATATCAAAGCCATTTAACATTTCTAGGGGATGTAGGCAGGGCTCTCCTCTTTCCCTTCTGCTTTTCCTTTTAGCCATTGAACCATTTGCAATTGCAATTAGAAAAAATAGAGATATTGAAGGCATAACAATTTACGGTTCTGAACATAAAATAGCTCTTTTTGCTGATGATGTTATATTGTTTTTAAAGAAGCTGGATACATCTATTCCTGCTTTACTGCATCTTATTGAGGTATTTGGGAAAATATCAGGGTATCGGATTAATAATGCAAAGTCTTCTATTATGATGTTAAATGAGGAAGAACAGGAAAATTCTAGCAGTAATGTTAATATGTTTAAAACGTCCAGAGTTCTCACATATTTGGGTATTAAAATAACCCCAAAGGTGGAAGATGTTGTTGGAATAAATTATGATTATGTTTTTGATAATGCAGCAAAGTCAACTGAACGATGGACCTCATTACCCATCTCTGTAATAGGGAGGATAAATATATTAAAAATGAATATATTGCCTAAATTTTTATATCTTTTTCAGAATATCCCTCTAGCACCCCCAAGCACCTTATTTTCTAAACTGAAGAGGATTGTTACTAAATTCATTTGGAATAATAGACGGCCCAGACTTAGACTCTCTCTCTTATATCTGCCTTATGATAGAGGTGGGCTGCAGTGCTCTAACTTCCAGTGGTATTATTTGGCAGTTCAATTAAGATTTATTATGTTTTTTTTCTCCCCTTCTCATGACCCACCTACATGGTTAGAATTGGAAAAAAAACTCAATTAAATCAGATTTATCGCTTGAAACGTATCTTTATGACTCAGACTGTAAAGTATTAAAGAAAATGAAGGAAAACGTTACAAATCCAATAGTTTTAAACATGGTAAGGGTGTGGCATGAAATGCAGAGATATTTGGGTATCTCGTTACTGCCCTATATGGGGAAATGCAAAATTTACTCCGGGCAGAATAGATGTATAGGCTTAAAATTATGGGCAGAGAAAGGTATTAAAAATATAGGGGATTTGTATATAGAAGACAAACTAATGTCCTTTCAAGAAATGATTACTAAATTCGAAATATCTAGAAATAATTTTTTTAGGTATTTGCAAATAAGGAGTTTTATTTTGTCTTTTCAGAAATGTTTTATAAATATACCACCTTTATCCATCTTGGAAAAAGAAGTCACCAAAAATTGTTGTAGTAAAGGTCTGATTTCCCTTTTATATAACATGTTGGTAAAGGATCTCAGGAGTCTGCAAACTCTCGATTAGAGGCATGGAGGAAGGACCTTAATGAGGAAATATCAATCAAAGAATGGAGTGAGGTCTGTAGAGACGCTCAGAAGCAAACTGTTAAGATTGAAATTGTTACAGTATAATTGGCTAATGCGAGTTTATGTGACCCCAGTATTATTAAACAAATTCAACAAGAATATTACAGACATCTGTCCTAAATGCAATTTAGGTAAAGGTACTTTATTTCATTGTGTATGGGAGTGTGAAGAGATCTTGAAATTCTGGAAGGGAGTGCAGACTATGATAGAGAAAATAATCAATGTTACAATTTACAGTGTGTGCTCCTAAATTTTCTGGTTGTGCCCCTAAAAATTTCAGTTGGGGGCCACTGTGCTCCTAGTGAAAAAAGTTAGTCTGGAGCCCTGATTCAATTAATACGAAACGAAATTCACTTTAAAGAAAGGTTTTGTGCTTTCTGTTTGATGTCTCTGTGAAAGTTTTAAAGCATCTTTTAGTGCCGCTTTCAGAGCGCTCACGTCTGTAACATTGTTTTTTCCTAATAAATGTGAACACGAAAAATAAAATAAAATGAATATTTTATGTTCTGTGGAGACTACAGTTTATCATAATTTGTGAATACGTAACGCCGGTACATGTATTCCATTACTCCCCAACACTGATATTATATAACCTTCTGCAAGATATTTTAATAACACGGTTTTGGCGGTTATAGAGTTCAAATGACGGTGTTCAAATATAACCGTCGGTCTCACGGTTATATAATAACCGTCACACCCCTATTTCAACTACAATATAAATATCAAATCTATGAACTTGAATATAAATATTATAAATTATGAATATATTTTCACAGGAGTACACTTTCCTCAAGAGAGCTTTATTTTTGAAAACCTCATGAAAACACATTTACATTGTTTACACATGTGTATGATGCTGCAGGTACTTAAACATGTTACAGTGGCAAACGGTTACGTTGGTGCGGCGTTTTGCATGGCGTCCCCACTGCGCAATACGAAGTGACCATTCGAAAGGGAACAACTTGGTTACTATCGTAACCTCAGTTCCCTGAGAGAGGGAATGAGTATTCCGTAGCCGGCCGCACTTTAGTAACCTGGCGAGTTGTCGCTTCAGTTGTTAAACCTGCTATAATGCTATAATGGCGAATTCGGGGGACTGAGGTCACACCCCTTGACATTGAGCGTCTGGCTCGCTCATAGGCTGTGCTGCGGCAACTGCACATCCAATGGCGCGGGCGGGCGGTCCCCCTTGGCGTGTGACGCCCATTGGTCGCACATCAGAGCCCACCAAGGGGGCCCGCCCGCGCCATTGGATGTGCAGTTGCCGCAGCACAGCCTATGAGCGAGCCAGACGCTCAATGTCAAGGGGTGTGACCTCAGTCCCCCGAATTCGCCGTTACTGGACTTAAGTTACTGTTTTGATTACTACCGTCAATGTTTACTCAAACTTTAAACTTTTATCTCAGTACTTCTGTAACGTTATCGATACTGTGTTATTATACTGTGTTTTCATATGGACATCTGAATTAAAAAGTTTAAGTTTTATAAGCACAAATGCTCGCCTTGCTCTGTTCTGTGATGCGCGTTCGTGACGTCACGTAATACGCAATTACGTTCAAAAGGTCACGCTTGACGTAGGCGGAAATACAGAGTCAGTGTTTACAAATGTGAGGAAGGAGGACCATATACACATATTCAAATGTCTTTTTGTCAGTTTATCAGTTAAAATGGCCATTTCGTGTGCGTATCCTGGGTGTCTTAATATTAAAAAGGCTAAAAGAAAATTTGAGACAGAAGCATGACCTTTTCAACGTAATTGGGTATTACGTGACGTCACGAACGTGCATCACAGAACAGAGCAAGGTGAGCATTTGTGCTTCTAAAACTTAAACTTTTTTATTTATTTTCGAAATGGCCGATCGTTTCGCTAGATAAGACCCTTATTCATCGTCTGGTGTCGTTTAAAGCCCTTTGAAGCTGCACTGAAACTGTCATTTGGACCTTGAACCGTTTGGGTCCCGTGAAGTCCATTATTTGGAGAAAAATGTTTACATCAAAAACCTTCATTTCTTTTCGACTGAAGGAAGAAAGACATGGACATCTTGGATGACATGGGGGGTGAGTAAATTATCAGCAAAAGTTTTTTTTTAAAAGTGAACTAAGGGTCACTTCACAGGGAGGGATTAATTTATAGATTAACAAAATATTAAGCTTTTAGTTTAGATTAATAGAAATACAGGTAATTCTTTAGATTACAGCCCACAATTTACAACACAAGTAAGCTGAATACAGCATACTTTTTTCAAAATTCTCTGAGTTTTTTTGCATATCAAATACAGAAAAACAAAAACACAATAACAAACAACAGACATCAGAGGACATCATTGCCATGCTAAGCCAGTCAATTATACATTCTCACCAAAGTAATCTATGAAAGTTTGCCACGTTGAATAAAATATTTCAGACTTCCCCCTCAACAAATATTTAATTTTCTCCAATTTCAAATGAACCATTATGTCTTTCATTAAAGGTGCTCTAAGCGATGCCACGCGTTTTTTAGGCCAAAACATTTTTTGTCACATACAGCAAACATCTCCTCACTATCCGCTAGCTGCCTGTCCCCTGAACACACTGTAAAAAAACGCGGTCTCTCTAGACACCACAGGCTCCACAAACGGCAACAAAAACAAACTGGGCTCACCCGCACCACGAAACACAACAAACAGTGCTCCAGCCAATAACCGACAAGAAGTATTTGAGGGTGGGGTTTGGGGGTTACTGTCTATGGTTAGTGCGCGTACACATGAAGGGGGTGTGGAGGAGAGGGAAGTTTGAATTATGGCCGACACACGACCAAAGAGACGAATTTACATCGGAAAAACCTTCGAAAGTTGGCGAGAACTCAGCCGGCAGAAGGGCTTCCAACACGACATTCGGTTGCTCTGTTTTTGCAGAACAGGTGGGTCAAACCATTTTTATTTCTAAACAGACGTTCATGTTCGCCAAACCAACACAGGATGTAATTAGCTAGAACGGTGAATACACAACATGCTTCTAGCAGCTAGCGATCAATCTCTATTGTAAATTCACAGTAGGGTGACAATTTGTGTGAATTATGTTTTCATCCACTGTTTGTTATGAATTTGAATGTTCATTTATAGGCTATTGACAACTTTGACCAAATTTGTTTACGACGCCGCCGTTGTTTATGCTAACTGGGAAAGTTGAGCGAAGCTAACATCTTGCTATTATTGCGTCCTTGTATGGGAGCTATGGTGGTGAAACGATTTTAAGATAATGTTTCTCTTTTTCTGCATTCTGTTCTGCAGTATATAAAAGCATTTATCTAACTTGGTGACATTACACACTGAATGAAGTATCAGTAAAACTTTACTTTGTAGTGACTATTTTGACTTTCCTTTATGTCGGAAGGGAGGGGATGAGGGGAAAGGAGGGTCTATAGCCTCCGTTTTGTTTGACAACAATTAGAATGTCAACAACAAGTTACGACTCCCGGCATCGCTTAGAGCACCTTTAAGGCTGAGTGAGCAGGGGGCATTTTCTGTTTCCAACACAAGAGAATCAATCTCCACGCGATGAAGGTCACAAAACAAACCATGCTGTTTTGGGTGTTCGAAAGTTGTACATAAACTGGCTTTACACCAAAAAGAGCCCAGATTGGTTCTGACTTAAGCTGTTTTTTCAAGATCTTGGAAAGGGTTTGAAATATATTGTTCCAATAGGTTGTAATGTGAGGACAATTCCAAAACATTTGAGAGGCCGGCCCTTGTGAACATCTATCACAAGAAGGACTAATGGAAGGAAACCTTTTTGACAACTTCAATTTGGATAAATGCAATCTGTGTAGCACCTTGAACTGCAAAAGACCATGTCTAATACATATACAGAGGTAGAATGAACATTTCTTTGGGCTTTTGACCATTGATTGTCTGTAATAGTCACCCCTAGGTCATCCTGCCATGCTCTTTACAAATGGTCCAATGTAGGTGTTGTTTCTTCCTGTGTTAGCACGTTGTAGATTTTAGCAATTATCCCTCTTTGAAATGGATCAGACAAAAACACCGTTTCCATTGCGGAGTTTGGGGGCTGATTAGGGAAAGATGGAAATAAGCCGTTAACAAAACTTCAGATCTGTAGGTATTTGAAGAAATCTTTACTTTTCAAATTGTATTTGCTCTGTTTGTTTGAATATGATTTTATATTTTTGTAAGTATTTTTGTATAGTAACTTTATATTACCACTGTGTATGAAATGTGCTATATAAATAAACTTGCCTTGCCTTGCCTAGTATCTTGACGTCATCTTTAAGTCATTTTATAGATAGGTATAGATATAAAATCTAACAAATGTTTCATAATTCAGCTAATAATTCAGTGCATTGTAAGTAATACAAGGCTAAAAACGTTTCTATCCTCTTCCCAAAAACTGTCCTGAAACATGTATTTTTGGTTTGTTTGTTTTGTTTGTTGACGGACAAAGCCAAATGGACATAACCTAATTATCACAAAAAAAACAAAAACAAAAATTATATAAAAAAAATTATAAATCTTATATATAAAACCATTATTAAATCATTAAAAAAAATTTTTTTAATGATTTAATAATGGTTTTATATATAAGATTTATTATATTTTATTTAATTGAACTTATAACAATAACGTATTTCACTAGTAAATTGCTGTTGAACGACAAAAACAACCACCAGATGGGAAAATGTTATTTTACAAAAACTTTAAATGTAGGGCCCTATAAAATCCGTTTTATTTTTTCCCAAATTCCGTTTTATTTTTTCCTAAATTCCGTTTTTTCCGTTTTAATTTTTGCAAATTCCGTTTTTTCCGTTTTAATTTTGGGGAATTCAATTTTTAGTCGTTATTTTAGTCAAAAAGAGTGTGCTTTTAATGTTAATGATTAAAATGTACACAAATAAAATAGGAATGACCTTAAATTTGAGGTAATGACATTTACTTTTCAGCACAAATGCTGCATGATGCAATAACACTGCACTCTAAGTAGTTTCAAATAACAACAAAATATGGTTATGAGCTTTAAACTGTCCAGTAAAACAAATTATATTAGTTTAAATAAAAGTCACACTCTCTGTTTCTCTGTCGAGCGCGCTCTCGGACACACTCGGTCTCTCTCGCGCACTATCGAGCGCGCTCCCGGAAACACTCGGTCTCTCTCCCGCACTATCGAGCGCGCTCCCGGAAACACTCGGTCTCTCTCCCGCACTATCGAGCGCGCTCTCGGAAACACTCGGTCTCTCTCGCGCACTATCGAGCGCGCTCTCGGAAACACTCGGTCTCTCGCGCACTATCGAGCGCGCTCTCGGAAACACTCGGTCTCTCTCGCGCACTATCGAGCGCTGTGTCGCTTCGCTTTTGTCCAGTCCGGCGCCTCATAGACAGACGCGGTGTGCACGACGGAGGGGATGGGGTGTGTGTGTTTATGTGTGTGTGTGTGAGAGAGAGAGAGAGACGTGAGAGACAGAAACGGAGGGAGAGCAGGGAAAGGAAATGTAACTGAATGCGTTAAAATAAATGAACGAAACGCAATAGCCTATGTGGCGGCCGTTGTTGTTTCTAGATAGAATTAGTCTATGTGTGGGAAACACTTGCGAGTCACGTGCGAACTGCTCGGCTCGGTACTGATACTGATGGCTTAACGTCGAGTTTCTTAACTTTTTCGCCGACGAAGCAGCTGTGGAGAGCCAGATTTGCTTCCCCCGGTATGCATTTTCCCCAGACATACGTTCTTCCACACAAAAACAGAATTTCATTCCAAATTTGTACAATTCCGCGAAATTCCGCGTTAACACTAGATTCCGCGTTAATTGGCCAATTCCGCGATTCCGTCCGCGATTCCGTGATCGCGGAAATTATAGGGCCCTATAAATGCACCACAACGCACCGTCCGTCTGTTGTTCTTCAGACAACGGCATCCCGCTGTTGGACCTTTTAGTCCACAGTGAAATACAGTCACACTTTACACTGTTTGGCCAGCATTTTAACCATGTTTAATCCAGCTACTAACTAACGGCATGTTAAAGTTCGCTGCTGACTAGCGTCACGGGCAGCGAAGCGATGTTTCTGTTATTCTAACGTCAGTTTTCTGAGCATCCAAGAGAACTGACATAACAGTAGCGCTGAACTGAAGCACAGAAATCCAAGTTGATATTCGGTGCGGTAGATAATGGTCGTTAAGTTTCCAGTGCCGTATTAGCACCGGATCTGTCTGTAGCTACCCGCTAGCAAAGCAAAGCCAGTCACTAGCCTAGTGCGTTGGTCTCTTTTTTATTTCTCTGCATTGAGTGACAACCCTCTCAAATATAAGACACACAAACAGTTAGGCACTGGATGAGGTCTGCTCACTCGGCTGGAAAATGACTCTAGCGGCAGCGTGCGTCAAACACGTGTTCCACGACAACACTAGGCTGCCAACAGATGCGCCTGCCTAATAATCGGCTTGATATATTTGGATATTGGCCGGTGCCGATTATGTAAAAAAAAAAAAAAAAAAATGCACAAAAACAAAAATCCGCCGATTAATCGGTCGACCTCTAGGCTCTACCACTGAACAGTTGTTAAACAGTTCACTAAAAGATTCAGGAAAAGTACAGAAAAACGAAATCATGGCTGAACATTTGGAAAAAGCAGTTTACACATTAAAGAACAGTGACAAAATCTTTCATCCGCACCCTTTTTGAACAGTCAGAGCACTGCGAGTTCGGGTCTGCTCATGAGGAACACATTAGAGACCGAAACATGGTAGGAATCCACCAAGTAGTAGCTTACCCAAAACCTCACACTTGAAATAATGGTGCAAGAAGAGAGGTAGCTCACAAAAGACACGTCGGACGAAACAAAAAAAAAGTATGCGGCAGATGTGAAAAAGAAATGCAAACAATAATTCTGACTGTCCAGCATTGAAGTCCTCATACAACAGATGTAGGAAATCAGGGTATTGGGAAAAGAAGTGCAAAAGCAAATTGGCGCGTGAAGTAAGAGTTTACTGTAACACACAGTGTTTTAAATATTGACGTTTATTTGTAAGGTTCAAATGTGTTTAATTTATTGTCTAAACTGCGTTTGGTCATTATTTTCTGACAGCACGTGGGGAGACTGGGCGGGGATTTAAATGACGTGCACCTGTGAATGCAGTCACACACACACACACGATGGCTGGATTGCGTTTACACTGAGATCCGATCACAATGCGTCCTCGACCACCTCTGAACCAGGACACGCTGATCGGATAACATTCAGATCAGAAACGCGTTTACACTTGTCTTTTCAATGTGTATGTGGACAACATGCAGATACAGGTCGCATGTTAATGCCAAGTGTAAACGCAGCCTTTGTGATTCTACTTGTTAACAGCAGGTGTTCAATCATCACTTGACTTAATTTCACACTGGGTATTTTGTTGTGTGGTTCAAGCAGGCATATACTGGCCATCGGGAGCACTGGGACTTTCGGGTCGAGTAGTGGGCCGATCGGTGAAACGAGGGAGACACCCCCCTCCCACATATTAGGCACGGTTTTACTTTTTCATTTGAGCGAGTGGGAAACTCCAAAAGGCAAATACTTCAAAGTGTGATCAAACTTTGCTGCCAAATTAAACCAGGCATCTGCCAGGCACAGATTAAAAGCAGAGTGGGATCTGATAGGTTCCACTCACACAGCACTGACGAATGGCAGTTCCACTTCCACCACTTTATATAGCAATAAACAGTGCAAGTTGCCTTTTCCATTCATATTCGACACAGAATTATTAGAATCCATATACCCTTGGCAATGAGGTGCATGGTTTTACCTCTTACATTAGGAGTTAACTCATTGGTTAAAGGGATGGTTCACCTAAATGAAAATTGTCATCATTTAATCACCCTCATGTCATTCCAAACCTGTATGACTGACTTTCTTCTTGGCGATAAATCGATTTTTTCGATTAATTCGTATGTGTAGTGTATGTCGATTTGTTTGAATGAAAATCATTTCTCTTTAACATCCGCAGACACACCCCTGTGGGCTCCCGTAGTTCTGAACGGGCTCAGCATTTGCCATAGAGATACACAAACAACATGGCAAATGAACGAGACCGCGGCAGCACAAGCGCCAAAAACATTTACAAACTGAATCCGCAGGGCTGTCACGTAACGTTACATTTACCTCAGGAAAGCCAATTAACCATAGCATATTAGTTGGCCTTAAAAAATTGCAAATTGTATTTTGCTAAATATGATAACTATATTAGCCTACATATTTTTATTTTACCTATAGCCTATCATTAAAATATTACAACGTTGTTAATATTAAAAATGCATATTTAATTTGGGATGTTATATTTAACATTTAATAATAATACCAGCTGACAGGGCTCTGTATGTTTACAGAATTAGGTGAGATTTTTTTTTTTTTGGAAAAATGAACAACTCATTAACGTATCTACTGTAGGCTACCTAATATTTATTCAAAGGAAACGAATCAAACGATATTAAATCAAGATCCGAAACAAATCACAAGAATTGGATTGAAATTGTGAAACTTGTGTCAAGCAATAATAAAAAACAGTAGCATACCAGTTAGGGATGGGACGATTACCGGTTTCACTATAAACCACGATAAAATGTAGCCTACTGACGGTTAGTATTATCGTTTAAAATTTAATTATCATTAAAACCATGTTTGTTTATCGCAATTTTAATAGCTCACTATAAATCCTGTCCACAGTCTGACGCAGGTGCAGCGTGCAAAGTTGGGTTTTTTATTTTTATTTGAAAAGGAATGGCGGAAGGCGATGAGCGTGCTCGGGAGATTTTTCAGCCTTTTAAGAGGACCAAATCTGAGGTGTGGTCATATTTAGGCTTTTACAAAAGTCTTGAGGGAAACTTAAATCGAGGATGGTCTCCATGTCTGCAGAACATGCTTAAAAACAGTCGCTGCAATAGAAACACTTCAAATCTGCCGATCGTCTTGTGTGACCATCATCACTCACTGTTGTATAGCGAACGCAAGGCAAGTTAACTTTGACCTGAATACCAAAACTAAGTCTGGGAAATAATTAGGCACAAAATGTTATTTTGAGTTGAAATAAATACTTTATCTCACTCACTTATATAAATCTGAAGCTTCTGCAAAGAAAAGTTCGCAGCAAGTGGATTTGAGCCAAAGACGAACGATCACATAATTTTTTTTTACCACATAATTACGGGGACATATTGAATTAAGATTAATGTTTTAAATACAGCGTAGGCTACAAAACTCGTCCAGACAAGATCACAACAATATTATCAAACTCTGTAAACAATAAATCTCTGATTTCATTTTCACTACAATCAAAAACAGAGACACAAGAGTCAATATGGCAAGTTGTAATTGAATGAAAAGAGGAGAACTGTTCTTCTGGAGACTGGAGTTCAAACAGCCCGCGCTCACTCGACCGTTGAGCTGTCATCACTTCAGAGGGTGGGGGAGGGGTGCATTGTTGTAATTGAGTAAACTTACTCAATTTCTTAAGTGTGTTAAATATATTAATAATATTGACTTAAATTAAGTAATTTTTGTGGTTCTTGAAACAGATCTGTTTAATTCTCAATTCTCAAATATTTTGATAGAAATTTCACAAATATATTAAGTTTATTTAAAAGAAACAATTGGTTAGTCAAATACTAAATTCTTTTAGTGAAAAAAACTTATATATAACTGTAAATTCTAGACAAAATGAACTGTTGGATTTTTAGTCAATTATTTTGGTATGTTCAACACGTGATACATGGATGTGCTCTTATAATGTGTTATTGACGGCGGTCATCGAAATGCCAATAGAATTGCTTTAAAAAGTGCATCGAGCTGCTTGTTTTATTTGCTGTTTGTGGATTTTCAAATATAAAACTTATTGAAATGTTTTCAGTGTGAGCATAAGTTAAGTTATTTTTAACAAAACTGACAAAACCGCGATATTGATAATCACGATAATTTTGGTCACTATAATCATGATACTAAATTTTCATACCGTCCCATCCCTAATACCAGTCATAGTAGCCTACCATGTAAACATTTAAGTTGTCTTCAAATGATTCATTTGAAGCTATTAGCTCTTCGGTTCTTGCTATTATTAACAGTAGCCTGGCTACGGGAGTTGTACCCAAATCTTTTAAACACGCAGCGGTGGAACCGGTTATTGAGAAATTTAATCTGGATACATCAGTCTTTGCTAATTTTATACCTATTTGTATTTAGACCTATCTCTAAAATTTCGTTCTTGTCTAAATTCACATTGCATAAAACTGGTTTCTGCCTGTCTTGTCTGACAACAGCGGGCAAAAATGTAAGCTAGTTTCTGTGAAAATGAGGCATAATGTGAATAAATCAAATAGAAAACAGCAGCTGACCATAAAAACAACAACAAAATACAGATGGAGTAAAATCATTCTTAATTAGTAATTACCAAAAACAAACAGCATGCATGGAAAGTAGCCTATCATTAGTATCAAAAAAGAAAGAAAACAGAAAAACAGAAAAATTGTTAAATATTATGACAATTTCAAATAACTTTTCTATTTTAATATATCATTTATTAATGTGATCAAAGCTGAATATTCAGCATCATTTCTCCAGTCTTCAATAACACATGATCCGTCAGAAATCATATGATGATTTGATACTCAAAAAACATTCATTAAAATTACCCATGTTGAAAACAGTGTAAAAAAAGCAGTATTCTTTGATGAATAGAAAGTTCAAAAGCACTTAAAAACAGCATTTATTGAAATAGAATCTTTTGTAAAATAACAGAATGCTATGTATCCTCATAATCATGTTTTAAATTCCTTTCCGTAGTATGTGTCTAAATGTGCCTTTTAAACTCTAATTATTCATAACACTGTACAAGTAAACAGCATTCAAGGTTTTGTGGTTGAAATTTTAAAAAGTAACAATCACTCATGGGTCAATTTGACCACCATAGGAATGAATGGAATACTAGAAGAACCTCAAAATACTCAATTTTTTATAAAAGGATTTTATAATGTCTACATGTGTATCTGAATGCATACTGAACAGAAACTTGACTGTAGGACCCAGCGGAACAGCTCATTTGCTCCATATAGAGCTATACGGCCATCTAGTGGCTAAAGTCATGAAATATGTTATATAATTTTTTTTCCCACAAGAGGTCAGCAAAGATACCCAATGGAAGATATTTTGAGCTCAATTAAAAGGGTTATGCATGAAATTGTGAGTTATTTTGAATATAAGTTGAAGAATGTGCTTAAATTACTATTTATTGATTATTTATTGATCAAATCTAGTCATTTTTAATTTAAAGGTAAATAAATAAAAAAATTTAAAGGTCAAGTAATTTCGGACTCAGTGTGCAATGGCCTTAACAGGTCCAGTCTAGTCACTCAGGTATCTAAGTCTTTATTTCTCATCCAAGCAGGTATACGGTATTTGTGTGTATGTAGGTGTGTGTGCGCATGGTTTCTACAAAGAAACAGAGGAATACAGCGTTTTAGTTACAATAAAACAATACACGAGGCATCTACTCATACTTTTATCACATCTAAATAAGCTCACCTAAGAATCCATGTTGAAAGAGTGATTGGAAATATTTGTCAAAAATATAACCTTTTAACAGGAACAATACCCATCAACATGATCCTCCCATGTGAAGGTGAGGATATCACATTTTTAGATAAGATCGTCACTGTCTGTTGTGCGCTGACAAACCAATGTCCAACTGTAGTGTAGTACAGTGGGTTTTAACCCTTGTCGTGGGGTCCCATAATTTTGCGCTTTTTTTTTTGTCTGATGTTCTGAAGTTAAACTTAATTTCAATGTATGCAACTTTGTTTGTACTCCTTCCACTGTGTCCATCTATTGCAATGTGCTGATGCTTTATCCTGCTCGACCAGCCTTGCATTAACAATAAAGCATATTTGACAAAATTCATGAATGTATTGTTTTTTTTTATTCACTTTGACAGCTAAATAACGTATGAAAACGAACAGATTGGTAAGGCTTAATACTTGCATATTTTGACAATTACAATAGTGATAACTTCAAATCACATGAACAGAATATTATATAATTTATATATTTGTGAATGCAAGTAATCACTAACATTAAAGTGCAGAAACTAACACTTTAGGTCATGCCTTTTTTTTTAGCATTGTATGTTTTAAAACAAACATGTTTTTGATATGTCTAACCTGAACAGTGTCAACAACAATACTTTGACAAAAACCTGAGTGTGTTTGCTTAAAGGAAAATGTATAACATGCGAGACAGCAGCTTGGGCTTATGTGGAACAAGAAGAACAAATCCAAATGTCTTCTTCGGCAGGTGCATGTTGTAGCCCCACACAAGTTAGATGAAACCACACAATTGTGCAGTTTTGGTTGTCACAGGCTACCATGTCGTCCTTGCTTTCTGGTCCACGGCAAATGCACCACAACTTCTCAACACTTCTGGTCCTGCCCTTCCTCATTTTGTCTTCCCCATGCAGTAGCAGGACACTGGTTTGAAGAACCACTGTTGGGGTAACAAACTGCTCTCACTGTAGACAGCGCAGGGTTGTCAAAGTCAGACACAAAGACTGAATGCATTTTGGATGCAGTAATTCTCCCAGTGCGAAAGTGAAACCAAGATGAGCATTTGTCCTGCTTTCTGGTCTGTCTTTCAATTAATTCAGCCTGCTCAGATGTAACATTTAGGCTACCTTACTTGCTATGGTTTCACAGTACTGGCGCAAGACAGACAGTTCACTGCCCTCCATTTTTTTATCAAATAGACTGCGCAGTGAATCTGGTGCTGGAAACGGCTGTACTGGGTCTGTAAAAGCATCACAATAACCAGGCAAAGTTGACAGAATTGCAGCTTTTGGAGATACTTTCTGCAGTTGTGCAAGATATGATTCCCACTGCTCCTGTGTTGCAGTATTGAACCTACACATGTTCGATGAAGTCCTTAAAGCAGGTATGCTTGATACCTCACCATCCAGGAGATTATTAAGACACTTTCTTTTTGCTTTTGCAGAAGTAAAGTCTATTCTGTGTCCTACCTCCGCTCTCACTTTTGTGATGTTAGTTGGTATCATCCAGTATGCAGGTTGGGCAGTAACTGTTGTTGTCTCTCTGCATCTGACTACTGCTTCTAACTTGAAGAGCAAAGCTGCAACATGTGTGCATGTTTCGGCAATTCCTGCCATACATGTGCAGTGACCAGAAGTTATAGCTCCTGATAAGCTGATGATGGCCCAGAGCTTGTTTGGTGTCTCATTCAGCCGTTGCGAGTGCAAGATCTGTAGACAACAACTTACTGTGGCTGCTGTTCAGTAATATGTCAGACAGTTTGTTGATAAAGAAAAAATGTAAAAAAAATACATAAATTGTCTGCACAATAAAGAAAAAAAATGCATGAAAAGAGAGTAGTATTAAAATTTATTGGATACGTTCAAACTAAACAAACCATCCTTAATCAGGCACTGATGATATAGGCCTACAGTTAACATGACAATATCATCATCATCATTACAGCTACTGTTACTACTGTGTTGTCGCAGTCCTTCTGTTGGAATGTAAATAAATCATGTACCCAGCCATTGGTGAAATGTCCGTGGGCTTCGAGAGATTTATAGTTTTTAAATTGTTCACTGGTATATGCGCTTATACCATAAACAAGATAATTGACAATGTCTAAATATGAGCATGGAGGTAGCAATGTGGGGTCCAGCACTCCAACTTACTGCAGTCAGCTCATATGGGTCTATGTTAAGAATGGATGACAATTTCTGCAAAAAGCGGTCCCTGGCATCTTTATCGGGTTTATCTCGGTACGGCCTTTTCTCAATTTTCTTTTTCTTCTCCGGGTTTGCGAGTTATATTTACTTATCTAGATAATTACCTTATTAGTTGTCTTAGTGTTAACTTATGTACTTCTACTCTTGCGATCTCTTTATGGTCGCGAAACCTCAAAAATGGCGCCGCGGTGACGTCACACACAACCAACCCACGTGTCTGACAAAGACCGATTGACTTCAAGCTAGCTACCTTAGCAACCCCTTACTCCTTTTCACTCAGCAGCATGTGATTGGATGTTCGCTACTGATGTCACACACAAACTCCTAAACTCAGGATCAAAGCCTGAGTTGACAGAGAAAATTGATGATTAGTGTTATTGTACCAACAAAGCCTGATTGTATTGATTAAGTTGTTAACTTGAAACTAATCCTGTAACCCTGAGTTTGTTAATATCATGGTAACCTACAGGCCCCGGATTTCAGCACAACAGGCCCTGATATCAACCACGAAGAGATATCACAATAATGTCGGAGTTCTGTATCGACAACCTGCCATTGCTAATACAGTAGCCTACGTGTGACTTAACGTTACATTTCAGAAACCCACTTGCTACCAAATATAGGCATAATGCAAATATTGCATAAACCATGCCGCGGCGGGCCAGACTGAAAACATATCTTACCTTCAACCTTGATGGCTGATCTGCTCACGTCGGAGTCGGCTGGGTTTTTGAATTTAAGATATTGATAATATAGTCATCATAATAATCCTAATTATCTGTTAGTTCTCCTTCAAGAGACAACGCGTTTCTTTCTGATATCTGTCCGATTTAGTCATGTGGCGCTGCAGGTTGAAATACGGATATTGGCGCGAAGAACAACTGGCGCGTGACATAATTTAGCATATTCTTATCAATATTAGGATAGAGTTCTAATGCATGACAAAACAAATCACATTTAAAATGATAAAATAATAAGGAATTGTTAAAAGCTAGAAATGTGTGTTATTAGAAATAAATAAATCATGTATTTCCCTGTGTGAGGGGGCGGCTAAATTTCCCACGATCAAAGAGAAGGATATTAATAATAATGATGATAATGGGCTAATAATAATGATTATTGTTATTATGTGAAGAGCAAAAATCGTGGCTCAGGCTTCCTGTGCACGCAAGTTATTTAAAATGTTATTTGTGCGTATAATGTTCTCAGTCTACCCTTATCATGTAAAATTTTTCACCAATTCTCCGTTCTGAAATGAAAATGTCATGCAAGTGATTGATGTGAATCAAAATCTTGGCCATTAGTTTTTTTTTTTTTTTTTTTGACTGTAGTCACTGTAGCCTAAGCCACTTATATAGTTTGTGAAATTATGTAGCTTCTAAATGCATTGCTTTTTTTATTACATTTTTTTTTATAAAGATGTATTTTTATGTTAGGCTACATACTCCCAATGCTGAGTGGTTTACCTTATTTTTTGCTACTGAGCGAACTAGATTCATGTCACATGGTTAATTTGCATATATGAGGATGGGCGTGGTCTGACGCACGCAGGTCATGACGTTTGTTTTTTACAAATGCGACACAAAGTTTGCTGTTATCAGTCGGGATTCTGCTTTCCTGTCTGACTTTATTCAGTGTTGGACTTCAACATGTCTAATATGACTGACTTTACTCCGAATGAGATCCAACAAGTTTTCAAAGCTTACCTGGAAAATCCCCTATTGTCCATCTATAATGACATTGGTAAGAATTCACTTATTTTCTGATACTTAACTTATGCATTTTCTACTTTTCACCTGTTGTATAGTACACATGTTGTACATTATTTTAGGCTTGTAGTGTGAATATCATGCAGGCATAAATGCAAATAGATTAATTGGTTTAAAAGTATGAAAGTGCATCACAAGATTAATCAGGTTATTTGATCAGATTCTATTGAATGTTTTATTATAATGCCACATTTACAGTCATTATATGAAACAAAACAAAACAAAACAAAAAGCTGAGTAGCCTACCAGAATCCCTCATAGGATAAAATTAAAATACCTCTCTGATTACAGATCCAAATGGATTACAAATCTAAAAACAGTTTGTGTGCAGCTAAAGAAATGAGTTTGAAAGCTGTATCGTGAGAATAAAGATGTCAAGGTGAACTAACACCTGTAAACTGATCATGGGTTCGTGTTTATTATCTGGTGAAGTTTCTCCAGTTTCTCTGTTCAATCCTCTCTATAACTGTAACTCTATAACTCTGTTCAATCCTCCTCCAAAATGTCAGACTAAATATTTGAGTACAAATACCACTGTTGTTAGTGCCTGTATCAATGCTCTGCCATTTACACATGAAGTACATGTCATATGCAGCACATTCATGTCAGTGGAAACCGGTTGGTTTAGCTGTGAGGTAATTGAATTAAATACATTCAGTGTTCTCTCTGAAATAGAGCAGATTCAAGCAGCAGAGTGTTTTATTATAATTGTGTCATTGATGCATGAATCTGACATTCATTGTGTTTGGTGTGAAAGCTTGTGTTCATAATCTGTCATTACACATCCTGTCATTTCAGTGTGGTTCAAGAGGGACAGAACAAAATGTTCCCTTCTAACCCTGTGTGTATTTTACATGCATGCTCTGCTATTCTTCTCACAGATTTCAGTATTACCTAGTTTAGTTTAGTCAAATATAGTCTCAAATACTGAGGTGACCTGCAACCAAAACACCACAGTACTTTTTGTAAAGGTTAGTTAACTCAAAATAGGACATTTTTCATTATTTACATCATATCCTTGTGTCTATCCAAACCCATATGACTATTTCTTCTGTGAAACACAAAAGGATAATATTCGGAGAATATCTTGTGAAGTTAATGGGGACTGGAGCTCCAAAAGGGCATGATCATAACAATAAATCCATATGACTCGTGCAAATATGTTCCCAATGATGTAGGTTAAAGTTGATGTGTGGAATCCAAAGGGCTGTTTTTCCCGTTCAGTCTTTGTTATTTGAAGCATCTGGTTCATAGGGAACAGCCCTGAAACCAAACGCGACGGTAAACACCTTTGTGGTGATTATAAATACACGCAATGTCTTGTAGAGCCTGTACTCCGCACGTGCAGAAGCCCCGCCCACTTAGCGCGTGCGCGTGCTGTCATCACGTGTGGAGGCACGAGCTCACCGTGCGGAAAAATACAACTGCACAAGACAAGTACATACACACACTGTAGTGAATATGTTTTAATGTACCAAGAAGTTCACTCTAAAGTCGCATGGATATATATTGCTAACTGTTCACTTGTGAAAATATAAGTAAGTAGTTTAATAGGCTGTAATGTGCATTTTTGATGCATGATGTTGTTGGGTCATGATGATGTTGAGTCTATTTTGCCTGTGTCTCTCGTGTTCAGGGTCATTATAAGGACATTCTTCGTTTGTTTTCGGAACAAAGAGACGAGCGTTCACCTTGTTTCGCTTATTGTTGTGGTGCTGCCTGCGGATGAACAGTCGACCAATCAGAGAGCTTGTCTGTTTAAATATTAATTTTCCGTTGGCAGGACAACCAATCATCGCTTCGAGCGGGGCGTTCCTCATGAATATGTAATTACTTAGCCCAATACGCTACGATCGAGTGGATCTCTAGTGTTGTTTTGGCAGTTTCTCAAACAGGAACAGGAGGTTCAAAGAATATAAGCGACATCGCCTTTATTTTCCACGATAATATTGAATTAATCATGCCCGGACAGGCGTCGGTAACGGCGGACGTAGGTTCTCAGAAGTCTTTTGTTTTAAAGAAGATCATGAATATTCCGCCTCCAAATATACTGGCGGATCAAGACAACGGTAAGAACCATAAAACCTGCCAATATGTCAACCAAATAGGCTACAGATCGTCGTGTTCATCGTGTGTGTTTGTAGTCGTGCACTTGGCTTCACCTCCACAGCTGCCGCGTTCGTTGGTTCCTCAAAAGAACATAAAGTTCCCTCAGAAAAAGTGCTGGTTTATTGACGGTATAAGCTGGAAATACTGCTGTACTTTACTATAATAATATCACATTCATGTTTATACTTGATCGTTTTTACAAGTTGCTTCAAATACCATTGTGTACATGTCAATAAAAAACATCATTTTAATTTGACGCCCAATTGAATAAAATGCATAGTATTGTGCATATACTTTTTGCAAGTGTTAAGACATTGAATAACTGACGTGCTAAAAACCATTAAAACTATGCAATGTGTCATTATTATAATATGCCACAGTATTACCCTGTTGCTACTGTGGTTATTTTGGCATGTTCTGTGTAATAATACCATGGTATTTTATGAGGAATCTTAGTGTAATATCAAAACACCATGGTACAATAATTTTGGCATAATTACTGTATATGTATATCAAGTTGCCATTGTATTTCATCTGATACCATCAAAGTAACATGATATTTTACCATCAGTGTTCCCACTATCATGGACAACCTGGAAATGAAATGTTTGCCAGATTAATCAATCGTGTTCAAAGAATCGACTAAATGCAAATGTAAGAAATGAAAAAAGACACATATGCTCACATAAAACTTAAATAAATTGCAATGTTTTGACCAATGAAGGTCTTTGTCAGGTCTTCATTTTTAAATCAGGATATAAACCATTATATTAACAATGGTAAATTTACCATTGTTTTCACTCAGGATCTGTAGATCTGTCAGTTATATTCCTGTATGCTGGCGTCAAAGAGGGATTTAGTTATTGATCACGTTTTTGTTAACATAATTGACATAATTAACATTAACATAATATCATCTTGTACTTGTGGGTTTACCTCATTTGTCCTTTATGGACATTATTAAAAATATTCATATCTCACATGATAATAACCCGCATCAGATGTGAATCGTAACATCTCGTTTTAGTGTCAAATCCTTTCTGATGTTTTCTGAGCAGCAACTAACACAGCTAGTTACTGATGATAACCAACACTAATCTGTGTGAGTCATGTCACGCCCAATCTCTATAGGCCTGAATTTAACAGAGCCTGTCAGGAACATTCGCAACTCAAAGTTCACCTCAAAATCAAGAGGAACAATTAAGAAATTGTATTTAATTTTGGACCATAACGTTTTTGTTGTTGTTGTTGCTTTGCATTGTCAGAATAAAAAAATATATATTGTTTTATTACTTGGTGCATTCAGCATCAATATGATTTTACGGTAACACTTTACAATAAGGTTAGTTGGTTAACATTAGTTAACTACATTAGTTAACATGAACTAATAATGATCTGCACTTCTACAGCATTTATTAATCTTTGTTAATTTCAACATTTACTAATACTTTATAAAATGAAAGGTTGTATTTGTTAACATTAGCTAATGCACTGTGAACTAACATGAACAAACAATGAACAGCTGTATTTTTATTAACTAACATTAACAAAGATTAACAATACAGTAACACGTGGTTATGGTTTGCTCTTGGTTAATTCATGTTAGTTAATACAGTGTAAACTAATGAACCTTATTGTAAAGTGTTACCGGTTTTACATTAATTATGCCTTGTGTTTATAAGTCTTTGGTCAGTTTTTCTGTGTTTAATACATTTTACTTCCTTCCAGAAATCATTTTAGAATTTTTAATCATATGTACATTTTTAAAATCGTATGTATTTTTATTATTTTGATTAGGCCTAATGGTAGAAAATCTACAGTGCATTATCATTGAAATTTCTACAACATATGACTTTTCTTCTTTGATACTTGCTTTGACTTTAGTTCCTCTCCCATATTAATATAGTGCTTGTTTAATACATTTTACTTCCTTCCAGAAATCATTTTAGAATTTTTAATCATACAGGTGAAACTCTTGAATATCGTGCAAAAGTTATAATTTTGATGATTATGTGTTACAGCTTAATGAAAACCCCAAATTCAAAATCTAATAAAATTAGAATATTACATGAAATCGATTAAAAAAAAGGATTTTAAATACAGAAATGTCAGCCCTCTTAAAAGTATAATGTATATAGTTATATGTACTAAATATATTAGTTTCACCTTTTAATTTGAATTATTGAAATACACGAACTTTTGCACGATATTCAAATTTTTCGAGTTTTCGAGCTTAAAACATCTTTTTAATCTAGTGTATTTTTGTGAGCTCACTGAAGCTGGCATTGAAATGTCTACAACATTCGACTTTTCTTCTTTGCTACTTGCCTAAACTGTGGCTCCTCTCTCGCAGACCTGGAGAAGGAGAAGCAGGGTTCGGCTGACGATGGGACGTCGGGGGGCGTCTCCGCCTCGCTCACGCCCACCATCTGGGACAAGACCATCCCGTACGACGGCGAGACCTTCCACCTGGAGTACATGGACCTGGACGAGTTCCTGCTGGAGAACGAGATCCCCGTCACGCTGGAGGAGGAGCTGAGCAGGAGCCTGGAGGCCGAGCGTGCGAGCGGAGACGCGCAGGTCACGCCGAACACACACACACCCGAGGAGGATTCGCTCTCTGTGAGTGATGCGGAGGAACAAGAAGTGAGCAATGATGAGACGACAACAGGTGAGCTGGCGAGACGAGCGCGTTTTATTGGTTTTGTACCAGGTAAATACCTCTGATTGCACAATATTATTATACAGGTAAAACACGAAAAAATTTAATATCGTGCAAAAGTTCATGTATTTCAGTAATTCATATTAAAAGGTGAAACTAATATATTTCGTATATATATATAACTATATAGATATGCATGATTATACTTTTCAGAGAGCCGACATTTCTGTATTTAAAATCCCTTTTTTTAAATTGATTTCATGTTATATTCTAATTATATGAGATTTTGAATTTTGGGTTTTCATAAACTAAGCCATAATCATCAAAATTATCACTTTTGCACGATATTCTAATTTTTTGAGTTTCACCTGTATGATAGCTATAGTTATTTCTTTATAAACATGCTAACTCCTCTTAAACAGCTTTAGTTATGTCCCATCAACAGCTTTGGTAAATACCTCTTATTTCACAATATTCAATTCAATTCACATTTATTTGTATAGCGGTTTTCACAATACACATAATTTCAAACCAGCTGTACAGAAAATGCATCCATATTACAATTTAGAGTGATCTGTTATCAGAGGAAACTTAAGTTAAAATACTTAAGTTATGTATTTTCAGAAATGAATTTACAAAATCACAGTTAGCGAAAAAGGTGTTAATTTAAACAATGTAATAATTTAATGCAGAAACGATGAGCTCATTGAAGTAATGAATACTTGTGTGTTAATAAATGTTTATGTAGCACTGGTGCATGTTGATTCAGAGTTTGCATCATTTGAAGTTAATATTATTATATGATAGTTATTTCTTTATAAACCTCTTCGGCTTCAGTAACGTCCCATAGTTTTAATGTGGCTACTTTTTATTAGTATCTTAACTAGTGTTTCAGAGGAGGAGCTTGACTGCAGGCGAACTACTTTGAAATTGTACGTTTATAACTCATAACTCATAAGAAGGAAAGTCAGAATTGTGAGAAATAAACTTGTAATTGTGAGGAAATAAGTCAGAATTTAGAGATAAAGGCCTGGTTTTTCACATAGAGCTTAGATTGGGCCAGGATTAGGCATTTAAGTAGCTTTTATAATCATGCTTTAGAAAAAAAAAAAAAAACATTACTGGTGTGCATCTTGCCACTTTCAGTTTGAACAAGCATTTATGTCTGGGACTAGTTTAAGCCTTCCCTGTGAAACCAGGGTGAAAAAGCACAAGCACTTGTTTTTTCATGGTGAAAAAAAAACAGAACTGTGGGATGTAATCTTCCAGAAAAAAATCTGATTCTGATGAGGTAAACTCACAATTGCATCAACTCAAAACAGCACAGACTATATGATTTTAGATATAAGAAACCATATCATTACTGATTAATATTGTCAATCCAGAGCTAGTGTCCACACACCGCTCATGTGTAACTGTTGTGTGAAAGAAATAGAAACACAGTCATAACGTGCCTTCAGAGAAGAGCTAATTATTCCGGTCACTGATTTCCGAAACCAAAAATAGCTGTTTTCGGCCCAAAAAATTCAGTAGCCAAAAGTTCGGTGCATCCCTAACTATGTACGATATTGGTCAAAGTGCTCGTCTCTACATCAATCCATGCATTTGAACCTACATACCTTTGATTTACCAACACACACACACATACAGACTCGTTTACTGTCCGCAGGCGTCTAATGAATCTTCATCAGAGTCATTGAGCTTGACGTGTCGTGTTATCCGATCTTTAGAGTGAACATGATGACGGTATGTTGTCGGCTCACAGACGTGCTGTAGATCCTGACAGAATCGCTCTGTTTTTCCCCGCCAGACTCCAAAGCCGAGCCGGAGCGCGTGACGCCGGTCCCGATGGACCCCGAGGAGATCGAGGTGAACATCTGCTTCCAGCCGGACCCCACAGACCTGGTCCTGTCCAGCGTTCCCGGAGGAGAGCTCTTCAACCCGCGCAAACACCGCTTCTCCGAGGACGAGCTCAAGCCGCAGCCCATGATCAAGAAGGCCAAGAAAGTGTTTGTTGCCGAAGATGCCAAGGTGAGGCTGAAAACTGTCTGAGAATGTGAAACTCTACTAGGAACTATACTCTCATTCCTGCGTAATAATCAAGGAACTTTGCTGCAGTACCATGGGTGCAGCAGGCGCAATGATATTACGCAGCACCTGAAAATTGTCCCCAGCTATATAACGTCCAACGTGACCGGCGCGAAGTTTCAGGCGCTGCGTAATATCATTGCGCCTGCTACATACGGTATGGCAGCAAAGTTCCTTGATTATTACGCAGGAATGAGAGTATAGTTCCTAGCCATATTGTCCAAGAAAATCTCTACTTTTCATTTTCCGTCAGTCTTAGTTCACGATGTAACTACAGAAGAAGCAAGTTTTAAATAGG
This sequence comes from Semotilus atromaculatus, assembly GCA_031834385.1. Classification (NCBI taxonomy): domain Eukaryota; kingdom Metazoa; phylum Chordata; class Actinopteri; order Cypriniformes; family Leuciscidae; genus Semotilus; species Semotilus atromaculatus. The sequence goes on along the minus strand of JAULUF010000005.1, from coordinate 5,511,997 downwards.
AAAAATATCAAAACTCTTTGGTCATTTTTTTGAGAGAGATGCTAATGGTCTAATCCGATTCAATGATCTATGCTAAGCTATGCTAAAAGTGCTACCGCCAGACCCGGAGATCGGCTGAATGGATTCGAAAATGGTAAAACTCAACTGTTTAACTCTGGGGGAGTTGGAAAATAAGCCTATTTCCAAAAAAAAGTGGAGTGTTCCTTTAACAAAGACTTTTTTTTAAAACAGGAAAAATGAAATACTAAGTTGGCGGACACTGTATTACTGTAGACTATGAAAAAAATTCAATTCAATTTACAGCATGTTTTTGATTAGGTACATGTAGTGCAGTCTTTTTATCCGCTTCGGTAATGAGACGTTCACACTGTTTCCCGCAGGATGACAAATACTGGTGTCGGAGGAAGAAGAACAACGTGGCGGCGAAGCGTTCTCGGGACGCCCGGCGCCTGAAGGAGAACCAGATCGCGGTGCGCGCCTCGTTCCTGGAGCGGGAGAACGCAGCGATGCGTCGCGAGGTGGCCGAGCTGCGGAAAGACTGCGGCCGATGCCAGAAGATCATGTCCCTGTACGAGGCCAAGTACGGTGCGCTGTGAGGGACACACTCACCCGGACACTCATCACTCACTCCGTGGCCGACGCCAGCGTTCAACAGTGTTTTTAAACAAGATCTAACAGAGCAAGGGCACCATATAAGATACCACAGCATGACCTTTGACCCCTCATACCTCATCCACGACCCCTAGCGTGGCCCGAGTTTAGAGCTAATTCAGTATGGAGACGAGATGAAGACGCCAACGTGGACCGAACGGAGGAAAAAAGGGTTTCCAGTCTGCGAAAGTTTCAATAAGGCGTAAAAAACGAGAGTCTGAGAGCGTTTGGTCCGAGTAACCGTGACCTCGCGGCTCATTTCGGCTAGTTTTGAGTGTTTTCTCCTTGTTTGCACTCGACACGTCGTTATTTATGTTTGTGTACAGGAGGTTTGTTGAAGAAAACACAATATGAAGCTTGTTTATTCCTGTCGAGTGCAGATCGACGCCGCCGAGAGACGGGAGTCTGTAAATAAATGCGCTTGAGTCCGAGTGTCGTTGCTCTTCCAGACGGCTCTCATGATGTGAACGGGACGTTTTTAGCTGCATCTTTCCCAAACGTGACTCGATACAGTTGGCTTTTAAATGTGAGCGAGGGATCAAACTGGATCTGTTCTGTTTTCAGGGTTTAATCCAGGGCAATAATACGTGACTCATCTTTACCTCAGATTAGATGTATCTAACAAGTGGGCGTTTTTATTGGTTTTGACTTTAAATGTTGGTGTTTTGTTTTGTTTGCTGTAGTTGCGTCCGTCATAAAACACAAAACAGAATGAATTTCTGTGCAAGATGTTTTTGGGGTCTTTTTATTCTAATTAATAATGCATTCAATATTGCAGTTTTAATGCATTAATAATAATAACAATGCATTTTTAGATAAATTCTTATATTTGTAAACCATTGTGAAATAAACGTGATTGTTGTTTTTTTTTACATGTAAACCGTGCAGTGAGTCGATGACATTAGTCTCACTAGTTCTTCGCTGGTTTTTCAAAGGGACTTGTTTTTTTTTTTTTAAATGGCAAAAAGTCATAATGTGCTTCCAGTGTTTTATGGATTTTGATAGATTATTAGTTATGTATGTGGTTTGTTTTCAGTGCTCATAAAAATCATGACCACAAAGTGTGCTTACAACTTTTTTTGTTTGTTAAAGAAGCTATGAAAACATAATTTTTATTTTCAGATATATATATACATGCATACATACACACACACACACACACATATATATATATATATATATATATATATATATATATACACAGTATATACACATATGTGTGTGTATATATATGCATTTTAAAAGCTAATGTAATCAGGATTGTGTTTCTGTAAAACGGGTTACAAGCACTTACAGGCAAAAATATCGTATATTAACGAGTCGTTAGTGCATGCTGATGTCATAGTGATGTCACAGTGGGCGTGTCCTTCTCTTCCGTATAAATTGTCGCATATTTTGGTATTTTTGGTGTTTTAAATGAGCGTAGCGTGCTGCTCTTATTTACTCCTGTTTGATTTCATTTCATTCTTCAAACCAAACAATACAAAACTTTCTCCTGTCAGTCACTGTTTTTAGTGAAGTTTGAATTTCTTGGCCGATTTTATTGATTGAAACTGAATTGTGATGTTGATTTTCATTAAAATCTGTTACATAAACTCCAGACTGTGTCAGACTCTATAAAGCTCAAATGTAGCAAACTCGTTTTTGTCTGTAATAAAACCATTTAACTTGCATTTTTAAAAAATACATACATATGTTTGTTTTTTTTTAAAACAGTGATGTGTTGTTTTTATAAAAAGACACTTTCCTCGTGTTATGCAGTATGTTATGACTGTATCTTGTATCATGCATATTAATAAAGAAGATATAAATGATCTAACCTTGTTGAGGGCATGATGGATCTGCGCTGTGATTGGCTGTTGCTGGTAACGTCACGTGCGCTAGACATCTGCAGTGGCGACAGTGATGAATGAATGACCTTGCGCGTGCACGCGAGCATCTGTGCAGTAATGTTTACATTTAACGCGATTTTCGATTGGACTGCGATACTTTTCCATTATTCAATGTAAACACGCGCTAGACGGACACGTTGAACCGTTGCGCGCGCGCATGACATGGCATTCTAAAAACGCGGAGCTCAAGTTTAAAGAAGTTCGGCTTTTAAAAAAACACGATTTTCGTTCCATTTGACCTGCGTTCGCGGATTTTAAAAGAGCGCATTCTATGTGAACAGTGAACCGGTCCTGATTCTATACAAACATACCTGGTTTTGTAGATGGTTTGCACGTCTATCCTCTGGAAGTTGTGTGCGTGTGTGTGTGTGTGTGTGTGTGTTTTCCTCCTCCATGCGTCGGATTTATTCATTATTATTCTCAGCGTGATGTTGCGTAACAATCAGCCGAACACCCGAGCGTCGTTACATAACATCTGCTTCAGAGACACAATGATCTGAATGTGTCTGGCTCTGAAGAGAGAGAATGAAGTCACCTCTATCTTCGAGTCGAGCACATGTATTCTCTTATTTAAACATGAAGATGAAGTCTCAGGATTTTATGCGACTAATCAAAGTGTTTTTATTGTCAGACATTCTCAAGATTTCTCTTCAGGTTATGGTTTAGTTCACGTGCTGCTGAGAGACACTAAACAGCACAATTTGATGTGTCACTTACGTTTGTGTTCATTAATTACCAATGTAATGAAACGCCCGCACGTTTTGTTTAATCTATTAATGCTAATTTAAACATTTACATAAAAAAAAAAAAAAGTTTGTAGTAATATTAATGCACTGTGAACTAACAGGAATATTATCATTTTACTTGTCTATTTAACATGAAACAAAGATTAAGAAATGCTTTTATAAAAATAAATTATATTCTTTATTGTTAATGTAATCAATGTTATGATTACTTCCATATCTCCTGATGTACCTCCAGCATGTTTGACATCATGTAATTGATTCATTACCTGAGTTTATTTACTGACATCCTGCTTTTTTATTTTATTTTATTTTTTTGGCTGAAAGTATTTTTACAAGCAAAAGAACCCGTTACGGATAGGGTTTTTTTCTCATGCCTTTTTTTTTTTTATCAAAACAAAATCTCATTAAATGAACTTGATCTTCCAGGGTCCAGGTGCTCAAAGTTTCATCTGGATCAGAATTATCTAGATTTGGAAATCCCATGTTTTACTATCCAGGATCAGGTAATCCATCTCACTTTTGTGCTGTTTTTTTTTTTAAGCAAAATAGGATTGGATCCAGATACACACTGATTACCACATCAATGTAAGCTGCTAGCTGTACAGTAGTCGATGTGTAGTCACTTTAAGAGCTTTATATGAAGAGAACACATCATAAACAACACCTTCCATTTTCAATGTCCTTTAAAGAATCAGACCCCGAAAAGGCAGATGTGAGGTAAAGAAAAGCCACACACACAAACCTCTTGTAGACGTGTTGGTCAATCACTACAATGAAAACATTTAGACAGATTTAAACAGCCATGAAAAAAAAGTGCAAATGGAGATTATATTTAAACTTATATTTCCAATTGAAGTTTAAAAAAAAACATGCGTTTTAAACAGTATTGGAAACCAACATTGCAACGACCTCATGTAAACAGTTCTGTCTTGATTGCTGTGGTTGGGGGTCAGAGGTCATGACCCTGAGCTTGATCAACACAAGTGTTCAAACAGCTGGTCTGAAATACAGCCTGAGAACAGGACCGAGGTTATCATAACATGTTGAAATGTGTTCATTCTGCACTTAGTGTTGAAAAACAAACAATGACCTGCTGAGAAAAGATGGATATTCATCAGAAAGCTAGTCAAAAATTAAACTAGTCCAGCCCGATCTTATTGATTTATAAACTCTTTTTCTAAATGAATCATTACCCTTTTCTGTAGCAAGCTAATTCAATTCAAATTAATTAATCAAATTGAAAGAAACCCAGAGCTGGAGTTGTTTTGTAAACCTGAAATTTATTGATATTTTCTGTAACTCAGTTTTATTTTGCATTACATTACTATCAGAAAATTCTCAAATTGCATATTTATTAGGATTGTTTGCCAATTAGAATAGACTGACAAAATTATAAATGTTTGTATTTGTGTGCATTTAAGCGTCAATAATATTGATAATGTAAGAAAAACCTACACTGACCAAAGGAGGAACCACTAGCTGGACGTTGGGGTTTGAGGTTTATAAAGTATACAGGCATGCTATGGAATAATTAATCTACTTCATGAAGTTAAAACATCACAAAAATCAAACCCTTCAAGAGCTTCAACATCCTTCAATAAACAGAAGAAAATGACAAACAGAAGAAAAAAAAAAACGTCTTTGAATGACTTCTACAGAAAATACGTTCAGCACTTTGTTAAACATTTTATTAGTCATTTCATCTTGCATATATTTATATTCATATAGTTATTTCTGAAAAAATAACTTCAGCACGTAAGAAACTAAACAAAAGATCTCAAACATAAGAAATATATACATATTTATGTCATCGTGGTATATATCTCTTAATTTGCTTTATAAATGCCATAGAGAACTCTTTTGAAAAAACACGAAAAAATATAGAAAAATTGTAAATAAATTACAAACAAATGTAAAAATACAACCAGTCATAGCATTTATAGAGAAATCTAAACCCCACCCACCCCAAATGAAATCAATGGAACGATTGAAATATTCACGAAGCTGACGTTCACATTTCAACGTCAGCGAGGGACGTCACAACAGGGTCAGGACGTACATACAGTCACACCCAAAACCCTTCCTTTTTAATACAATCTTTAAACTACATTACCAAGCTATAGTTCAGACATAATTGGCATTAAAGGGCAAGTAAAAGGACCTTTAGCATCTAGCATATAGAGTTTATTGTAAGGCCTTACGAGAGTTTCCAAAGGCCCGATGCGTAAAGTGCAACGCGACAGGACGGGACGGAGCGCTGAGGGGGAAGTGATGTCATAAACGGAACCCGTCACAAGGCTCCAACCTTCAAGAAGATTCTAGAACGCAAGCCTCCATCCCAGCACAATAAAACACTTAACAAAACACAGCCACTGCAGTCGGAATATGAGGTAACATTCAGAGTCCTGGAGCTGAGAAAACAAAGTGCAATTTTCACGGGAGCATCTCTCCCAAACTACGATTTATGACCTCTGGAACGCATAAACAATGCTTTTAATTCAACATGCTGGAAAGGTAATCCGAGTGTCTCTGCGCCAATGACCTTTAATCTCGTGATTTCCACCCCTTCAAAGACATTTAGCAGTTTATCAAAACCTCCTCTGCTCCTACACTGGTACCTTCGGACCGAGAACCTACGTGTAAGAGCGAAACCAATCAGACCCCAACAATCCTCCAATCATTCTGCCTGTTCTTCTTCTGTGGCTGAACTTACGAGATCTTGAGAGAACGCGAAAATGTATGACATCAATCCACAATCTGACTCTTGACGGCACTAGAAAAGGGTTCAAACGCTGGCTGGTTTTATCAGGATTTGGCTTAATGCGTACAAACTGAAAAGGAGAATCCTAAAGTTAAACCAATATACAGAATGTGCAAGTCATGAGCACAAGACCCACATCGGTTCAGAGAACAAGTCATAAAATTACCATAAATCCTCAATTATGACCACTGAGGTGCGACCGAACTGTTAACGTGGCTGATATCACCACAGAGTAATATTTCTGAACATGAACACCATGCCAGAAATCCATTTTTAGCATCTAGAATCTTCCAATAAGAATATTAGCTTTTTCCCCCCAGAATCAATTTTAAAAGTAGCAATCAAAGCATAAATCATCAGATTATGTAGACAAACAATTGGGACACCATAATCAAGTGACTCATTACTGAAAAACAACAAAAGCAATAACACCGGTGTAACAGGAGGCTGGTTACTCCAACTAATAAAAATTAAAAAAACAACGTGAAACAAAAAACAAATGATTGGTAAAGTAACTATCACTATATCGCAATACTCAGTTAGTAGTCATAACACTCTTGATTTGTCATGGTGGTAAGTAACAATGATTCATGAAGGAGGGGAAAAAGGAAAGTCTTTCAGCATTGGGATCGCTTCAGCTCTGAGACTTTAGTTGGCCAACACCACGGGTTGAAAGGCCTGGCCGGAGTACTGCAGGTTGTATCCGAGTCCTTCCACAAATGGAGGCTTATCCATGAAGGATATTCCACTGTTGGCCCCAATGATTCCCACAGCCTGGCCTGGTGGGGGGCTGGAGAATGGGTCGAAGGAAGCATGTGGCTGCGGACCCTGGAACGGGGTGATTGGAGCAACTTCTGCATCGAAGTAGAGGGGCCTCTGGGAAATGGGAAACACAAACTCTTTGGCATTAGGAGACAGTTGGCTTGGGATGGGTCCAGTCAGAGAGTGCATGGAAAGGGAAAGGGGTTTGTGATTGACCAGCCCTGGTGGGGAGATTGAGTTGGGAGAGCGGGTGATCATCCTTTGCTGGGGAGCTACAACGACAACGCCAGGACTGGAGGAAACTCCAGGGTTCCCACATTTCTTCATCTTCGTGGAGCCAAATTTGGTGGCGGCAAAGCTGGCTGTGGTGAAGGTGATCGGCTGAGGTGTTGGCCTGGAACTGGATGGAGGGTAGATGAGGCTGGCGCTTGGCGGAGACGGGGTGGATGTGTTGGAGGAATGAGTGCTGGGATTGGTGGGAGTACTGGGAGTGGGGTAACCGAACAACCCTGGGCAAGATGAGGTAGAAAGTGGAGTCGGCGAACTGGAGAGTGACGGTAGCATGACCGGCGACACCTGGCCTCCGATGGGAACGAACACCTGAGCCTCTGGGTTAAAGCCCAGATTCTTGACTTCCTCGAACTCCAGGTCTCCATTGAGCATGACGTCGGATCTTTCGGCCTCGCATCCTAAACCTGTCGGGTCCTCCATGTAGAGGACTTTAATTGCACCCTTTTCCCCAATCTGGTAGGACACTTCGTAAGGGTCGATCCAAATGCTGAGCTCGGGGGGAACGTTGGCTCGGACCTCCTCGGTGTCCAGACCACTTCTTCTGGCTGCCAGCTCCACGACGGGGTCCCTGGGAGCCCCCAGATGGAGGCACCGGAATCCAGACCCACGTAAAGGAGCCTCGGGGTACCAGTGACCTTCGAAACGGGACACCAGGATACGCTCCAACTCCTCGCCAAACAGATCAGCCCTGCGGCGCGGGAGCTTGTTGTACAAATATGACACAATGAAGTTCAATGCAACCTTCACCTCCAGATGCATGATGAATTTGATTATTTCTTGGGAGTTATTTTGGTGATACAAGGACCTACGACCGTCTTAACATCTCTTGCAAATATTAAGGTGAAAGTCTTTAATCTGAGCCTTCAATGTCAAATTAAAAGCAAGGGCCTCTGATTTTTGGATTGTTGCTTAGAAATAGCTTAAAAGTGATTGTCAGAGACCAGTTGATTTTTAAAACTCCAGAATTGGCGCTGAAGTCCAAAGACGGAGCAGCAGCTCTCCGAGATCCAGTTTCTTCAAAGCCTCTGAAAGACAAAGACAGACTGGTTAAACAACTATAAATACACAATTCACTGACTGTCAATGTGCATGAGTGTTTGTTTCAGCAGATGCTGAGGCCAAGGTACCAATCCGTGATTATCCTTATGAAATCCCTCATCTGTCCCGTTGGCTAAAGCACTTAGGATTACATGTGCTAAGAGAGGAAAATTTCAACACCAAATACACTTGTACACTTACACTAGCTCAAGTGTAGCTGTAATTCCATTTTAACAGTAACAGGAAATTTAAAGTGCATATACTGAAAACCAACAAGACAATTATGAACATGCCAGAGTTTACTTTACTTTCAGGAAGAAAATAACCCAAGGTTTATGGCTATAATTTATCTGCACATGAAATTGAGATGGGAGATGGCATGCCATTGTTTTAAAATGAGTTAATCTAATGACAACACATACTTTCTGTAATAGATTATAATTTGAATAACTAAGGTCAAATTTATTCAGTTGAATACTCACACCTCTGAGGGGAAAGCTTAGAAAGTGTTGATAAAATGGTGCTGCTGAAGGAACGTTTAGAAAAACTACACGTCCCAGCATGCACTGCGCCACAGCTTTTGGCGTCATCACCACGCGTGTGACTGTTGATGTGACGCCTCCGCATTTTCAAAACACAGATAAGCTCCGTTAAAACCAGTACATTAAATGCACTGTAATCGTTAGATTTATAATAGAGTCGGATCCGCGACGAGTTTCAGGATACAATGACGGTCACTGGCGGTAAATGTAATATAATAGGCTACATATGATTAATTCATTCAAAAGACGCGTTTCACGGCCGCTCATACAGAGACAGGCCAATAAATCATATATTATCACTATTATTTCATCGCATACAGACATCGATACATTTAAAACGCTTTATAGACATGGAGACAGAGGATAAAGCTGATTTGACAATTTCCTTGAGCAATATCTTATTCACAGCGCATTAATAATGATAACTACCAATTGTAACGTTTGCAAATCAAATATAATCTTTGCTCGATATATTCCCGGCGGTGATTTAATGAATGTGTTGATCTATTGATATGATAAACTAAAGATCGCGTAACTATAAAAAATAAAACATCATGTCGGGCATTCAATGTCACTCAATGTCAACGTTTGATCACATGCCATAACAAACCACTGAATTTGTGCTTCTGACTGAATAGATTTAGGCTATTCCTTAATTATTCACAAGCCTGGTTGATTGTTTACACTCCCGCCATCAGATACAAAACACATCCAGCAGATTCATATTATCTGCCTAAACTAAATAACAGCAGCTTCAACTCACAACAAGAAGTCTCATTAATCTTTACTCAGTTTAACTTATATTAGTGTTATTATTTGTAGGGATCCAAACACTGAAATATCCAACACAACACATTCAAACAAAATGATAATAGTGTAACATGACAACAGAAACACTAAAGCAGTACACACTGTTCTGATGGGGTGCTGCGTGTGTGTGTGTGTGTGTGTGTGTTGGGGGTTCCCTTAAAGAAAGCGTTTTCCAACACATGCAACATGAAAACTGAATTAACGTTACCTAACTCCAAGAGAAACCACAGTTAATTCAAATCTGCAAATCCTGGGCATCTTGTGTTTTCCATACACAAACTAACAGAACAACATGTTCCCTGAAGTTACTCCTGACAGTCAGACATGAAATGAGCTTATATACACAGCAACTCTGTTAAACACTCACAGCAGACAGATAAATAATCAGCTTTTGCAAACCTTTGGCCTGTTTCAGTCTTCTCAGCACACCATTAAAGCCAAGGACATCTGTGCAAACACACATTTTATCATCCATTTAAATGCCAAAACAATACAGCTGCACGCAAATGCCTCAAATAATGGCCTGCTATCAATTAGGATCATATTATTGCATCTTTAGATTTGTTTCCTCTCAAGTCTAAAATGGACGACAACTAGTCAGTCATTCAAAAGAAAAACAAAGATTCGCAATGAATGTGTCCATGCAACACGACCCAGCACAAATACATTCTGCTGTTATTCTTGATAATTATAAATCAAGTAACGTTACTTACTGATTCAAAGCTTGTGTTTCTATCCTGCGCTTATGATTTCCATTAATTACACATATATCAAAAATCATGCGTTGAAGAACTCCTTCACAGAGAACCGCTGCGTTTTGTTCCGTTTGACTGAAACGCACTTTTATTTAGATTTTATTTAATTTTATGTTTATTCATGGCGTGACGTCTCCCCACTCCCGCACGCACCCGTGTAAACTTCACTGTTTTGCAGCCTCGTGCATTTATATCACAACGCACGCGCTCGCCCCGCCCACCGCGGTGACGTAATTTCAGCTGGAACTACTTACTGATTAGATCTGCGCGCATTAATAAAAATAATAATACTATCATGCAAGATGTAACAATAACTTTTAAAGACACGGATTTAGGAAAATATGAATCCGACTATTTAAAGTATAAAGTTATGCTTTGTTATAAATTAAATGTATCTACTTTGCAAATGTTATATCCGCAAAGATAAGTTCACCAACATTAAACCAATGTTGCATGTATATTCAAAAGATTTTAAAAAAGTATTTCAAAACCATTTCATCTTCAGTAAATACTAGAAATTTCTTACCCTCCTTTTCTTTTCTTTTTTTGCTGTTGTTTTTTCTCATATCTTTATTATTTTTTCATTTTCTGTCGTTAGCTAATTATTTTTTAAAAAGCTTGAATTCCGTTGACAATGAATTCAATGAATTTATTGTCATAATATAGATCTGTGCACAACCCACGCGGATTGATAAGCTGTCATAAGTCAAGGAACCTATAAAAAAATATATCTATTATACTCGTTTTACAGACTAATGAAACAATTTGTTACATTTAATAAAGCATGTTTTTACTAGGCCTATTTTATTATCTATAATTTTAAAGACATGTCGATTTGACTCTTTTATTTGTCTCAGAGATCTTCTTGTTTCAACAAACGCCGGTTTATATTTATTTTACTTCGTCTCTAATTAATTTGGCGAAGTAATGTTTCCATCTGTGAGGCTGTGCTGCGGAAGGCTAAAAATAAAAGATGTCATAGCAACAATGTAGCTATTGGCTGGGAAACGCGAGGAGCGACTGGCCATTGGTCGAGAGCAGTGTCCACTCAACAGGGGGCGTGGTGACGTTTGCTTCAGCGTGTGAAACGTACATCATGGGAATTGGAGTTTCTAAAGACATAACAAAGCAATATAGGCTACACGCTATCGCAAAGTGATTATATAAACTTTAAAAGGGCCTATGAAAATTAAATGTAACTTGACGTCACCCTAAAAACTCAAACACAAATAATGAAGTGTATAAGAAAATTATCGGTAACACTTTACAATAAGGTTCAATAGTTAACATTAGTTAATGTAGGCCTATTAACTAACATGAACTAACAATAAGCAATGCATTTATTACAGTATTTATTAATATTTGTTAATGTTAATAATAAACAGCTGTTCATTGTTTGTTCATGTTATTTCACAGTGCATTAATAAATGTTAACAAATACAACCTTTGATTTTAATAACGAGTAGCTAAATGTTGAAATTAATATTAACTAAGATGAATAAATGCTGAAGAAGTATTGTTCATCCTTAGTTAATGTTAACTAAGGTAGTTAAATAATGTTAGCTAATGAACCTTATTGTAAAGTGTTACCAAATGATCTCGTCATGTTTGTACACTAAATATCTCCGAAACTCAACATATGTCTCATAATTCGTACTATAAGACAGTGTAAAGAATTATTTAGGTCAAAATGTTCACATGCTTAAACCAAAAGATCCTATCTGTTGTAAAACTGACATTTTAATTGCTGGTGCTGCCCTGAACCAAGCGTCTAAACATTTACACAGTCAGTCTCTGATGTGTTTCTGACAGACTAAACTGTGTTAATAAACATGTTTTTTTTTCAGCAGTGCTCTCTGCTAATGCAAAAATATACTGCGTGTTTGATGAATCTCAGGTCTTTTAAAAGCAGGAGGTTTCAGTACAAACACTGGAACGAGCATTTAAAAGACTGCGGATAAGTAAACATAAGACTTAGACAAAAGAAGAGTCGAAGGAGGGCATTTAAAGGGATAGTGCGTTAAAAAATAAATTCACTCACCCTCAAGTTGTTCCAGGCCTGTATGCATGTCTTTGTTCTGCTGAACACAAAAGAAGTCTAACAGTTGTGAGGCACCATGCATTGACTTTCATAGTAGCATTTTTTAAAAATATATATATACATTGGAAGTTAACGGGGACCAGAAACTGTTTGGTTACCGAAATTCTTCAAAATATCTTCTTTTGGGTGAGTAAATGATTTTCATTTGTGTGTGAACTATCCCTTTAAATACAATGCTTTTTAAAATCATTCACAATGCCTTAAAACTACACTATAAGACATTTATGGCATATGATTTTAATATCTGACAAATCCTAGAGATATAATCACCACCTAAAACATAAAAAAACAACATTAAAGACAATTAGCCTAACAAAGTTACAATACATGAAATCCTGAAATGAACTACAGTGTATGTTATTTTATTATTAAGTATTACAGCCTAGGAGAGTCTTAAATGCAATTTAAAGAATTTAAATAGCCTGCATCAGCATCTTTATAGAAAATAAAAAGAGGGGTTTTTATTATTATTATTGAACACAAAAGATATACAGAATGACAGTATATATTATATGTCAGGGAGCAAGAAAATAATGTACCCTTTTAAAATCTTTTACATCTTCAAGTACAAGGTTGAAGAAAGGCTTATTCTTGCTAAATTTACACTTATGTATAAAATATTAGGAACAAGAACAAAATAGGATTGAATAAATAAAAAACATTAGAATCCTCTCTCTCATAATGTAATAACCAAGAATAAAATGTTATAATAAAAAGAAGGTACTCTAGTTTTTTTTATTATATTTTTTTTACAGAATGCTGTCGCGTGACGTCAGTGCCGTAAAGCTTCAGCCGCTGTCGTGATTCGGCACATGTGTAGCTGTTGTCATGCTATGCGCTCAAATCATGAGTGATTATAGATTATTAATAGAGTAAATGTATAAACTGGAGCAGCTGAATAACATCTGTCTGCACACACACACGGACTGCCGGAGCTTCGGGAGGACTGAGAGGTAATATGACAGAAAAAAACACTCTCGTACAGAGATCGACAGACAGATTGATACATCAGTAGCTGATAATAGATGTTTGTGTGTCAGTCACAGCGCGCGCTCAGTCGTCACTCCTCGCGGGTTCACGGTTCGGTTTGGGTCTGGGTCTGGGTCTGGGTCTGGCTCTGGTTGTGGTAGAGGATGTTCGTGCTGGTGGAGATGGTGGACACGGTCCGGATTCCTCCGTGGAGTTTCCATCGGCAGCTGAACGACGCGATCGCCGAAGAGCTCAACAAGAAACTCGCCAACAAGGTGAAGAGAGACACTCATCACACATATTACTGAGTCATGCTTCAAAACAAATGCTTCCAGTGTTGGAGAGTTACTTGTAAAGGTAATGGATTACAATATTGCGGTATACGCATTACTTTCCTTACCACCGGAATTAGTTAAACTTTCAGAGTTGAGTAAAGTTGGCAATAAATTCACAGATTCGAACTTCCCGGGTCAATAACTCGTGAGATAAATGTTGTTACTACACAAATGTCACCTCTTTTTAATCGTAGTAACGTAGGCTAGCAGCTACAACCCACTTTTCCTCGAAACGAGCTTTCCTTCGCAGTGGACAAAATACATTGATCTCTATGCGCCGGTGTCGTGCCAAGGTACTTACCCCTGAAAGGAAGTGTATCCCCGGTCGCGGGAGCGCGCTCGCATTCAGCATTCAGCGTCATTGCTTTGTCCAAGGTAAATTAAACTATAACATGTGAATTGTTTAAGTTATCGTTTTACTGTTGTTGTTTTATCGACGAGGTTTAGCAAAGACAGCTATCACGTGGCCCATCAAAAACAAATTATTTTATTCTTCTGTGGGCTAACGATCGAACTTCATGCACTGAATTGATCAATTCTCACGAGAATGTCTAAAGTTACTGAAAAACCAAGACGACCATATTGTTTCACAAGCAAACAGCCTGTGGATATAAAATTGTTCTGAATCCCCCCTCCTCCTTCCATGGTGAATTATTATCAAAATGATTCAATAATGCATTGCACTTAAACATAGGCTGGTCAATGGCATACACAAAAAACGATTTTACAGATGCTGGCCTTTCATCAAGTGTTTTATTTTGTGTATACTGTACATCATGTCTAATAACTGCAGTGAATATGAACACATTTCTTGTTTCCTGACAAAAGTCATAGTGAGATACAGATTTTTTCAGACCGTATTTTCGACCTGCCAAAATATGTATCCCCCCCTCCAAAATCTACAGATGATGGCCTATCATCAAGTGTTTTATTTTGTGAATACTGTACATCATGTCTAATAACTGCAGTGAATATGGACACATTTCTTGTTTCCTGACAAGAGTTATAGTGGGATACAGATTTTTTCAGATTGTCTTTTCGACCTGCCAAAATATGTATCCCCCCCTCCAAAATCTACAGATGATGGCCTATCATCAAGTGTTTTATTTTGTGAATACTGTACATCATGTGTAATAACTGCAGTGAATATGGACACATTTCTTGTTTCCTGACAAGAGTTATAGTGGGATACAGATTTTTTCAGATTGTCTTTTCGACCTGCCAAAATATGTATCCCCCCTCCAAAATCTACAGATGATGGCCTATCATCAAGTGTTTTATTTTGTGAATACTGTACATCATGTGTAATAACAGCAGTGAATATGAACACATTTCTTGTTTCCTGACAAAAGTTATAGTGGGATACAGATTTTTTCAGACCTTATTTTCGACCTGCCAAAATATGTATCCCCCCTCCAAAATCTACAGATGATGGCCTATCATCAAGTGTTTTATTTTGTGTATACTGTACATCATGTCTAATAACTGCAGTGAATATGAACACATTTCTTGTTTCCTGACAAAAGTCATAGTGAGATACAGATTTTTTCAGATTGTATTTTCGACCTGCCAAAATATGTATCCCCCCTCCAAAATCTACAGATGACTGCCTATCATCAAGTGTTTTATTTTGTGAATACTGTACATCATGTTTAATAACTGCAGTGAATATGGACACATTTCTTGTTTCCTGACAAGAGTTATAGTGGGATACAGATTTTTTCAGATTGTCTTTTCGACCTGCCAAAATATGTATCCCCCCTCCAAAATCTACAGATGACTGCCTATCATCAAGTGTTTTATTTTGTGAATACTGTACATCATGTGTAATAACTGCAGTGAATATGGACACATTTCTTGTTTCCTGACAAGAGTTATAGTGGGATACAGATTTTTTCAGACCTTATTTTCGACCTGCCAAAATATGTATCCCCCCTCCAAAATCTACAGATGACTGCCTATCATCAAGTGTTTTATTTTGTGTATACTGTACATCATGTGTAATAACTGCAGTGAATATGGACACATTTCTTGTTTCCTGACAAGAGTTATAGTGGGATACAGATTTTTTCAGATTGTCTTTTCGACCTGCCAAAATATGTATCCCCCCTCCAAAATCTACAGATGACTGCCTATCATCAAGTGTTTTATTTTGTGAATACTGTACATCATGTGTAATAACTGCAGTGAATATGGACACATTTCTTGTTTCCTGACAAGAGTTATAGTGGGATACAGATTTTTTCAGATTGTCTTTTCGACCTGCCAAAATATGTATCCCCCCTCCAAAATCTACAGATGACTGCCTATCATCAAGTGTTTTATTTTGTGAATACTGTACATCATGTCTAATAACTGCAGTGAATATGAACACATTTCTTGTTTCCTGACAAAAGTTATAGTGGGATACAGATTTTTTCAGACCGTATTTTCGACCTGCCAAAATATGTATCCCCCCCTCCAAAATCTACAGATGACTGCCTATCATCAAGTGTTTTATTTTGTGAATACTGTACATCATGTGTAATAACTGCAGTGAATATGAACACATTTCTTGTTTCCTGACAAAAGTTATAGTGGGATACAGATTTTTTCAGACCGTATTTTCGACCTGCCAAAATATGTATCCCCCCCTCCAAAATCTACAGATGATGGCCTATCATCAAGTGTTTTATTTTGTGTATACTGTACATCATGTGTAATAACTGCAGTGAATATGGACACATTTCTTGTTTCCTGACAAAAGTTATAGTGGGATACAGATTTTTTCAGACCGTGTTTAAACCTGCTATAAAAGGTATCCCCCCTCTCCATATTCCACAGATGATGGTCTATCAACGTCTCCACTTCCTGTGGCGCCAAGAAAGCAAGGAAAGCCCCCCACCACCCATCCTCACCACATTCTACAGAGATTCTATAGACTAGAGAGTGTTTCAGTCAGCTGCATCACTTTCTGGCGTGGGAATTATAGGGCCTCCGACCGCAGCGGATAGTGCTCAACCTCCAAGATCTCTACACCTCCAAAGTTAATGAAAGGGCTAAGAAAATCACTTTGGACCCCACACACACAGCCCAATTTCTCTCTGAACTGTTGCCCTCCAGTCTGAACAGATAAAACTCTAATAACTATACACTCTTTCATAACTGTCACGTTGTACATAACATCTCAAAATTGTTGCCTGCATCTGTAGCCTATAGCATCTTAAACTGGACACCTGTAAATAACATGGGCCTATCTGTACATTCATATGGGCCTACATTTCTATTACTGTACTATCTTGCATTATTTAAATGTTGTTTTATTTTTAATATTGTTATTGTGTTATATATTTCTTTTATTTAATTCCTATGGATGCCTCTATTATCATCTATGTCTGCACTATGTCTGTACTTTCCTTACTCATTCCTTCACATCTAATATGGAGAGGGGGATACCTTTTATAGCAGGTTTAAATACGGTCTGAAAAAATCTGTATCCCACTATAACTTTTGTCAGGAAACAAGAAATGTGTCCATATTCACTGCAGTTATTAGACATGATGCACAGTATTCACAAAATAAAACACTTGATGATAGGCAGTCATCTGTAGATTTTGGAGGGGGGGATACATATTTTGGCAGGTCGAAAATACGGTCTGAAAAAATCTGTATCCCACTATAACTCTTGTCAGGAAACAAGAAATGTGTTCATATCCACTGCTGTTATTACACATGATGTACAGTATACACAAAATAAAACACTTGATGATAGGCCAGCATCTGTAAAATCGTTTTTTGTGTATGCCATTGACCAGCCTATGTTTAAGTGCAATGCATTATTGAATCATTTTGATAATAATTCACCATGGAAGGAGGAGGGGGGATTCAGAACAATTTTATATCCACAGGCTGTTTGCTTGTGAAACAATATGGTCGTCTTGGTTTTTCAGTAACTTTAGACATTCTCGTGAGAATTGATCAATTCAGTGCATGAAGTTCGATCGTTAGCCCACAGAAGAATAAAATAATTTGTTTTTGATGGGCCACGTGATAGCTGTCTTTGCTAAACCTCGTCGATAAAACAACAACAGTAAAACGATAACTTAAACAATTCACATGTTATAGTTTAATTTACCTTGGACAAAGCAATGACGCTGAATGCTGAATGCGAGCGCGCTCCCGCGACCGGGGATACACTTCCTTTCAGGGGTAAGTACCTTGGCACGACACCTGTGGCTGAGAGACAGATCCGAAGGGACCGTCTGCAAAGTGCAAAACCCGAAAAACGTTGCAATGAAAACAGTCAATAACTTCACTGCCACAATCTATAGTGTCACCAAATTCAGTTCACACATCACTGCTGTCCTGATGGTTATACTACAACACTTATTTTAGTACAAAAGCCTTTTTACATAATTTTTATGATTTTTATTTTAGAAAATATTCAATAACTCTACTGTAATTCACTATATTATTACCAAATTCAGCTTACACATCACTGCTGTCCTGTTGGTTATACTACAACACTTATTTTGGGTAAAATATATTTTTAATTATATACAATTGGAAATGTATCATTTTTATGAATTGTATTATGAAAAATATTCAATAACTCTACTGTAATTCACTGCATTGTTGCCAAATTCAGTTCACACATCACTGCTGTCCTGTTGGTTATACTACAACACTTATTTCTGGAAAAATATATTTTCAATTGTATATACAATTGTAAATGTATCATTTTTATTTTTATTATGAAAAATATTCAATAACTCTACTGTAATTCACTGTTGGTTATACTAAAACACTTATTTTGGAAAATAAATATTTTTAATTGTATATACAATTGGAAATTTATAATTTTGATGATTTTTTAATTATAAAATATTCAATAACTCTACTGTAATTCACTGTATTGTTGCCAAATTCAGATCACACATCGCTGCTGTCCTGTTGGTTATACAACAACACTTATTTTGGAAAATATATATTTTAAATTGTATATACAATTGTAAATGTATCATTTTGATGATTTTTTTATTATAAAATATTCAATAACTCTACTGTAATTCACTGCATTGTTGCCAAATTCAGTTCAAACATCACTGCTGTCCTCATGGTTATACTACAACACTTATTTTGGGGACAAAAACTTATTTTTAATGGTATATAGGCCTACAATTGTAAATGTATCATTTTTATGATTGTTTATCATAAAATATTCAATAACTCTACTGTAATTCACTGCATTGTTGCCAAATTCAGTTCACACATCACCGCTGTCCTGTTGGTTATACTACAACACTTATTTTGGAAAAAAAAACATATTTTTAATTGTATATAGGCCTACAATTGTATATTTATAATTTTGATGATTTTTATGAAAAATATTCAATAACTCTACTGTAATTCACTGTATTGATGCCAAATTCAGTTCACACATCACTGCTGTCCTGTTGGTTATACTACAACACTTATTTCTGGAAAAATATATTTTAAATTGTATATACAATTGTAAATGTATAATTTTTATGATTTTTTTATTATAAAATATTCAATAACTCTACTGTAATTCACTGCATTGTTGCCAAATTCAGTTCACACATCACTGCTGTCCTGTTGGTTATACTACAACACTTATTTCTTGAAAAATATATTTTCAATTGTATATACAATTGTAAATGTATAATTTTTATGATTTTTGTTATGAAAAATATTCAATAACTCTACTGTAATTCACTGCATTGTTGCCAAAATCAGTTCACACATCAACGCTGTCCTGTTGGTTATACTACAACACTTATTTTGGATTTTTTATTTATTTTTAATTGTATATAGGCCTACAATTGTACATTTATAATTTTGATGATTCTTATGAAAAATATTCAATAACTCTACTGTAATTCACTGTACTGATGCCAAATTCAGTTCACACATCACTTCTGTCCTGTTGGTTATACTACAACACTTATTTTGGGTAAAATATATTTTTAATTATATATACAATTGGAAATGTATAATTTTTATGATATTTATTATGAAAAAGATTCAATAACTCTACTGTAATTCACTGTATTGTTGCCAAATTCAGTTCACACATCACTGCTGTCCTGTTGGTTATACTACAACACTTATTTTGGGAATTACAGTAGAGTTATTGAATATTTTTCATAATAAAAATGATACATTTCCAATTGTATATATAATAAAAAATATATTTTCCCAAAATAAGTGTTGTAGTATAACCAACAGGACAGCAGTGATGCGTGAACTGAATTTGGCAACAATACAGTGATTTACAGTAGAGTTATTGAATATTTTTCATAAAAAAACAAAAAAATGATACATTTCCAATTGTATATATAATTAAAAATATATTTTACCCAAAATAAGTGTTGTAGTATAACCAACAGGACAGCAGTGATGTGTGAACTGAATTTGGCAACAATACAGTGAATTACAGTAGAGTTATTGAAACTTTTTCATAATAAAAATAAAAATGATTTATTTACAATTGTGTATATACAGTTGAAAATATATTTTAACCAGAAATAAGTGTTGTAGTATAACCAACTGGACAGCAGTGATGTGTAAGCTGAATTTGGCAACAATGCAGTGAATTACAGTAGAGTTATTGAATATTTTTCATAAAAAAACATAAAAATTATACATTTCCAACTGTATATACAATTGAAAATATATATTTCCAAAAATAAGTGTTGTAGTATACCCAACAGGACAGCAGTGATGTGTAAGCTGAATTTGGCAATACTATAGTGAATTACAGTAGAGTTATTGAATAATTTTCATAATAAATATCATAAAAATTATACATTTCCAATTGCATATATAATTAAAAATATATTTTACCCAAAATAAGTGTTGTAGTATAACCAACAGGACAGAAGTGATGTGTGAACTGAATTTGGCAACAATACAGTGAATTACAGTAGAGTTATTAAATCTTTTTCATAATAAATATGATAAAAATTATACATATCCAGTTGTATATATAATTAAAAATATATTTTACCCAAAATAAGTGTTGTAGTATAACCAGCAGGACAGAAGTGATGTGTGAACTGAATTTGGCATCAATACAGTGAATTACAGTAGAGTTATTGAATATTTTCATAATAAAAATAAAAATTATACATTTACAATTGTATATACAATTGAAAATATATTTTTCCAGAAATAAGTGTTGTAGTATACCCAACAGGACAGCAGTGATGTGTGAACTGATTTTGGCAACAATGCAGTGAATTACAGTAGAGTTATTAAATATTTTATAATACAAAATCATAAAAATGATACATTTCCAATTGTATATACAATTACAAATATTTTTTTCCCAAAATAAGTATTGTAGTATAACCAACAGGACAGCGGTGATGTGTGAGCTGATTTTGGAAACATTGCAGTGAATTACAGTAGAGTTTTTGAATATTTTTCATAACAAAAATCATAAAAATTATACATTTACAATTGTATATACAATTGAAAATGTTTTTCCAGAAATAAGTGTTGTAGTATAACCAACAGGACAGCGTTGATGTGTGAACTGATTTTGGCAACAATGCAGTGAATTACAGTAGAGTTATTGAATATTTTTCATAACAAAAATCATAAAAATTATACATTTACAATTGTATATACAATTGAAAATATATTTTTCAAGAAATAAGTGTTGTAGTATAACCAACAGGACAGCAGTGATGTGTGAACTGAATTTGGCATCAATACAGTGAATTACAGTAGAGTTTTTGAATATTTTTCATGACAAAAATCATAAAAATTATACATTTACAATTGTATATACAATTGAAAATATGTTTTTCCAGAAATAAGTGTTGTAGTATAACCAACAGGACAGCAGTGATGTGTGAACTGAATTTGGCATCAGTACAGTGAATTACAGTAGAGTTATTGAATATTTTTCATAAGAATCATCAAAATTATAAATGTACAATTGTAGGCCTATATACAATTAAAAATAAATAAAAAATCCAAAATAAGTGTTGTAGTATAACCAACAGGACAGCGTTGATGTGTGAACTGATTTTGGCAACAATGCAGTGAATTACAGTAGAGTTATTGAATATTTTTCATAACAAAAATCATAAAAATTATACATTTACAATTGTATATACAATTGAAAATATATTTTTCAAGAAATAAGTGTTGTAGTATAACCAACAGGACAGCAGTGATGTGTGAACTGAATTTGGCAACAATGCAGTGAATTACAGTAGAGTTATTGAATATTTTATAATAAAAAAATCATAAAAATTATACATTTACAATTGTATATACAATTTAAAATATATTTTTCCAGAAATAAGTGTTGTAGTATAACCAACAGGACAGCAGTGATGTGTGAACTGAATTTGGCATCAATACAGTGAATTACAGTAGAGTTATTGAATATTTTTCATAAAAATCATCAAAATTATAAATATACAATTGTAGGCCTATATACAATTAAAAATATGTTTTTTTTTCCAAAATAAGTGTTGTAGTATAACCAACAGGACAGCGGTGATGTGTGAACTGAATTTGGCAACAATGCAGTGAATTACAGTAGAGTTATTGAATATTTTATGATAAACAATCATAAAAATGATACATTTACAATTGTAGGCCTATATACCATTAAAAATAAGTTTTTGTCCCCAAAATAAGTGTTGTAGTATAACCAACAGGACAGCAGTGATGATTGAACTGAATTTGGCAACAATGCAGTGAATTACAGTAGAGTTATTGAACATTTTATGATAAACAATCATAAAAATGATACATTTACAATTGTAGGCCTATATTAAAAATAAGTGTTGTAGTATAACCATGAGGACAGCAGTGATGTTTGAACTGAATTTGGCAACAATGCAGTGAATTACAGTAGAGTTATTGAATATTTTTCATAACATAAATCATAAAAATGATACATTTACAATTGTATATACAATTTAAAATATATATTTTCCAAAATAAGTGTTGTTGTATAACCAACAGGACAGCAGCGATGTGTGATCTGAATTTGGCAACAATACAGTGAATTACAGTAGAGTTATTGAATATTTTATAATTAAAAAATCATCAAAATTATAAATTTCCAATTGTATATACAATTAAAAATATTTATTTTCCAAAATAAGTGTTTTAGTATAACCAACAGTGAATTACAGTAGAGTTATTGAATATTTTTCATAATAAAAATAAAAATGATACATTTACAATTGTATATACAATTGAAAATATATTTTTCCAGAAATAAGTGTTGTAGTATAACCAACAGGACAGCAGTGATGTGTGAACTGAATTTGGCAACAATGCAGTGAATTACAGTAGAGTTATTGAATATTTTTCATAATACAATTCATAAAAATGATACATTTCCAATTGTATATAATTAAAAATATATTTTACCCAAAATAAGTGTTGTAGTATAACCAACAGGACAGCAGTGATGTGTAAGCTGAATTTGGTAATAATATAGTGAATTACAGTAGAGTTATTGAATATTTTCTAAAATAAAAATCATAAAAATTATGTAAAAAGGCTTTTGTACTAAAATAAGTGTTGTAGTATAACCATCAGGACAGCAGTGATGTGTGAACTGAATTTGGTGACACTATAGATTGTGGCAGTGAAGTTATTGACTGTTTTCATTGCAACGTTTTTCGGGTTTTGCACTTTGCAGACGGTCCCTTCGGATCTGTCTCTCAGCCGCCGGCGCATAGAGATCAATGTATTTTGTCCACTGCGAAGGAAAGCTCGTTTCGAGGAAAAGTGGGTTGTAGCTGCTAGCCTACGTTACTACGATTAAAAAGAGGTGACATTTGTGTAGTAACAACATTTATCTCACGAGTTATTGACCCGGGAAGTTCGAATCTGTGAATTTATTGCCAACTTTACTCAACTTATTTTCAGTGAGTTACTTTCGCTTTACTTTTTCTAGCTGGGCTTGCTTGTTTGTTTTTCAAATGACGGTCAGCAACTCAGCAGTAAAGACATTGGTTAATAAAGTGAGATTGAAGAGATTAAATACATAAAGTACATTATTTAACGTAATTCTTGCAGATTTGCATAATTTGCATTTTTAATTTGAGCAATTTGACTTTGCATTTTACTTATTTGATAAAGATTTTAAAAAGTATTTAAAAACCATTCATCTTCAGTAATAATAAGAAAGCAAGAGCGTTTCATTTTGCAATGCCTTTAATGTGTACTCAAGCCTAATTGATGTATAAATTAATTTCTTACCCTTGTGTTCTTTTTTACTGTCGTTTTCCTCCTGTCTTTCTTTCTTCTTATTTTTGTGCCGTTGGCAAATTTATTAACTTTTTTTCTTGTATTCTGTTGAAAATGCTTTAATTGTCGTAATATAGATCTGTGCAAAACCCACATTGATTGATACAACCAGTGCACGACCCGGATTGATAAGCGGTCATACGTTTTATAAAATGCTCTAAAGTCATGAAACTTAAGAAAAAATATGTTATCATACTCATTTTACAGATGAATAATTTGTTCTTTAATATAGTATGTTTTAACTATTTTATTATCTATAATTTTAAAGACACATATTTGAAAAATTAACAAATATTTGGTTTTAAATTTTAAATAAATGCTTTAGTTGATAATAAATGCTAACCCACGTTATTTGTAATGTACAACACTGTCCGTGACATTATTTATTTATCTAGAAATAAATACCAGAATGGCATTCTCAAAGTGAAAGAAGATTAATTAGCCTACTCGTTATTTGACTGAAAATACAGTCAACCGTAATATTCTGAACTTTTATTACAATTTAAAATATAGTTCAAGTTATTGTCTCTTTTTAATCACTTTGTGTAATTTGTAAGTAAACCTCTAATTTTCCAGAATGTCTTTATTATAGGTTGTCGCTGTTCCAGACTTTTGAACTCTCCCTCCATAGTAAATTTATAAAGAAATAGAGAAATTCCTGCTTTGCACTTATAATTTCAAATAAATTTGTTTTTATCAACTTGACTACAGATTCAGGGTACAAATAAAAAAAACAAGACTATACATAAAATAAACAGCTACAAAAAATGTTAAAATTAAAAATTATTTTATGTGTAGAATCTGTCATTTTTATAACATGATTGCTGTTCTTTCCAAGCTTTTTAAACTTTAAGATTTATAGATATATTTATTTATAATATTTGAGAATTCTTTCAAAAGGTTTAAAAATCGTGGAATGATAGCATTAAGTACATTTGTAAAAAAAAAATAAAAAAAAAACATTTAGCCTATATATATATATTTATTTATTTATTTTTAACAAATTTACTGCTAGATAACTTGTTTTCTTCATCCACACAGATCTTCATGTGACAAATGCTTTCTCTTTCCTAAAAAATACCTAAATAGAGCACAAAAGAGGAATGTGACTCCAAACATGGGGACAAAAAACAGCAAAAAAACATTAAATTCTGCTTCCATGTAAATGTTGGAGGAAAGAGCCTCAGATGTTGGAAATTGTATTAAAGAGCTTCACTTCATTAAAAAAAAAAGTTCATGATGTAATTAAATATTTGATCATTAACCCCTTAACTGTCACTCCCCTTTTTTGCATAGACATGAAAATCACTATCCAAACTTAAATGGTTATAATTCAAGAATGCTTTGGAATATAGACCTAAGGCTGGTCTTATTTTTTTTTAAAGAAGACATGTGGCAGATTATTATAAATTATGAAAATGAAACAGAAAAAAGTTATAAGTTTGAGTTCATGAAAATGTAAAAATATAATTATTTATATTTAATATAAAATACACATTTTACAAAACATGTTTTACTATAAAACTGCAAGGAAATCAAAGCCATAAATCTGAACAAGTTGTGTTCCAAATTTTAGGTTAATATCTAAAAAAAATATTTTTATTTAGGCGTAGTATCAAACGTTTTCACTAGATGACAACCAGACTCCATTACGGCCCATATAAGGGCGCCTTCATTTCCATATATATTTTGAGTGCTCCTAACCATATATTTCCATAATTTTCATACAATTTATGACATCCTATTCAGAAGTAGTATGGGTGGTTTGACAGTATTTGATTTGAATTCAACCTCTAATAAATTCATAAAAAGAGCAGATATGTGCGTTATAGCTTGCTGCCAACATCACAAATCGAGAAACCATAATAATTTTTTTAATGTTTAAAACATTTTCAGACTTTTTTCTCGTAAAATTGAATTGGTGTTATCTTTTGAATTCTCGGCATGAAAACAAACTGAGGTCAAATGTTCATCGCTATTTCAAAATAAAGGCCTGAACACGCCTAATGAGTATGACATATTCTTGTTGCAAATTCATAAATTACTTTATTTAAAAAAAACAGTCACCAAATATGAAAACTAGAGATTGTAAGCTTTCAAATGATACATAGTTTGTTAATATTACTTTAGGTTTTTACTAAGATATTATTGTTTTAAATATATAATGGCAAAACATAGTTATTCATTTTTCATATTTTTAAAAATTTCAAGTGCCCAGAGGAATCCCAATCATTATCAAGTCCATTATCCCCATTTCCCGTCTGAACTCCTCCATGTGTCTGCAGGTGGTGTATAACGTGGGTTTGTGCATCTGTCTGTATGACATCACTAAACTGGAGGATTCCTACATCTTTCCTGGAGACGGAGCGTCTCATACTAAAGGTACAAGCGTCATAGCAACAGCGTCATAACTACAGCGTCATACAACGTCATAACTCACTGTTACTCGCTGCATTCAGGCGGTCGAGCAAAACCTCTCCCTCTCTCTCTTCTCTGCTGCAGTTCACTTTCGATACGTGGTTTTCCACCCGTTCCTGGACGCGATCCTGGTGGGAAAGATTAAAGGCTGCAGTGCCGAGGGCGTTCACGGTGAGAGAGGCCACACTAAACACCCATGATGCTTTGCTCTCGCGCTCTTCTGCGATGGCAGGGTTGTTATAGTTAACGAAAACCATTGAAAAAAATTGTTACTTGAAAAAAGATGACGTATGTAGAGCGACAGAAAAGTTGCTCTTTTTTCAAAATAAACTTCTAAGGCTGCATCGAAAGGTAACTTCGCGTCTGCTGCCGTGTTGGATCCATAGATATAAACAAACTGCATCGGTGTGTCGCATAGACGTCGTCATCGTCTTGCTGCTCCCTCCCCGTTCTGTGATTGGTTCCCTCCCCGTTCTGTGATTGGTTCCCTTCCCGTTCTGTGATTGGTTCCCTCCCCGTTCTGTGATTGGTTCCCTTCCCGTTCTGTGATTGGTTCCCTCCCCGTTCTGTGATTGGTTCCCTCGCTGAAGTGCAAATCTGGTCCATGGAATCCAGACTGCCTAACAGCGAGAATAAAATCGCGCTGCGCGCAAGGCACCATGGGGAAACCCAGGCTACTTTATTCCAGTAGATTTGGAACATTAGGAACTTTGTTTAACGGAATAATGGCTTAATTGGAATTTAGCACCTACTTGGAATTGGAAAAAAAATTAAATCATTGGAAAATGGTTATATTGGTAAATAATCAGTTTATGTGTGTTGATTCCATCCACAGTGAGCCTCGGATTCTTTGATGACATCATAATCCCGCCGGAATCGCTTCAGCAACCGGCTAAATTGTATCCTGAATTACCACTTCTAAAACTCATCATCAAATTTTTATATATATATATATATATATATATATATATATATATATATAGTTATTAGGGCGGTGCAGTGATTAATTGCGTCCAAAATAAAAGTTTGTATATTATAATTAATATACTATGTAAACACAAACTTTTATTTTGTATGCGATTAATCGGTGCACCGCCCTACATTTTTTTTTATATAGTGTATTTGTAGTAAATGACCTGAAGTGAGTTTGTCTACCCATCATGCCCTGTTCCTTCACGGTTGGCGCAGTGATGATGCGGAGCAGGTGTGGATGTGGGAGTACGAGACGGACGAGGGCACTCACGACCTCTACATGGACCAGGGCGAAGAGATCCGCTTCCGGGTCGTGGACGAGCTGTTCCTCGACACGTCTCCCACCGGCCCCAGCACAGAGAAGGAAGCGCCGAGCGCAGCCGGCCCCACAGCGCCACCCGCAGGAGTGGAGGACACCACACCGCAGAAAGAGGCTCCATACACACTCATAGTGAGGAGATTAGGAACAAAATATACTTACAATGACTTTTAAACCTGTTCCATCCACACTTTCTCTTTGAAATAGCATCCCAGCTAACAGGGAAAAGTTACGAATGAACATTCTTCCTGTAACATTAATCAAATGTTCGTTCAAAGTTACAGTCAAACCAAAATGTATTCAGACACCTTCTCACATTATCACAGTTTATTCGCTATAGTTTAATGGTACTAAAATATGACAAGAACTCAAGTTGATATTTCACTGGTTTTGTCCATCCATCTGTCACACTGTCTCTCAGATGAATTATGTTGAATATCTGTCAGTGTCAGGTGTTAAATTTAACTACACAATTACATAATACCAATTTAGCACAACCAATGACCAAGCAATGCTTCATTTTGTTCAGTCTGTGGTGTAAAAAGGTCACATTAGCAATTAAAGAAAAAGCTCTTCAGGACAACATGGTCAGGTCAAAGTGTCTGAATCATTTTTGGTCCCAAATTTTTATAAATTTTACTGGTAGTCACTGTATGAAGAACTTTTGGGTATTAATATGTCACAGTTTACTTTATTTTACTATTCTCACTTACATAAATTAACTATAGTGTCCTGCATCCACTAGTAAAAAATATAAAAAATTATATCTGGTGTCTGAATAAATTTTGGTTTGACTGTATCTGGACTTTAATGTTTTCAAAATGTAAGTTTCGGAATATTCTGAGAACATTCAAAAGTAACGTTAACATTCCAAGAATGTGAGCGAAATGATAAAACTGAACATTCCGTGAAAGTTTTTTTCTCTCTAATTCTCACACAATCAAGAAAAAACTGTTCTCAGAAATAATGTTTTCATAACTTAATGGGAACGTTAGCTCGTTAGCCTGGATGCGTTGATACATTGCTGATAAGGCGGCGGCTGACGTCTGTTCTTCTCTTTGGCAGGGATCCGTCAGTGAACCGGGTCTGGGTCTTTTGTCCTGGTGGAACAGTTAACAGTCTCTTCTGTGATTATAAACTGGCAAACATCACCTCAGCTTTTCACAAGACTCATTTACTCCTTCATGAACTCGAGGTCTGTGGACCAATCAGTGAGCAGATGCTGCTGGCCAATCAGAGACACTTAACGAAGTGTCATTTCTAATGATTCAAAGGGGATTGTGTTGTAATTCTGCTGTTGTGTGGAGGATTGAGATAATTTGAGTTTGTTTAATTTTTTTGTTGAGACCCACAGTGTTTACTTTATAGATAAGTACATTTTTATTTGAAAAAACAACAATGTTTAGCTTCAAATAATGTATTTTTGATGCTGAATTGAAGATTTGTGTGAGGTCATGTTTGTTTTTTGGTTTGTTTTGAAACATTTGAATATAAAAATATTTAGAAAATTGTATAGACTAAAGTGTTATTGTTTTAAAAAAATATGTGTGTGTATATATATATATATATATATATATATATATATATATATATATATATATATATATATATATATACATATTGTATTATTCTAGGTAACACTTTATTTGACAGTGTCCTTGTTACATATTGTTACTTACCACCATAGTAATAACATAATCTCTCGTGACATCATGATAGTTCTCTGACGTGACTCATTTTCCGGCATTCGGTGACGCTGCTTCAGTAAACGCGTCGGTTCTCCCGGTAAACGCGTGTAAACGGGGATCTCCATCACACGAGCTCCTCACTGCGGATTCACTCCGTGCCTTTCACTTCATCTTATATAACTGCGGTCGACAGGACGGGACAGAAGCATCTGCGAACTCCAGTAAGTTTCTGCATTTTTGGTCCATTTATTCTAGCGCGTTTCCATCTTTATTATGCATTTGTTCCCGTGATGTGTGGGCTATTAAAATAACTAGATAATCTAAAATCAAATACTATTAGAGCTTGTATACATTTTAGTAGTCCTGTCTCCTACCTTTTGTTTAGAGGACGGCCGTACGTGCTTTAAAACTTAACAGTCCCTATATTGACAGCATGTTTATATAGGGCCTAATTATGTAGCCTTTTATATTAGCACTAATAATATAATGCCTTCAAATGCTGTCTAGCAAGTCTGCCGACGAGGTTCAATCCCTGCCCTCCATCAAGAACATTCTGGAATCGGGTGACGCTGACTTGAACGGAACCTGGAAAAATAATAGCATTCAAACGTTCTTTAACTTAATGTGTCGTTTCTGTTCTGGTCATTTTTGCCGCGGTATTTCGGGCCAGAATTCCATCGCGTCACTCTGTCTCTTCTTATTTTAATTGACGTAATTTCACATTTGATCCAGTTTTAGCCAAAAGTAGGACAGATTGTGGTTCTTATGGTGTATATTTCGTTGTGACTTAGAATTTCATAGAAAGTGATGACGCTATAAAGTCGCGTGTTGCATAATAACAGCAGAACCAGCTACTCTGACGTCACGAGGACAGATTTCACGGCACTCGTCAACTGCGCACGAACCTTACAGACACTTTTAACCTAGAAATTATAAATAAACTTCTGGCAACTGATGTACAGTTAGGTTTGATCTCTTTCCTATACAGAACTGCATACTTATTACCTCTGAAATGCATCCAAATTATATGCCGTTGTAGTAGTGTGTACAGAAGATTCCAACAATTAAGTGCACTTCAAATACCCGGATGACGCACTTATTAAGTGTGGAATGTTAAATTACAAACTAACTGTCTAAATGTCATACACTAAACAGTGCAGTATATAGTGTGTAAAGTGCATTGTGTATAATTTGGGACACACCTACTGTATGCTTATTATTAAATAAACTATGCAAGAGTCGTCTACTTATAATTTAATCATAAACTTTTCAAACAGTAGATAGTATGCTACATTGTTGCATGACCGAGCTCATTATACTCCACATTTAATTAGGTAATTAATCTCAGATAAAATATTTTCATTGCTTTTTAAATCCATTTTTTAAAAGCTGCAATTAAGCACTCAAAATAGATGTTAAATGTAATGTCTGATTTTCATTTTTTTACGCTGGAAATATAAGGTCATGTCAAGTGCACTGCATTGTGGGGTACAGTATCTAATATACATTCTGCACACAATACACATACAGGCTACTACAGAAATAGTATGGTAGTTGGCTAATAATAATAATATGAGGATAAATGAATAAGGATTTCAGTGCTATGTTGAAAAAGTGATGAATGGATTCTAGTAACATTACACAAATTAAATAATGCAATATGTATTGATAATATGAGAGCCAAAATAAAGCAAACCATCGTATATAACACCAAGACTTTTCACTTGAGTGGAAACACTAACTGGGCAGTTATCAAAAAGCAGCATAAAAGATTGAGATTTAGATAAAGTAGACCTAGACCCAACAAGAAGAACCTCTGTTTGTTAGTATTAAGCTATTAAAATTGTTAGTCATTTCATGTGTTACATCCTGCAAACATTTAGTGAGTTCAAGTGTGGGATGGGAAACATTAGGTTTCGTAGATGCGTACAACTGTGTATCATCTGCATAGAATTTAAAGTTGATGCCGTAAGTGCAAAAAATATGAGCAAGAGATAAAATATAGATAATAAATAAAAGCGGACCCAACACTGACCCCTGTGGAACACCGTGATGAGTAACTGAGACTTACAAACTGAGACTCCCTTAATCTGTACAAACTGTTTTCTGTCACTTAAATTGGATGAAAACCAAAGAAGTTTTCATATAGCATAGTAGTATGAAATAGTATTTTAATGTAAGTGATAAAAATACACAAGTGGTGTATAGTTCACTCTGATCTTGGAGCGGTTCCTTGGTTTCTTTAAGGCCTCTATGAACACAATGCAGGGTTTTGTGCGCGAGGAACTGGGCACGCACCCTAGCGCCCCGGGCACAAACCGTCTTGCATGTAAACTCACACTCTCTCTCACACACACACACACACACACACACACACACATACACACACACACACACACATACACACACACACACACACACACACAGAGCCTTTGTGCAGGGCAGAGTAAAGCTGTGTTACTGCATGTCGCTACACAGAACAATCTGTGCCCCTGCAAATAAAAAACAGAGCAAAGTACGCATGTAAAGTGTTTGCCAATAAATACATAGCTTAATGTGCGTCACTGAGAGTCTTGCGCTGGTTGCCTGAGTTTAGTGTTTCTCTCAGACAGCAGGTCGTGTTCTGCAAGCATCTGGAGAGCAATCAGAGAGACCAGACTATGGCGGATCCAGAGCTGTCGTCCCCGACGGACCCGTCCCTGCGCTCTCCGCGCTCAGGGTCGCTATCGCTGTCGTTCCCGTTCCTGCGCGAGGGGAGCCGCGTCTGGGACAGAGCCGCGCCGCAGCCCGGGGAGTTACCGAGCCCCCTGCCCACCAAACGCACGCGCACCTACTCCGCGTAAGTCAAGCACACACGAGTCACAAACCTGAACCCTTTACATGCTGGACAAACATTGAGGGTACGTTTACACGACAACGATAATGCTTAAAACGGAGAAGTTTTTCCTTTCCTACAGACGACACCATTGTCAAAACGATCTCTGTTCACAAGGATCCATGAAAACGATTAAAAACGCTGTATTCTGCTGCCAGGCCATTAGATGGCGAGGAAACACTATAGACTGAACACGTAATGCACGCAATGTGCATGACGTCATCGTCTTCAGAGTTTCATGTTTTTGTTGTTTCACATTTTCAGGCAACCTAAACACCATTGTCGTGTACACGAATGGCCAAAAAGCATAAAAAAAGTACGTTTTTAGTTGATAACTATTGCACTATTAATGGGACCATTTACACAGAATGAATTTTTGTGGTCAAAATGTGAGACGCAGGTCAGTGGAACGAAGAAAATGCAAGCGCCATGTTTTTAGGACCTGTTTACATGAGAACGATTCCGGGTGAAAACGTAGCGACGGCGTTTTTGGGGCTTAAAAGCGCAAAAAAGTGAAACCACCCTCCAGAGTGGAAATCTTAAAAACGCTTAGACGTTTACTTAAGCCTGGTTCACACGGCAGGATAATTAGGCCGATTTTAGCCCCGATTCACCATTTCCAACAGTCTTAAGGATGCTCCGATTATCGTAAAATAATCTGATCAGATATCCCTGCCGTGTGTGGTGTGTTAAGACTGCTCTCGTCTGCTCGGAAGGACGTCGGGACCGCTCCGATCTCAAATCGGGGATATCCAACATGTTGGATTTTTTTGGCCCGATTTCTCCTCGTGTGTGGTGTCCCCCGAGAACAAACGAGTCCGCAGCATGTGGACTGTGGCGTGTAGCCAATCAGAAAGCGAGGTGACGAGGCGCAGAGGATCGAAGCACCAGGAAACAAAATCAAAACAGCCGGCCGGTACCATGAGTGCTCGCGCTTGAGTTCGAGCACGCGCTCTTGTAAAAATTGGTTGCAAACATGATTGTTTACTCTAAAGTCACGTTTGATCTCGGGATTTTGCGAGATTTTCCGTCTGACCTGGGAATGCTCGGGAGTCAAATCGGTTAGTTTTTGATGTGTTGATTTTGCCGTGTGGCTGCGCACCACACACTGTACGACCAAAGCTGTTAGACCCATGAATTTTTATCGCCGTGTGTGGGGTCTCTCAGGTTTGGAAAATCGGCCGACAATTTTAAAATCGTCCCGTGTGAACCAGCCTTTAATTTTCCGCATTTCGCTCCATCTCGCACACAGTTGTGTCCGCACAGCTTTCAAAGTATATTATATTATAGCTTTTTCTATACTGTAGCAGATGCCAGAGGGCAGCACTGAGTCGTGTCATTTACAGGACATTCGCTTCGAAGGACAGAAGAAAAGTAAAAAACGATGGATAAGGATACTGCTTTGTTTACTGTTCTTGGAACAGCGTGTTGTTTTGTATTGCTCTTTACGCACTCTTCTTCCACTACTGCACAATACATCACAGCTGCATATTGCCACCTAGTGGACACTTCTGTCTCAACATTCACCTTGTGCATGCACTGTTGTACGCGCACAGTCCGCGCGGACACATTCATGTCAGTGTAGTTCAGTAGATCTGTTCATTGCGTGTGTCACCTGACAAATGAACCAAAGACTCAGAAGGGAAAATTAAATATTTATGTTCCCTGTAAATTATCTTTGGCTGCATTATAATGATTTCTTAATTCAAAATATGATCAGGATTGCGTAGGTGGATGTTTTCGGGGAATTTAGCTGCTAAAAGTATAACATTTAAAGCCGTTCATTTTGATGAACGAGATCGAACGAGA
Source organism: Semotilus atromaculatus (assembly GCA_031834385.1). Classification (NCBI taxonomy): domain Eukaryota; kingdom Metazoa; phylum Chordata; class Actinopteri; order Cypriniformes; family Leuciscidae; genus Semotilus; species Semotilus atromaculatus. The sequence continues at coordinate 5,477,970 of JAULUF010000005.1, read as the reverse complement.
AAGTCAGTAAAATTATGCGAATTAGCCTACCCATCACTATTTCATGACCGTTCGCTGGAAGTATAGGTCATCCGGGTACTATTTTTTACTATTTATACTATGTATTTGGACATACTACTCTGTTGGCGTACTGTTTTCACATGCTATATAAGTAGGGAAGTATACGATTTCGGACACAGTGTTGGTTATACTTAATTTTCTGTTTTCTAACATCTTTTACTTTTAACATTTCAAAGTATACTACGCACTATCTAGTGGACTTTTGTTTTCAAGTGCTCAAATCACTCACACATATGCAAAATTACGATTTTAAAAGTGATTATGAGACAATAAGAAAAAAGTCGACAGAAAGTCAGAAACTATAAGAAACTGAATGAAGGGTAAAATGTAAAAGAGCATAATGGGCCCCCCTTTTAACTATTTTACAAGGTGGGTATTTCATATAATTTTGTACAAGGTGAATCGTATTCTAATTTAAAAAGAAAGAGAAAAGAAAGCATGAAGGTCCACCCGTAATAAACGTAACTGGGGCGTAAGCAAATCATACAAATGTACAAATGAGATGGTAGTCCCTGTGCCCTGAGATTGTTGTGTGTGTGTGTGTGTGTGTGTGCAGGACTGTGCGCGCGAACGCCGGCCCCGTCTTCAAAGGTGTGTGTAAAGCCTTCTCGCGCTCGCAGGGTCACGGCTTCATCAGACCGGCTCTCGGTGGAGAGGACATCTTCGTGCACATCTCAGAGTGAGTCCCAGTTCAACACCAGTACCAGCTCACACACTGAGCCAGTTCCAGCTCACACCTCAACATCACAGTCAGAGAGGAAAGCTGATTATATCTGACATGCAGGAACATGCAGAATAATACTGTTCAAAGGGAAAATAGCAACAACAAAAACAACAATAATAATAATAATAATAAAAATTATATAAAAATATTAGCAATAATAATTATATTAATATATCATATTTATGTAATTATGTTTTATATTTTTATAAATATAATATATAATATTAAAACAGCAAAAAAAGAGTAATATAAAGTTATAATAGTAATTTATATAACAACAGTAATTATAATAAAAATAATACATTTCATAAATATGATAATAATATAAAAATAAAATATAAAATAATTTATATTATAAATGTATAATATTATTATAAAGTGAAATAACAATAATAATTTTATAAATTATACTAATAATAATGATAATTTTATAAAGTATTACAAGAACAGTAACAATAATTTGAAAATAATAATTTTATAAAAAAGAATATTAATAACAATAATTTTAAAAGATAATATTAGCAATAAATAGTTATATTAAATTATTTAATATATTATGTAGTTATATTTATCTAAATATAATATATAATAAAACAACAATAGAAGAATATATATTTTTTAAATATAACTGTAAATTATATTATTAAAAATATAATAATTGTATAAAGTATACTAAAAATAACAACATTTATAATAATTTTATGAAGTATAATAACCGTAACAACAATAGTAATTTTATAAATATAATAATAATAAAAATGTTAAATTTATGCTAAGTATATTATTATTATTTTTTATAACGTTTAATAATAATAATTATTTTATAAAGTATACTAATAATAACAATAATAATTGTATAAAAAGTACAACAACAGTAACAATAGTTTAATTTTATAAAGTATAATAATATTAATGATAAAAAGTGTAATAATCATTTGATAATACAATAATAAATATAATACAAAGCATAATAATAATAGTATTATTACATACATACATATAAAATACAATAATACTTTTGACTAAATATTTTATTTATAGATCTTAAAAATAATGATAGCAATTCAATTTAACAAATAAAGTTTTTTTGTTAAATCTGTTGAAAAATCTTGATATGCCATTATATTTTTATCAAGAATAAATGTATATATTTTTATTAGACATGTCTGATGTATGTGCAGTGAGGGTGAGCCTCGCTTCACTACACTACTACTTGGCCTTCAACATGTGATGCGTTTCAAAACAGACCGTGCCACCAGTGGGGAGTAGCTAGAAGATTTAACAAGTGCTGGAAAGTGTATGTTTGTGGGCAGAGTGAAAATGAAAAGAAGAGGAAAACATGTACATGAGGTCAAAAACAGAATAAAAACATGACACTACATTCAAGGGTCATTCAATAATCAATAAATGAGTCATGTTTGATTGCAAAAATCACTGTAAATCAATGCGTGTCAATCAAACCGTGTGTTTCTCTCACAGTATTGAGGGAGAGTATGTTCCTATGGAGGGGGACGAGGTCACGTACAAGGTCTGTGCCGTCCCGCCCAAGAACGTGAAGGTCCAGGCCGTGGAGGTGCTCCTCACACACCTGAAGCCCGGGACCAAACACGAGACCTGGTCGGGCCAGATCATCAGCTCCTAGAGACGAGATCGTTGTGAGAGCAGAGCATCATGGGAGCAAGGCTGTTGAAAGTTGAAGTGTGCAGAGGATGTCAGAAGATTTCAGCCGTCTAACGGAGACGGGAACGCTTAGAAACAGACTCTAAACGCAAGCGCACAAATGCAAATACACAACTAACAGGTTTCTGTTGCATTGTTGACGCTCTCAGTGCCAATTCACAGTACTTCTGTTTTAGGCTCAATAGCGTAGGTATTTAAAGCTTTGTTGCAAGTGCTTGTGTTCTTGCGTAGCGTTTGTTTCTGGTTAAACGAGATGTCTGAGACGGAGAGAGATTGTGAAATGATGGTTGAACATCCTCAAACTGAACTGTGAACCGAACCAGATGCGCACATGCTACACTTGTGACTGGTTTTGGCTCTTATATTTCTGTTTATTTCCAGACAGCAACATAGTGTCGGCCCAGATCCGGCCCACATCTGGTACACAGCAAAAACTCCAGTTAAATGAACTGTCGTGGGAGTTTATTTGAGACCACACTCAAGAGTGTTAAAATATGAGTGTTAAATGAACAGTGTTCAATTAATGAGCTAATTAAGTGATTCATTGAGTGATGATTGGCCATTATTGAAGACACCTGATGTTAACAAGCAGAATCACTGAAGGAGAAAATCACAAATTGTAAGTCACCATTATGATTATCGGTGTTTGCTTTAGTTGGGCTCTTGACTCTTACATTTCTAACTTTAGATTTTGTTTGGGCTGTTGTAACTGAGTTGAGGAATCTATGATGTGGGCTGACACTATGTTGCTGTCTGAGTTTATGCATTAATTTTTGATAATTCTGTGTTAAATTGATGGTAATATAGGTAAATGGTAAAATATCACTGATGTTTTGCAAATGCTTCATTCTCATTAAAGTTGCAATGCAAAAATCGTAATGGTCCTAAAACTAAACTTAATTTTTATTACGCGAATAATTTTCATTTGATTTCTGGGTGAAATACAAGTCATGATCTTGACGGGTTTGGAGGGCTTTGTAACTTTAAGCTCTGTTATATATGCTGGAACTGAAGCATCATAGACTAATATTGCACTTGAAACTTGAAAGCCCAAATATAAACTGCCAAACTGACTTCATCTCCCAGAATTCCCGGGAGTCTTTCAGGGTAAAACAAGCAGCATTTTGTAGACAAGCTGAGGAATAACAGTCGGCTAGCAAAAGCATGTAAACAGATTTTCACAGCAAAGATCTCGTGTTATTTTTGCTATATGTGTGTGTGACGTTCATGATGATGTAATGACGGTGATGCACTGTTCGTTAAATCTTTGGTCACATGATCCGTTGCATGTTCTTGGGTTTGTCTTGTGATTTGATCGGTAGATTTCTGGACCCTCAGTTGTGTTTTAACTGTGATTGTTTTTTTTATTTTTATTTCTATTATTCAGCACTTTTTAGAGCTCAGATCACTGTGGTCGACGTCATTTCCTTGTGAACTTTGACGGACTAATAAAATAACTTTATGATTCACACGTTTGTATATATGCAAAGTAAAGGATGTCATTAATCATATAAAAAATTATATTTGCACAAAACTTTTAACCACAGCATCTGCACATACACAAATATTACACGTCCAGCATCCATAAACAAAGATCGTGTAAACAGAAAATTGTGTATTTACAATAAACAGACATGTTCATGATGGATCACATTGGTATTATTAGCAATCGCATGGATTCTTCATCTTGAAATTGAGACTTAATCATGAAAATCACATTATTGATATATTTTTCATTTTATCTGGAGTGTTACAACATACATTCCACTAAAGAGTAACCAAAAATATTAACTAAGATCCTCCATAAATGATTGCTATGTTTGCTTGTTGGAATTGAGATCACATCATTCAGACTTTTCCAGCAAAACAAACTGGCAGATGAAACTAAAGGGGCGGATGAGCCACTCAAGCAGCCTCTCCATCATTAGTGTCATTTTACCAAATGAATTAAAGTTAAAGTGCATTTATGCCATCAGATATGAAACACTAACACATTAACATTCATATTACCAACAGACAGCAGATTCAAATAGGATTAAAATCTAAAAACATTAGAAACACCTGATCCAGAGAATTACGGATTAAAAAAAAAAAAAGTTTTACAAATGCCCTGGATATCTATCGGATCGGCATCATGTTTTCAGAGATCAACGGGAGTGTTTCAGTGATTACGTGGAATCTCTGGAATGATTAACACGTGAATATCACATCTAAACAGATTAACGAAATTTCACAGGCAAAAAAAGTCCATTGTCTTTTGACAATTTGGTCAATTGAGTGCCCGCCCACCTTTTCATCGGTGCTGGTTCAAATGAAAAACAATGGGAGAAATATAAAACTATGCATTTAATATATATATATATATATATATATATATATATATATATATATATATATAAAGTTTATTGCAAAATATGCATATTCAAATATTTTGAGAGTAGGACTCAATTCTATAAAGAGAAATATTGATGATTTAGCTTGTTTCAGCTCTCTGATTGGTGGAATTGGTGTACAGCATCATGGGTAATGTAGTTTGTTTTTTCACTATGCATTCCACTGTTAAACACCAAGTTAAAATAATACGGGCTGACGGCTTCAACAGAAACAAATACTATAATTTAACAATCAATAAGGCTGTAAAGGTTTATAAGTAATATCTTTAAAAAGCAATTTCCCTATGAAGAAAATGAACAAAGTTTTACTTCCAAAATCCAACTGTTGCATTACCAAATGAACCCAAAGCGAAATCTCTCTGCATGGATAAAAACTCACGCAAAATGCATATCGCCCGCGAAAACTTGCCGAGCAACGGGAAATGTGCACGCTATGCAATGCAATAAAAATTAGATCACTAATAGTTAACTCACCTAGATTAATTTGTTTTTGTTTTTTTCATTCTCAGTGTGTAAATCTCACGTTCTCCACAAACGTGAATATCGCTATCATAATCCATTCATAAATATGCGGGATATCTTCATAGCTCAAGAGTCTGAGATCTCACAGAGGGAATACTGGAAAAACATTCAGCTGCAGTCACAAACACTCGGACACAACGATAATAAAACTCACTCTGAAATCAACCGTGCAGCAGCAGATAAGATCACGAGACCATCCCAAAACTTGAGATTAACACGGAACAGAATCTATAGGCCTACTCGTTTGCCACGAACATTGCGGTCACGTTCACACTGTCATTCCTCATGAGTGTTTGATACACGAAGAGGTCGGTCATTTACAGCAGTGCCAACCGAATGAACTCCCGAATAACTCAGAAGTATCTATATAATTATATCCGATAAAGAAACCGAGCTGAAACACTTACGAAACCAACGCTCATCCGAGGTCCTTAAACCCACAGAAAGGTCAAATCAGACATGGCCAAATGTCTTTTAATTTCTGATATTCTTGTTTCTGCTGCAATTCATTGCACATGCATGCTCTGTTTGTTGTTAGGATAACAAAAGTTTTAAAAGTTACATTTTCAGGCTGGTCAAACATTGACAGCGATCTTTTAGATGGCCAATTAAATCAGGAGGGAGCTTAATGTTCTCACAGAAACTGAGCGGGAATTCAAACGCAATGCTTTAGTTTTAACGGTGGAATAATGTGAGGTAAGATATAGCCTATATATTTAATATCTGACTTAATAACTGCTGTAGGACAAAAAGTTAAATGATATGACCGACAGTAATATTCAGGGATGCAAACTACTCGATTGCTTTTTTGTCAAATTGAGCTATTTTGAAATAAAATTCTACCATTCACTAAAAGAAAATGGTGTAGAAACATTTCATAAATTGCTAATAAATTTCACAAATTACAAAAAAAAAGGCAAGTAATGCATAGAATTAAACATGAACTTTCGAAGTAGGAACTATTTTCATGTAAAGCATAATACAATAATCCGTTTTATTTACAACTTTACAATAAATTGTAAATACAATGTCTTTTTCTATATTAGCTTCAATCCCTTTGAATAGAAGGGACAATTATGTTAAAAACAAGTTAAAAACTTGTTAAAAAGCCTCTACCGAAGGAGGTTTACTAATAAGTTTAGTAATACTGATCTCTTACTGGTTAAAAACAGCTCTGTGAGATGGATTAAACTGTTGCAGTCCATGTGGTTTACAGCTGCGAGATGTTAAAAGTTGCATGTCAATCATCCTTATTTCTGGAGTGACTCTGAGGATTCACCGTATTTTAATGTGTCTGTCTGTCCGAAAACTTTGCAGTGTGAACGTGGCCACCATACAACAATTTTTTATTGTAAAAAGGATGGAATCTTTAGACTTAAAATTAGCCTGTTTGAAATTTTCAAAACTATAAACATGTACTGATAAGGGTCCATCAGTGATATTTACACACAGTCCCTTGAGTCTGATGACCAGCAGTGGTTTGGGTTTGTCTGAATCTGCTGGTTCTCAGGGTCAGTTCCCACAGTGACCAGCAGGGGGCGAAGGAGAGCCACACACAGGCAGTCTGGTGTGTGTGTGTGTGTGTGTGTGTGTGTGTGTGTGTGTCACGCCTCATTGGGTGGAGCACTGAAGAACATCTCCCTGCAGAGCCGCACTGTTTCTTCAGGGGAGCAGACGGTGAAGCCGATGGTACGAGGGTCCTCGAAGATCTCGTGGTCGTTTCCGCCCTGACCGCCCCACATGTATTAGAAATAAATAAACAGATACAGAGACACTCATTTACGTGCAATGTTCCATCGATTTTTTCCTTGCTCAAGCAAAACCTCTCTTTTTCCTCAGCGAAACCATCCCTTATATCATCTCATGCATTTTAACCATGATGCAACTTAGTGATATTAATTTATATTTCTGAAAACAAGCAGTTACTAGATATGAAGCACATAAGTCACCTACATTTTTTTTTACAGTGCTAAGTTAACTGTGCCATTCTTTAATTTTCATTCATTTTAAAAGGTTATGCAGATCAGTTAAATTCTTTATACTTTAATACCATAATAAAATACTATAATAACAAATACAAATTGAATCGCTCATTTGTAAATCACTTTGGATAAAAGAGTCTGGTAAATTAGTAAATGTAAACATAGTAAGCGTTAAAATAATATCAGGAAATGGTTTTATAGTCATCTAAACACCCTCGAGACACACAAAACCTAAGTGAGGTATTTTGAGATCATGATTCTGAACTAAACAAACATGTAATTTACTAGAGGTTCTGAAAAAAAAAGTGAATAACTGCAGTCTATTTAAAATGTTTAATGACTCTGAATGAATTATTTAAAAAATAATTGGGTTGAATTAATGATTCAATGACTCACTCATAAATACTTAATTGTTACATTAATGGATGAATCAGTGTTTTTGAACGAATCTCTTTAATGAATGATTCAATAAATACATTTTTCAACAGTCACTTGTCGCCACCTACTGGTGTAACGATGTAATGGATCCAATCATTATTTAAAGCGTCGAGTTGATTTGCTCGATTTTGTTCAAATCCATTGAAATTTATATCTGAACTATGGCAATTAACCAGAACGCTGCTATTATTTCTCATTCACTGGAAGACTATCAAATCACTTTCGCTACAAAAATTGTGTTTCTTCATACACTTTATTTATCCTGTGCATGAGCGACATAAGAATTGCCTGGCCTACGCAGCTGAAAGGGAACATTGCTAACGTACCAACGATGTTTCATTGCCGAAGAAGTAGATGGCGTCCAATCCCTCCTGCTCCAGGACGTCCAGACAGAGGCGTTTGTCCCAGCCCTCCGGGAACACGTCGAAACTGATCAAACCCCCTGAAAGCGCACAGAAACACAGCTGTGATGATCTAGCACTTATTTCTGCCATTCACAACTGAAATTACACCATTATTAAAGGAAAAAAGTAAAGACAGTGTGATTCCTTGATCATCAGATGTTTATCTTTAATAAGAAAGTTGTTAAAGCTCTAAATGGTTTAGCTCCAGTCTATTTAACGGATCTTCTATCGCCCTATAATCCATCGCGCTCTTTAAGATCACTAAATTCGAGGCTTCTGGTCATACCTAGGATATCCAGATCCACCAAAGGAGGGAGAGCATTTTCACATTTAGCTCCGAAGCTCTGGAATAGTCTTCCTGATATTGTTTGTTGCTCAGACTCGCTCTCCCAGTTTATCCCAGACTAAAGACGCATATATTCAGCCAGGCATTCATATACATTTTTTATCTTACAGTTACTGTAAATCCGGCCTCTAGTTCATAAACGCCAGAGGAGAACTGGCCCCCGACTGAGCCTGGGTTCTCCCAAGGTTTTTTTTTCTCCATTAGGGCCCCTGATGGAGTTTTAGGACACCATTAGGTCACTTGATGGAGTTTTTCGGTTCCTTGCCACTGTTGCCTTTGGCTTGCTCAGTTGGGGATATTCAAATTAATTAACCGATCATTAATACCATTGATCAGCTCTACCAAACGTGGATGTCTTTTTTCCAGTAATAAACAAACACTGTTAAGTTGTTTTGATTGATACTGTGAAGCTGCTTTGATACAATCTGTATTGTGAAAAGCGCTAAATAAATATACTTGACTTGACTTGACTTGACTTAAAGGTGTAGTGTAGCCTTCACCCCGTTAATTCATCCCATCAATCATACCAAAACCACGTCCTCTTTACTCATGACAGCCAATCAGATGCCAGCAAACCTGAATGACAGCAACAGATTGGCTAAATAAATTCAGGCTGCTGCTTTGACTCAGTTGCATTTTTAATAGAGTATTAACCCTGTAAAGCCTGACATACATAATGTAAGTGTCATATTTGATGCATCAGGCTTTTATGGCTTGTATGATAAAGTGAGAATATGAAGTAAGGACTGGAGTAGATTGTGTGAAACTGTTTTCAGCAAAGTTGTCGATCATTTAGAGGCCTTAGAAATATGCGAATCAAATATGACACAGCAGGCTTTAAAGGTCAATCTGTCACAGACATACACTTTATGTCTGTTCCTCCAGAAACACTTGAGTTCCTTTAAAGCCACAGTGACGCTCAGCAGAGAAAAAACATCTTGTTCTCTCAGTAATGACTCTGTGTGTGTGTGTGTCTACAGAGACGTGAACTGCGTGACTGTTTGTCCACAAAGTAATTGAGACAGAAAGGACAGAAATCAGAAGTTAAAAATTAATTATCTTCACACATGTCAGTGTCCCATCACTGCACTGCAGCAACATTCCAACACTGACTCAACAGTTGCAAGAGCCACAGCCAATCAGAGGGCTTGATTTCCTCACACCCCTAGGCCCCTCCCCCTCATGCCCCATAGGCCCCTCCCCCTCACACCATCTGACCCCTCCCCCTCACACTGTCCCTCAAACAGAAAAAGAAAAAACAAAGCCACTGTGTGCGAAACTGAGCTGAACTTGAGAGGAAAAACTGCTGAAGATTGACTGCAGACGTCAAAGCTAATGTGTGAGTGTGTGTGTGTGTGTGTCTGTGTGTGTGACAAACGCACACAGGTAGTTGAGTAAACACTCATTTTCTGGTCTGTCAACACACACGAGTGCATCCGCTCGCTCTCTCTTATCACCTTTAGCACAGATAACGTGTGAGTGTGTGTGAGTTTTGTCTCCTGTGCAGGTACAAACAGCACGGGTCATTTGTTTTGGGTGGTCAGCGAGCTGGCGATGTCATTTCCTGCTCACCTCTAGTGAACCGCAGGCCTTTTCCTGCAAACTCCTCCTGCAGAGCCGCCACGAACTTCTCTCGAATCTTCTCTCTCTGCGGGACGGGAGAGTGTGGACTGATCATGGGAACTAATGTAGTTAGCTAATGTTATTGTTACCAACAACAACAACAACAGAAAAACTCACTGAACAATAAGATAAAGACTTTTAAGTCAAGTAATTGAAATCACTTGATATGAACAAACCTTTAGGGTCTGGTCTGAACAGATCAACAACTTTTAGCCAATCGTAGACAATTAATTGAGATTACCTTGTCAATTTCCGAGAACTCGATTCGCTCTTCTAGCGTGCAGCTGCGTCCGATCGGTGAGATGTTGATCATGCCGTTACGAAACTCAATGAACGTCCCTCTGAGAGAGAGAGAGAGAGAGAGAGAGAGAGAGAGAGAGAGAGAGAGAGAGAGAGAGAGAGAGAGAGAAAGAGAGAGAGAGAAAGAGATTTGTAATGACACTACAGATCATCATCTCTGGAGTGTGTGTGTGTGTGTGTGTGTTACCTTTTCTTGGGCAGTTTGATGAGCCCCATGTAACTGAGACAGAAGTTGATGAGGTCCTGCAGTAACTCCTCGCCCAGATGATTCTGAATGGCCTGGGAAAAAGAGACTGAACTTATAACAACTAACCGGTCAGGGATAAGATTAGTGATTTATTCTACATTATGATGATGAAAACAATATAACCTAATCATCTTTGTTTCTGGTTACATTTGCAACAAATTATGTATTTTGTTAAACACTGTTACAAAGACCGCGATCTCACATCAAAAGCCAAGAGTCAAACTGCCCAACTAAAGCAAACATTTTCAATAAAACAGCAACATCTAAACCTCTGTTAATTCTCTATAAGAACTTCTGCTGAGGTCTTGAGAGATGTATTGTCTTCTTTTATTTGCTGTTGATTTCAGGCTGTGTGGCTTTAAGTCAGTTGTAATTGTTGTTTCATTTTCTGAGAGTGCAAGCATGATGCTGAAGCAACATCACATTGTAACATTGATTCAATGCCATTACCATTGATTTTGGATGAAATTCCAACATTTTTCCAACATTAATTGCGGGTGCAAAAGTGATTTTGATTCAATCCAGTTAACATTGACACATTAACATTGATTAAACATTGTTTTGATGGTTGTTTGTATCGTGGCAGTCTCCTTAACTGGCCAGTGTGAAGCTGCTTCTGTTTTCCCATCAACATTTAAGATCTCCGTGAATGACATGCAAGACCTCCTATGGTATTTAAAACATTTCATTGAAGGCATTTGAATATGTTGCAAGGATCTGCAGACACACACCTGTTTAGAGATGAGTTTGCCATCTTTGTATTGCACTGTTCCATTTTCGGCAAAGACGTAGTCAAACTTCTGAATGACTGCAGCAGGAATGAACAGAACAACAGAATGAGACGCAATCAAAGCACTCTTATCATCTTATCATCATCCTGCTGACCTTTACCTGTGTTACACAACACACACATCCTCACATAAACACAAAGCTGTTTTCCATTCACAGAGATTTACTGCTCGTTCGGATTCATTCAAGATAACACAGTCCTGTTTAAATGGCCAACATCACATCTGTCAGTGTCGTATAAACTTCCATTTCTAATCCGGATTCTGATCTAGATTGTGTGTGAATGCGGATAGATTCGGTTCTGAAGCGTCATGTTCTGATTCAATCACAATCTCACTGATCCTCTGTGTTAATCTAATCAGACCTGCACAATCATAATGCCAGTGATCAAAACACTGGCGACGTTTACATGCAGCCAAATAATCGGATTAGTGGTTCAATCGGACTGAAAAACCTTCATGTAAACACTTTAATCGATCCGAAATAAATTTCGATCGCATTGAAAGGGGAGGTTTATTCCTTTTCTAATCTGATAAAGAGAACATGTAAACACTTGACCGGATTGAGAACCGAAACTGAAAGGACTGCGCATGTGCCAGGCACGGATTTAGAAAGCAGAGGCCCCTGGGCACAAAATCTTGGAGGCCCCCCTCCAGGGATGGAAATTAGCACCCGCCACCAGCCAAATCCGGGTGATTTTGTGTTGTGGCAGGTAAATAAAAATAGCGATAATATATCAAAATATCATGCCATGTTCGTCTGTTATAGGACTTATTCGTTTGAATAAACGGTTATTAGTTTGAATAAACGAGCAGACACTGGTTAGCAAGACAACTAACAGTGAATGTGCTTTCCATTAAATGAATCACACACACAGTAAAGGGCTATTCTGGAGGGTGCGGTGATGCGGTGGTGACGCGTTAATGTAACATTGTAAGGGCATGTCCAATAAAGCTCCTAAAATTTGTCACAAAGAACCGGCAAAAGTAATGATTATGAATATGTAAAATATAGCAAGTAGATATTTAAATTATTTATTAATAGGCTAAACAATTAAGTATTTTCTTTGTCCGTGTCAGTTACAAAGATGAAGTTGGCGATGCTGATCGTAATCTTCGCAGTAGTGAACGCGCAAGAGAGAAATGCACATTTCATATACGGATTGCATAAGCAGAGATCAGTCTGTGTCTGTTTTCTTTCGTTGTGAGACGAGCTCCAGTTCACGCGCCGGCGCCTCCTTTTCGTGGTTATATCTGCTATATTTACTTCTTATTTATTAAATCCAGGCAATTGGATGATGAAACATTGATTAAAAGTAAGATACAATTAATACAAAACGAAATTCACTTTAAAGAAAGGTTTTGTGCTTTCTGTTTGATGTCTCTGTGAAAGTTTTAAAGCATCTTTTAGTGCCGCTTTCAGAGCGCTTACGTCCGTAACATTGTGTTTTCCTCATATGCGAACTGAAATCAAAATTAGTTCATGGTTTGCGTGTGTAGGCTATAAGAGAGAAAGAGAAAATGCCAGTATTTCATTGAGACTTGAGATTAAATAAACGTAGATCTTGTAGTATTAATTTTCACATGCAGTTAGCTTACACATTGTTGGTTAAAAACAAGAACGTGGCTGGTAAAAACATTGAGTGGCTGGTAGATTTTGAAATCAGAATTTATTGGAATAAAAGCAGATTAAAATCTATGAAAATACAGCCTAATAACATGAATTTGAGTGCATTTGGACTTGTTGTTCTAAAAGGTCTGTAGTTATCAGGAAAACACAATAACGCCTCAAATGACGCCCTTTTCACCATGTCGATAACCGTGTATGAAATGATAAAGGATTTTTAAGGACGATAGCCTACTGATACAAATATTTGGTGATTTAAAAATCCGATATACCTATCGGCCATATATATATATATATATATATATAGACTACCGGTCAAAAGTTTTAGATCAGTAAGATTTTTTATGTTTTTAAATGAAGTCTCTTCTGCTCACCAAGACTGCAATTATTTGATAAAAAATGCAAAAAAACCCCAGTAATATTGTGAAATATTATTACAATTTAAAACAGCGGTTTTCTATGTGAATATATAGTGAAGTGTAATTTATTCCTGTGATCAAAGCTGAATTTACAGCATCATTACTCCAGTCTTCAGTGTCACATTTTTTAAATTATTATAATATGAATTTATTATAATATGATGCTCAAGAAACATTTATGATTATTATCCATGTTGAAAACAGTTTTTTACATTTTTATTTCAGGATTCTTTGATGAATAGAAAGTTCAAAAGAACAGCATTGATCTGAAATGGAAAGCTTTTGTAACATTAATCACTACCATTCAAAAGTTTGGGGTCAGTAAAAATTTATTTTTTATTTTTGGGGGAAAGAAATTAGAAAATACTTTTATTCATCAAGGATGAGTTAAATTGATCAAAAGTTATACAGTAAAGACATTTATAATGTTAGAAAAGATTATATTTTAAATAAAACTTTTGACCGGTAGTGTATATATATATATATATATATATATATATATATAATTTTTTTTTATCCAGAAACGTGTAACAAAACATAAACAGATTTGTAGTTATTTATGAGTCCTCAGCCTCACTAAAATAATATAATGCAGTTTAAAAGTAAACGTGTTTGTTTTATTGTCACAACAGAACAGAGGAACATCGAAATATACTAAAGTTCTGATAAATACAATGTATAAAAATACTAACTTAAGATATGAAACTTAAAGTCCTTTGAACGAAAACACAATTACAAAAGAAAGCACAAGTGAATTTCGTTTTGTATTAATTGTCTCTTAATTTTAATCAATGTTTCATCAACCAATTGCTTGAATTTAATAGCCTAAATAAGTACATATATGTATAATCGGATTTATAGCTGCGCGCTTGCAATAGTCACAACTTAGATGTAGCAATAGAATGCACTGCACAAATCAAAAGTAACGTTACTAGTAGGCTACCCACCGGATGAAGAAGTTTTGACTCTCCACAGAATAAAATATTTTATTTTATTTTTCGTGTTCGCATTTATGAGGAAAAAACAATGTTAGGCTACGGAGGTGACCGCTCTGAAAGCGGCACTAAAAGTAAAAGACTGAACATGTCTGTCACTCCAGCCGGGCTAGGGTTAATTCTTTGTCTTGTCGTGCTGGTGCTGATGCTCAGATTCATCTAAAATAGCAAGGCTGGATGTTGTGCTAAACTCCTTACTAGCATCACCGCTGGCGCCGGCGCCGCCAGGCTCTTTATTTTCGTCGAGCCAACTTTTGAAAAAAGTAGAGATGGTTGGAATATTACTCCTAATTAAATCCTCTTTGCTGTCCTTCTCCCTTTTAGCTTTGCGTTTTGTGGCTCCGCTGCTCCACCGTTTTTTATCCATGTTGTTTGTTTTTTGTCCTCAACTTTTCACACTATCTTCTACCGCCTGTTATGCCGCTATCAACAGTTTCTGCGGTAAGCTGACTCGTCATCATCCGACACAGCCGAAAAACTGATCATGATACTTTTTGTGTGTAAATAAATTGTTCACACACATACACAATCATATACGCATTAATTAATTTTTATTTAATTTAATAATGAAAAATAAAAATAAAAGGACGAGGCCACACAGTTAGTGGGGTCTTGGAGGCCCCCTAGAGGTCGGAGGCCCCCGGGCACCGGCCCAATCGGCCCGGTGGTAAATCCGGCCTTGGCATGTGCAATGATGTTGTAATAGCGTAATGAGTCATCTAAATGAGTGTCCCGTCATTCTAAAATTCTCATTTCACTCATTAGCCTCGTTTTCATTACCCTTCACATTGCGCAAATTGAAATTGCGAATTGAAAATACGCCCAATGGAAACACGTAAATTTCGCGAAAACTCCCCGTTTATCGCAAACAAGTTTTTTTACGCTCGCATGAGGTGGTTTTTCAGACAATTCGAAAAATAAATATTTAGCAAAACTGCAATGGAGACAGTTTTTGCGCATTTACAATCACTTGACGTAGATGACGCGGTGTGTTTGGACAGAATACGAGACAGAGTTCTTTATTAAATTCATCAAATAATTACAGGAATACTGTAATACTGTACTACACCTCAGATGTGCTGCTCTCATGTGTAAGGGTCGACTGGTTTTGGGCATTTTTACTGCGTGATAAATATAAGCAGCAGCAGCAGAACTACGGTTCATATGCTCATTGTCTCCAAATTATGACCAGAAATGGATTAAAACATAAACCAACCAATGTAGGATAATAGTTATTATGCGCAAACAGCGGGAAACTGTTCGTGCAGTGTGCGCATGTCAAAAATTATATTCAAGTATATAGAAGTTTGTTGACCTCAGCATCATGTTCTCATTCAATCACAATGATCTCTGTGTTAATCTAACCAGACCTGCACAATCATAATGCCAATCATCAAACGCTGTAAACTGATCGAGACCATTATCTCTAGAAAACTTAAAGAGAAAGTCTAGACTGAATCCAACACCCACAGGTGAGAGAAAACCACTAATGAGATCTCTTTAATATCTCAACTTTTTCTTCTAGATTTTACATTTATGCATTTGGGGAATTCTTTTATCCAAAGCGAATTACATTGCATTTAAAGCAAATGTTTGAATAGTGTCATGCATTCCCTGGGAATCGAACCCTTGACCTTGTGCATTGCAGTGCCACACTGGTAAACAGAGAGCAAATGCATCTTAGATGTTCCTCCTGAGAAAAGACCCCAGTGTCTCCTCAGTTTCAGAAGAGATCTCAAACAATGTCTCAAACTGTGCTCAGAAGTCACAGACCTCAATACGAAATCCAACACTTCACATCACAAGTTTACTGGTATTGATTTCATAATCTATTTCGTTCCTTTATTCAGATGGACACAAATTTATGTCATCAATTGGGTAAACTTTTATGAATATAAACTGACAGCTAAACATCTCAAAATCCCTGCTTTTCCAGACTGAAGGAATTATGGGATATCAGCTGTTGTGTTTTTTTTTGTGTGTGTGTGTGTTGAGTTAGCGATCAAGTCGAACCAGTTCCTCTACACATGATGCAAAACCCATTAAACACATGTGAGGATGATGATAGTAACGATATTGTGATGAAATGCATCATGAATATCAGTCTCTAACCTTCGTCTCCGTCTCCGAGCTGTTCTGCGATCTTGGAGTAATCCGAACCCCCCACCACGCCGATCTTCACCTTCTGTTTCAAGGCCTGAAAAAACTCGTCCAGCTCGGGGTCGATCTTCTGCAGACACGACACAACCAACAGTGAAATGTTTCTGTCCTGACCTCTGACCTCTGAGTCAATCAAACAGTCACAACCAGATGCTCAACAGGTCTCAGCACATTTGCCTTACAACTAACAGCCGAAATACATTGACTATTAGTCTCGTGAAACATCATGCCTGCTCTGTGTGATATTCTTGATGTTTATGTTTCCAGCGGACGTTTAAAGTGCACGTTAGTCACGGTAATAATGGCAGTGAGCTGTTTATGGCAGTAATAATACTTAATAGTTTTCTTCTTTAATGACGGGTTGCATCATTAAACGAGATCTGTGTTCTTCTGTCTAAAAAATATATCAAAAAAATATTGTAGATATTGGAATAATCTGTGATTCATAACAGCGTGCACTAGGAGGACTGAAATATAAATATTGAATATTAATAGACGTTTTGATAAACCGTGTTGGGAAGGTTACTTCGGAAATGTAATAGATTACAAGTTACCCTATTGAAAATTTAATAAGTAGTGAAACTATTTTAATTACTTTATTAAAGTAATTTAACTGATTACATTTGATTACTTTTCTATTAATGTTTTCAACTGTTAATCTTTTTCAAACATTTAAACCAGACAGGGTTAACCTCCAAAAACAGAGATAGCTATTTATTTATATTCAAGAGAATACACAATTCTAGATCATTATACAGTAGTAAAAAACATGATGCTTTTCTTCTTACTGATATTTAAAAAAAATGTTTAAATAGTAAAATAGCTATTATTTTTACCACTATGTGTGTGTGAAGGGAAAACGTTATTCCATATAAGGCTTGATATTGATTTCTCACAAACAGAACAAAGAATAGAAGCTAGTTTTACACTCACTGGCAACCCAAACAGTGTAGCTGTCATAACATGGTATTGTGTTTTTATTTTAAATAAAGTTATATTCCACCTAAAGTTTGTTTAGACTCATTGACCAATCGTTGTGTAGTTAAATAGCTCTATTTTGCAAGTCAAAATGGAGATTATTGTCCACTAGTTAGCGCTTCAGGTTAACTTTCATCATAGTTGCATCCTCAGGTTCAACATTGAAACATTCGATGTCGAAAGCATTTTATTTCGCAAACATATTTTGCACTGAATTGTGCAGCAAATATGAAGAATACAGCCAATCAAAAGCCTTGCTTTACCAAGTTTACAGTTTATGTCAAGTTTAGACTTACAACCAAGGTTAGGTGATTCTACATCAGTATTATTCACTCATTATTTCCCTCTTATGGGAATAAGTTATAGGTAATGTTAGGTTTAGGGGTAAGGTTAGGTTAGGACGACATTTTTGTACTGAAATGTTGATCCAGGAACATGTCTGGATCAACATGTCACGGTGACCGTGACTTTGAACATTAGCTAACGTTGTAACAGCATTTTGTGGGTGACAGTCTAATGGTGTTCTATACAAGCTCTTATCTAGGCCTATAGGTTATTTTTTTTTATTTTTTTTATTTTTCATTAATACGTTTACAGAAGTTCGAGGAACAGCTTTCTGTGTAACTGAAGGAAAGGACATGGACATATAATGATATTGATACCATATTAAACCTCAGTGAAAATAAACACTACATGAGCAGAACGGCAAGTAACAGATTTCACTATATAGGCTACTTCTCATGCAACGGAACGAGACGGCACACAACGTCACTCCAACAAACAGAATGTTCGCCGTACATTATGGAATTCTGTTGGCAATGTTTACGAACCAATTACAAACGCTCTAAGAATGGAACGTTCTAAGGATTTTTTTTTTTAAACCATGACCTAACATTCCCAAAGCGTTGCATGGGAAACCAAACCACTGTTGATACGTGCAGAACGAGTGTGCCATCATACAAACGCACATAAACACACTCATTCATCAATAGCGCGCGCGCACACACACACACACAAACGCGCGCGCCCACACGAGACAACCTTCACAGCACACACAGATCAGGGCTGGAAATAGAAACATTATGTTACATAACTGAGATTGTCAATATCTAATATCGCAACTATAATGTGGATTTAACAAATGTATCCTAATGTAAACACATACCTCTCTGGGGGGCGTCAGCGTTCCGTCCACATCAAACAGGCACAAAACCTTTCGACATGCGGCTACACGAGACTTTATATCCATTTCTTCTTGTCCAGCAATTGAAGTAGATATTTAAAAAAAGAATAATAATAAAAATAAGACAATTAAAATATACAGATAAGACACTAAACGACTCAAGATGAGTTAATGCATAAGAATATAATGAGACAGTCTCTCTTCTTTCTTGAAACCGAAAGATAAAAAAGTCAATACTGGTGAGTATTATGCATTTGGATTCAAGTATATACTGAAGGCTACATGATCACTGCTGAGTGTGAATGAATCCGCACATGTGGTTCCTTCTGCAGGGCTGTGCACCCTGGGGAGGGAGTCCGCCTCAGCCAATCACATGCGCGGAATCTGGTCACGGGCGTAAAGGGGCGTTCCCGCGCTAAGAGACGAGGACATGGAACTCGGAAAGCGCGTCACGTAACAAGATCCTATGACAAGAACAGACAAACCCGGAGATAGTTTGACCTTTCACCTAGTACTTCATATTTCATAAGTACACCTGATCATAACAACAACAGCAGCAGCAGCATAACAGAAAATCAAGACAATGAATAATTAAGAATAAAACGTATTTAATTAATCTTACACTTAAAACGTAAAATGCAATGATAGGGTAATGACAAGCATTATGCATTACAAATTACATCGATATAAAATACATTGTATGTTAGAAGTGCAAAAGAACAAATGAATATTAGCTACAAGCTGGATGTGTTGTTTCGGTTTCACCTCTAGGTGGCAGATCGAGTGAAACTGTCATCTGCAGTAGGCCTAGACTATATTACACAATTTAAATACAAAATATAAAACAGCAAAAGTTCAGTAATGCAATGCAGTAACAAATCTGCACGGAATGGAAGGGAGTTTTTGGTTTCGTTTCACTGTTCACACACACACACACACACACACACACACACACACACACACACTGTGTTCAGTTTACAGGTTGCGTGGCTGTCCTGAAAATCGGAGTGAAACAGACTGTAAAAAAGGAGTGCAACCGCCAGATCTCGGGCTGTTTGTTGTGGTTCTGTTCTGCTATCAGTGTTACAGCGCCACCTTGTGACGGACGCGGTCTTGTCTTGTTGTTTCTCAGATCCACAACTGACAGAAACGCGAGCGCTCTCATTCAACCCCATCTTCTGTTTGGCTCTTAAATGTTTTCACGTACTCCTGATTTAAGCTGAATGGAAAGATAAAATGGATAGCCTACAATAAATTATATACGGTATAATATAAATATTATAGCATAGTCACCCACATATAGGAAATAAAGTAGGCCTATATCGAGTTATGGCCGATTCATCATCCATCCACATACAGATATAATTTTTTATATAGGCTATATATATATTTTTTTTACTACTGGGTGCAGGACTGTAAGTGATGATAGCGAAATAAAGTAAACTGTAACATATACAGTATTTACCAGTAAAATGTATAACAATTTGGGACCAAAAATAATTCAGACACTTTGACCTGACCATGTTTTGCTGAAGTGTTTTTTCTCTAATTGCTAATGCGACCTTTTTACACCGCAGACTGAACAAAATGAAGCTTTGCTTGGTAAATCGGTATTATCTAATTGTGTAGTTAAATTTAACATACAGCTATTCAGCATAATTCATCTGAGAGACAGTCTAACAGAAGGGTCAACTCACTGGATACGACTAACGGCCGTCAGGCTCGACTAAACCTCCTTAATATTAGTGATCACCGTTAGACAAACACAGAAGAGGAAGAGAAGTTTAACGTGAGTTTACAGGAACTCAGATCTGAAACGCTGCGAGCTTACTTCTGTATGTCTGACATCTTTATGACTGTGCGTGAAAACAAACTGGCTAAACGGATTCTAGCCGAGCGCACTTGTTTTGTGTCGTCAGTTGATGAATTTGGGTCTGTCAACGTCCAGAACTTTTACTTTGGTCAGTCCTGATTTATCAGTTCTCTGATTTACATCCAAAAGACATCAATATATTTCCAATGCTAACCTTGGTGGAGAGGAACAGTGATGAAGCCAATCAGCATACGGGGATGATTAGGAGGCCATGATGGACAGAGGCCAAAGGGCAGATTTGGCCAGGACACCGGGGTTACACCCCTACTCTTTCGAAAGACATCCTGGGATTTGTAATGACCACAGAGAGTCAGGACTTCGGTTTAACATCTCATCCGAAGGACGGTGCTCTTTGACAGTATAGTGTCCCCATCACTATACTGGGGTGTTAGGACCCACACAGACCACAGGGTGAGCGCCCCCTGCTGGCCTCACTAACACCTCTTCCAGCAGCAACCTGGTTTTCTCATGAGGTCTCCCATCCAGGTACTGACCAGGCTCAGCCCTGCTTATCTTCAGTGGGCAACCAGTCTTGGGCTACAGGGTCATATGACTGCTGGCCTACGTGGCTTACATAGCCTACAACACGTTTTTTAAATGTTTTATATCTTGGTTATGCGAACGTTAAACATTAAGGCAATGTTTTCTTTTTATTAGCCTAATGCTTCTGCAAGTATTGTGGAAATGTTATAGGCCTAACATTTATCAAATAAAATAAAAACTTTAGACTAACACCAATAATCAGCAGGCATTGAAGTGGAACATTTTGTGCAAGATGACAACTGCTAAATTACAATGAAATAATTAGTTTAGAATTTTAATTGTAATCAGTCGTCAGGTTTGAAGCAGTTTAGCAGTAATTCTTCAGTTAGGGGAACTTTTGTTTTGAATGAAAAATAATCTTAATTTAACAATCTAATTTGAAAATAATCATTAGGTTCCTAATTGGCATGAGAATCACACACAGCGTCATAAATCCACCATCTTTATTCCACTCGTTTCACAGATGAAAGACAGTTTGCAAAATATTCTGTTGTCTCGATTTCAGTAGGTAAAAGTGTCTCTAATTGAAGAATCACCTTTAACTGAACTTAAGAGGTTCTCCAACTCTTTAGGGGAACTAAATCTTGACTCAAAAACTTAACTTGACCTGGGATCCTGTTTCTCATGGACATCACAGCCAGATCTCCCATCCGTCTATAGACACTCATTCCTGATTCTGAAAAGAGATTTTTTTTTTATGAGCAGATTTACAGGCCGCAATCTGTCAGCGTTTATAACACACAATCTATATCTGCCACACATTTGGATTCATGCTTTACAGCCACGAAGGACCTTTGGCCCCTCCAAGGTCCTCCAGAACAGTTATGAACCGCTTCCAGCACATTCTGTGAGCTGCAGAAATAGACATATATTGTATAGTAGATATATATATACTCTAAAAAATGCTGGGTGGTTTAACCCAAATTTGGGTCAAATATGTGCAAACCCAACCGTTGGGTTAAAAATGTAATAAAAAATTTAACCAAACGGCTGGGTTTGTCCATATTTGACCCAGATTTGGGTTAAAACAACCCTGCATATTTGAGAGTGCAGAAACCACCTGTCAGCTGTTTGAAATCAGGACGGTTGAAGTATATATGGGACTTTCTCTGAGATGTTTGGATTGAATTCAAAGTAGGCAGAAGCTGATGGACCTTCTTGAAGTTCATTGGTCAGTAGACGTCCTCTCTGATCACACATAAAGCAGAAACTAGATCGATGAAGGTTTTTCCCTCAGATCAGGTTGTTCATTAACGCGTAGAGACACACCTGACTGCGCATTTCCTCTTTATGTCCCTGTAAAAACACAAATGCAGAAAACTCTCTCTGCAGTCGGTGTGTGATGTCTTTTCAGAGACATCATGTGGACCGTGTTGTTGTTGTTGATCGGACCTTTCTGATGGAATTGTTCAGGAATTACGGGCTTGAGGAATGACTGTGACTGGCATCTTTTGAAGGACACTGGCTCTCACTGCGCACGGGATGTTGAGTTTGTTCTGGTTCTGGTTCGGCTCAGTGCTCTGCGTCTCTGGGTTTGACGTGTTGAGCTGCAGAAACTCCTCCGTCACGTTAAACGTGGTTCTGCTGGAGGATGAAGATTCGCCCTGGAGCCTGAAGTTCGTGAAGGACGTGGTGGAAATGGCTGTCGAAGTGGAGAACAAACAAAACCAGGACGCAGGTGAGGCAGCCGCATATTCAAAGAATGTCCTGAAAATTACAAATAAATTACGACAGTCACGGGTTAATCAATTTATTACATTTTCTATTTGATATAGGATAGATGTCAGTAGGGTTGTTCTTTAGGCAAAGGCAGCGGTAATAACAAACCTAACTATACTTCAGGTTAGTAAGTGAAACTAGTGGAAGAAAACATTGCACAAGACCATTGATATATGAAGTCTTGAAAAGAAAATATCAAGCGATTCAGTAGACCAGGTTTGGGATCTGTTAACAAACGTTACTGGGTAAGTTGAACCAATTAAAGTTAACTGGATAAGTAGAACAAGGAATAATAGTCAACATCATTCATCTGCTCTGAATAACCATCTAAAACATGCTTTACCTATTGAAATATATACTTAAATCTGGCATTTAAACATGTTGGCACTTGTATTATAGCTATTAAAATAACTGGGTTACAACTAGGTACTAACCTTGAACCTACCCATGTATTTACCTTATATCATCTGTACTTTTTGGGTAAGTACTGTAAGTACAGGTACTATAAAATAACGTGCAACTTAAAACATTGTCTTTTTCTAAAAGATAATGTATTCAAACCTTTAAATGATTGAATTGGACAATATCAGCCTTGATATGACCAATACTTCCAATACCGGCTTCATCAAACTAATGCAGATGATTAAAATTGCTAATATTTGTCAATATGATAACTTTTATGTGGGGTATATTTAGTTAAGAATAACTTGACAGCTTCTCCCAACCTACACCCTTTTAAAAATAAAGGATCCAAAAGGATTTTTCCCATTTAGATGGTCCAAAACAACCTTTAAGTGTACAGTAGTTTAAAATAACAATTTGTACTTAGTGTAAAGAACATTTTAATAATCCTTTTTGGAATAGAAAAGATCCATGGATGTTCTTAACGGAACCATCAAAGCCAATAAAGAACCTTTATTTGTAAGAGTGATGTTTTTTTTTCAAAACTTTAACTTGACAATATCAGCCTTGATGTGACCTGCTTCCAAAACTCATAAAACTGATGCCGATGATTACAATTGCTAATATTTGTCAATGTTATCTTATATATGGGGTATATTTAGTCGAGAATAACTTGACAGCTTCTCCAAACCTACACTCTTAAAAATAAAGGTTCCAAAAAGACCAAACCCCAACCTTTTAGTGTACAGTTCTTAAAAATAACCATTTTTGTCTTAGTGTAAAGAATATTTTAATAATCATTTTGTGCAATTGAAAAGTTCCATTAATGTTCTTAATGGAACCATCAATGCCACTAAAGAACCATTATTTGTAAGAGTGCACTAGTTGAGTGCCCAGTAAAAAAAAGACAGTCTTTTTAAAGGCCTTCCGAATGAGAAGAAAACAAACACAGAGTCGGGTTGAGCCGATGTTGAATAAAGTTAACGACTGAAACATGGTGGCGATTTTGTTCTGGTAGGCCTGGACTTCCAGATCAAGGTTCTGTTCAGCGGGTTCAACACGACTCATTACCGGCGCAGGGGTTGTGGCAGCAGTACGTGTGAAGCCGTGGAGATCCTCAAATCCCTGCATGTGAGTCCTGCTACACTGAGCTCTGCTCGGAGGACGTTTGAAGGGCGTTCAGGGTTATTAACCCCGCCTGTCCTCGGGCACGCTGAAACATTGGTGGACATTTAAACCAGTGTGGATAAAACCCTGCAGCGCTGAGTAGCGGTTAAACGTAACGCTGTTTCCCGTTTGTTTTGTCCGTTAGAACAGCAGTGAACTCGGATGTGTGATGTTGGGTCCGTCCTGCACTTACGCCACTTTTCAGCTGGTGGAGTAAGTAAACACAAACTGGATTTATCAATGACTGATTTGTAACTGTTGTCCCCAATATTATATAGAGTATGTGATTACAGTCTTGTGAAGTAGGCTAGCAGTATGTTTACTTACTAAAGGCCTGTTGCCACCAAGAAATATAACCATGTTTTAAGAGTTTAATGGTGATTCTTTAAGAGAATAGCGAGTTCACACCTCCATAACAATGAAGACACAGAGGAAGCACATTGATCGAATCAATTTCAGAGCGATTTTGTTCAGCTGATACACAATAAAAATGCTGCCGGCCAATCAATCTGTTAGTAAAGACACTAATCATTGTTATAGTTCTTGGTGTGAATGTGCCTTAACCCAAAACCCAAAAAAACTATATTCAATTGAACTTTTCTATAGAGATAATTATGTCTTGACCTGTACATTAAACACTCAACAGAGTGAAATCCATCAGATTTTTCTGAATAAGTTTATAAGTATGAAGTCATGGCACCAAATGAATGACCCGTCCGTCTGTCAGTCAGAACGTGGGTCTGACGCTGACTATCCCCATCATCTCCGCTGGGAGCTTCGGTCTTTCCTGCGACCACAAGGAGAAACTCACCCGGCTGCTTCCTCCGGCACGCAAAATCTCTCAATTCTTTGTAGACTTCTGGCATGCGTACTTCCCCAAGCTGAAACCACAGTGGAAAACAGCGTACATCTATAAAAAACCCAACAACACAGAGGAATGCTTCTGGTATGCTCAATGACACACATAAATGACAACACACACACACACACACACACACACACACACACACACACTGAGATGTCTGTCTGTCCGTCCGTCAGGTACATCAATGCTCTGGAGGCTGAATCCGCTTTCTTCGCCTCCAACATATCCAGAGCAATGCTGTGGACTCCTGAGGAACTGGATGAAAAGTTGAAAGCTAAAGACCGACACAGCAACAGTGAGTTAACATCACATGACCTGTCTGTCTGTCTTTCACCCACTTACCCACCCATCCATCCATCCATCCATCCATCCATCCACCCATCCATCCATCCATCCATCCATCCATCCATCCATCCATCCATCCATCCATCCATCCATCCATCCATCCACCCATCCATCCATCCATCCACCCATCCATCCATCCATCCATCCATCCATCCATCCATCTACCTATCTATCCGCTTACCCATTTATCTACTTATTCATCCATCTATCCATCTACCCATTTATTTATCTACTTACCCATCTACCTATTTACTTACCCATCTATCTATCTATCTATTTACTTATCCATCCATTCATCCATCCATCCATCCATCCATCCATCCATCCATCCATCCATCAAAGTACATTATAAACTGACATTTTGTCTCTGTTGTTACAGCAGTAAACTCTTTGCGTCCGTGTTGTTTTGCAGTTTTTGTCCTGTGTGGGACTCCAGACGACATTCTCCACATTAAGAACAGCACCAAAATTCCTCCAAACGTGGTCTTCGTCCTGATCGACCTGTACAAGTGAGTCTGTGATTCCCATAATGCCGTTTCAGATCACATGACTGTCTCCCGCGCTGACTGTGACGTGTCTTTCAGTGAGGGTTATCACACCAACGAGTCCAGCTTCGATCACATGAAGGACGTGCTGGTGGTCACCATGCACAGCTTCAGGAGCTACTCCAACCACACGGCCTGGAAGTCCAACGGAACGGTAGAGCGCCATCTTCACACGTCTCTCAGTCCGTCTTTCTCGCGTTCGTTCTCTTTCCGTCGAGGTTCATGTTAAGGCTTCAGGAAACAGAGAAAGCAAATAATTAACTGTGTGTGAAAATAACCAAATATGTAAGAACAGAACAGACTGTGTGAGAAACTGTATCCCACAATGCAACGCGCTCCACCTGGCCTTCCACTTCCAATATGATAAAGTCACATGACAATAATGTAGCATACTGTTTAAAAAAGACAAAAAAAGTGTCAGTTTACTTGGTTACTTGAGTGGTTTAAATGTACTTTTTTTTTAATAAATCCCCTGGAGGTTGGAGAGGGAAAAAAGTCAGTATATAAAAATATAAACTTGAAATATATATAAAAAAAGAAACAGCTTATTATGTCAGCTCAGAGTTATAAAGTCAGAAATGCGTGATATAAAGTCGCAATTATCTTAAAAAAAAAAAAAAGTATTATATGGCGGAAACAAGGTTCCATAGGGAACTAACAATTAATATGAATTAATTAATCAACAATTATTAATCAAATAATTAATTGATTTTTAAATGATAAGAATGTAAATTTACAATGAATAAATATTTTGTTTATATATATATATATATATATATATATATACATATATAACTTTTCAGAAGTACAACATATATATATATATATATATATATATATATACAGGGTTTATAAGTTGATCAAGAGCTAACAATTATGTAAAAATAAAAATAATTTAAATAAAGAGGAAAATTATTTTCTAAATATAAACATTCTATATTTTATTTGCTTAACTGCATTCCATTCGACCATAAACCAGCATGTGAATATGAAAATATGTTGTTGTTTTTTTTATTATTATTATTCAAACATTAACTTAAAATTTCAGAAGTAGCCTACAACAAATTTCAAGTAAATATTTTAGCTCAAATGGATTTAGATGTCAAAAAAAAAGTTTGTGAGTCTCTGGAATATATAAAAATATATTATAAAAAATATATATTGCACACTGTTGCACAGACCATTTTTTATTCCTTAATAGGCGTCGATATACATTATATATACTGTATCGACTACTATTAAGGAGTAAAAAATACACACCATCACAGGCACAAATCTGTTTAGGGTTCTGAAACCATTCGGCCTATACTGCGCAGAAAACTAGTATCTGAACACAACGTTAAAAATAGTTTGCCAAAGTTGTCAGGGTGGTGACACTCTTTCTCCATGCGTGCTTTCAATGCTAATGTTACCCTGAATGAATCAGTGGTTTCTTACTGGTGACGTGTCTCATGACGGGCCAGTTTCCTCCTGTCCTGCAGGCACTGAACGATTATGTGGTGGGTTACCATGATGCCGTGGTTCTCTTCGGTAAAATGATGAGAGACAAACTGCTGGCGATAAAGCAACAGTTGTATGTTGAGAGCATCATTGAACATCCCTTCAGGAACATGACGTTTGATGGTAAGAGCTGAAAAATCAACACCACACTGGTTCAGCACTCACTGTTTTGTAAGTTGATATAATGATAGATATGATGTGATATTGATGTGTGTGTGTGTGTGTGTGTGTGTGTGTGTTCAGGTGTGGGTGGACACTATGAATTAGACGCCAGCGGAGACAGAGACTTCAATATGTCTGTGGTTTACACATCCAGCACAAACAAGGTGAGTCTTCTGGAGTCATGAAGATAGAATAATGTATTATAAGGCTGTTTCATTTTCATTTGAATCAGAGAATGAATCAAAGCACTACCTCTTATTTTTCGTATTAGTTTTCAATGGTTCACATAACAAACCAAAGATACTCATTTGTGTCACGATACACTGGCATAAATATGAAATATGAAGAAATGGTGACTGAACGGATTCAAAAGATTTGAAAGAGACTTTCCTGCTGTTGGCCGGCTATGCCTGGAGCAGAGATTAGATTAGAATAGATTGGAAAATTGTACTCATTTGCCACCATTACACATTACAAACGACACAAACAGACGATTAAACATTAAAAACAACCACAGTCAATACCTACAAAGAATTATACAACTTCATTAAAGGTGCCATGTGGAATGTCTGCCAAAAAATAAATTCATACTCCACATATTCCATACCAGATGGGGGCAGTATACCTCCAGAAAGTTGGCCTACTCTAGTCTGTTTTTTAGTTTCGGGTTGTTAATCTTCTAAAACCGTCAAATCGTCCGCTTTGTCCCGCCAAAGCCTATTTTGATCGTGAGTGATGTAGAATATAATGACTGCTGCGCTTGACAGGGCTTATAACGAGCAGACAGAGAGAGAGAGCGTCCCGGCCGCGCGCGCGCACTCTCACGTCTTCAAACAACACGAGCGCAGTCCTCCTGCTCTCTCTCTCCCTCGCGCATATTAATCAAATCAATTGACACGATAGTAAGACCGCAGTTCATTTGGAGATTTTTAGAGATTAGAGACTCAATGAACATCTCAACACTAAATTATAAAGGCCGGTCTCATATAGACGTGATTGACATCAGGTTCAAGTCCGCCCACAAGCCGTGCGAGTTATTCGTGTGTTGCAGTTTGGCTGGTGGTTATGTATGTTGCCCGCATACCGCCTCCCATGGCCGAAACTGGTATTATGACACCAGCCGGGCCGGGGCTAGTAATTTAGCATGCTAATTCAGGTTAATATCTCGGCAGCACTATAACTTGTCATTTTTTTAATGACATCATTGCATTTATTTCTTCTCATTCTTTTGATACGTGTAGCTCATTTTTTGGATATTGTTACCTCAATTTTTACATATGGCACCTTTAAAGCCCGCTCCCTGAATTCGTCCTGGAGTTGGCGTACCAAACTCACTATCCAGACAGCTCGCTCTGCGTGTTTTACATCTCAAACCTCAGCGAGCGGTCCAAGGCACACCTGTCAGGAAAGTTCCTTGTTACAACTTCGCCGCATTCGTGGAGTGAGTGCTGGTCAATAACGACTCACCATTCACCATCTGCCCCACTCCAGACTCCGAACAAGAGCCCAGTCATCCTTCGCCCTGCCCGACCGGGGCTACAGCAGAACTCCACCGCGGACAACGAACCAGTACATCAAGCCTGAGCCCATGGACACCTCTGACTTTTCCACTGCTCTGAATAAGTTAAACCTGGACTATTTTTAGGGGATTTCTCTGAGGAAATAATTGCCCTGAATCTCCCTTCCCCACTGGTTCTGCCCAGCCCTGTGTTTACTGTTTCCCTGCTGGTTCTGCCCAGCTTAGAACTTCCTGTGTTTCCAGAGTTCCTGCCCAGCCTCCCTCTCCCTCGTCCTCTACCAAAGCCATCCTGTTCACCAGCCTTTCCTCAGCTGATCCCTGTCAGTACCCTGCAGTACAGTGGACTCACCTCGGGTCGTCCAGTCCCAGCTCCGCCTCCTGCCACAGAGCCCCGGACTCCACCCTGGTCCTCTGACCTATCAGCTGCACCTTGCTTCGATGCTCCCTCAGCTCCACCTTGGCCCATCATCCCACCAGTTCTACCAGGCTCCCTCGTCCCCTCGTCTCTACCTTGGTCAGGCGCCCCCCTGGTTTCACCACAGGACTCCTGGCTGCGCTTCTGCCATCCATCCCTGTTACTCCACTGGGCTCTGCCTTCCCTCCTGCTCCGCTGTTGTCCTCGGTCCTCCGGCTCCATCGTGATTTTCCGGGTCCTTGACTATGCCTCAGTACCAAGAGCTTTCAGTTCCACCTGGGCCCCTCCAGACCTGCGGTGTCACCTTGGCTCCGGGTCTCGCAGGAGATCGCATCTCTGGTCCCTCCTCCCAGGCCTTCACCATGGCTCCTACCTCCTGCAACCCCACCTTGGACCATCCTGCCGGCATTGGTCCCTGTATGACTGCTACTGCTCCTGGCTCACTCTGGCTCCTCCCTCCTTCATTCTCTTCTTTTTCCCTCTTTTCCTCTTCCACGTCCTCCTCCATAGCCCCCTCTCGACCTCCTCAGTTGGACCTTGTACAGCCCACCTTTCCAGAGGGGACGTACTGTCAGGGTTCTGTTCTGTTCTGGGTTTTAAATCTGTTCTCCCTGTGCCTGACATTTGACCCAGTTTCCCAGTGTATCTGAGTAATGATTCCGTTCACCTGTTCTGTTTATTATCTCATTAGTTCCCCTTGTTATTTACTGTAAGCCCAGTGTTCCCTGTGCTGTTCCATTGTTCGGTGATGTCAAGGTTATGTGGTTGTGTTTCCTCGTTATTCTCCTGTATTTGAATCTTCATCTTCCTGCACTTGTTTATAGCAACCACACGTGACACAGGCCAACGTTTAAAAATAAAAAAGTTGCCAGCCACCATCAGCGTTTTTGATCCTTTAAACAAAACTTTCATAGCTTCCAAATCAACTTTTTCCTACGAAATGGGCATTTTAAACGATAAACTGACACAAAGACATTTTAATATGTGTATATGGTCCTCCTTCCTCACATTTGTAAACACTGACTCGGTACTTCCTCTGTACTTCTCGGTACTTCAGCGTTATTGATCCTTTTAATAAAACTTTCATAGCTTCCAAATCAACATTTTTCACAAAAAGCTGAGAAAATCGATTTTCTACTACAACATGCATGAACGATAAAAGCATTGCACTGTTGTAGTTCCTTTTCGTTCCTCACCTGTGTTTTGATCAAGAGATTCAGTACTCTGTCAGAAGATGCGTAATAGCGCCCCCTACCGTATAACAGTGAAAACACGGAAAGCTGTGTTGTTCACCTCTTTATCACAACTATCATTGTTCAACTCTTTCTTTTTAGCTTTGAAAAGTGTATGCTTTCTAATTTATTAAATAAATGTACAATTTGCATATATATTTTAAAAATATTTAATTTTATGATTTAATAATGATTGATTTAATTATATAATTAATCATAAATGCAATTCTATATATCATTTTTCCTATGAGTTTGAGTTGATGTAAAGCTTATAATTAATCAAATCATAAAAATGTGTAAAACTACAAATTATTTCAATAAAAAAAAGGATTATTATTGTTTATTTATTTTGTTTGTCTTCAGTATAGGACGCTGTTTGTCTACAGCACGTCTCAGAAAGTCACGTGGTTGAATCACACGAATCCTGATCTGCAGTGGGACGGATCACGGCTGCCCGACGACAAACCAGCTCACGGTAACCGGCTCGCATTAATTTATAAAGCGTCATGTGACATATGACATCACGCTGGCATGTGTTTCTCAGGTATGCAGATTCAGAACATCGTCATGATCGTCCTCGGGCTCAGCGTGGTGATCGCCACAGCCATCGCTTTCATCTTGTACAGGTACAACGACACATAAAAACACAAATTCAGACTTTTGCGACTTTTTATCTTACAATTCAGACTTTTTTCTCACAATTTAAATTTACTACTGCAAGCAATTCCGTTTTTTTTTTTTTTTAAACAAAGGCTATTGGTTATTTATTGAACGTGTCCCATCCAGACTTCCTGTTTAAAAAGGAAATACATCACAAAAACTCATCATCTTAAAAGAAATCAAAGACCATTGAGATATTTATTAGTTAAGATGAGAGTTTTTTGGCAAACAAGGGGCAGTTCACCCAAAAATGAAAATTAGCCCAAGATTTACTCACCCTGAAGCCATCCTAGTTGTATATTACATTCTTCATTCAGACGAATACAATCAGAGTTATATTAAAAAATGTCCTGGCTCTTCCAAGCCTGATAATGGGAGTCAATGGGTGTATGTTTTTGGAAGTCCATCAGAGCCTATCCATCCATGATAAAAGTGCTCGAAACGGCTCTGCAGGGGTTAATAAAGGCCTTCTGAAGCAAAGCGATGCATTCGTGTAAGAAAAATATCCATATTTAAACCTTTATAGACTAAAATAACTAGCTTCCAGCAGACGGCCTACACAAGTCGCCTTACGCCACAAGAGTAACACTTGACGATGTATGACATGGATGTAGGAGTAGCGTAAGAGATTAGACGCAAACAAACAGGGCTGACCATAAAATCGGCGTAAATCGATCGTATGGCCGTTTGTGTTTGTGTTTTCAGGCAGAACAGGCGAGTGCGTATCAATCAGAAGAAATGGTCTCACATCAACCCGTCGGTCATCACGCCGCTGGACGACAAAGAGAGAAACCACTTCAGTCTGAGAGTACAACCGTCTTTCTGTCTGTCTTTACACATGCAGATGATCTGTCTTCCTCTGAGTGTGTGACGCTGTCTCTCTCTGTGTGTGTGTGTGTGTTGTAGATCGATGAGGATAAGAAGGGTGACAACAGCGTCGAGATACAACACAAAGGTCGATACGACAAAAAGGTCTGTGTGTCCCGTCACACGTGTGTGTGTGTGTGTGTGTGTCTGTGTGTATTTTGTGTTATGAATGTTTACGTGTGTGTGTTTCTGCAGCCCGTCATTCTGAAGGAGCTGAGAAACACTGACGGAAACTTCTCTGAGGATCAGCGAATCGAGCTCAACGCTGTAAAGACCTCTTCACTTCCTGAAACCTGTCACATTTTTCATTTTATTAAAAAATAATACTTTAATAACAATTAAATACACTTTACCCCACATTCTCAATACTGTAATGCAAAAAAAAAAAAGTTTTATTTATTTAGTATGTATTCAGCATGATGAAATTGTTTGCAGTGATTTAAATGTAAATACTGATTTAAATACAAATAAATTACTGCTTAATAGTAACTAGAAAAAGTGTTGTGAAAATTACAGCACAATGCACACAAAATGTTATTTGTGTTAAAAACAAGCTTTGTTTTCTTTATTCAGAATGTAATTTCTTTACATAATGTATACAATGATCGTGGTACTTAAAAAAAAAAAGCTAATTCATATAAAAATAAATCACTGCACTAGAATAATGAGTAATGATTAAAAATTGAGTAATACTTATTTTTGTTAATATATTGAATTAGATTTGATATTAATATTTTCTGTTCTAGTTTAAGTTTTAGGGATTTTGTTGTGTTTTTGTCATTTTTATTTGTCGTTTCTTTGGTAACACTTTATTTTATAGTGTCCTTGTCACTGTTACATGTACTTACCAGTCAATTATGCATAATTACATGCAACTAACCCTCAACCAAACCCTAATCCTGCCCTAACCCCAACCCACTGTAACAATGACACCTTCAAATAAAGTGTAAGCGTTTTCTTTCAAAATATATCTGTAAAATATATTTTCTTATTTTTTTCTTTCCCTGAGAGTCATGAACATGTTTCTGTGAGATGGATCTGTTATTGTGTGTTTTCTCTCTCTCTCTCTCTCGGTCAGTTGTTGCGCATCGATTACTATAACCTGACCAAGTTCTACGGGACGGTGAAGTTCGACTGTGGCGTGTTCGGGGTGTTTGAGTTCTGCGAGAGAGGATCTCTGCGGGTAAAAGCGTCTGACACTCATAAATCACAGGACAAACATCATCATCATCATCATCTTCATCACATGACTCTTGTGTATGTGTGTGTGTGTGTGTGTGTGTGTGTTTGTTTGTTCCGTCAGTGTGTGCTGAACGATAAGATATCATATCCCGACGAGAGCTTTATGGATCTGGAGTTCAAGATCTCCGTCATGTACGACATCGCAAAGGTGAGTGTGTGTGTGTGTGTGTGTGTGTGTGTGCGTGTGTGTGTGTGTGTGTGTGTGTGAGTGAGTGAGTGAGAGAGTGTGTTTCAACATGTACACACACAGTAGACGCTGTTTTTTATTGCTCCGTCTATTAAAATGTACTTGTACACTCGTTGATGGTTTTATGATGGATCAGATGGAAACATAAACCTCCTCACGTCATGAATGATATCTGCTGTTCAGATCTGTGTATGTGTGTGTGTGTGTGAGAGTTGGTTTATGTGATTTATGAGGACACAAATTTTGTATAATGACATGTGTATTACACTGGTATTACAACTTATGGGTGGTTTATGAGGACATTTCAAAAGTCCTCAAAAATCAAATGGCTTAAAAAACAAAAAACAATGTTTTATTAAAAAATTTAAAATGCAGCATGTCTCCTGTGATGGGTAGGTTTAGGGACAGGGGCAGTGTAAGGGGACAGAATATATAGTTTCATGGTATAAAAACCATTACGCCTATGGAGAGTCCTCATAATGCTGTTGCACCAACATGTGTGTGTGTGTGTGTGTAAACAAGCGTGTAGTGAGCTGAATGGCCTAGAAAGGTCACGCATGTCATTTCTGTTTCCAGGCATACCGGCATACATAAAACTAAAAACTAAAAGATATTTTCATTATCTGAAATAAAATAAACATGATATAAAATATATTTTGAAAACACATTTGAAAAAATTCAACTTATTTTATTTATTTCAATAGTTTAAGAACACATTCACATGTTCATGGCAGGGTTATTAACGTAAACTAACGAGAACATTTCTCATTTTTATTTTATTAATTTATTTTTTATATTAATTTTATATTAAAAAAATGTATATACATTTTTCTTTTTCATTCATTTCTTTTTTTATTCTATTCATTTTCGAGAAACAAAATGAGCACCCTTCCGCGTCTTCTGGAAAATTACGTTTGTTCACATTCATGTATCATTAAAATTAATAAAAATGTTACCGGCCAACTAGCACCGTGTTAATTGTGTGTTAATTAAGTGTTAATTTTAGACCCTGTATATATATATATATATATATATATATAAATATATATATATTTAGAGTAAAATCAGTGTGAATGTCTTAAAGTTCAGTAAAAGGAATCAGTATTTTAAATTTTCTGAAATATAATAATGATTATAGGATGCATAATCAAAGTTTGGAAGCAGTCGTTATTTATGTGCTTCTGTTTTGACCTTTGCCCTCTGCTGACATCATCACGTGTGTGTGGCGTCAGGGCATGTCGTACCTGCACTCCAGTAACGTCGGCGTTCACGGCCGGCTGAAATCCACCAACTGTGTGGTGGACAATCGCATGGTGGTGAAGATCACAGACTTCGGCTGCAACACCATCCTCACTCCCGGGAAAGGTCCGCCACATCACTTCCTGTTCCTCTACTGACATAATACACATGCATATAACAATAGAGTCACATTAAAGAGGACCTATTCTGCTTTTTCACATGTTCATTTGTGTAATGTTGCTGTTTGAGCATGAAAAAACTCTTCCAGCGGGAGTTCTTCTCTATATCAGTGTCAGTGTTTCTGAACTCCCTGAAACGCCTCCATTGTAGTCTTGAGTTCCTTCCGGGAACGAACACATCCCAATATTCCTCATTATAATAATTCATACGCAGAATAAAGGGGCGGGGCCTGGTTGAGTTAGTTAGTAGTGTGTTGATAGCGGTTATGGTAATTAGGGGCGGGACATTTCTCAAACACGCTCAAAGAACTTGACCAATCACAGCACACTGATCCAGCCGACCAATCAGAGCACTGTGTGCTTTTCAGAAGGAGGGGCTTCATAGAGACAGGAAGTAAACAGAGCGTTACTGACAGACTGGGAAGAGAGGAGCTGCAACAATGGAGAAAATGAGGAAAATAATCAACATTCAAGCAGGAAAACCTGTTCTAATAGAGTTAAAACAACACCAAGACTTTGTAAAAGGGCAGAATATGGGCTCTTTAACATGAAGCTGCTGTTCAGACAGTTTGTGGAGTGTCAGTTTAACATTCAGAGTCTCTTTAAGTCATTGAAAACATGTCAAGAAAATAACTAAAGTGTTTCTCTGCGTCAGACCTGTGGACGGCGCCGGAGCACATGCGTGTTCAGGGAATCTCTCAGAAGGGCGACGTCTACAGTTTTGCAATCATCTCGCAGGAGATCATCCTGAGGAAGAGCCCGTTTCACACCAGCTGCTGCTGCGATACTGCAGGTACAAACATACTTCAGAGAGTTATTATCTCAGACATGTGGAGAATAAATATTGTGCATTTAGCAGATGCTCGTGTGCCAACTTACTTTGCAGTTTGTGCGTTCCCTGGGAATCAAACCCATGACCATGTTGTTCTAGTTAAAAAAGCTTATAATAATAATAATTAAAATAAATTAATCTTTTATTATATATATATATATATATATACACACACATACATACATATAATATTTTACATTTATAGTAAGTACTTCATTAAGTACAGAGATTTAAGTAAACTTATTTTTATTAAAATATTTCAAATAGTTTATAATAAAATGTATAAAGGTGTAAACTAATAAACTGTTAAACTTAAAATCTCAGGGGAAATTCAAGAAAATATTTTAGGTCAAAGAGGTTCGGCTGAAAAAAACATCTGGGAATCCCTGACATAAAGGAACATTTGATGAGCTCGTCTGATCTATAAAACACATCTGTTTCTCACTCTTTCTTTCTCTGTATGTGCTCTTCTAGAGAAAATCTATCGCGTTCAGTGTCCGCGGGGCCCGAACGTCTTCCGACCGGATCTGAGTTTTGAGTCTGTTGGAGAAACTGAAGCAGAGGTACCTTTACCACAGTACATACTACAAAAAAACGGTTCACTTGTGTTACTAAGAATGGGAGAAACTGAAACACCCAAATATTGCAGCTCTAGCAAAGGAAGCCCCGCCTTCTAAATAAAACAGCCAATCGTGTCACTGTGGCTGTTGTTTGAAGCACCTGTTACTATGGCAACAGCTCATTTTTGTTCTTCGCTTAGGGGAAAAAAGGAGTTTGAAAAATACCCCGACGCCGTCCACACTGCTGACAGCGACGTTTAGATGTATATATTTAATAACAAAAAATCTCAATAACAAAATAAATTAAATTAAATTAAATTTACATTTACTGTAT
Source organism: Semotilus atromaculatus (assembly GCA_031834385.1). Classification (NCBI taxonomy): domain Eukaryota; kingdom Metazoa; phylum Chordata; class Actinopteri; order Cypriniformes; family Leuciscidae; genus Semotilus; species Semotilus atromaculatus. The sequence goes on along the minus strand of JAULUF010000005.1, from coordinate 5,440,714 downwards.
TTGTATAAAAGCAGCTTTACAGAAAATGTATGATCCATATTACAATTAAGAGTGATACTCCTCAAACGAACCGCTAAATAAATAACTTTTTGTTTTGGCCTGATTTTGTTCGAAATGACATCACATCAGTTCGTTCTTCGATTTAGTTTGACGTATATCAGGGCCTTTAGGACTGCACTCGCGCATTGGCTGGACGAAAAAAAAACAACTACATTTTTAAAATAGTCAATGTCAGATTTTATTGCTGATTTGAAATATGTTATTGAAATGGGAAATATACATATACATTTAAATGTAAACAGCACTTATTTTTGTAGCTGTTCGTGCTGATCAAGAGCTGCTGGGAGGAGGATCCAGAGAAGCGTCCGGACTTCAAGCGGATCGAGGGCGCTCTGGGAAAGATCTTCAGGTGCGTGAGTGACGCGCTCGCGTTTCACAGAGTCGTGAGCACATACTGACGTGCTGGTGTGTGTTTCTGCAGTAACTTTCATAACCAGGCCAACGCCAGCTACATGGACAACCTGATCCGCCGGCTGCAGATGTACTCCAGGAACCTGGAACACCTGGTGGAGGAGAGAACGGCCCTGTACAAGGCCGAGAGAGACCGAGCCGATCAGCTCAACTTCATGCTGCTGCCGGGGTCAGACACACACCCACTTCATGTACAGCAACTGCTTAGCAAACAGCAACGCCCTAGCAATACAATGGCAATCACCCAGACAATCCTAGCAACCTCCTAGCAACAAACGTTATAGTGATGTCATAGTAACTGCCTAGGAACTGCATAGCAATGTCCTAGCACCTCCTAGAAAATGCATAGCGATGCCCTAGCAACTGCCTAGCAAAACCCTAGCAACCACCCATGACACACTAGCAACTGCCTAGCAACAAAATAGCAATGTCCTAACAACTGCCCAGCAACTTCATGCCCTATCAATGCCCTATCAACCACATAGTGATACCATAGTAACTGCCTATGAACATGCTAGCAACCACACAGGACATCCTAGCAACTGTCTAGCAATCACATAGCAATGTCCTAGCAACCAATTCAATTCACATTTCAATTCATATTTATTTGTATAGCGTTTTTCACAATACACATCGTTTCTAAGGAGCAGGTTTACAGAAAATGCTTGTGTCCACATTACAATTTAGAGTGATCTGGTATCAGAGGAAACTGTCTAAGTTATTTCAGAAATGTACATATACAAAATCACAGTTAGCGAAATATTTATTAATTTAAACAATGTAATAATTTAAGGCAGAAACAATGAGCTAATAGAAGTAATGAATACTTGTTTGTTAACAAATGATTAAGACAGTGCATGTTGATTCAGAGTTTGCCTCATCTGAAGTGATGCATAGAACCACATAGTGATGCCATCGTAACTGCCTAGCAACATACTAGCACCCACACAAGACAGCCTAGCAACTGTCTAGCAACCACATAGTGATGCCCTAGCAACTGCCTAGCATTCACATAGCAATGCCCTAGCAACTGCCTAGCAACCACATAGTGATGCCCTAGCAACTGCCTAGCATTCACATAGCAATGCCCTAGCAGCTACTTAGGACTCACATAGCAGCTGGGCGAGCAGCAGAAGTGACCCTGACGTGACATAATAAAGCGTCTTAAACCCGAGTGTGTGTGTTCTGAGCGTCAGACTGTCTCTCACACAGGCCGGTGGTGCGCTCTCTGAAGGAGACGGGGCGCGTGGAGCCCGAGCTGTACGACGAGGTCACCATCTACTTCAGCGACATCGTGGGCTTCACCACCCTCTGCCACCACAGCACGCCCATGGAGGTGGTGGACATGCTCAACGACATCTACAAGAACTTCGACAGCATCCTCGACCACCACGACGTCTACAAGGTATTTAAAGAAATATACAGTCAAACCAAAATTTATTCAGATTATTTATTCGGTCGCATTAGCAATTAGAGAAAAAACACTTCAGCAAAACATGGTCAGGTCAAAGTGTCTGAATCATTTTTGGTCCCAAATTATATACATTTTTGGGTATTAATATGTTTATTTTGCTTTCCTCATTTACATAAATACTATAGTTTCCGGCATTTTGGGTTTGACTGTATATTTGAATGATTTTAAAAATATTTTTGTCCTGTATTAGCATATGTCCTGTATTAGCATATTTCTCGTATTAGCATAATCCCTGTATTAGCATATTTCCGTATAAGCATGTTTCTGCCCTCAGCCATTGTATACTGTCCGCTAAGGCAGGCACTTTACGTGTCTTGTGTCGAGTTGCGTCAGTTGCTTATTATCATTTAAAGAGACATGCACCGAAACGGGTCGCTGTGAACAGAGCTGCTTTTGAGGAGGTAAAAAGGGTGTTGTTTTACACAACCATTGAGGAATTTTACCCAAAGTATGTTACAAACTTTACATGAAGAACCTAAAGAATCAAACAAACTTGGGGAAAATGTTGCCGTCCAATGATGACCCCTTTAAATATTCGTGTTCAGGTGGAGACCATCGGTGACGCGTACATGGTGGCGTCCGGTCTGCCGAAACGCAACGGGAACAGACACGCGGTGGACATCTGTCTCATGGCTCTGGACATCCTGGAGTTCATGGGGACGTTCCAGCTGAGACACCTGCCGGGAATCCCACTGTGGATCCGTATCGGGATCCATTCAGGTACAGACACACCGGAAGAAGAAAACTGAGATGATGTTATATGGGAAACTTACTAGAAATCATTCCTGCAACGTCTTGTGGCAGCGACACCTACTGGTCAAAATGCATAAATCAGGCAAAAATCATTCAAATATCAAGTTCTGTCCATTTGGTCCAGCTCAGCCATGCATCTACAGTATTTTGAACCAATTTGCAAATCTCTTCTTATACATTTTGGTAAATAGACACATGAATATAATGCACGGTTGGTGTAATAACTAACTTAGGCTCAATCCCAATTCACCCCTTGCCCCTACCCCTTGGTCCTTCCTCTCCGTTTTGCGCGTTCACGTCGAGGGGTAGGGTGTCCCGATTCTTGTTGCGATAGAGGGGTAGGGCGAAGGGGCAGGGCTACATAGCCCTCGAAACAGAGATTTTTTAGAGGCACACTCTGAACGGAGGGCTACGAGAAAGTTCACAGAATGCATCGCGAATCACCAGCATTTTGCTTTACAAACGGTTAGACATTTAAATTTAGGCCCCAGATGACACCACCTTTATTTACTCTTATAATAATAATAATATAGTCATTTAAATTAAGAAATTGTATAATAAATTATCTCTCTGAAACAAAAAAGACATCCATTTAGAGGAAGGAATCATCATGTTTAATCAAAGTTAAGAGCAGCAGCGCTCATTGTCAGTCGTTGTCATGGAGAAATCCTGTCAAAACTCGTCGCTTCCGTAACGTCAGAGCCATCTTCGACGACTGATGACGTATCGGGTTCATGAAGGGTTGTTCCATTTCGTTGGGGAATATTTCAACCCCTTGGCCCTTGTAACTCTGTTCTAAGGGTCAAGGGGTACACTCAAAAACAAGGGGTAGGGGCAAGGGGTGAATTGGAATTGAGCCTTACTCTTACTAGTCCTGTGTGTGTGTGTGTGTGTGTGTAGGTCCATGTGCGGCAGGTGTGGTGGGTAATAAGATGCCACGTTACTGTCTGTTTGGAGATACGGTCAACACGGCGTCACGTATGGAGTCTACGGGCCTGCGTAAGACACAAACACACACATTCACATATACTTACATACAAAAACACACTCTTCAGTGAAGCAGCTGATGTGTTTTCCAGCTCTGAGGATTCACGTGAGCGAGTCAACCATCCAGATCCTCCACCGAACCGACTGTCAGTTTGAGTGCGAGCGCCGAGGAGAAACACACCTGAAGGTGAGAGGAGAGATGTCAGCCAATCACAGGCTCTTATTTCAGCTTCCGTCCAATCGCAGGCTCTTATTTCAGTTTCCATCCATTCACAGACTCTCATTTCAGATTCTGGCCAATCGCAGGCTCTTATTTCAGTTTCCATCCAATCACAGTATCTCATTTCAGATTCTGGCCAATCGCAGGCTCTTATTTCAGTTTCAATCCATTCACAGACTCTCATTTCAGATTCTGGCCAATCACAGGCTCTTATTTCAGTTTCCATCCATTCACAGACTCTCATTTCAGATTCTGGCCAATCGCAGGCTCTTATTTAAGTCCCTTCAGTCTGTCGCAGACTGTTGAAGTAGAGTTCATAGTCACAGCAGAGACTCAAAATGTGTGTGTGTGTGTGTGTGTTTTAGGGTAAAGGGAAGGAGATGACTTACTGGTTGACTGGAGTTACTGGGCAGAAATACAACCTGCCGACACCACCAACAGCGTAAGACCACCAACACTTTTGTCCTGTAATAATAAAATAAAATACTCCCAGAATACACCAGTAAAAACAATTTATTATCAGAACGACATATGTGTATAACAACATAAATGTAAAAAATTTTAACTACGAAATAATTATCCTTTGAAGTTGCCCTCTATTAGAATTAGAATCAAGTTAGATGTATAAACCGGAAGAAAACCTTTTCTTTAGATTTCTTAGAAAATAAACTCTTCTTTTTAAAGTGTCTTTCATAAAATATATTACAGCGTTTAAAATCTCTTCTCTCTTTCAATCTACAAAATAATTTTTTTCCCCCTCAATTTTAGTTTAGTTTTGTTTTTGAAAACCCCTGCTGTTTAAGATCATCAACATCACTGATGCTCACACACATACACACACACACACACGTTGAATCTTTCTGTGTGTGTCTTCTGATCTGCAGAGAGAACTTCCAGCGTCTGCAACAGGATCTGGCCGAGAGGATCGTCTCCAAGCTGGAAACACGCGGGAATGAGCGGCGGAAGACACTCTCTACACGCCAGCGGCGAACACACACACACACTCGCACACATAGCAGCGACGGCCAGCCAGAATACCTGCACCTGACTGACCCCACAACACAACATACCTGTGGAACACACACACACGCGACGGCCAGCCCGAATACCTGCACCTGATCGACCCCACAACACCACACACCTGTAGAGAACACACACACACACACACACGCGATGGCCAGCCCGAATACCTGCTCCTGACCGACCCCACAACACAACATACCTGTAGAACACGCACGCACACACACGCGCGCAACGGCCAGCCCGAATATCTGCATCTGAGTCCTGACCGACCCCACAACACACCTGTAGAGAACACACACACATTCGACGGCCAGCCCAAATATCTGCTCCTGACTGACCCCACAACACAACATACCTGTAGAACACACACACACACGTGACGGCCAGCCCGAATACCTGCATCTGATCGACTCCACAACACAACATACCTGTAGATAACACACACACACACACACACACACACACACACACACACACACACTCACGCGACGGTCAGCCCGAATACCTGCACCTGAGTCCTGACCGACCCCACAACACAACATACCTGTAGATAACACACACACACACACACGCACGCACGCACACACACGCGACAGTCAGCCCGATTACCTGCACCTGAGTCCTGACCGACCCCACAACACAACATACCTGTAGATAACACACATACACACACACACACGTATGTATTTAACTATATGAAGTGTTGCTCATTGTGTTTCAGTGTTCATAAAAAACCCTTTGATTTATTCAATCATTCTGATTTTAAAATGAATGATGTATGTAATGTACAATATGACTTCATGATTGTTTCATACTCATAGACAATAAGAGAACAAACTGTTTAATTTCGATGGTTTTATTAACCAAACTTGCTTATTAATAAACAGAGTGAAGGAAAAAAAATCATACGTTTCTTTTAATGCGTTTAGCAGACACTACAACTTACAATAGAGGAACCGGAACATAAGCAATTAGTCACAGAGCCAAATAAATGTTTATAAGCAAATGTTTATGACTCTCATCAGTGAGCTGGAAATCTCCCAAAATATACACAAATGAAAATATTCATCTTTAAAAAAAGTGACGATGAATCGGTTTTCATGTGAAGTTCTCTGAAGCCTGACGGCACACATGAGCTGAGATCCAGGTTTGATTGAATGTGTTCTGCAGTTTGATGTGAATATGAATACAAACTGTATTATATCAAAGGCTGGACTGCTAGGTTGGATGATTTTCACATTATTTACTATCAGAATGAGTTCTGCTGTTACTCGTCAGATTTCAACAGGTTGTCCAGATTTGGCCGTGACAAGGGCGGAGTCTCCCAGTTCTGTGGCAGGAAGTGGCAGCCCATGCTCCGCCCACCCATTGCACAGGCCCCGCCCACAGGCCCCCGCGCCGACTGGCACTTCTTGTTTCTGGCCGTTGAGGTGCAGCCAAAGGGTTTCCTCTTCCTGTTCTACGGTTGTCAGGGTGTGAGGTGTAGTGTCCTTTTCACCTGCTGACAGATAAACAACACTGACTAGTGAGTGAGTTAGAACAAACAGCTGATTTATACGGTGGCCACTAATGCTAACTAGAAGAAGAAGAAAGTGAGGACTTTTCTTTTCCCCCAAGAAAAGTACTCACTATTACAATAGTTGAGTGTTGTGGGTGGTTGCTGGGGTGTTGCTATACAGTTCTTAAGTGGTTTTTGGTGTGTTGTCATGCAGTTCCAATCTGTTCCGAGTGTTTTTTAATGTTGCTATGCAGGTCTAAAATGTTCCGAGTGTTTGTTGGTGTTGCTATGCAGTTCTAAAAATGTTCCGTGTTTGTTGGTGTTGCTATGCAGTTCTAAAGGGTTCCGAGTGTTTTTCGGTGTGTTGTCATGCAGTTCCAATCTGTTCCGAGTGTTTGTTGGTGTTGCTATGCAGTTAAAAAAAATTTCCGAGTGTTTGTGGGTGTTGCTATGCAGGTCGAAAAATGTTCCGAGTGTTTGTTGGTGTTGCTATGCAGTTCTAAAGGGTTCAGAATGTTTTTTTGGTGTGTTCCTCTGCAGTTCTAACGTGTTCAGAGTGGTTTTAATGTGTGTTGCTATGCAGTTGTTAAGGTGTTCTAGTGCTCCATCACAAATCAGCACTAGTAATAATTGTGGGTGACTAAGAAGGCTAAACCGTACTAAAAGTGGATATTTGTCATCTTTGGGTGTTATTTCTCTGAGGAATAAAGGTTTGCATAACACTCAGACAGGTTCGGTTTCACTGGGTTAAACTGTTGTGTTCCTATGAATCATGGTGCATTATGATTCAGAAAACACAATAGATTTCACACCTGATCTCACTGATGACAGTGTGCTCTGAGATCACACAAAACACATTTTCGTGTTTAAAAATGCAATGCACAATCCCGTTGTGTGAACGTTTTACAAATGCAACTCATGCGCAAGACGAGCGCGTTGAAACGTGTTCAGTGAACGCAGGAACGTAAGGTAGCGACACATAACACAAAATATAAGTGATGTGACAGGAACTGGATCAGATCATGAGAGGTCGAGAGACGAAATTCATTCTACAGTTGTAATTCACCCTCAGCACTGAATCATTATAATCACATATAAACACTGAACTCTCTGACCTCTCGCTCAAGCCTGAAAATGCTGGGGTTAAATTTAGATCACGAGTGCCGTTGGGTTCTTCCGCTGGTTCAAGAGCTGCGTTCTGCGTCCTGAGGTAACGGATGCATGCGTGTGTGTGCGTGTGTGTGTGTGTGATGAAGACGTGAGACATGGGACAGTCCCTGAAGACCCCTCATCACCCCCCGACCCCACGAGAGGAACAGAAACTCACTGAAGTGTGTGCGTGAGGTTTCGTTGGGTAGAAACTCCTTTATTGGACCTCTCGGGCCGTTCACACACAGAACACGCGTTTGCATTCCATCGTGCTGCTTTTCCATTGTTTTTATACATCTTTTTTTATTTGAACCTCTTAACTTGAGAGCAGCGTTTTTAGAGCGCTAGTCAACCATTACTGTAACTGTACCATTAACTGCTCCTGTTCGAGTGTCGGTCAAAATGACTGGGTTTTTTACTTCAATGAATTTATTGTAGGGTACTGTATTTTAGTTTGATAATGTTTTTTTATGTAATATTTTGTGTTTTTAGGGGCTGTTATGGTACTAAACAATATGTATGCAGTAGTTAGCTATATAATTCATTTATTTTTTAGCATAGACCTGAAAATGACATTTCCAGCTTAAATTGTCGTAAATCTGGAATGCTTTGGAGCGCAGACTGAAGTTTTGTCTCTTTTTAAAGACAACACCTCGCAGATTATTGCTAAAGTGAAAAAAATATATATATATTTTTTTACATTTATTGAAATGAAAAATGCACAAAATATAAAATTTTATGAATGCCATATCTAAACAAGTTGTGCTAAAAATTTGAGGTTGATATCTAAAAAAAATTTGCTTTCAGTGAGATTTTGTTTGTGCGCAGTACCAAACGCTTCCACTAAATTAAATTCGCCATTCGTTAATTTCCAATGCGCTCATTTTTAATCTTTTTGAATCATGGCAATTTTTTTTCTGTGTTCAGTAAGTGTCAAAACCTTTACAAAGTTTAGTACCATTCAGATAAAGTAAATTTTTTTTTAAAAGTATTTAAATTAGTTTTCAAATTGTATTATTCGAAACAAAACATTTAACGGATGTTTTATTACTTTCTCTAATTCATTTATATTACTTTCTTTATTTCACCAAAAGTAATTTGAAAAAGGCAACATTAAATATATATACAGTTGAGGTCACAAGTTCACCCTTACAGAATCTCCAAAATGTTAATTATTGTAAAAAAAAAGAGGGATCATAAAAATTGTATTTTGTTATTTGGTACTGCTATTTTAGCCCAGTTATATTCATCTCTAAAACATTTTATCAGCATATTGCACTCTTTGGTGTTTTAAAAATAGCCTTTGTCAAGTTAAGGTCATACATAAACATTGCAGAATCAATTTTTAAAAAAATAATTTAGAAAAGAAGAGGGATCATAAAATGCATGTTTCTTTTTTTATGTAGCCTAGTACTGCACTGAAAAAGATGTAGACAAGATGACAAAATAATAATTGAATTTTCACAAAAGACTGCAGTTCAAAAGTTGATTCTTAATATTGTCATTATCAGGAGCATCTTGAGCATCAATACATTTTTGCACTTTTTGTATTAGTTGTGTATGAATCGCTGATATCATAGTCACTGGAAAGGTTTTTTATGGAAAAACAGTGGGTAGTTTAACCATCACAACCATCTTAAATCATACGAACAGTCATAAATCATCCAGTATAACACGCGGTATTAAAGGAGAACTCCGGTCAATTTTAACATTGAGCTAATTTTTTTGTAAATTTGGAGTGCTGTCAGTACAGAGAACAACGACAAAAATCGGCGTTGCCTACACCGTGTTATTATCTTTTTAAAATTTGCACCCTGTTGACTTCAATGGGGCAAGTTTTAAACCTGCTTTTAGCCTCTTAACATCCTTGATTTGTCATTACAAGTGCACAGCCATGTGCCTGATGTTATTATGAGTGAACACGGTCAATCTGACTGCAGTAGATGTGAAAGATATTAATAATAATGATGTTAATTCAGCCAGCTCACATTCCTGTATTTTCTTCCTGTTTTCGGTCGAAGTCCAAAGTAGTCGATTATTGAGTTGGGACAATGGGATCTCATACAGCCTGGTAATCGACTGCTTTGGACTTCGACCGAAAACAGGAAGAAAATACAGGTAATTTATGAGTTTAAGCTGAAAATTAAATGTTCAGGTCTGTGCTCAAAAAGTGAATAAATGGATTATAAATACTGTTTGTTTGTTAAGAGCCCAACTAATAGAAACACCGATCAGCGTTACGGTGACCTAAAATGAAACACAGAGTTAAACCTCTGTTAATTCTCAATAAAACTTCTATAGACGTCTGACAGAAATAAAGTCAGTCTGGTTAGTAATAAGTGAAGCTGGTAATGCTGTTTGTGGAGTTGTTTAATCCTCCTCTGCTGAGATCTTCACAGATTTAATGTCTTCTTTTCTCTTCAGGTGATTTCATCTAAGGCTGTGTCTGAAGTCAGTTGTAGTTCTCGTTCAATTCCGCTGTTATTTCTCTTTGAAGTCGGATGAATTCTGATTGGCCGTCGTTCGTCAGATGCAGAAGTCAGTTATAGTTGTTGTTGTGAATGGGACTTTAGTACCTGTGTTCTGTGAGGTCCTGCTGTGACGTTTGTAGATGATGAACCAGAGGAGCAGCACCAGAACCGAGCCGCTGGCGAGCAGCCCGACACAGATCCACACGGCGGGGCTGATGGGGAGCCAGGACTGACCCTGACCCGGACCCGGACCTCTGGTGCTCAACACGGGTGCAGGAACCGCTACACACACACACACACACACACCTCAACATCCACGAGCAGGGAAGAGGAAGATTATACAGCAGCAGATTCACTCACCTGACGGCGTCAGTCCCAGGGATTCGTGAGAGATGCAGCGTCTGAGCAGAGAATCCCAGCGAGACCCAGAAGCACACGACCTCTTCTCCATCACTGCTGATATCAAACTGAGGAGAACAGAGAGATCATGAGGTGAAGGAGCGCAGCGACGTTTCACTTCTTCATTTCAGACGTCGGAGAGAATGAATCACTGATCCAGTCTCCAGAGACAAAAAGACCAGCAGAAGAGAGAGACGGAGAGAAACGAGAGGAAACCCAACTTTATTTTTAACCACATGTTGTTTTCTGCAGTTCTTCATAACATACCAAACCGAACGTTTTATATAAACAGTGGCTTTAAAAAGTACCTGTTCACTTTTAAATGTCTGAATTTGATTAGTCAGATCTAGTTTCTTTATTTGCAGGAGCCTCAAAATTACTGTAGGAGATTAAAAAAGTCATAATTATGAGGTGAAATGACAATGAAATAGTCAAAATATGAGATAAAAGTCAAGACTGACAATGTCTTATGATATAAAAAGTTGAGATTAAGAGAAAAGGGTGAAATTGAGACACGAAAAAGTAAAAATTTTGAGATAATAAAGGAATAAATAAATGCCAGTTATGCAATAAGTTAAAATTAAATGTCTTAATTTTGGTATACAAATTTGAGATTATGAGAAATGGGTAAAATTATGAGATAGAAATTCAAAATGGATAAATAAAACTTTAGATAAGGTTAAAATGATGATAAAATTGACAATGTCAATTATGAACAAGACAAAACTATATAAAAAAAAGCTAAATTATGACACAAAAAGACAAAATGATCTTCATCTTAACTAAATCTGTTGTTTAACAAAAATATGTCTGTCTGTTTTGATCTGTTTGTAAATTGTTTGTGCATCTTTGCAATACATGATACTTCATGTAATATTTTGCATCTCATATAATGACATTCATAAGACTTTTTACATATTCAAATACTGCGTGTTCACTGCTGTGTGGTCTAGTTGCTAATAGTTCACTTAAAAATGTAAATTTTCTCATTTTATTCTGTATAACAATTTGTTTATGGGGTAACACCTTTGGACCCCATTGACTTTCATTGGGTAAAAAGAGGTCTTTTTCAAAATGATCCCCTATTGTGTGTAAAACGGTTCGGCCTTTAAAACACACATAGACATCAAAGTCTAACTTGTGTTTTCGGTTTCCTCACCACAAAAACACATTTTCCTTTTGCCTTTAATGTAAAAAAAAAAAGAATTTGATCTAATAATAGGCTACATCCAGCGGATCACGACAGGCATGTTTTGTCTTATTTCTAATGTTTTTCAAATAAGCTAAACCTACTATTAAATCTAATTTAATTTGAGATTTAATTCATTCCCTCAAGAACTACTAATTCAATTCAGAACCAGGATTCACACGGTCTTGGAGAACCTGGATATATGAGGGAATATTAAAAAGTGGGATTTTGAGACCTGTAAAATAAAAACAATATTTAAATATATAAAATAAATCAAGGAAATTAATAAAATCATAAAAAATCTTCTTTCTTTTTTAAAGCATGCAAATAAAATCTTTAAAAAATCTTGGAAATAAATAATACCTTTTAAAAATAGGAAGGAAATCAAGAAAATCGACAATTTAAATCTTTAAGAATCAATGAAATTAAGTCATGGCAATCAAAATCGTTAAATTTTTTTTTACATTCATGTAAGTTTCTAGAATTAAAGTAATTTTGTTCTAGTCAAGTCGGGCTTAGTTTTTTTTTATCGTGTACAAGTTGCCATTTTTGTAATAATAATTAAAATAAAACCTTAATCATGAATGACTGTAAAAGTTACAGGTCATAAAGAGTGTGAATCCTGGAAAACATGCAGTTCTCGAAACTTCAGAAATGCAATCATTTTAATATATTGTTATAATTAGTTTCTGTAATATAAAATGTTGGAAAATGAGCAGCTTTATTATTACATGGGAAGCACCAGAAATAGCTTCCTTCAGTCTTCAAGTATCATCTTGGACAGTCAGAAACGTGTAGAATTACTGTAATAATAAAACAGAAATGTAACCTCTCTCCAAGCAGCAAAGACTAGAGCTCAAACATGTCTTTTCCTCCACAGTGTAGATGTGTTTGTGACATGATCTACCAAACCTTCATTGCTCTCTCATGGCTTGTTGCTTTCAAACTCTTAGATGATCCAAAGCTTCAGTCGCACACGAGACGGAACAAGTGAAACCTTATCCAACAAAAACACTCAACACTGAGACATGAGGTTCATTCATTCATTGGCTGAATCAAAGAGAAAAGCACAGATCAGAGTACAAACATCCAGATATGAGGAGATCATTCACACTGAGTACTAACAGAGGCACTTCAGACTGGCGTTCCCTGAGAGAAAACACTTCACTGGGAGAGCGTCACAGCGGCCGACACGTCAACAACACGAGAATCACTCAGACACGCTTTTCTGTTCGTCAGGACTCCTCACTTTAAACACAACGTTAAAGACACATTTCTGGACATAAGAAAACAATCATGCTTCGGTAAAGTCATATTTATGAAAAAAAAAAAAAAAAAAAAAAGTGTCAAAATTATGACATAATTTACTCTTTTCATCTCATTAAATTATATTTTTGACAAAAAATTTAAATGATGACATCACATACTAAGTATAAATATGACAAAGTGTCAAAATTATGACAGAAAGGTCAAATTTGACACCAAGTAATTTTTGACATATACAGTCAAAAATATGATATGTCATGCCAAGTCACATTTATGACAAAACTAATCTAATTAACGTTAAATCATAATTATGACAGTTGAGATTACAACACATATTTATGATGAAAAGTTGAAATTATGACATACTTAGTCATTTTGACTTAAAAGCTCATTAATCTGTCATAATTATGACTATAAACGATCAATTTGACTAATAAAAATTACTTACTAAGACATATTTATGAGATGAAAAGTCAAAATTATGACATACTATGTCATTTCATCTCGTGTCATGTTTTTGACTCTTTTTGTGATAACTGTGATTAACCAAAGCAAGATTTTCCCCCTTATGCTGCAGAAATGTAATAAACATAGTAATAAACATACAGTGTGCACTGAATCATTATGATCAACTTCCTCAATCTATCAATCAAGTGGCGTAAACAGTCCTGGACTGATTGTCAAATGACGGCTGAGGAGCGTTCAGAATAAAAGCTGATTGGACAGATTGAAGGGCTCAGACTGGTTCCCATGATCCTCAGGGGCGGAAGAGCTGCGGCTGCATGCTGACGAAGCTGAAGTTGTATGAGAGAGGAAGCCCCTGGTGTGTCGTGCTGTTGAAGGTGTCCCAGGAGAACACGGGGAGTCCTCCTTCAGTGGTGGGACCGTTCAGCGCCTCCGACACGAAGCCCCGGGCCATGAGCAGATCCGTCACCTGACCAGAGGACAACAGAGAGTCAGGGGCAGAGAAGCAGAGAACTCAATCTGATTGGCTGAAAGAGAGGGTCAGCTGACCTTGGTGTCGTAACATCCTCCAGGACTGGCCCGATGCTCCTGCAGGTCGTTGCGACAGCAGATGGACTTACACGGGTCGCCCTGCGAGTACGGGTCGTTCTTATAATCTGAGGACACATTGACATCATCAGACAGTGATTGACAGGTACTCATTGTACAAACAGGTGCCTCATAATATATGACTTTTACTGTGTGATATTTAAAGGCTATATATGAAATAAGCAGTTATATTTGAATTGTATTTTATTGTTATCAATAAAATAATAGGATTAAAACGTATTAACTTATTTAAATTTCATTTTTGTTGATACGAGTATGATATATATATATATATATATATATATATATATATATATATATATATATATATATAAACTTGAATGCATTTTATTTCACTTGTTGCCAAGGCAATATTTCTAATTTTCATTTAGTTTTTAACGTGTAGCAAAATTATTATACAACTAAAATAAAAAATTAAAATTAATAAACATTTAAACTAAAACGACAACACACAAATGAACAAAAACTACAATGAAAAAAATAAAACTTTTAACTACAATTCTAATTTTCATTTAGTTTAATTTGAATACAAAAAAACTAAACAAAATATGAATAAAAAAACTACCATAGTATATCAATAAGGATACTACATCACTATACATTAGGATACTACTATATATTTTTAAATTGCATCCTATTCTATTAGTGACATCATCAGGACTCAAAGTCAACACTTGTTGACTTTGTGCGGTGTAACCGATTGGTTGTGCAGTGGTTGCTATGGTTACCGTTGTATCTCATGATGTGTTTGAGGGTGGTCAGGTCGCTCACTGAAGACTGGTCGCGGCGGAAGATCTTGGCGCGAGGGCAAAGGTCATAGGAAAAGTCCTCGCCGTACTCCTTCCACATCTGCTCGTACCCGCTCAGATCGTAGACCTTACGGTGGAACGGCACGTTGTAGGACGGCCAGTAACCTGCAGGACACACACACGTTTACGGTTTCATTTCACCTCAGAATAACAATAAAAAGCAATGAAACCGAGCCTGACCTCTGCGCAGCGTCTGCGTCTGGTCCGAATACTCCACCAGTCCCGGGATCTGCTCCACCACAGTCAGCGCCCCGTCATCCAGACGGCTGCCCAGAATCACTTTACTGGCGTCCACAACCATGTACTGGTTATTATATGTGCCTGACGGAGAGATTCAGCACTGGATCAGAGCGCTGATTCACATTAACAAACCCAGTCCAGACTGAACACTCAACATGGGCTTCCTCAAGTACATCAAACATCAGCTGAACGGTAGCTTTATTAGCAACTGCAACATAACACTTGGGGTTAAAGTGTTAGATAGTAAAAATTATCATCTAAACATCATGGGTATAAGTAACTATTCAAACCAAAGCAGTAAAAAATAAATAAAAATATTGTCAAGAAATAAAAAATTATATACAGGTGAAACTCGGAAAAAATTTAATATCTTGCAAAAGTTATCATTTTGATGATTGTGGCTTACAGCTTATGAAAATTCCAAATTCCAAATCGGAGAAAATTAGAATGTTACATGAAATCAAAAAAAATTAAATATAACGTTATAATAACACATTTATTCCTACGCCAAGGAATAACGTTATAATAACACATTTATTCCTACGCCAAGGAATGTAGTCCCAAAGAGGTTGCTAAGCAACACATGCAGCAACAAAGCATCACAAACGGCAGTTGCGCAGTAATATTAATGTAATGCGGTCACAGGTGTGTGTTTGTTGAGCAATTTACAACGGCTTCGAACGTCTGATTCTCAACCAATCAGAATCAAGGACTGGAACTATCCATTTTATAAAACATAACATGACCCCTTTAAATAAACAATATATCATTTTTACATTCATTTTATTTTTCATAAACTATACAATTATAATATAAAATAATATTATATGAATAAAATAATTCTCTCTCTCTCTATATAAGTAATGATATGTTTCTGACCGGAGTTGTATCTCGAGAAGGTCTGCGCCCACTGCTCTCCGGTCTGTGCCAGTACGTGTGCCAGTCGAACCCTCTGCCAGGAGAACAGACTGGCAGGAGTGATGTAGGAGTACAGCGAGGTGTTGAAGACGTTATTTGTGGTCTGCGTCATCATCAAACCGCTGCCCAGCAGATAGAAATCATCCAAAGACACCAGGAACCCTGAACACACAGACAACAGAGTTCACAAACACCCCACACTATACACCATACACTGCCTAATACTTTATAAAAATGGTACTTTATAAATGATGAATAAAACAAAAACTGGACAGTATATATTGCCCACTCTACTTTTTTTGCCTACTCTAACAAACAAATCTATAAATGAATGGATCAATGGCCAAATGGACCAATGACCAAATGTGACCCTGAACCACAATTTCTTTAAATTGAGATTTACACATCATCTTATGGTTTGTTAGGATAGGACACTATTTGACCGAGATACAACTGTTTGAAAATCTGGAATCTGAGGGTGCAAAAAAAAAAAAAAAATTTAACATTGAGAAAAATCGGCAATGGACCAAAGAACCAGTGAACCAAATGGACCAATGAACTGATGGACCAATAGACCAATGAACCAGTGAACCAAATGGACCAATGAACTGATGGACCAATAGACCAATGAACCAGTGATCAAATGATCATTGAATCCAAATGAACCAATGATTCAAGTAAACCAATGATCCAAATGAACCAATGATCAAATTAACCAATGATACCAATGAACCGATGATCAAATGATTCAAGTGAACCGATGATTCAAGTGAACCGATGATTCAAGTGAACCGATGATTCAAGTGAACCAATGATTCAAGTGAACCGATGATCCAAGTGAACCAATGATCCAAGTGAACCAATGATCCAAGTGAACCAATGATCCAAATGATCCAAATGAACCAATGATCCAAATGAACCAATGATTCAAGTGAACCAATGATCCAAATGAACCAATGATCCAAATGAACCAATGATTCAAGTGAACCAATGATTCAAGTGAACCAATGATTCAAGTGAACCAATGATCCAAGTGAACCAATGATCCAAGTGAACCAATGATCCAAGTGAACCAATGATCCAAGTGAACCAATGATCCAAATGAACCAATGATCCAAATGAACCAATGATTCAAGTGAACCAATGATCCAAATGAACCAATGATCAAATGAACCAATGATTCAAGTGAACCAATGATCCAAATGAACCAATGATACCAATGATCAAATGATCAAATGAACCGATGATCAAATGAACCGATGATCAAATGAACCATACCAGGGTAGCTGCTGAAGGACAGTTTCCCGGTGGCTGTGTGTGGTTCGCTCAGCTTGAAGTCCCAGTGTTTGTAGATGCGCATAGTGGCGGCGTACGTGTACCAGCTGGAGTGAGCGAACAACAGGTTCTCATAGCCAGGCAGCATCTGAAACACACGGCGAGTGTGAGAAAACATCACATCAGCTGACGTCCGATGTCCTCCATGATCTTCACTGATGTTACCTTTATGAGCGCGGAGCAGTGGCCCATGGGAGGAGCTTTATACAGACTCATGAGGGGCGTCTCACCGGGCACCAGCGCCGGGATCAGATCCAGCAGATCCCCCACCGCATTCAGGAACTGAATCGAAAACTGGGACAGAGGCTACAGAGAGACACATGTAAACGTCTGTTAAGAGAACGAGCAAAACATACTTCAGCTTCAACAGATGCAGACATTTGCAAATACAAACAAGCTCTGACTAGTACTAATAAACCTTCGGTTAAATACAACGGTTTTATTTGTATTTAAATGTAAATGTTTGTCCTTTTTAAGTAATAGGGGAAAAATACAGGAAACAGAGCTTTAATTAAACAAAAATAAAAACCCTTTTTAGAAGTTTGCCATTTTCTAAAGTAAGAAATAAGACAAATACAGGAAATATAGCTAATAAATCAAAAATAAAAACTTTAGATGTTTGTGTCGCTTTCTAAAGTAAGAAATAGGAAAAATACAGGAAATAGAGCTTAAAACACAAAAATAAAACCTTTTAAGATGTATAAGTCATGCAAGTAAGAAATGAGGAAAATACAGGAAATAGAGCTTAAAACACACAATTAAAAACATTTGAAATGTTTGTCATTTAAATGAGAAATGTGAAAAAAACAGGAAACATTTTTTTTCTATTTTTAACTCAAATGACACGTCTAAAAAGCTCTTATTTTTGTTTTATTAAAGCTCAATTTTCTGAAATTTTTCCCCAATCTCTTACTTAAAACAAAAACAAAACATTTAGATGTTCAAGTAATTTTTTAATTTAAAGGTGCCCTATAATGTGAAATTGAATTTATGTTGGCATAGTTAAATAACAAGAGTTCAGTACATGGACATGACATACAGTGAGTTTCAAACACCATTGTTTTCTCCTTCTTATTTAAATCTCGTTTTTAAAAAACACCCCTGAAAAACAGGCGAATCTCCACATAATACCGACTGTGACGCAACAGTCGGGGATCACGCCTCCAAAGATTTGCATATCCCAGCCCTCAATGACAAGCACTGCACAGCCGAGTCATCATCGGAACAAGCGAGGATCAGAGAGAAAATGGCAGATCATGGAATAAATGCTATGTTCCAGGCTGTGCAGGGGATGTGAGGTATTTTCATACCCTTCCCACAGAAAAGAAATGTCAACAGGCGTGGACGCGTGGTTGATGTTTATATTAATCGGATACCGCAACAGTTTAATTCGAAGTTGTTAGTTTGCTCTGTCCATTTCACCACGGACTTATTTTCGAACCTGGGACAATATCAAGCTTCTCTCAGCGTCTCAAACTGAAGAAGGGGGTAATTCCAACTATATTCCCGCAACCGGTAAGTAGTGATTTTATTAAAGATAATTTACACTGTGTTAGATCCAGCGCAAGATCCTAGTACAGTAATAGCAAACTCCAAGTAACGAGCATACATAACTAACGTTAAATAGGCTAATTCTCAGTGAAAAAAGTATACAGAAAGCGGTCAAAGAACAATCCACACAGCGCGAGTTTATCTCTCTTGCCAAACTCGTTATGAAATCAATGACGCTGTTACACTGCACAACGAAGCTCTCATAGAAGTAGGCTATGTCATCGTTTGCATTGGTGAAAGCATTAGAGAGAGAAACTGCGTTGTCTCGCGATCAACAGACTGTCATCTGCTTGCTCAATGCTCATCACAGCAACATTTTATGTGATGGAAATAGATTTAAATACTTTAAAAACATCTCACGATTCGTTAATCTCGATAGCTGTAATAGTTAAAACGTATATAACAGCTGTAATAAAAGTATTCGAGAGAGTTTCACATGTCATATTTCATATGCAAGCATGTCAGCCAATCACAGCAGTGGCCGGTTCTCACAGCAGACACGCCCCTTCCAACAGAGTGTTCAAATCAGAGACTAAAATCAGGCTAGGAAAAATGCCTTTTATTTCTAAATTATGACTATTTTTGATCTAAAAAACATACTAACATTATAAGGGCAACCCAGGAAACATTATAAAATAATAAAAAAAAACATTCTAGGGCACCTTTAAGCTTTTTAAGTATTTTTTTAAAGAGATGGAAAAATACAGAAAATTGATCTTAAATAAAACGAAACTAAAAGCTGTAAATCTTCCGAGTGTAGTGTGAGGATCCGCCGGTCTCTCACCTTCCGCCCCTGTTGTTTGGCCCAGTCGGTCACTCCGGCCTGCAGCCCGTCCAGCTGTGCCAGAATCAGGCCCGTGTGAATCCACAGAGGATCAGTGGTGTTACCCTTCACCTGCCGCCGAGTCCACTCGTCCTGCTTACTGCACCACAGACAGAGTCAACACACACCGTACGGAGCAAACACAGGACACAAACACACAGGGATGAAGCGCCACACACTCACGCCATGAAGCGCTTCACGGCCACCAGGGTTTTGGGATTCTGGATCAGCTGCGGGTACATGTTGGTGTAATGATCCAAAATCTGCCTAAAACACAACACAACAAAGAGGCATTCCCATTAATCACACTTTTTTACTCATATCAAACTACAAGTACTATATTTTAGCTAAAATAAACGTACAACCCAAATCATAAATCGTAAAAATTAATACTTTGAAAGAAGTCTTGTTGGGAACACTATTATATTATAGTTATAATATTAAAAGATCAATTTACTTATTTTAGAGTTAAATTTCTAGTCATTTTAGTAATCTAGTGTGCTGTAATTGTATTGTGTTTTTCTAAAATAAAGTTAAAAAGTTTGTATTCATTTGATTTATTTTTCATTATTATTGTCAGTTTGTGCGTTTTAATTATTATTAAGCTGTAATTTATTTATTTTTATTGAAGTTTTACTTTTTATTTATTTAGAAAGTGTAATGCTTCAACAGTCAGAATTTCACACTGAAAAAAAAGCACTTGATTAAACTTTTCTGCAAATGTAATTGAATTGAGTTTATTATTATTATAATTTTGAATTAGCTTTAATTTATTTAAAAATCTAATTTTAGTAAAAAAAAAAAAAATCATTTTGTTATGCGTTTTAGTCATTTTTATAATTATATAGCTGTATTTTAATCCACACAAACATTTTTAGTTAAATATATTGGTTGAGAAACCGGTTAATGAATGATAGGTCAGCACTGACTAAAACACTAACCCAACTCTTAATCCTGAATACAATCAATTCTACTCATTTCTTAAAGTTTGCCAATCACTCAAGGGCTCATTTACATATAGAGTCACATATTTACACATACTGCCTTAATGTTATTGGAGCAGAAACTCTTCGTTTAAATAAGAGTCAGAGAAAGGGTGAAAAATGATTATGAAAAACTTAAATTATGACTGTTTTTAGTGCAAGAAACTTTGAATAACATAAGTGCACTTCAGAGAAACAGCCGCAACTAATGTATTATTATTATTTTTTTAATTAGGAAGCGATTTTCTTTAACAACATCTAAACAAAGCAAGTAGTTTAAGGCGGTCTAATCTTTTTTTGTTTGTTTTTTTGTCATGTTTGTAATTGTTGATCTCCACTTATTTATTGTTTATTTTATTGCCGTTGTTACTGTTATTTCTTATTTTAATATTGTTATTGTTGCTGCTACATGATGTATGGTAAACTTGAGTGATTTGAAAGGCGCCTTAAATAAAATGCATTATTATTATTATTATTATTATTATAAGGCTTGAAGTGTTCCAGACACGTACGGCGCGGTAAGGAAACCCTCCAGATAGCCAGCCATGAACATGGTGACGGTGTCGGTCTCCGGCGTCTGCCCGTATCCGGCCCGGATCTCCAGCACACCCCATCCCGACGACCACAGCGTGTCGTTATAGTAGCCGTAAGCGTCGCCCTGCGGGTCCAGAACGCCTTGCTTCAGCACAACGGCCTTATGGGTCGAATCCCAGTACGCCGTGGCCTTCAGCAGCTCTGCATCACACACACACACACAACAGTATGACGTTAATATGAGCAAAATAACACAGCATTTATTTCCATCAAGAGGAGCATCAGTTTTTGGTCAAGATGCTGTGTTGAGTCCAGCACTCTGTAAAGTCTCCTCCAGCACATCCCAAAGACTTCACTGAGTTTAAGCTCTGGACTCAGAGGAGCCGATTCATGTGTGGAAATGATTCTTCATGATCCTCGCAAACCATTCTTTCACCATTTGAGCCTGATGAATCTTGACATGGTCATCCTGGAATATGGCCATGATGTGTTTCCTACATGGGTGTTTAAGAAGTGAAAAGCTACATACTCCATCAATTAGGGTTAGAAGAACAGTTGGCAAACATATAACATGATAGAAACATAATATTATAATAATCACTGCAATAATGGTCCAATCATAGACTCTGAAAGATTTAAAAAAGCAAATAATTACTTTCTTCTTTTTTGTGTGGCAGAGCAGTGTGTATACATGTATGCGAAAATAACTAATTTTCTTAAAAATTAGCATGCACATGTGTATAATTATTTTGTATAGAGCCTATAGGCTATATAAATACTCAAAATTACCCAGCACTAATACACACACACACACACACACGTGAAAACAAAGCAACAAAATAAGGTTCTGATTCTTCATGATTCTCAGTCATGTGGGCATCTGCTACTTCCTAAAAAATACTTTATGCCGTTTTTAACCATAAGATGAGGAACTTTATTTCAGGATATGAGATGAAAAATGAGATGAGACACCCTATTAACTAAGAATATAAATCTATATTCAGTGAGTGAATTTAAAACAATAAAACACTCAAAAATGCTTCAGTCTGACTTCAATAAATTCCAATAATTCGGGATAATTTGCTTAAAACATTTTTAATCTGTTGATAGATGTGGGAGTATCAATCTTAATTAAAAATGTTACTTTCTTCAACAGAAAACCATTTTAAGTTATAAATTCAAAGACAGGTGATACATTTTTTTTTATTTTGTTAGATAATGTTTAAAGCTTTTTAGGCTATATTGTTAGATCAATTTGATGCAAACATTTGCACACTAAACCACTAAGTTAAGCTTTTGTTTCTCATATTCTCTCAAATCCAGGTTAAAATATTACTTTAAATAAATAAAAATAAATAATACTTCAAACAAACCTTCCTAACTTACTAAAATGACACGTTTCCCAACTCTCTTTGTTAAGTAACCATAAAGTAACAGGAGACAAATCTCAGATTTCAGATTGAGTTTTATATGATCATGTGATTCTCCAGTGTGTCCATGATCAGTATAATAGACAAACCTGCAGCTTCAGCCAATTCCTCTTTAACTCACTTAAAACACACTTGACTTGAAATAAGCGACACAAAAGCGCGTGTGTTTTAAAGAGATTTACACTGAACATATGGTCGTATTATATAAAACACATGATCATATAAACATATTACACACTGTCGTGGCACACGAGCTTTATGAAAGTCAAGGTTAAATACGAGAGTTACTTACTGTCGCTTCTCGCTGTTGCTGCAAAACAAGCGAGAATTAAAACACAAATGCGGTTTGTCATGTTTGTGTCCATGTTCAGTCAGTCGCAGCCCAGAAACTGAAAATAAAGTGGGAAATCCGTCAGTTAACAGCTTCCTTGTGACAAAACAACATTAATAAATCTGAACGCGATCGTCCGACGAGATAATATAAAACTACGTTTAACTAAGAAGCGACTGACACACACTCTTAACGACACAATGAACGCCGAGAAAAAGAAAAATAATCTTCACCCCAGATGGGACTCGAACCCACAATCCCTGGCTTAGGAGGCCAGTGCCTTATCCATTAGGCCACTGGGGCGGACGATATACATATGGAGGCGGAGACGTTTATAAACGTCCAATCGGACTCCATCGAGGTGTCACGTGACTTCTGCTGACGGTCGATGCGGAAGCGAAGTCGCTAGTAAACTCGTTAAGAATTGACAAAGCATAAGGTGTTTAGACGCCTTAATTTTTCGTTATAATAAATTACATGTTATTGAACTACCAATGAGATGTTCAAATGAAGATAAGTGTGAAAAATAAGATTGGGGTGAAGTTTGATGAATACTTTGGGAAGTTAAGATGATGCTAACCGTCTGTAAACATTTTATTTTTTATAATAATTAACGTTAAACTTTCAGTTATGCTTGTTTCCAAGTAGAGCTAAAATGGTTGTTATTAGTTATCAATATATATTACCTGTTGAAAGAAGTCAAAATCAGCTAAACTGCAAAAAAACAAATGCGTATACATTGGAATTAAACTGTTTTAAAAAGGTCTAAGATGTGTTGTTAATTATTAGCAGGACACAATTAGTTTTACCTTTCTTTTATTAAAAACCTAAACTGCATTAAAGTACATCTAAATCCCTGATCAAAGACTTAAAAAAAAGTTGCAGCTCATTTGACACATTAATTATTTTACTCACATTTTAGCCTGTTAACAACATAACCAATATTGTCAATCAGTTTAAAAACACATTAAACAATAATTGTGTTCTGATTCGAAAGTGTAACTAAAATGTATTGATATTTTGTCAGCAAGATTTTACGTTTAACCATTAACTACACTGATCAACTGTAAATCTAATGAAATCATGGTGTAAAATAATGACCT
The DNA here is from genome assembly GCA_031834385.1 of Semotilus atromaculatus. Classification (NCBI taxonomy): domain Eukaryota; kingdom Metazoa; phylum Chordata; class Actinopteri; order Cypriniformes; family Leuciscidae; genus Semotilus; species Semotilus atromaculatus. The sequence continues at coordinate 5,416,683 of JAULUF010000005.1, read as the reverse complement.
GCACACGCTTGCCTGGCTAATTTTACAGTTTTAGAAAGGCCTGTTTAATAACTAATATTCAAAGTTATTTATGAGTGCTTTTTCAAACCCAAAGTTGTACATTTTAACTGTAAAACCTTTGATTCAGACAAAATTTAAAGAGATTTAATCCAGTTGAAACGCCAGCCGTCGGTTTTGAGGTTCTTCCCAGTCACGCCAATGTGAATCATTCAGAGCAAAGGAGACGGAAAGCACCACAAATATTCCTGAAACTCAGGCGTTTAATGAGAAAGCCCATAAAACAAGTCTAATGTATGTTTTTACTCACACATAACAGGTTCACAAGCCTTTTATTCATCAAACTGGTTTAAATAATTGTTTTCTTACCTTCAAGACATTTGAATCTTTCTAGGACATACATAAACCACAGTTACACAGTTAAATTCAACTAAATAAACCCCAAACACCCAAAGCAAACAAAAAAGACCAACAAAAAACAGTGAAATGTTCAGATCATTGGAGCTTTAAGATATTCATCCAGTGTTTAAGAGGCAAAAAAAGCAAGAGAAACTCACACAAGTTGTGCAAAAACACATTCGACAACTGAACTTTAGGTCCCGTTCATTTGAAATGTTTCAAAACAAAAGTGTGGAAAGATTTGGAAAAAAAAGAATGTTTGTTTGAAAGTATAAATTCCGCCACCATAGTAACCAAACGTAACTAAAAGTAAGTAACATGGCAACCAGGTGCTTCAGTGATTCTGTTTCTGTCTGATCAGTGTTTTGAATTAAAGTAGTTCATCATTATAGAAATGTAATATTAAGTATCATAAATATGTAATATATAATATGTTTTATTTATTCATCTTTCATTGAACACACAACCTCTCACAGTGAGATCCTTCACTCATTCGCTCACTCACTCACTCGTCGTCGACGAGTTTCTCGGCCCCGTTCTCATTCTGCCGATCGTCTTCCTCTCCACCTCTGCTGGTCTCCTCCTCTTCCTCTTCGTCCTCATCCTCGTATGAGAGGCTCTGTCCGCCGTAGTTGATGGTGGTCCGGGACAGATCCACCTCGATGGGGAACACGTCGGCCTCTTTCAGCACGCCGTAGCAGTCGTCGTAGTAGTGGGACATGCCCGAGACAAAGCGCTGCAGCTGGAACACGATGTCCTGGACTGAAGGGGGAGCGTAAAGAGTTAAACCACAGTCAAACAGATCCTGCGCCGTGTTCTGATGCGTATCGAGTAGGGCTGCACGATTAATCGCACGCAATTTGGCAAAGGCTGCGATTATTTGTATGCGCAGTTTGTCAGTGCAGCGGCTGATCGATAGTAAATGCTGCTCCATCTGAACACCAGAGGTCCATCTCTCAAACACACACACACCACATACACTGTACATCTGAATACCAGAGGGCGTCTCTCAAACACACACACCACATATACTGTACATAAACGAGAGGGCGTCTCACACCAAATATGCCCCGCCGCAGAAGTACGATAACACACGTCATTCCAGGAAACCCCTATCACTGAAACTGAATAAACAGAAGATTTAAACGCTTTGATTGATTAAACATGCCTAATAAACACAAGTGTAAGAAGCACATCATCTCAAAGAAGGATGAGCTCAGCTGTGGTTATGAACTGAGTTTGGAGTAAAAACATGTTATTAAAGCTGCAGTCCGTAACTTTTTTTAAGTTAAAAATAATTCAAAATAATTATTTAAAAAAAAACATTCAGCCAGTGTTCAAAACGATCTGCTTGCCATAGCTAGATTCAAAACGGTTAGCTCGTAATAATGATTTTAATTCCAGTGGTACTGGTGGGTTTCCGTGGGAAATTCAAGCATGTCTTTGCGTCATTACGTCACACGTACGTACACATAAAGGAGGAGTTTCGGCTAGCCGGCTATAATGCGCGTGAGGATGTTGACGGTGGGGAGATATAACCTATAGCCTTTTCGCAGCACTTTACATAATTAAACTTATGGCGGATCCAGAAAGATCCAAATGACAATCATCAGTGTCAACTGGAGATTCAGCAGTTATAAAACCCAAAAGACTTCGTACTTCGGATTTAAGGTGGCTAGAGAAAGCGAAAGAAACCGTCTCATGTGAACACAAGGATAATCATCGGCGGGGCTTTTGAAAGGTGCGTGAACTCCGTGTTTTGAAGGGGTTCGAAACGGAAGAAGAGACGGCTTTTTTCTGCTTAACAAGTAAGACATTTCAATAGTTCAATCGTGTAACAGTACGTTTTCTTAATTCACACAGTTATGGAGTTTCCTTTGTTGTGTTCCTTTCTCGTTTAGCTATTATGGAGAATATGAATTCTGAACTACACAGGTAACCATTAAACACATTAAAAGGGTCATGACAAGAGAAACCAAATTTGCCTTGATCTTTTGGTATATAAGAGATCTATGTACTATTAAAACTTCCTGCAAGTTTCATAGCTTAAGACGTCCTCCCCATTATAAACGAAGCGTTTATTTAATCAAGCTCTAAATACAGCTCGTTCTGGATCCTTTGAACTTAGTGACGTCACGGTACGAAGTGACGTACCAGTCGTTTGCATATGACCGCCTCCAGCGCAAGACAACTACGCCTCATTTCGCATCATCGCATCGTTGTTGCGCGGCTCGCGCCCAGATGTATTCAGTCGACGTGCAGCGAGTGAGTCTGTTTACAAGATGACTGCGATGCCACGCAGATGTGCTGTTCCTGTTTGAGTGTTTGAACTGCCGAACGATCCAGACGTCAGGGAAAGTAGTTGGATGCAGTTTATTTGCAGCGTATTCAGCCCGCCGAAGCTTTATTTGAACGGTGAGTGATCAGATGAGTGTGACAGGGCATGTTACTGAATGAACAAGCAGAGAGAGAGAGAGACCCGGCCGCGCGCGCCTTCAAATTGTCTTGCGCGCGCTCTCTCTCTCTCTCTCGCATATGAATCAAAATCAATTGAGAATTGTTAATTGATATTAACACTGAACTCTTAAAGGGGAAACACCTCAAAAACAGACTGTTTGAATCATTTTAAAAGTTTTTTTGTACAAAAAACTATAGTAATACTATTATTGCACCTAAGGGAACATAATAAAACAAAACAAAACAAAAACCCATGTCATGACCCCTTTAAATGTAACATTAATCACGCAATGCTGATGTTGTTAACATGAACAATTTGAGAACAAAGTATAATTTGCACGGTTGCTGTAAATCGTGCTGATAAATCTAACAATCACTTATCATGTCGAATGCTTTTTCCCCCTTAGTTGATCAGAACAAAAATGGATGTTACTTGCTTGTTCAGAAGACATTTTCCGGTGAAAATTCTTATGTTGGTCAAACTTTCAAAAAGTGAATCTGTGATTCTGAATGACAATATCCACACAGCGCGGTGATTGACAGCAGCACTCGCCTCAAAATATTGTGTTCATCTGCGCTGTTTCATGCCGATTTCCAAATATGACAATTCCGCGAATAACTGCAATTGCAGATTTCGAACAGAGATGGTGACAAAGAGGAAAAGCTACAGACTGTAGCTTTGAATTTTGTCTTTTGTTGGTCAAGAGGTTCATAAATGCTTTTCATGTTTGGAAAGATGTTTGACGTGTGTTGCTGTTTCAAATGCACGTTATAAGAGACTCAAACTCAGAGCTGTCAGAGTAAGCAGCGTTTACTGAGCCGTACGTCACTGACAAGCTGCACAGAACAAATAATCACAGCCTTTGCCATTTCAAAATCGCGATAAGCAAAATTTATTTAAGTGCGATTACATGTAAATTGTGATTAATCGTGCAGCCCTAGTATTGAGCTACTCAACACACCGTGTTTCTGGTCCAGGAGTTCGATTTTCTCCAAGACATCCTTGCGCATCTTAGCGAAGCGTGCGCGAGCTTCCTGTCGACAGCGCAGGATCAAGCGGTACTCGTAGTTTCCGGTGCTGACGCGGTACAACGGGTCGCCCAACGCCTGAAACACACACACAAGGGTTAAATAAGGGATTTTGCAAATATTTATTGGTTTTAATTTTGTAACATTTTTATATAATTAATAGTAATAAGATACTATATATATGACCAGTGTGCCCGATTATTTTAAATAAGTATGATAAATTAGAAATAATTTTATTACTGTTAACCATATATATATATATATATATATATATATATATATATATATATATATATATATGGTTAACAGTAATAAAATTATTTATAATTTATCATACTTATTTAAAATAATCGGGCACACTGGTCAAATCCAGCTTTAACAACAATAATACAGAAAAAATGCCATATTACATAAATCTAAAAATCTTATGGAATTATTTCAATATGTAAAATAAGTGTGTATGCATATATGTATGGTAATGTTTTTATATAAAACATTTTTGTTAATTCTTTATAATTTATCAGTAATAAAATAAAATGTGTATATCTTCTTTAAATAATGCACTTTGGCATCAGTTAGCAATAACACAGAAAAAATTATTTATTTTTGACATTTAAAAAATATTTTTATTTCTGTTCAGTTTGACTGTGTCAGGGTCAAAGTTCAACATTAGATTGAACTCCAAATCAGGTTATATTCAGCAAACAGGTCAAGGAAGTTTCAACAGTAAAAATATACTAAGCGTTAAATAATCTCAAGATGATTTCCCTCATGTGATGTAGAGAGTTTTGGTAAATAAAGAGAGTGAACTTACGATACAGCTGTACTCTTCATCATCCATCTCCTTCACCTTCAGACAGTACGACTGAAACACAAAAACACGTCAATAATCACCATAAAACACTTAAAAAATTTAATCTTTCTATTAATAAATGATGAATGAATCCTCTGGCTGGTTTCATACCAAATACTCAAACTTGACGTCCAGGTATTTGCGGATGGTGAGTTTGGTGTCTGGAATGGCTTTGTGGAGATACGTGTTCAGATCATGCAGCATCTGACAGACAGACAGCATTATTAAAGGGGTTATCAATAACATACATCTTATTTAATGATTTCTATTAAACATGATTTATTTCATTATATTATATTTTTTGTTGCTCTATACCATATATTGTATTTATTTAAGTTACAGTTACTCTTCATTCTTCATATTACAGTCAAGTGTCTGTGTAAGAATATGAATAGGGTTGGATATCGTTTGAATTTTAACGATACCGATTCTTATCTAATTTCGATTCCAACAAGGCAAAAATAAACCTTAGATATCATTCACATTTATTTTAAGTCTTATCGCAAAACATTTAATTGTAACAGAATACCATGAACAAAAATCAGACGGTAAAGGACACTTACGCAAGGAACTTGTATGCCTGTGGTTTGAAAATACCATAGAAAAACAACTGGCGTAACTAATATAAATTTCAAGCATTATTAAATATAAGTAAATAAAAAAGAACAAATAAAAAAATTATAAAAAAACTGAACAAAGATTGAAATAAACAGTGTTTTAAGATATTCAGGTATTCAGGTACAGAAACTGTAATCAAATGTAAAATAACACTGCACTTTATAAATAAAATACACATTATAAATATAGTTACAAAAGTTATTCAGTCAAGAACAGTGAGTGAATTTTCCCTTTGTCTTTTGTTTGATTAGTGTAATTAAAGAGACGGCAGCAGGAATATTAGGCTACTGTCACTTTAAGAGCTGCACGACATACTGTTACACGTGTGTGTGTGTGTGTGTTCAGCACAGAAAACAGCGAGTCGTCTCACGCGTGAATGGTTTAAAGTCATATTAAAACACACACAAAGGAATCGATAAGAGCAATCGAAATTTTCATTTTATAACAAGTATCTGATTCCTGACCTCAAGTATTCAATTCCAGAATTGGAAAATATGAAATATGAAGTGGTTTCATGTCTGAGCTCTCACGGGTTTGATGGTCTTCAGCAGCTGGATGCCGAACTTCTCCATGTTTCGATGCGCTTCAGCAAACTTCACGAAGGCTTCGCTGGCGGCGGCCTGAGGCTCACGGACGCCGATGACGGAAAACACGTCGCCAAACGCTGAGAGAGAGAGAGAGAATCCAACATTATATTCACACATCAGACGAATGGAGATTGTGGGGTGTTTTTTGGTCATAGTTGGTTATTACTACCAGACAGACCTAAAGTTACTGGTGCATTGTGTTTCTAGAGACCATCTTTTGAATATCTGATGATCACAAATTGAACACATTACCAGTCTATTTTCACAGCAAACCAGTTTTCTTGTCTATTGTAAGGCTGAAATAGATAGTTGGTAGTTGGAAATTAACATTTGACCTCCCCCCTCTTCCTTGAGACAAATGTCTCACCTTATCCACACCATTCTTTCTCTCAGAGAGTGTATATATATGTTTTTTAATGTGAATGATGATCATTAAGAAGTGTGTTTAGTATCATTTTAAAGGTCTCAGTGTGACTGGTACAATGGTCTCATTCCCAAAGAGTAAAACACAAGGTACTAAGGTTTTTAGAAGTTTAGAATAACTGGCAAACAAAGGAAGGTGGACTCTAGGCAAATGGTCTTTCTCCCCCACCCCAAGAGGGTAACTTAATGCAAATTAGTGAAAGATTCTGACTATTTAATGGTCTGCAGCAGGAAGTTTGGGGCTGATTTCTGTTCACAGAGAGCCCGTGAGGTTGAAAGTCCCAGGACTTTCAAACCTCATGTAGCCATAAAATGTTGGGTTTGCATTTCTCTTATCCTAGAGCATTCGATGTTATTGTATTGATTATCTTTGAACTGATTGTGAAATTGGCATGATACTTTACCCGACATAATAAATTGTTACATTTGATTATTCTAATTGACTTTGACATTGTTCATTTAGCTAATGGTTAGAAGGAATAGTCAAACACTCGCTCACATTTAATGATGCACAGATATCATTAAAACCCTTTTATATATGGAGTCAGATGAAATAACGAGTTAATACATATGAGAAAGTGTATTGCATTTAATAAAAAATCCCTTTAGCCTGGAAAGGACGGAACACGCGCAAGACCTTCGCCGCTGATCGTATGCCGCCATTGGATCGATTTAGCGAGGCCTTACACTATAAAATGAACGTTCTGCAGGAGAAAGTGTTAAAGTGTATATAAAATGCAAAATTATGGAAAAAATTAACGTTGTTAAAGTAGAGACCATCTTTTGAACATCTGGTCACAAATTAAATGCATTATTTGACAGCAAACTAGTTTTCTTGTCTATAAAATGAACTTGCAAACAGCAACTGTGTATATACATCACGTTATGAACAAGATTCATGACCATCGATTGCATGATTTGTGTTATCAACATTTTCCATCATGCAAACTATTCATTTGAGCAAAACGATCTTCATATCATCTGTCTCTTATCAGCTTGTGATGCTGTTAATTTGCATTGAGTTTCATTGTTCTTGCCTCTGATAATATCACTTAAGTCACTTGAAACTGGTCTCTGTGTCACTGTAAACGGCTGTGTGTGTGAGAGTTTGGGATATCTGACCTCTGTGAGTGTGTGAGAGCTCATAGAAAGCCCTCAGGAGTCTCTTCGTGTGCTCCATCAGCCCTAAACACACACAAACACTCAGGTTATTCCTGTAGGAAACTCTCTGAGTCACTGGTTTAATGCAGGATCAGTGTGAATGAATGACCTTTATAAAGTTCAGCAGTTTTCTCCAGCTCCTCCAGCCTCTTCACCAGACCATCTGAAACACACACACATTTCACACACTGGGTCTCATTCATGAAACACGAGCAGAACTCATTTTTGTGTAAATCGTGTGTAAAGTGGTTCTGGCGTAAATTTTCGGATTCATTAAAATGTTCGTATTTCACAAATGTTAGTTGGTACGGAAGAAATCCGTACGTTTTGATGATGATGATGCATTTTATTTATAATGCGCTTTTCTCCAACCCAAAGCGCTACACAGTATGATAGGCTACACAAATATAAGATAATTAAACAATAATTAAAAACAGAGTAAAACACCAATATATGAGATAAAACCAAACAAAATACACTTCAAAGACAATAAACATTTTTAAAAAGATGGGTCTTTAAAGACCTCTTAAAGCAGTCCAAAGTTGAGGAATTTTTTATCTCAAAAGGAAGTTTATTCCACAACTGTGGGGCGGTAACCATAAAGGAGCGACCACCCATCGACTTTAATTTGATAAGGTATGAGGCTCATTAATAAGGCTGCATTTTAATTCACCTTAATCGGGTACATATTTACACAGCATTTTGAAAAAATATTATATATAGTAATTACATACGATTTTTCTTTTTACTTTTATTATGAGAGCCAGTAGCATTTTTTCGAAGTGAACTAATTCGTTTTTTTGCAGTCAAGCTTCATGTCGAACCATTTTCTTTTCACTTCTGAGACTGTTCGATTAACAGATGAAACTCCATTCACTGCATCTGTAATGCTGCCAAGCTTCCTTTTTTTAGGACCTGATACGCCACTATGTACGCTTGAAAATAAAATGTGAGTTTTGAATGAACTTCTGATAATAAAACTTCAATTTCTGCATCTGAGAAATTTTTCTTTTTCATTTGCTTTTGAGAAGACAAGACATGTTGAAATCCTTCGTTTGGTGTCATAATATGATGCCCATATAGTTGTCAGTCTGATATAATGGGCGGGATTTATGGTAATTGAGAATGAGCGTGCACACGCGTCCCATTTATGACTGGTTGGAATTCATTAACACACACATACATTTCACATCTGACGTTTACGAAGTATTTGTGAATCAGGAGAAGAGTTTTTGGGAAGGTCTCTTTACGCACAAATCACTCACATATTTACTCGTATATTTACGAATGTTTCATGAATGAGACCCATTATTTCCACACACGTGAACCTCTCAATGATGGAGTGCCCAAACAAACCATGCTAAAAAAACTACTGTAATGTGAAATAACGATTTATTATTTACATTGCAAAGTATGGCCTCAGTATTTTTGTCATTTTGTTTATGAATAATAATATTTTTTATGACCTACACATTTAGTCGAGAGAATAACCCACAGAAAACTGAGATAAAAAATAACAGTTATCTTTAAAGAGGCCATAATATAACATTTCTCAAATAACTTTTGTGTATAAAATATGCTTTATGAACAAATAAGACACTGAGACAGACAGTGTGTGAGAGAGAGTGTGTGTGTGAGAGAGAGTGTGTCTGACCGTTGCACAGAATGGCTCTGCTGAGTCCCAGAGCGTCTGCGGTTCCTGAACTCATGTTCTCCACCAGACGATGCTTCACCTTCTTCAGCACTGACACACACACACACACACAATAAATATACACACCGAAACTCAAATATCTTCACTACAAACTGCCTGAAAGTTTGTTTTAACCTGAAGAAACGATGACAGAAATATTTAAATATATATATATATTTTTAAACACTTTTAAAAGATTGATTACATTTGTTTATGTCTTATAAATTCAATTGATTAGACATGCCTTTTGATGTGTAATATATTAAAATGAAAAGAAAAAAATCTAAACGGGACACAGAATTATGGGGAAAAAATAAAATGGATTTCATAGGCTTTATGAGGGAAACAACCATATTTCTCCCTCCATTCAAACACAATGTATATGTATTGCTGTTTTGGAAAAAGTTTTTACCGATATCCAGAGATTTGCCCTGCTTGGGGTCGGCCTGCAGTTTATTGTACTGGATCACGACTTCACCCTGCAGATCATAAACACATTCATCAAGACAAATAAACCCGTCCTTCACAAAACATGTGATTTACTGTCAGACAAAGACTATTGCTGGTGTGTAGCAGCAGTTAGAAACACATCTGAGACACGAGGATTTCATTTGATGATACATGGGTCAATATTATGTCAATCTATGGATAACAACACTCTTGTGGTTCTTGTAATGCTCTGCAGTTTAATTTCAAGTCATATGGCATTATTACATAAACATAATTCATATAAAAAAATAAATAATAATCCACTGTTAACACTGTAAAACACGACAGATTTTCACATATAAAGTATAAATTCACTTAATTAACATGCAATTTCTCTTAAAAAGCAACAAATGAACTGCACATCTAATACTAAGCATGTGTTAAACATTATACTTTATGAATCTTTCACTTTGGAAATGACATGTTTCAGTGAATCAAACTGATATTAACACATTATTTCAACAGTATTACAGCAAAACCGGAAGAGATTTCCAAAGACAGAATGATTGAACTGATACTGAATGATTATATCAAGATGTAACAATGTCAATAATCATTTCAAATCATCAAATAAGAGCTCGAGTGCGGTAGATGATAAAGACAAGAGCAAATCCCATCAGATTGATGTTTATATCGTCTCCAAAAGTTAACTATATTATCGTCCAACTCAATATGACTTTGAAACATATGATATTATAAGCATTAACGTTATGATTACCCATAAAGCTGCTTTGAATCACTGTGTATTGTGAATAGAGGCGTTTCTAAACACACCTGCACTGTCTGGATCATCTTGGCCACCTCCACTTTAGTCTTCCCTTTCACCGGCCTGCCGTTGACTCCAGTGATCTCGTCTCCTGCGGCCAGAGTCCCGTCCAGAGCGGCCGGAGTGTTATCAAACACCTGAACACACACACACACACGACCATAAGACATCATAACTCATACACCACACAAAATTCTAATTTTGTGTGCAAATTCATTAAAGGCACAAAGGAGTGTGGACATCCTCCCCAGAAATAGTGATTTTGATATAAAAATTATATAGAACCGATATATATTCTTTACTCTAAAAACTAAAGAATCGATTTTTTTAGTCTGTGCTGTTTTCAGCTGATGCGTGAATACAACTTCACTAAATGTTATTTGTACCTCCTGCCATCCAATAATCACAATAAGGTTTGTGCTTTGATACTTTTGATCAAACTCTGTCAGTTTCATCACAAAGTGTGTTTTAGTGTCTCTTTTACGTGGCGTGACTCAGATCCCTCGGTTCAAGAAGCACATGAACTGATTATCTCGTCTTCTTTACTAGTTACAGAACCAAAGAAACATGAACGAACATCAGAAGAAATGCTGGAAGATACAGAACAACTTACTGAAATGAATCCTGTCTCATGTATTCACTCCATCAGTTTTAACAGTGCTAAGACATCAATAAAACTGCTAGACAACAATTAGTCATGCATTTACCTCAGGAAAGCCATTCAATGACCATAAACTCAACAGTTATAAACAACTAACTAAAGAGAGCAGCATCTTGATGTATTACATATTCATTATATTTTTCTTTATATATATTTGAATAAATCCATCGTAAAAAACAAGTGTTTATGACAGCCACCGTTATGTATTTGATTATGATTATATTAAGTTACTATATAATTTGCTATTTAAATGTTTGTATATATCAGTTGTTAATGTTAACCTTGTATATTATAGTAATGATATAGATTTAGATATAGATATAGATATGGAATTATAGAGTTCCCTGTGAAGTTTACAGCATTAATTTGTGACACATTATTTTCCTGTACCTGATATATATCCAAATTAATCAATATCGAATCGATTCATATAATTTGTGTCGATACCCAGCCCTAAAATAAAGCTTTCTGTTGCACTTTGACAAGAAAACAGATGTAAAGGACATTATTTAGATGAGGACCTCGTGCGATTGATCGAGTATCTCGTGCATATACTCAATTCCCACAGTCAGAGGATATGAGAGTGAATGTGTGAGCTGTAGTTATTGCATATGTAATGTATATGACCTGTACGATGTAGAGACACGGGCAGAACTGAGCGCCGCCCCCAATACTGATCCCAATCAGGTTCTGTGAGTCTTTCTTCAGAGTCACTGTTCCAGGAACTGTAGGAATCCCACTGGACACAAACACAACAACATCACACACACGTGTGTGTTAAAAACTCCCTGTCTTCATGGTAGATCTGTTGATTTTCATCTTATTGTCAAATGCTCTTTTTCTTTCTTTCAACTGCAATTACATACTATTTGATAACATGCAACGCAATGACATTTATAAGTGTGACTTATAGAAATATCTCTATTCTATTGTAGAAACCTCACAGGATGTCACATCATATAACTAAATATTAATGTGCTCCAGGTTTTTAATGAATGACGTCCCTGATACTCACAGTTTGTCCTCTTCCAGCTCATAGTCCATGTCTGTGAACATTATCAGCTCTGATAGTTTGTGTTCAATGAAGATCTGATGATCAAACTCTCTTCATTCATTCATTCATTCAGATGCTGAATTCTCCAACTGAAATACAACAGTATCGATAAACGCACGGTGTAAATCATCTGTACTACTGTAACATCTAAGATATACTCAATAAGATGCTTATTATTATTATTATTATTATTATGAGGTGGTGGCGACAGGTGTTTCCGCAAGTCAATAATTCAGGTGTCTCTCTTACCGCTCAGTCGATGAATATTTTAAGTACAATGATGCTGTTGACATGTGAAAATATTGAAACAATGTTTCAGTGTCATTTAATGAAGATAACACGATAAACATCCAGCTTTTTCATCTGAACACCAGTCTGCACTGCAGGATGTTTCTTCTTCTGCTGGTGTTTAATGGTGGCTGGGAAAACCAATGTAAATGCGCATTTCCGCCTCCCACTGGACTGGAGTGTTTAGTTCAAATAATTCAACAATTCATGTTTATATTATGGAGTATAAGTATAATATATATTGATATAATATTACTATTGTTTATTTTTTTTTACATGGAGTGAAATATTGTCAAACCCAAATAATCTTAAAGCACGATTAGCTCTTTTATGAGCAAAGTGCATATCAGTGTCTGGATGACCAAAGTTCATACAGTCACATTTTATTTGATATATTTATCATTCATTTGAGATACAATGACATAGCCGCTATTTAGACAATTTATATAAAAAAAGCGCACGTTATATGATTGGCGAGCTCCTCCTTACGAGATACGTCACAACTACCGGTCAGGCGCCTTCGCCAGCCAGTTGCGGGTTTTGAATTTGATTGTGCGGGTGGACAAAACCACTAAAAACATCTTAATTGTATAATTTGCAATGTACTTCATAAAATCATTCACCACTAGACTTACTACCTGTGTTAACGTAGTTGACGAACAAGCCAATCAGCGATCAGCAGGCAGACGACGTGATCATTTACTGACATTTACATTGGCTTTTAGCGCGAAACTTTTATTCTAGTTATCCAAAGTGGCATAAATACAGTAAGTTGTATCTACAGTAAAGAGTGATCCTACTCCCAAAACGCGGATTACACCAGTGGGAGATGACTCGAAGGCCGAAATACGAGAGCACAGTTGAATGATTTAATTGACATCGAAAATGGGTCGACTCCTGTCCATCGGCCTGAAGCCGCCTTTCCACTGCACACGACAAACGACAGCCGTCGGACCGGAAGTCATTCATTTCCAATGGAGACTCGTACGGGAGCTGCGGTGAGTTCCGATCATATGCGTATGCGGAAAATTCGGATCCGATTTGAGCTTTGGGTCCGTTGAAATATCTGAACTTCTGCGAATAGACCGTATGCGACCGGCCGACCGGATGTGATGTATTCTAATCAAAACATGAACGGAGGGCTAGAATTACCAATACTTTCATTCTTTAATGTTATTCTGTAAACGCTATTTCTGTAAAATGTCGGTTATTATGGCAGAAAAAACTATTTTATAATTATTAAATCAATATTATCTCTAAAAAACTGCTATGTTTATATTGTAGATGTATTGAGGGTCATTTGTTTTGTGTGGATATATTCACGCATGCATTACATTCATTAAAATCATTAGTTTTACCATTGTGAATAGCCGAGGGTAACGGTTGCTTCACGACCAATTTCAAAGTTCCGTGCAACTGACACTAGGGGGCGAAATGCGACAATCGTATGCTAATGTCGTGTGCAGTGGAAAGGCGGCTTGAGGACATCTGCGACTTTTACACCGTCCAGACTGCTCTCTTCTCGGCCGCGACAGGTGACAGCTGCTGAAAGAGGTTTGAATCATTGATTAATATGTTTGACTGTGCTAAGTTCTGCATTATCTTCTACATTGTGTAGTAGTGTAGTAACGTAAGTGAAAAGCACATTTTTTTTTGTTCCTTTAGCCCTATTCCCAGTGTATTATTGCAGAAAAAACTTTGTATTGATCATTGACGGAGCAACAGATTTTGTGTGCAAATAAATCATAAAATGGTTTATTTTGTTTAAAAATCTTATAAATATGAGGTGTTACGGTGTGCATTTTGCCCCACACAGACACACGGAGTAAGTTAGGCCTAAAACCAGCATGAGGCAAAAGACACACAGTATTGATATAAATACTATAAATACGAAAATAATATATTTTTAATAATGTCTTATGTTGTAGACAATTTTGATGTGTGTTTTATGTGTTTTTATCAGTAGTAAGTTGTATAGGGTGACGTTTTCCCGCTTGCACACCAGGGGGCATAAGCGGGGGAATCACAGTACTTATGTAGACTAGCCTATATAAGGAAGTCACGGGTGAATGACGTCAGGGAATTAGGATCTGATGAAGCTCACAGTTTTTCAACCGTGCTGGTGTGCATGTGTGTTTATGGCTTGATGGATTCTGGCGTGTTCGGCAGTTAGCATGGTGTTTACTGTCTTTGCTGATGTACGAACTCAACTTACTTCAGAAATGCAAGCAGCAGTGTTTTTTCAAGTAATTTTATCTACAAAATAAAGTGTTAACCGCATGCCATGGCAGACCTGATTCTTTTGCACCATCACGCGTTGGAGAGGACTTCACATTCCCTCTAGTGGCTTTAATTTTGTGGTACGATCGCCACTACATAAAGTTGCAGACTGATCTCATGAAATAGCGTATGTATGACACGCCAATTCGTATTTCCATTTTTGGCGTGCTATCAACACGCATAATCGCTTTTCAGCGTGTTTATCAACGCCATTGACTTAACGTTACATTACTATATAAATATATGACCTACCCCAACGACGTCCCTAAACCTACCCGTCACTTGGGTTATTAGCATTTATGACTCTTCCCCTACCATCCTAGGGAAAAAAATATCGCTCCCCAGATGTAGATATTCATTTAGCTTAGTTTCGCTCGGAAATTTTAACGGCGTACACATACACGCGGCGTGGACATACACGCGGCGTGGACATACACGCAGCGTAGACATACACGCGGCGTGGACATACACGCGGATAGCTGAAAATGCGTATAGATAACACGCCACTTGATTTGAAAGTGGCGTGTATGTTTACGCAAAGTCATGATGTCATGTTGGCTATATTTACTTCTTATTTATTAAATCCAGGCAATTGGTTGATGAAACATTGATTAAAATTAAGATACAATTAATACAAAACGAAATTCACTTTAAAGATTGTGACTGTCACTATAGACCTATGACAGAGCTCCTCACTTTGCAGTTTAAAAAAATCACTTAATTTTCAAAGAATTAAATATTCAAATATAATTTTAATAATTTAAATATTATTATTGATGTTTTTTCGTTGTTGTTTTATAAATGCTCTATGACAATTGTTTGATAAATGTTCAGTCAAAATGCAAAACGTCGCGTCCTTTTTTTTTTATTATTATTTTTTTTTAGTCGACTAATCGTTGCGCAGGACAGGACTTTGGTCGACTAAGGATTTCTTTGGTTGACTACAGCCCTATTAACATGTAATGTAATACCTATGAGAAAACATGTTAATGTGTTACATTAACAATGCATCTATATTTAGTTTTTCACCGATGTCTAGGGGCTGTTTACACCTGGCCACTTCATGCGTTTTCTCAGAAAAGGATAGCTATCTGATTTATCAAAACGATTCCATTTACACCTCACATACATTTATTTTTGCGGATATAACTCCGATCTTCAATTCCCGCACTATATGCAGATTTAATGGAGTGCACGTCACCAAAAGCAACAGATATGAGATGCATTTTATTGATCATCAGCTAAAATTTCAAAATCAAAGACCGCAATAGGAGAGAGCGGGAACAGCCCTGGTAAGATCATTTTGTTTCTTTACATTTAATGAAGATGATTGTGTGTTAAGCGTCTGCGACTTACTTTCACTTTGATTTGTGATAGTTTGTACATTGGCTTGATGAAGAGATGCTCGTCTGCGGCAATGCGTGTTGCAGTAGCACCATCATGTCTGACTATAACATGACATATAGCCTATAACACGCTCTCACACGTTTATTTTTTTAATAAACCATATTCGACAACATATAAATATTTTATAAAGCCGCAGCCATCATTACCAAGCGTGAACCATTGACAGTGAATGAAACGAAGCGAACGTGCCAGTTGTAGTGAACTTATTTCTTCTCAAGTGTAGAAACTTAGAAGCGGAGACCAGGAGACTCAGATTGTATCTTAAGAAGGTTGCTTTATTAAGAACATGAGCTGTGCTGTTGCTGCAGTCTTGCACACTCGTCTGAAAGTCTAACTAAAACATAATACATTTTTAGCTTATATTCATTTCAAAGGGGTGGAGTTTCCTTGAGGGGGGATACATTAAAACAAAGCATGTAAATTAGCTGAGCCAGGAGAGCAGGATGGAGGAGACCTTCCCGCACTGACAAAAGGCCCTCGCCTTTCAGACCCTCTCAGCAGGTCACTTCACATGCTGAGACACTAAAGCATGTAAATTATAAAACAACAGGTGATGGTCTCCGTGATGCTATCAGCTCAGGAACATTCACACCTGCTCAGAATGTCTAGCAGGAACAGGGACCCGTCAGGGTTTCTGAGTTTACAAAATTCACACTAATAAACTTCCTCAGTTTATGTTCTACAGTATTGGAAATCTAAATTAAACCTTTAATAAATTTGTTTTCCTTCAGTTCCCCCTTTGGGAGTTAAAAAGAAAAACTCCCACATTGTATACAAATTTAAACACTTAAAAGTTCATTCTTGTAACTTGTGTAAGTTACAGGCACATAGCTTGCTCTGTGTTGATGTTTCTGCAATTGCATGTTGACACAGAAAACAGAACATGCAATTAGGGTCCGTGAAATTCTTACAGAAGAATTAACTTCAGTCATCTGGGGTCTTGCTGAAAGATCAAGACTGTCTTTGTGCACAAGTGAGTCCTGGAATGCAGCCATCTTCGGGTGTGGCCTGCAACGTTCTTTCCAGCAAACAAGGATTCTGGAGTCTGCATTTTGTGCGATGGTTAGTAGTACGACAATCTTGATCATGTTGATGGATAACTGAAGGTTCTTTTTGTGAGTCTCTGCGTTGTGTATTTTTTTTTCTTTTCTTTATCCTTTTGTGATAGTTGGCAGTGGGTCTCGTTGATTTCTAGATTTCTTGAGTTTGTGTCTTCATACGCATATGAGGAGGTCGGTGCGTATGGGTCTCTGGTCAGCCATCAAGTGTTACCTGCACAGAGGAAGAGAGAAAACAAAAGACAGGAGCAGTATTTGTTCAAACACTAGGGTTGTAAACTTTTCCGAGTCTATTGCTCTGGTTGTTCCTTTCCCTATTTCTTAATTATTTTGACACCTATAAAGAAACAGTGAAGTGAGGATGGACTAAATGGATGGGGAGGCCTATGAGGGAGTCTTCGCCCAGGGTTTTGCCCCCGATTGCCTATTGCATTTTCGGTTCTTCCCTGGGTTCTTCACTGATTCGTGTGTCCTATCCTATCCCTGTTGGTGTGTACGTAAGCGGAACACAATCGTGATTCATTTCTCCTTCATCCTCCAACAAAACTTCAGTCATTTGCAGACATCATACATGAGGATGGAACAATGTTCGGCATTAGTGTGGACACTGCATGAGGGCATTTTACGTTTACAGTCTGACCTAACACTATTACTGATGAAAGGCCGGGGCTGTAAAATAACATTTAAGGCTGTGAGTTTACTTAACCAGTGTCCCCCAAAGGAAAGCTGAGACCGTCACTTTCCTTTTGTTCTATTAAAACAAACATAAGTCTTTCATCTTTGTTGTAAGTTACTGGGGAAATTAAGCACTCACAGCCTGAATCGTTAACACCTAAAACAGCTGCCTAACGTGGTTACTGATGATGGGAGGGGCTGCTTCAGAGCATCAAGCAGATTGAGCAGAAGCTGAGTAATATTGTTCACTTCTCTAACATTCTTTTTGTTTTTTCTACATTCCTTTCTCCAATGTCCAGGTTTACCACAGTAATAACAATTTTCCTCTTTCTTAGGACATTTACGTTTCGGTTGGTTATCGGTGTTGACCTTAAAGGAGGCTGCTGCAATTTTTACTCTTGCCCTGACATCCGAGTCTCTTTCCCAAGTAGCTAATCTGTCTAGGTTACTTTGCAGGGTTCTAGTGGACCATGTGACGTCTAAAAAAGGCAATGCATTTCTATGCTCTGTCAAAAGACCATGAAACCATGCGCGAGCCAAAGGGCCATTATCTTCTAACACCTTCTCTGATGTGTCTGATATTCCACTGTAAGCTGCAGCTGACTGACAAAATCTCTCTGTGTACTCACAAACAGTTTCATTCTTCTTCTGTACACAATGTGTTATCTTTGACCAGTCCACTTTAGGTCCAACAATGTTCTTTAGGATTTTCAAAACTCCCTCTCTCAATTCATCTTTACTTGCATGTTGTAGTTCAGAAATAACAGCATTTTCAAACTCATTGAATTCTGACTCAGTCAAGATCTGTGATATTAGCTGTGTGACTTCAGCTAGAGACATATCGTAGAGCCGCAACTTCTTGGACAATTCTCTCCTAAACTCAGAAAAATTTCTTTGCACTGATGGCAAATTTTGAGCGATTCTCTCAATGTCTTTAGGATTTAAAGATAATTTGACTGCTTGTAGCTGCAGTATGGGGGTTACAGATGGACCTGTGTCAACCCCTTTTGTATTCTGAGCCTTTTGTCTTGCTCCACACACTTCAACTGCATTTACATCTTTATCTATCAAACCAGAATTTCTAGTGTTTTCTAGTCTACAGCAAGACTGTAAATCAGGATAGCTTTCATCTGACTGTTGGTCTTCAAAATCACATTTGGTTGAGGCCTTGTTATTGCCCACCTTTGTCTTGAAACAAGACACTTGAGTCTGCAATTGTTTGTTTTGTTCATGTAACTTATCAATACACCTAGTTTGTTCTTGTGCAATGGATAAGCTATATTCTCTATGGCAACAAATTATGCCTTTCATGTTTTTCTTTCTGATACATGCACCCAACACCTTCTTGCATTCTTCAATAGACCAAACTTTGTCTGGATCAATACCAAATTTCTTTGTCAAATCCAATCTAACGGACTCGGTCACTATGGAGTCCATGTGCTCTCCTAACAATGACTTGAACTCACTGTCTGTCCATAAAGGAGTAGCTAGTCCATTTTTTTCATTTGTTGGAACCAACCTAGCATTCCTTCTAACCATTTTGTGATGTCCTTTGTTATCACACAAACACTAAAAACTTCTCTGATAAAACAGAGGCTACACTTGTTTAACACAGATCAACGGTTGTTTAAACTTCCTTGTTACCAAACACATCACAAACTATTAGCATGTTACGCTAATCTTCCCTACAAAAGAAAATGGATATTTCACCTTTTCAACTTTTAGGGGATAAACAAACAAAATAACTAGCACGTAATGCTAAAATTCTTCTCTGTGAAACAGAGGATACAACAATATTAACACGTAATGTTTAACTTCCCTATAACTTTAGAGGATAAACCTTCTCTAGCAACGTAGAGGATATCTAAAAACTTCCCTGCCTAAAAACAGAGGATCATTTTCATCTCTAAAAGAAAACTTTTAAAGGGTAATTTCGTTAACCAAACACTACAGCTGTCTGATAACTGTTCTTCTGACGGCGCAGAGATTTGTACTGGTCTTCAATGGTTCTTTGAATAGAGTGAAACTCACCAAATCGTTGTTTGTATGAAAAGATTCCGTCTGGAACTCAGTCAGAAAAGTTTGTTCTTTGTTGAGCTTTGAAGTTTCAGGATTCAGGAACTCAGTCCTTGTTGAGTGGAGATTTCAGTTCTGGAACTCAGTCTTTGTTGAGATCTTTGTGGAAATTCATTTCTTGATTTAGGTGAAGTTAATTCTATCCGGGTCGCGGCAGCATCTGTAGTGAACTTATTTCTTCTCAAGTGTAGAAACTTAGAAGCGGAGACCAGGAGACTCAGATTGTATCTTAAGAAGGTTGCTTTATTAAGAACATGAGCTGTGCTGTTGCTGCAGTCTTGCACACTCGTCTGAAAGTCTAACTAAAACATAATACATTTTTAGCTTATATTCATTTCAAAGGGGTGGAGTTTCCTTGAGGGGGGATACATTAAAACAAAGCATGTAAATTAGCTGAGCCAGGAGAGCAGGATGGAGGAGACCTTCCCGCACTGACAAAAGGCCCTCGCCTTTCAGACCCTCTCAGCAGGTCACTTCACATGCTGAGACACTAAAGCATGTAAATTATAAAACAACAGGTGATGGTCTCCGTGATGCTATCAGCTCAGGAACATTCACACCTGCTCAGAATGTCTAGCAGGAACAGGGACCCGTCAGGGTTTCTGAGTTTACAAAATTCACACTAATAAACTTCCTCAGTTTATGTTCTACAGTATTGGAAATCTAAATTAAACCTTTAATAAATTTGTTTTCCTTCACAGTCATAGTGTGACGTGTAAACCAATGGTGTAAACATAATCATAGATGACGCGCCACAGGTTTTTAATTAAAAGAAAGAACGTAGCCTACATTTGTATGTAGGCCTAGGCAATTTATATTCACAATACTTACTAAAATATAATTCATATTATTTTATTCCATTTGTATTAGTTGTTTGAAGAGTTTTAAAAAAAACGGTCGTTCTTAACGCAAGTCGGTCGGACTAAAAGGGGAAAAAATAATAATAATTGGGTCGGTCCTAAATTGACAAGGTCGGTCGGGTTACGGCAAACAAGAATATTTTTAAGGATGGCCTTATTACAGGACGTTTACAGGACAAGAAGTTTACTGTGTGCAAACTAGGCATGTGACGGTATCAAATTTTCATGTTGTGATCATTGCTGAAGCTTTTATCTAATAGGCTATACAGTGTAACAGTGGCACACCCTAACAAGAGGAATGACACCAGGTAGAATTAGGTCTACCAAAAATAATTTAAACCAGGATAACTAGCTAATAGGCCACCAGTTACACAAAAACAAATGTAAATTCATGGAACTCATTCACAAAAAAACATTTCTCACAAAAAAAGATTCTGGGTAAATATCCATATATATTGTTCTCTTAACAAAAAAAAAAAAAGAAAAAAAAATTTTCACACACAAAAAAGTTTTGGTACAATAAACAAATCAACAAAGCCTTAGATGTAGTTTGTGTACTGGTGTTGATTAATAGTTCATGATTTCAAAACTCTGTTTCTCAACAAAATATGAAAGCAAAATATAACCAAAGATATCACACTGATTAACACTCATGAACAGATCGTCACATTCAAAAGTGGTCATCTGGAATTTCTTTGCAGAGAATCATAGCAATGGTTTGTGCACTTGCTTTACCCATTGGGAACATTTCAACCCAGTGAGAAGACACAGACTAGAAGATATTTGTGGTGGTGTGGGCTGCTGTTTGCAATGATCCCATGATGTCCTTTCCTAACATTTCATTAGGACGTGCGGTTGTGATAGGTTGTAACTTGCCTGCAGGTTACAGATTGTTGTTCTGGTGAGTTTGACACTTCATACAACATTTGACATCCGTACACATTCTAGGCCAGAAGACGACATTCTGTAGATCGTAGGCTTTAAAGATACCCCCGTGTCCACTCAAAGGAATTGAATGGTAATATTAAAGGAATGAGGCTTTTGGGTAAGTACACTCTATATTGAACTTGTCCTTTTGACAGTTGAGTCTTACGGTACAGTTTGTCTTTCCAATCTAATATTGTTCTGAATTAAAGATCTTTTCAATTTCAGGATCTTTATGTTGTTCTTCCAATAGGTCTACAGCAGTGATGGGGAATGTCAGTCTTGTTTACATTTACATTTACATTTAGTCATTTAGCAGACGCTTTTATCCAAAGCGACTTACAACTGAGGACTAAACCAAGCGAGTCATCGTGAAGAGGCAGAAACAACGCAAGAAGTGCTCAAAATACAAAGTTCAGACATAGCTCAGAGTAGCATAAGCCAGGCAAGCGAGGATTTAAAGGAAAAGGGAAGGGTTTTTTTATTTTATTTATTTTATTTTTTTATGTTAAGTGCTCCCGGAAGAGATGAGTTTTCAGTTGTCTTTTGAATGCTGTCAAGGATTCTGCATTCCGGATGAGGGTGGGGAGATCATTCCACCAGCATGGAACCGTGAATGAGAATGTTCTGGAGAGTGATTTTGTGCCCCGCTGTGACGGTACCACAAGCCGCCGCTCATTGACCGATCGTAGGCTTCTGGTAGGGATGTAGACTTGAAGTAGTGAGTGGAAGTAGGAGGGAGCTGAACCAGTGGTCAATCTGTAAGCAAGCGTCAACACCTTGAACTTGATGCGAGCAGCGAGTGGTAGCCAGTGCAGAGAGATGAACAGAGGAGTGACGTGGGCCCTTTTGGGCTCGTTGAAGACAAGACGGGCTGCAGCATTCTGGATCATTTGTAGAGGTTTAGTTGCACATGATGGAAGTCCAGCCAGAAGAGCATTGCAGTAATCAAGCCTAGAAATGACCAGGGCCTGGACGAGAAGTTGTGTTGCATGCTCAGTTAGGAAAGGCCTGATCTTCCTGATGTTGTGCATAGCAAACCTGCATGATCGAGCTGTCTTTGTAATGTGGTCTGTGAAGGTCAGCTGGTCATCAAAAGACAGACAGACTTGTCTTGAGTTGCTCAAATGCCCGTTGACATTGATCTGACCAATGAAATGTTTTCCATTTTTCTTTGGAGCATTAACGGGTTCTGCAATTTGTGAAAAGTTTGGTACAAATCAATGGTACCATCCAGCTAGTTCAAGGATCTGCTGTACCTCCTTTGAGGTTGGTGGGTATTGGACAAGACTGAATGGCCTCAACTTTGCCATAATACATTGTTCACTACATTGCCCAGGAGTGAAATTTCTTGGAGGCAGAATTTGCTTCTCTTTAAGCTGATGGTCAATCCTGCTTCTTGTAGCCTTTGAAAGACAATCTGGAGGTCATGCAAATGCTGAGTTAGGTCTGATGAATAGATGATTATATCATCAATGTAGACAAAACACAGTTTTCCTCACAATTCTCTTAATATGGTCTCCATTTACCCTTGAAAGATTGCAGGTGCATTAAGACAAAAAGGCATAACATTAAATTGAAAAAGACCTGAAGGAGTGATGAAGATGAAGGCAGTTTTATGTTTACTTGAAGGGTCCATGGCCACGGCCAATGGCCAATAACCGATGTTGAGGTCTACTGTGTAAGTACTGTCTACTACCCTTGGGGTAAGCATCACTTTCTGTTATGGCATTCAACTTCCTGTAATCTACATAGAATCTCATGCTACCATCATTCCTGGGGACTAAAACGACTGGAGAGGCCCAACCCGAGCATGATGGTTCCACAATTCCTGTTTTAAGCATCTTTTCCAGAGCTTGCTTGACAGGCAACATGAGGTAAGTTCTCCGTTAAATGGGTACATGCTGGCTTGAGTAGATGCAATGTTGCAGAACATCATTATGTCCAATTTGAAGACTACATACTTGAGTCGAGTCTCCAGGATTTCCTGTAATTTGAAGTTTACCATCAGGAGGTAAGTGGGCACTGTTCACAACATTTTCAATCAGAGTTTTTAATGTGCTATCAAAGGGTGATGAGTGTGGGTTGAAGTGGAGGTATAGCACTTAGTAAGGACAGACTCTGCAGCTATCTTGCTGTTTTTTTTTTTTTGTCATTGAGGGCTACTTGCAGGCACAGTGGTTGCATTTCCAGGTTGAAAAAAAAGTTTTACTCCTCTGAATTTGACTTCTATTGTCCGTGCCATTTCTAAGACTACTGAATAGGTGAGGAATAAAGGAAAGTAAGAAGTAAAGGGAAAAAAGGCCTTCAGCATCTCCATTTAGCAGATACTAAATGGAGATGTCCCCCCCAAGATGAAGCAGAATGTCTTGCATCCACATGGAGAACCTTATAAGAAAATAAAGGAAAACTCAAAAGAAGTATACAATTAAAAGTTCTTGTTTAAACTGAAGTTTGCAATCACTTAAGACAAAACTGTTTATGTGAACTGTTTATTGTCTCTTCGCTTTTAAGGGGTTTGAGATTGTTTTGAGTGTTCACATGTGACACAAAACTCACATGAACCACTCAAGCTTGATTTGTTTAAAGTCATATTGAAATACTCACAAAAGAATCAACATTTTAATGTTGATTAAAATCCCTAGTCAACGCCCACATCAACTCGGTAAACTAATGTCTGATAAAAACTGGATGTGTTTTATCGAGTTGATGTGGGATCAACTCGATAAAACACATCCAGTTTTTATCAGATTAATTTACTTCACATCGCTTTGGGACGTGGTGATGAATAATCCTGAAAGAATTTACTTCAAAGAAGAGCACGACTGGTTTCGGTTTCATTTTGTGGAGCGACTTGATTCAGCGTATTTAACAGGTATGTTTTTACTTACATTAGTAAACATGCTGTTTTTTTACATAAACATGTAGGCTACATATTGACTAGTTTGGCTTTTCCCAAATTTGCTATACTGACAGAAATGATTGAAGAGGACTGAAATAAGTTAAAATATAAGTGTTTTGTTATAAGCAACGTCTTAAACTACAGGATGAACATTTATATGCTTTATAATATAAAAAAAAAAATATATATATATATATATATATATATATATATACTGTATATATATGTGTAAAAAGTAGTATGAATGTTTAGACAAGATGTCATTAGCCTGTTTTGGATAGTTTATGAAGTGTTTTCTGTAAAATACTGCCTCAACAATGAAGCTTTTGTTTGTGAATTTCTGCACAGATGTAGGTTTTGAATGTTAAATTAAAATATAATATACAAATTATTATTGTACTGTCTACTACATGCATGTGTGTATAACATTACAAAAATCATGTTTTCTTTTATGACTGGACATTATATTAATGTTAATACTATAGTTGATATGATTATTTTCAGCATGCTCACAGATGTTTGTTTAATTTATTTATTTTTTTAGATACAAAAGTGACTGACCAGATACCGGCCCGCATTTGAACCTGGACCACAAACTCTCCCCTGACTCTACTCAAACTGTTTTTTTTTTTTTTCCTGAGAGTGTTGTCTCAGTTTTGCCCAGGCTGTCAGGGCAAATACAAAGGTCACAGATTCAAATGGACAAATGTGAGCATCCGTGAGCTGTACAGCTACATTGGACTGATATTCTACATGAATATGGTAAAGGTGATCTGACAGAAAATTGTATTGTGCTGAATACAGTGTAATCAGACTTTAGCCTTGAAAACTTAAAGGTGATTTAAGCAATTTTGAGCGTGGCATGGTCGTAGGTGCCAGACGGGCCGGTCTGAGTATTTCACAATCTGCTCAGTTACTGGGATTTTCACGCACAACCATTTCTAAGGTTTACAAAGAATGGTGTGAAAAGGGAAAAACATCCAGTATGCGGCAGTCCTGTAGGCGAAAATGCCTTGTTGATGCTAGAGGTCAGAGGACAATGGGCCAACTGATTCAAGCTGATAGAAGAGCGACTTTGACTGAAATAACCACTCGTTACAACCGATGTATGCAGCAAAGCATTTGTGAAGCCACAACACGCACAACCTTGAGGCGGATGGGCTACAACAGCAGAAGACCCCACCGGGTACCACTCATCTCCACTACAAATAGGAAAAAGAGGCTACAATTTGCAAGAGCACACCAAAATTGGACAGTTGAAGACTGGAAAAATGTTGCCTGGTCTGATGAGTCTCGATTTCTGTTGAGACATTCAGATGGTAGAGTCAGAATTTGGCGTAAACAGAATGAGAACATGGATCCATCATGCCTTGTTACCACTGTGCAGGCTGCTGGTGGTGGTGTAATGGTGTGGGGGATGTTTTCTTGGCACACTTTAGGCCCCTTAGTGCCAATTGGGCATCGTTTAAATGTCATGGCCTACCTGAGCATTGTTTCTGACCATGTCCATCCCTTTATGGCCACCATGTACCCATCCTCTGATGGCTACTTCCAGCAGGATAATGCACCATGTCACAAAGCTCGAATCATTTCAAATTGGTTTCTTGAACATGACAATGAGTTCACTGTACTAAAATGGCCCCCACAGTCACCAGATCTCAACCCAATAGAGCATCTTTGGGATGTGGTGGAACGGGAGCTTCGTGCCCTGGATGTGCATCCCACAAATCTCCATCAACTGCAAGATGCTATCCTATCAATATGGGCCAACATTTCTAAAGAATGCTTTCAGCACCTTGTTGAATCAATGCCACGTAGAATTAAGGCAGTTCTGAAGGCGAAAGGGGGTCAAACACAGTATTAGTATGGTGTTCCTAATAATCCTTTAGGTGTGTGTGTGTGTGTGTGCGTGCATTTTGTAAATTTTAAAAAGCAATTTTAAACAGAAATCTAAAATGTATTCCCCTAATCGTGCAGCCTTATAGTTTCTCTGGAAATCAGCATGTTCACAGTTTGCATGTATTTTTTTTTTATACAGGGACCAGATGCCCCACTGATGAGTCCTGCTGACTTCAACATTCACATGAGACTCTGTACATGAATATGGTAAAGTGAAAAATCTATAGAATAGAATTTGCCAGCAGCCATATCACCCTGTAGCCCAAGACTGGTTTCCCACAGAAGCTAAGCAGGGCTGAGTCCGGTTAGTACCTGGATGGGTGACCTCATGAGAAAACCAGGTTGCTGCTGGAAGAGGTGTTAGTGAGGCCAGCAGGGGGCGCTCACCCTGTGGTCTGTGTGGGTCCTAACGCCCCAGTATAGTGATGGGGACACTATACTGTCAAAGAGCACCGTCCTTCGGATGAGATGTTAAACCGAGGTCCTGACTCTCTATGGTCATTAAAAATTTCAGGATGTCTTTCAAAAGAGTAGGGGTGTAACCCCGGCATCCTGGCCAAATCTGCCCATTGGCCTCTGTCCATCATGGCCTCCTAATCATCCCTGTATACTGATTGGCTTCATCACTCTGTCTCCTCTCCACCAGTAAGCTGGTGTGTGGTGGGCGTACTGGCGCAATATGGCTGCCGTCGCATCATCCAGGTGGATGCTGCACATTGGTGGTGGTTGAGGAGATTCCCCCCGTCCTTGTAAAGCTTTTTGAGGTCCCAGATAAAGCGCTATATAAATGTAACGAATTATTATTATTATTATTATTATTATTATTATAGAATCTAAAATCAATAAAGATCAAACACCTTGGAAATGACAGGTATGTACTATGTTTCAATGGCACACAGGTGTGTGACTGTTCAAGTCTCTTTTTAGATCTGTCTCTGTTCAATAATGTGCTTTTTTGTCATTTGTTGTGTATCTTTGGATTATGTTGTGTTAATAAATCCAAACAACCAAAAAGCCTTTATTTTTGTAAGTCTCTCCTCATTCTTTGTGCAAGGCTCCTCATAATGATTGCCCCTTATAGGGCCATTAGGGGAAGGTCTTTGTCTTTCTCAGGTGTGAAACACATCAATATTCATTATGATTCACGCCATAAAGCTTTCTTACACAAAACATGTCTTACAAATTTTAAATCATTATATTGTTTTATCTGAATGAGTAGGCAGGATGACTTTCACATAGTTTTGGAGCAAATATTCTAAGCTACATGATACAATTTTCAAAAGTCTTATGAATAAATAATCAGAATGGGTTTCATGACCAAATTTCAGTGTCAATTTTTGTTTTGTTTTTCACAAACCACGCATAAACGTCATTATCTTAAAACTACACACTTTTACATACATGCTGCTCACATTCTACTGTAGCATAGTTTGTGCTGATACAGTGTAATCAAAATGTCACAAGTATCAGAAATAAGCACAAATGTTAGAGCATGTCAGAACACCTCCAGGGCCCAGAAAAGTAGAGTAGTGGTGAGTAGAGCACCGTCTCAGGTGTACCCCCCCAGCCTGCGAGGGGCGATGGGGGTATGTGGCGAGCAGGACGAGGTCGAGGGCCTTTGGAGAATGGTGTGAGGCCAATGGCGGGACTACTAATAGGGCTGTAGCGATACACTAATCTCACGATACGATACAATACATGATATTCAGCTCACGATATGATATATATCACGATATTCAGCCAACGATATGATTCGATATAATTCGATACACTTACATCATTTTCTGAAAGATTTAAAGGGAAAGAGTGATTTGTGACATCTTGTGAGTGTTCCATTTACTTGGATTGAATTAATTGAACTGAAAACTAAAAACATCAATTTTTATCAAAAACATCAATTACACAATATATATATTGACTCTGACTGGACAGAGTCTACAGCTTGCAAATGCAAAGTACTTTACCATGCGATGTTGTAAGATAATTTTTATTTTTTACATTTATCAACCGATTTCAGTGGTTTGTTTTGTGGTGTACAAAAAGTTCCATCTCTAGTTATTTAAAAACTCGATAGTTACACTTAAAAATATTTTTTAAATGAGGAATTATCAAAGCTCAGGCTTGTCATGTATCTGGCTTTTTATTCTTGGATAAGAATTGTGAAGACCCCCATTATACTGAGATATAATAAAATTTTCACATTAAATGAAATAGTTTTCTTATTGTGGAAAAAGCATTTTCTGTGATTGGCTCGATTTTAGCAATAACAAAGATAACTGATGGATCCTTTATGGTAATACATATGGTACAACTACAGTGCAATGCAAGTAAATATAAGATAAAGTGAGAAGTAATAGTAAATAGTTTAATAGCCTAAATATAAAGTTATGAAACTTCACTTTGCCCTTGATTTGCCAAGAAACAAAATGATTTGCCAGAAAACAAATTATAGATTAATGAGACCAAAGATAGCCCGTTATACACAAGACGAATTATATCCCATGTTTAACCACTAACGTTAGACTAGAGCCATCAGAGCCAGCGGCACACGTCAGAAGCACTAGCCGAGGTAAGGCTGTTCTAGGCGGGGTACATGAGCGCTGAACGCCTGCTGATCTCCTGGATTTCACAACTCCAAAAAACGTCAGATCAAATTTTTAAATAGGCGCTATCTTTATAAATAAACCACAGATTTGATCTTTAAACAACTAACTTACATTGTCGACTGAAAAACTATTATAACTACATTTCGTGACACAATAACAGTAGTATTTTAAAATTTCGCGGCCTTTCTCCTCTGAACGTTACTATTACTAATTATGTCATGACCAAATACAACCAGAAACAAATGTTCAGTCTTGCTTGTGAAAGGTAATTCCTCGAGACCTGTTTTCAATTGTGTGGCAATTTGTAAAGTCCCAAGCAGAACACGAAACAGATATGAGATATCCCGGTATGAGGGGTATGGGAAAGTTGCCCTCCGCAATATGGCGTACGCTCCAGCAGCCGTCTATGTCAGCGTCTGTGTAAATTTTACTCTACAGCGACACTAGCGGCTGGCTGACCAAATCGCTCGTCCTGCAACGCGAACCTATAGTATCGAAAACACGGGGGATTTGAATGGGACTTATGTATTGATACTCGCGGCTTAAAAATCTATACTTTCTTGGGAAAAAAAATATTGATTTATATCGCAGAATCTATTAAATTGCCCAGCCTTAAAGGAGAACTCCGGTCAATTTTAACATTGAGCTAATTTTTTTGTCAATTTGGAGTGCTGTCAGTACAGAGAACAATGACAAAAATCGGTGTTGCCTACACCGTGTTATCTGCTTTTTAAAATTTGCCTGTATTTTCTTCCTGTTTTCGGTCGAAGTCCAAAGTAGTCGATTATCGAGTTGGGAGAATGGGATCTCATACAGCCTGGTCGCACACGCGAACTCGATAATCGACTACTTTGGACTTCGACCGAAAACAGGAAGAAAATACAGGTATGTGAGCTGGCTGAATTAACATCATTTTTATTAATATCTTTCACATCTACTGCAGTCAGATTGACCGTGTTCACTCATAATAACATCAGGCACATGGCTGTGCACTTTAATGACATATCAAGGATGTTAAGAGGCTAAAATCAGGTTTAAAACTTGCCCCATTGAAGTAAACAGGGTGCAAATTTTAAAAAGAAAATAACACGGTGTAGGCAACACAGATTTTTGTCGTTGTTCTCTGTACTGACAGCACTCCAAATTTAAAAAATGAGCTCTATGTTAAAATTGACCGGAGTTCTCCTTTAACTTCTAATGAGCGACACCTGTGTGACGCACCGGTCTCGTATCGCTCAAGGAGGAGCAGAAGCATAAAAGTAGGAGCGACGACAGTGGAAATCGACAGAGGCCTGGCCTGGACTTGTGTTTTGTTATTATGTGACAACAGTCGTCCGTGAGGGGCTGCTGTCTTTTACTTTCGTGTTGTGTTTGTTTATTTATACATTTTTGTGGTGAGTTTGGTGGTTCCCGCCGCCTCCTTCCTACAACATCTAACTGTGTTACATCGATAATGCTAATAAATGTGTTACATTTATTGGAGTAATTAGAGACATTGTCTGTAAGAGACTGATAAATTATGAGGGGAATTTTTAGTACTGATAACCTTAAGGATTAGGATCTGATTGATTGACTGTAAAAGACATAAAATAAATAATAAGGGGATTTCCAAAGATGATGACCTCAAGAATTCAGATGGTCTATAAAAGGCTGATATATAGGAGAAGATGAAGGCAGATGCTGATTCTTTGGAATGCCTTCTCCGGTGTTAGATGCAATACTATTTATGTCTCTGACAGACAACTCTTGTAAGTGATTTGTGTTTTATGTTGTTTTGTCTTGATTTTTTATATATTAGTACTTTATATGTAACCCAGTTAATCTGTAAATAATAAAACTATATTTAATTGAAACTAAGAAGCTCGCCTGCCTAAAGTCTTCTGATCAGACAACGGAGAAGTCTTCTGACCTATGGATTTGTAAGTATGAAAATTCAGATGCTTATGATTTAGGACACAGATTTGATTTTACATAACCTGAGAATAATCAAAATAAGGTAAAAGGTGTCTAGAAATACGCACCATAAAACAACATACATGAAGATAAACAGTAATACATTGTTTATTTTTGTCATGTATGTTTGTCTTGTACATAATAATCACAAACATGCTTGTCTACAATTCACACACAATTGAGCACAGTAGAAACTAAAATGGACAGACATAAAGCTGCACATTTGCAAGAATTTATTGGATGGTACTGAAAGTACTATTGGATATCATATTTGTATTTTTATAAGTTTGTGGCAGGTTTTAGAAAGTAATGTAAAAAGTAATTAGTAATATGAAATGAAAACTCTGGAGACTAAAATAGAGACTTAAATAAACCCAGTACATTGTAAATTCATGACTCTCATTCATTGAACTTGAACATAGTTAAACCTGTGAATGATCTTAATTAAACAATGACCTTTGCCAACATACAAAATATATATATAATGAAATCAACTATAACTACAATACATAAATCAAATTGAACAATGAATAGTAATGTAAACGACATGTACATTTTCACATTTATTCATTAAGCAGATGCTTTTATCAAAATGACTTGTACTGTAAATAAAACAAGGATTCATCTCAGGGAGGCAATTACATGAGAAGTGTTGATAATATGAATTTTCAAACATCGTCTAGAATAGTAAAGGCTAGAGCAAGGATGGAATTAAGAAATAGTGAAAGCAAATAAGAGACATTTTAAATGTAATATTTTTTTAAAAGAGGAGTCAGCTGGATGCAGTGCAGTGCTCAAAAGATTATTTTGTCACATTTGGGCATTTTGTTCCAACAACTATAGGTCTTAATGAATTGATCAATTGACCAATACATACAGTATTTTAAAACAGAATGCTATTAAATCTTTAAACTCTTCTCTCTAAAGTGTCCCAAGGAATCAAAGATGTTTAGATGATTCCAGCTTAAGTGAAGTGATACAACTGTTCTGTAAATCAAAGAACTAGAAGACACTTATACTTGTTCAATTACATGTATTTATCCAAACTCTCTAAAGCATCCTGTTTTGAGTATATTTTCCATTCATCTGGTATCACACCACTCCCCTCAAATGTTTTCATGTAGTATTTTTCCAGATCTTTCTGGAATCTGCAGACAAACCACTTCCAGTAGGGCAGTTCAGAGAGATCAGAGGTGATGCTCCAGTCTGCATAAACTCCTCCTGCTGTTCTGTAATCTTTCCAGGGGACTTTATCATCTGATCCAATAGGATAAAAATATAGATTGCTGTTTCTTACTGCTGATGTGCAGATATGAGTAGACAAGTTGCATGTATTGTCGTAATGAATTCCACTTAGTCCAATACTACGATGGAAAGCAACACTGTGATCTCCATGATGGTTTTCAATGGTGTTAGTGCAGACCGTTTTACAGAACGGACACTGAACCCAACAGCACTGGCAGAAGTGATCAATCAGAATCTCATCTGGCCTGAATGTATAGTCCAGCTTTACTAGAAATGCCTCTGTGTTGAATTTACCGTAGATGTCAGACATTATAGCAGGAAGCTCTTCTCTTATCACATCTTCTAGGAGGTTGCAATTATCAACACCACTATGTTTCACTCCACTGAGGTCTTTTTCAGAGAAGATCAGCACATCTGAGAGCTGCTGTGTGAAACTCTTCAACCACAAACCAACATCTCCTCTGTTCACTTGAACATGTTCAGTAGATTCATGCGCTGCTTTTATTATCTTTTGCTGCATAAGTTTAATGTTCTCCTTCATCTTGTGTGAAACACTGACATTGAACTTATCAGTGATGTACTGATTGACTTTATTTCTGATGAAACTCTTGAAGTGATCTCTGGGATTATAAATGTAGTTCATGTATTTGTGACAATCCTCCTCTTCTGCCAGTGTCTTCAGGATGTGTTTCTCCAGTTTTGATCTGTTTCCATTCAGTGATGAACAGTTTTTCATTATTTCATCTGTCAGATCTCTGGCAGTCTTCTTGTAGACACTCTGCTCAATGGGCTCTTTAAGTTTCTGACAGATAATCTCTCCAAAAATAGCAGCTGATGTTGCTCCATGACAGTATTTCTGGAAAATACTATAGTACTCTTCTCTCTTCTTCTCAACATATATTTCTGGATCATTGGCATCTCTGAACATTTTGTGTTGGTCAGAGATCATCTGCTCTGCTCTGTGACAGATGGAATGTACTAAATACATGAAGAATTCATTCTTGAACTCATATTCCACAGAACTTTTCTGATGTTCTGTTACTCTCATCTTGATGTAATCTGTGATTTGTTGAATGCAGCTGATGTTGTAGCCCATCTTTGAAATGTTAAATGACTGAATCATTTTGTCTGTCTGCTGAGCAACATCTGTGATGAAATTTCTTATTTTATCTTCTGGAGACAATGTTTGAGTGTATCTAGATGAGTTGATTACAGACTCTTTGAACTCCTTTTTGAAAAGAACATATTGAGTATAACTTGGCACAGAAAAAATATCCTTGCTCTCCATCCAGTGGCCTACAGGAGCACTTTCATAGATGTCACTGAGGAAGTGTTTCACATCTCTCATTATGTCATTGTCTTTTATTGGATGAGTGTCTCTGATAATCTTCTTCACACTCTGTTTCCAGAACAAATCAAATTCATTCTTTAGTGTTTGTTCGTCATTTGTTTTCTCTTTGAGTTTTAAGGCAAGTTCTTTGCTCTTTTCAAAGAGAGTGTTTTCATGATGTGTCCTTTGATCATCAATCTTTTTCTTCAGGTCTCGCTGCTGAAGAATCTCATTTAATTTCTTCTTTGTTTCTCTCACAATGTTTTCCTGAATCTCTTTGATTTTGATTTCAAATGATGTTTTCCACTGAATCAGTATATCTGCATCTGTGTCTTTTTCAAAGAATTCAGACATTGATTTCTCCACTTCTTCGCTTGTCGTCTTCAGTTCTCTTTGAAGATCAGTTTCCTCAACCTCATGAATTGCTTCATTTTCTATTTTGTTGTGTAGTTTGTTCTCAATTTCCATCATAGCACTGCGAAGCCTCCAGGACCACTTGCTGTATTTTGTCTCCAGTTTCCTGTAGGCTGAAATCTCCAGAGAATTTCTGAAGCTGAAGACAAATCGTTCATTCAGTAAAGCCTCCCAAAGATCTTTAATACGATCTTTTAAGTCTATCAGCATCGTTCCATGTGACTTTGAGGCATGAGACATAATAGTTTTCTTTAGTTCTTGAATATTCTCACAGTAGTTTGGGTTTGGTGGTGCCATCGGTGGGTTTCCTTCCCAAAGATGAGCAAAATACTTCACATCATTCTGAACATCAAATTTAATGACATCACTGAAACATTCTGCATCACAGACTTCATCTTTTGCAGCAAGTTTTGTCATCTTATCCAGTGTCAGTAGCAGTCGTCTCCTTCCCTCCTCATTTTTCTCTCCAGCTGTGACGTCTGAGACGTTCTGATGAACAAACACACAGCTGGGATTCAGTCTGACCTCCTTCATCCTCAGGAAGGCCTGAACAACAATCTGAAGAATGTCCTGCATCTCAGATGGGTTTTCTCCGAAGATGTTGATCAATGTCAGGTTTCCAAGACCAACAACAAATGTGGCCAATTCATTGTCATGATGTCTTGTTGAACTTCCAGTCAGTTCTAGAGCACGAAGACCCTCAGTATCAACAACCAGGATGTAGTCAAAGTTAATCTGTGTTTTCATCTCATCTGAGACTCTGACCAGCTGCATGAAAGCTCCTCTGGTGCACCTGCCAGCACTGACGGCAAACTGGAGTCCAAACATGGCGTTCAGCATGGTGGATTTCCCAGAGCTCTGAATCCCTAAAACTGACAGCACAAAGACTCTCTGGTCTCCCAGTTTCTGGATGAGTTTATCTAGAACAGCAGAGATCCAGATCACAGGAACATGAGCAGCATCTCCATCCATCAGCTCCAGTGGAAATCCAGATATCATCATCTTTGCTGCAAGACTAGGGAGAGAAGAGAAGTCAAACTGCAGATCTTTCTTGTTCTTCTTCACAGATGAACATGATTCATAGATCTGACCAATCTCCCTCATGATGTGCTCCAAACCAAAGGTTGCAGCTTGAAGATCCTCAGATATTCTCTCAAGGTCAGTTTTTTCAACCTTGAGTTGTTCAGATTTATCGTATTTGTAAGGAACGAAAATATTTTTGGAGGTTAGGAAGATTTCAAGCCATTTCAGAAAATACATCTTATTCTCAGCATGACATTGGATTTGTTTAAAAAACAACTGTATAAAAGTTGTGATGTCAGATTCATGCTGCTTGTGACGGATATTCTTCATCTCAGTTTTCTTTCTACTGATGTCCATTTCTGTCTCATATGCTCGAGGTCGATGTAGTTCTTTGTTCATCTGACTCCACTGATGCCACAGTTTCCCCTGATGAGGCAGAAATGAGTCTTTGTTTTCTGTCAGATCTTTCTTCTCCAGTAAACTCATCATCTGTTGTGCTGCTTCTCTTCCTCTCCTGCAGTCTTCATCATCTTCCTCATCTACTCTGATGTCTGAGTGTTTGGACAAATCTTCAAGTCTGAAAGTAGTAGATGATTCTGAGAGACAATCATTTATAGTTCTTCTGAGTTCTTCAGATACTTCTGACTGATTTCTGTCTTTCAGACCAATTTTGTATTTTCCTTTTATTGGCTCGGTTACAGCAGATTCATCCTCAGTAAAAAGGCAAATGAGTGGCTTTCTGTTCTTGTACAGGTTTTGGATTATTGTTGCACTTTTGTCATTGCTTTGAAGTCGTGGTAGAAGAACAACATTGACTGAGGCCATTTCACTGAGGATCTGTAGCTGTTTCTCATGATCTCCTGCATCACCATGTAGATTACAGAACGCAACACAGTCTGTGTATTTATCCGTGTTTTTCCCAGAGGGGCAGAACCAGGCGATCTCCACCACTCCATCCATCAGGACTCTGGTTCTGCTGCTGCCTGGGCAGTTCCTGTGGAAGAACGTGTTGTGTTTCTCATTGATCAGACTGTTCATCAGCTGAGACTTGGATGAAGACACAGAGCCAAACCTGAAGAAAGACACCATTGGAGTTTCTGTCTTGTAGACCGAATGGGTTTGACTGTTGATTTCATTGTTGGTGTTTTTCATCTTCCAGCTCTTGTTGATTTGTCTGAATGTCCAGAGAGGAAACTCAATCTGTTGTGTGTCTGGATCTGGAACAAGCAGAGGCAGAGCGTACTGACACTGGGACAGTTTAGTGACCATCAACTGCTTCAGGAAACCATCAGCACAATGAAACACAGCCATCTGAACATCCATCGGGTGAATGCGATTAGATTGACTGATTCCTTCGTTAGAAATAGACATTGCTTTAAAGATGTCACCCATATCTGCATATGAGTCATTGTCTCTTTGTTTTGTGTGATGCTGTTCGTTGTTTTTCTCAACATGAATGTATCTTGCTCTGTAGTTCATCATCAGTAGTTTTTGCATGAAAGTCTGAATCAGCTCCTCTTCAGCACAAGACTCAGTGGATTTTAATGAATGTGCTGTTAATTGAAGAAAATCTGCAGTTCTCAGTTTATGATGCCTGCCTTTAAGATGAAGTCTATTAAAGAGATGCTTTGTTTTTCCATCAATTTCTTTTGCCTTGTCTTGTTCCAACCTTGTTTCTTCTTCTAAAGCTGTTACCTGTGAAAGAAACAGACATTTATTTGGCACTTTGTAATGAAGGACATTGTTCACTGATGCAGGAATGCAACTTATGATCTTGACAATTAATCAATGAATCAGTTTTAATTAAGATAAAAAGCCACATTTTATTAATATTGAAGAAACATATTGTGCTATGTTATATCACATTTTTTCAAAATTGAACGCTATCAAAAACAAATATATCCAATGGCTTCTCTACAGTTCCCAAAGTAAAATTAGCCCACCACCACGTCTGGAACATGTGGAATGTTTTTATTTCTCAATTAAATAGTATGAAATGATATCAAATCAATATTTATATTGAATATTAATAAATATTGAAATTTAAAAAAATAAACTACAAACTGTATTATGAAAAGGTCTTTGGCCATATTGCCAAGCCCTACTGCAAGTTGAACTGCTCTGAGATACTGAAAATCCTGTTTCATAAGCACATGCACAACAAGTTTGCATTTCACTTTAATATATGCAGCCCATGCATCCTATGTAAACACTGCAGTTAAATTTAGTCGTCACTTCACTTTAAATGCTTAATCCTGTTCTGGATTATTATTTTCAATCTTAAATTTACAACGCCGGCGTGGGATGTGAATTTGGTGTTCAATAAAATAATGATCTTCAATAAGATATCCGCATCTAAATAGAAGGGAGTTTTTAACAAAGCTAAATTCCTCCAAATGTGTGTGTATGTATACATATCACTCTGGAAAGTTATGTGTACATCACCTGTATGTCCACTTTACATCAGTGATTCATTTTAAATCAGCAACATCACAACGTGTGGATTTATTGTTTAAGTAACTTAATTTTATAAAATGCATGACACAATGTCATCTTTAATTGTGTAAATTTATGATAAAACTTAACATGTTTAATTGAGAGCTAAATCTAAATCCCTTTAATACTGTATTTGAAATATCTATTCTACAGTATATGAAAACAATTAAAACTTGGATATTTGTGGGCCTAATTGGGTCACTTTCCATACCTTACTTTCAGTACATTATTAGTTATTCTACAGTTTTGCATCCCAAATGTTGTTCTAAACCGGAAGATAAAATGTGACAAAGGAACATTTTGTAATCCCACCATTACATCCATAGATGTTAAAAATGATTCATTTTGACTGTGCACATATTCTGTAGTTATATATCAGCCAGCACATACCTTGTGTGTATCTTTTCCCATGGTTGTGGTGAATCGTTGCGTGTTCTCTTTCATTTTTGTGATTCTATCTATTAAAACAAACGAAAGTGGAAAACTGAAATATTTTGTTCTCTGAAGTGGTAATTCCTGTGCTTGAATCACAACTCACTTTGGTACTACCATATTATATTCAAGTGAGAACAATGTACGTATATACAGAAAACAAACTGATTTCTTACCACTTTCTTTTTCACTCTTTTCGAAGTTTCGCCTTATTTCAGTGTATCGCTGCTGTTTGTTCTCATTAAACAGAAGCTCAATCTTGTTCATCAGGTCTCTCATCTCTGATTGGTTGTTCATCATATTGTTGCAGGTGTGAAATCTTCCTCCACATTTCTCCAGCAGTTGCTCCAGAACAGGGTCTTTTATAGTTTTAGACTTTTCTTCTGTCTCATAGGTGAAGAGAATCATCGCAAACTGAAGAACTTTCTCACCAAACACTCTCTGAAGCCATTCCAGACTCTTCTTATCAGCATCTGTTAACTGACCCAGTCGCACAACAAAGATGAAGGCATGGATTTCATTTTCATTCACTAGTTGATCAATGAGATGATCCACACAGTCCTTGTTAAGTTCAGTCTCATGTCTGGCAGTCATGTTTATCACAGAAATGTAGTGTTCTGCTATTTCCCTCGGTTTAGGAATTATCCTGGATGTGTCTGTAGTTTTAAAACGGTACTCTTCTTCTCCAAGTAAAATGTTGTCATGTTGAAACTGGATTGATGCAGAGTTTCCAAATAGTGCAACGGTCAAAGGTGACTTCTTATGACCTGAAGTAAAAAAATAAAATAAACAAAAAAACACTTTAATCTCTACAATAAAATGCACCACAGAAAAAGATCAAGGATGACCATCTGAAATTCAGATTCTTATCGGATTCATTTATTTGACTTATTTGTGCACATTCATTATAACCTACAGTTTGCAGGAGATCATTGGACAGGATGTGTAAAGTGTGTGTGATGTTTTTTAATCTACTTTTGTAATTTACTTCTATTTATTAGGAATCAGTAGTTCACAATTATATAAAATATTTCCAGACTCACCTCTTTCTCTGTCCTGTTGCTCTGTGGAATTATCTGAACCTTCAAATTCATCACAAATCAGATAGTGTCCACTGTTCTTTTGTGCAAATTTCTCTAAATTCTCTTTAAGGTCAGCAGATGGGCTGTTTTTTGTAAGTTTGTAATGACTGTTAAAACATTTTTTAATAATTTCCTTTATAATGCCATTGTCTTTGGCCGGCTCAACACTGTCTGACTCTTGTGTCGTGAGCACCATGGTGTATTCGTAAACCTTGTTAGAGAAAGAGTTGAGCACCTTCTCCACATGCTCTTGATCTGTTGTTGACCACTGATCTTGTTGAAGGACCAGAACGATCACGTGAGGTCCTGGATCAGACAGATACAGACACTTTCTCACTGTCTCTGTGATCTGATTGTCTGAGAGATGTGGCTGGAGAAGGTTTGGAGCGTTGATGACTGTCTTGTGCATTTTTCTTTCTGTCTGCACTTGATCTGAAGGAGCTTTACTGTCAAACTTTTCATTCCCTAATATGAGTTTTCCCACGCGACGGTTTTCTGCCAAGTTCTTCCCCAGTAGAACAATCCTCAAATCACT
Organism: Semotilus atromaculatus; assembly: GCA_031834385.1. Classification (NCBI taxonomy): domain Eukaryota; kingdom Metazoa; phylum Chordata; class Actinopteri; order Cypriniformes; family Leuciscidae; genus Semotilus; species Semotilus atromaculatus. The sequence goes on along the minus strand of JAULUF010000005.1, from coordinate 5,377,011 downwards.
CTCTGAAACACACACTGTGTTATGAAGAACTACAAGCAAAATCAATATATACAAACAGTTCAGATTTTTATTAAAAAATACTTACTCATGGGACTCCGGGGGCTTGTGTGAAAAGTCTGAACAACAGCTACAGAGCAAAAAAAACAAAAAACATTACAATTAAGATTTCAACAGACTGTAACTCTGTGCTGTATATAATATATATATATATATATATACTGTATACTGTGCTGTATATACAGAATTTAGTAATGCTAAATGCATTATGTAGTCAAATTACAAAATCAAGTACTTGTAGTTAAATTTCATGAATGCGTTTATCAAATTACAGGTATGGATTATATTGATTACATTGCCTTTCAACCCATAGCAGTAACTTATTTAATGATCATGCCTCTAAATTTTAAAAGAGCCTGAAATACCATCGCAATCACACATGCAATTGGTGGGGAATCAAAATGTTTTTCCACCTAAATTCAGATCCAGTGTCTTGAATTTGGGTCTTGAAATTCCAGTATGTGGCAAATATGCATGCCCAAAAATACTCTGCCTTTGTCACATGTTGGACACTAAATTTGCACACACGTAAGTGAAATAACACAGATTTTTTTGTGTCTGTACTCGTACTGTTATACTGGATTGGGAAGAGAATATTTTAAAATGTAATTATTATTCAGAGATTTCTTAACTTTGAACTCACTGTGCCATTCACATCACATGCGTTCATTGAAAGTAAGCTATTTTTGCTAGTTTGTCCGACGCAGTTATCATTTTCACGTCCTGCGCTGCGTTGTGTAAATAGTAAATGCATTTGCGCCCATTTGTTGGCCCATGCTGGTCTTTACACACATTGTTGGCGCATTGCTATTTTGAGGCAACTAAAATAGACTGCACTATTGACCAACAAATTTACAAATGTACCAGTTTTTTTATTTATTTAAAGAGCACGTTAGTAATGTGCTCCTATAGACGGGTCCACAATGACCATACACTCTGCTTATTAAACACACAGGGATACGCAGGGGCACACAAATATGCCAAATATTAAAATTAAAATTATTAAAAGGATTACAATGTAAAAGATTATTATTGTGTACATAAATACATATATACGATTATTATTGTAAACTATCACAGTGGTGGTGGTTGAGGAGATTCCCCCCTTCCATACGTGAAGCGCTTTGAGGTCTCAGAAAAAGCGCTATATAAGTGTAACAAATTATTACTATTATTATTATTATAAAGATATGGTGGAATCCGCGGCTTGTCGCGTGACTTTCCTGAATACTGCTATCTCTGTCCTTTGCTGTCTCTAATGAACTGTTATTTGCACTTGGATCTTGAGACTCATCATTGTGTGGCATATCATATTGGCAAAGCAGATTTGGCAAACGCTCCAGTGCCTATTTGTGTTTGTGCTCTGGTGAATTTAAAATGTTCTTATTTACAACATATTTGTTGTATATTAAAAAAATGATGAACAGTCATAGTTCATCAAAACTATAAAAATATTATATACTTTTATGTTGCTGTCGAATCATTTAATTGACTTACTGTCAGGGAGATTCAAATCTGAACTACTGCCAACTGCAAAACATAAAGCACACACACACATGAAAAAGCAGTACAAGCAATTTAAATCTATAAACTGTTATTTTTCATTTACATACTTTTAGGGCATCCATCCCTGCTCTTGCTCCTATTGAGGCATCTTTCCCCGGTCTTCCGAACACCCGCTGCAGGGACAAAATCATTACAACAAATTAAATATATTGTGTACTGATTGTGGCCCTGTTTCTGTTCAGTGTCCGTTTGCTAGTTCACTAGTTAGTCTCCTTGGTTGTTAAAACTGTTCGGTTTCTATGGTAATTGGTTGTATATAATTATATTGGGAGTATTCTTTTGTTTTCTTTACACAATATTTTTGAAAAATTAAAAATACAATGAAAATACAGGTATCGCCAAGTACCAACAATGAAAGTAAGGGTATGCCCATCCATTACTATTGTGTGTATTTAGCTCAAAGATCCTAACATTTCTGCACTAGTACTTGTAGGAGTCTATGACGAGTCAAGTACAAAGTGCATTCATATAACAGATGCTGGTTTGCAGAATGGCAGGGAAAACCTGTCTATTTAAAGAGTATATTGAAGGCACGGTTTGAACACATGATTCATCACCTGTTTGTGATAATTACAGTGAAAGTTTGCTTGCTTTTTAATCAATTACATTTTCTAAAATTCTTTTTTCATTTACCCAACATTGAAACTGTTGTTACTACAAAAACATTGAAGCACAAAGAGTACATCTAATTTCCAGTTTAATATTCTGCATCACACTTTTGATCCATTGATTGTGTGATGGAGGAGTTGCATTCTTACATTAAAACAGAACTGTATATAGCTTTTGATTCTTTGATAGCAATATACAATTTTCAATTTAGCAGATAAATTATAATTGAATACCAAAAATAGCAATAATTTAGTCATAAGTTTAAGAAAGAGGAATAAATGATGATCAGAAAGGGACAATTTTCCAAATCTTACTATGAAATATTATTGTTATTTTATTTTTTTACTTAAAAATTTCTCTACACATATTCTGTGGGCCCCTGAAACTCATGCACACCATTTCCCCCAGTCTGATACCCTTGATTAGTTTGGTTATTACATGCAGTTGTCCAATAACCAAACAGTGTAAACATGGCTGTATTTTAGCACTTCAAAACCAGACTGACAACAATATTCTGTTGCTGAATGTGGCCAAGATCACATTAATAAGTCCAAGGTGAATTTTTCACAAAGACTTTGTGCACTCACGTCTGCCTTCCCTGTCGGCCATTCTGAAGTCCACTGATGTCGTCAGTGTCTTTCTTCAGTGCTGTAGTTCACACCGCCATCTGGGCTTCCTTGGGGGCTGTTTTTTGTCCTGTGGACAATTTAATTCATTTACATTCTTCTCAGCCTGGAAAAATCAGTTGGTTCTAATAAAAATACGAGAAGTGAGAAGACGAGAAGCACAGAAATCGTTTTTTTTTGTAACACTTGTATATTAGTGTGACTTTGTCTATTGGGTAATGTTGTTCCAATGCTATATTTTCTAAATAATCATTTGTTAACAAACAATAATTCATTACGTCAACAAGCTCATTGTATCTGCATTAAATTATTACATTGTTTAAATGTATACATTTTTAGATAACTGATTTTGTGTATGTAAATTTCTCAAATTCTTAACTTGGACAGTTACCCCTGATAATAGATCACTCTAAATTGTAATATGGACACTCTTGTTTATTGTGTTAAGCGCTATACAAATAAGCGTGAATTTAATTGAATTTTATGCTCTGATGAGCGGCTACATTCTGCCCTAAGCGAATTTTGGATGCAGCAAAAAAGTAAAAAAGACAAGTGACATGTAAAACTGGTTTAAAGGTGGGGCATGTGAAGCAACTATGGACATGTCAGACATTTGTTCTAACTACAACTACAGCCTGAAGTCCCTTTCACAGTGAGCGTGAAACCAGTTTACGAACCAGTTTGACATTTCTTTAATAAAATTTTCATGTATTGTTTAAAAATTAACATTTCTTGTAAAGAAAAACAGAGGTTTAGATGTTGATGTTCTATTGAAAACAATAGTCTGATTCACTGATTTCATCAAGTGTCCAATCCTGATTTTATGGGCCTTTAAATGTAATATTTGTTCATTATATCTCTGTGATTCTACAGTATGGGATCAGCTAAATTGTCTTACTATTTTCCTTATTTGCTATAGCAGTTATATGTAAAATTATGTTTATAGTTATGGTTATTTTTTCAATTCAGTTATTTTTACATTTAGACATTTTATTTAGTGGGCTCAAATGAAATAAGTTCTGAGTAATTATGCCAGTTAAATTAAACGTGAGTCTGCTAATATCAGGCTGCCGGTTTCTGCAAATTAAATTAGTTAAATTGTGTTTTAATTTAGTAAATCTTTTTACAGTAAGGGTTATTTAACCATAACACTACTGTATAGTACAGTAAAGAGCTGTAAAATTAACAGTGAATTACTGGCAACTTTATTGGTAGTATTTTACCATTAATTTACAGGACTTTTTTTAGTAATGATGCTGAAAAGTCAGCTTTGCTTCACATGAATAAATTATATGTTAAAAATATTTAAATAGAAAAATAGTATTTACTGTTCACAAACACAAAGAGAAGCCCATTGAAGTTGACAAGTTGTAGTACTGTATTAATTAGAGTAGGATTTTGCAAGCAAGGTAATATCTGAGATTGTCTTCATGTGGCCTCCAGGGGTCCGTTTGTTACATGATTCCCATTTATTTCCATTATAACACGATTTCTAGTATTTGTACAGACTTTACATTTTAATTTCAATGTTGTATTTAGCAATTTGTTTACTTTACCTGTGAAGCAGATTTGTTACATGACAGCATTAAAGTTTCTTAAGGGTCAAGAACATTTTTTTTTAATGGCACAGCATTTTTTTTTTACTAAGTTATCTGCATCTCCTGCACTGCATCAAGCCACTCCCATTAGCTGTTCAAATCAATGCAATGCTTAGACTGACTAAATGCATAAAAAATATTAGGTAATTATTCCCTCGCAAAATATACTACACAATATTATAATATTATTTTCAAATGAATTTTTTAAATCATATTAAATTATTATTCTCCCTTGTTCAATAAGGTACTGTACAGCGCTTTCACATGAGAGGAGAGAGCGCTGTGTAAATTCCTTTAACAGCTTCAATTTCAGCATCAATTTACAGTCAAATATATTTTTTATTTGGTGTGGCCTAAGGTGGCTACATCCAAAAACAACTTTCTGGGTATAAAATGTAATAATTGGAACACATTGTAGTAATATCCCTTACATTTTTTTATATTCATTATATTTTAAAATGTTTATGGTTCACAACACTAAATGAACAGATTTTTTTTTTTTAAGTAAATAACCAAGGTGTTACTACTATTAAAGATAGTAAGTGCATTTATAATTCTTACACTTTGCTATATATTTCCATTAAACGATCAATAACGTGTATATATATATAAAGATATAAAGAAAGGTGATACCTGTGTGTTGAAGTGCTGTTTAATCTCGTTTTGAACAAGCGAGAAGTTTCTCTGTGTGTGTGTGTACACAGGGTTTCCTGGCTCAAACTGAGGCGGAGGTGGTAAAATCCTGATCATGTACACACGTGTACTACGCCTTCAACTGTCAAGATTCTTAGAGGGACCACCCAGAATCAGAATGATGTGTATTAACAACAGAAAGACACAGCACAAGATTGGTGAGGCGGGAACACAGTCCAGACAAAAGGGCAGGGCACACAACAGGGGAACAGGCTGGTCGGGGATGAGTAAGCTCCAGAGGCAACAATGGAGTCAAGGCAGTGGCTCAAGGAACCAGAGGCTTGACACTGGGAGATATGCAGAAACACCAGACTGGCTGCTAGATCAGGAGAGTCAGCGAGCAGGGCGGACATAGGAAGTAGGGCAGAGCAGGAAAAAACATGAGACGCATGTACACTACACTGTAAAAAAAATCCGAATTTTACAGAAAATAACTGTGATTTTTTGACGATAATTTTCTTTAATTTTAAATTGTCCTCAAAACACTGTAAAATTACAAATAATATCTGTAAAATAAAAATTCAGCTGTTATTTTAGGTATTTTGACATTAATGACAAATTGCAGTAATTCACATTTTTTAAACAGGAAATTGATTGTATTTTTCATACAGTATTTTTTCTGTTTTCTTAAATTACATAAAAATGTATGTAAAATTACAAATATAATCTATAATTAAACAGTAACAAAACAGTTAAATGATAAAACGGTGAAATGACTGGCAGTCCCCAAAAAACTGTAACATTAAAGTAAAACATCCTAAATTAAATAAACTGAAAAACAGGTAATTCAGGATTAACCTGTAAAATAACAATCATAAACCTTCATTGTAAAAAAAATTGTAAAAAAAGGGTCAAATGACTGGCAGCTACGGCTGCTAAACAAAAACCAAAAAAATCAGTAAAATCTTCTAATAAAAAAAACCCTAAAAAACACTGTTATTTCACAGGTATTTCCTGCATTATTATGATCATATACCCTCATTGTAAAAAAATCTTTAAAAAAGGGTCAAATGAATCACATTTTTGACCTGAGAACGCATCTGGGCGAGAGAGTAAGGTATGTTAGAGAAAGTAAGAGACCATGATGTCACCCCTTCAACTTGTTCAAACACAACACACAGGGCAATGGCTACCCGAAAATGTTCTGAGTTGTGGCTACATTTCACAAAACTAGACGCAGACATCGCTTTTTGCAATATTTTAAATACTAAATGCATGAATATTTAACGGAATTAACGTAGCATCGGTTTTCTCTGTCATCATTTGGATGCAATGCAGTATATGATCACACTATCATTCATTCAAGTGCAATTAAATCATTTAAGCGATAAGACGCAAAAATAACAACTTTAATCTGTATTGATACGTGTTTGAATCTCTCTGTCACATGTCTGTCCTGTCTTGTGATGCACATGGGTGTTTTGTTATGTTGAGCCATGTGCTCTTGTGGTTGTTTTGATCCCTCCCTCTTGTTATCTGATTATTGGTTTATTTGCTCCACCTGTCTGTCTCGTTACCCTCCTTTGTTTGCCTCCCTGTTTAGTCTTCCTGTGTTTGCTGTCCTGTGCTCGTTCGTTGTATTTGTTACGTACGTTGTTGCGTGAAGTTCTGTGCCTGTCTTGCCCTGCCTTGTTTGTACTGGATTGAGTTAGTATGATTGTAGTTTTCTTTTGTTGATTTGTTTATTTTATGTTTTTGTCTTTATTAAAATAACTCATTTCACTCCGCACCTGAGTCCACGGAATTATTCCCACTACCCACCGTGACACTCTCTGTGTGACACACACAGGACTCGTGCACACATAATTTTTCAGACAGTCTCTTAGACACACATAACAGTGTGCTCAGTGCTCATGGTGTGCTATGCCCTGCACTGGAGACACTGACATCATGACAGGCTGCAGGTTGAAGGGAATGTTTAAGGAGGTAGAGAAAATATTTATTTTGTCTAGTGTGTAAAATGTCTAAATAAATGACAAAATGTTAAAACTGAGAGGTTTTGGACTTGTTTTTTTTTTTTTGTTCACTGAAATAAATGTTCTTCTTATTACACAGAGAGTAAAGAACAGAAAACGGTACGGTTAAAATGTTTACGGTACCTGGCAAAATCTATATGATTAGAGAAAACAAAACAGAAAACATTTAGTGCATAAAAGGCTTTCATCTACAGCAATACTTAGACACACAGACATCAAGAATCAGTGTAATCTTAACAATGGTGACAATCATAAGTAGCAAAAGTAGTAAAACAATGTAAATGCAACAAAAAAAAAGTTTAGTTTACCACACCTACAGACACACACACACACACACACACAAAGTCCAGTGGGAGAGAACAAAGTTCTTCAGTAGTTGTGGAACTCAAGTAGGCTGTCAAAGGTATTTTATTCACTTTAAACGTCAGATGAAGTGATTCTTTTCTTTTTAATACTGAGTCTGTAATAAATTAGTCATGACAAAAAATTATGATAACCGATGTATTGTTCAATTAGTCCACTATGTTAGCGATTATAATGTTACATAGTTAGTTTGGTAGCTTGTTTAATACCGTAGCTTATTGGATAGTAGATAACCCACAGGAACTAACGGCGATAAGCCTATGTGTGAACTGATATTAGGCTCATATATTGTAGATCTAACTGTCAGGGTTCTGTCACTTGGTCTAGTTTATTCTTGGTTTTCTGTCAGACACTCCTGTTTTGTCATTTCTTTGTGTGGGCGTGCGGCTTAAAGCATTCTCAAGCCATGCGCTCTCTTGTCTGTATGCCGTGTACATGTGCGGGGCGGGGTGTGTGGATCCCGGCACGTCGGCATTGTTTGATTCCGGGTCTGTGTTGGGATTTTGACATTCATGTTTTTGTCTTGTTTGGTGTGAGCACATGGCTTGTCATGTATGTTTCCTTGTGCCATGTGCTCTCCTGTCAATTGTCTTGCCCTGCCAATCTTGTTACCTGATTATTGATTCATTTGCCCCACCTGTCCTCCCTCGATACCTGCTTTGTTTGCTCTCCCTATTTATTCTCCCTGTGTTTACAGTCCTGTGCTGGTTCATAGGTACCCTTGTGTGTCCTGTCCATGCCAAGTCTGTAAAGTCTTGCTACCTGTCTTGTTTTCCCCTACGGGGTAGTTTTTGTTTTAATTTTATGCTTAAAAAAAAACATTGTTCTGCACTTGATTCCTCACTGCTTCCACCTACCAAAACCCTGACACTAACTTTGTGTTGGGTTTTGCTCAATATGATGTAAAGTGGCAGATCAGTGGGCTTGCTGCAGTTGAATATCCATGTAAGAGGCATCATAATAATAACACATTACCTCTATAATCCGAGTATTGAAAACTGATTGGAATCAATGATTCAGGCTACTTTTTTTATGTGAGATTAAGAGTATTATGTGATCATCAATAACTAGTCAACATCACCTGAACATATTTTCTCTCGGTTTTTCTTGCCATAACAAATGTGCTTTATAAACACCCAGTAACCACAACCAGGAAAAAATAAAGTTAAAAAGGGTCAATAAAGGCTTCCGGTATGCGACGGAACGAGATGGACGTGTGAAACGATAGCTCCGTAAAGTCAGGCGGCTGAATTTAAAACCCCTTGAATTCAGCGAATATTATCTAAGTTTAGGTAAAAGACCCGGAATATGAGCGGGGGTACTAAAACAAGAAACCAAAGGATGACTGGAAAAGCGGAACAAGAGGGACGCAATAAAGGAGGTGAAGCAAATACACCTGATGCTAACAATGCTAGCATAAACGCACACAGCAGTGACTCGACTTCTCAACCAAGTTTGAAAGATATAGGCGATCAAATAAGCAACCTTCGAACTCAGCTAAATGCCGATCTAACATCGTTTAAAGAAGAAGTAAAGAGAGAAGTGAAAGAGGAACTATCAGAATTCAGACAACAGATTAACCAACAGTTAGCTTCTACGACGCTATCCTTACAAGAACATGACAATAAACTCGAGGAGGCGGCGGCGCGAATTGAGGAATTGGAAAGTTGGTCGGCAGCGGCAAATGAAGTGATCCAAGAGTCACTAAAAGAGCAAAGGGCATTGCGGGGAAAAGTTGACGATTTGGAGTCAAGGGGGAGGCGAAACAACCTCAGAATATACGGGGTACGTGAGGAAATGGAAGGTCCCTCTGTGATTCAATTTGTGGAGAAGCTGTTGGTGAGCGAAAAACTTAATGAAGAAGGGACTGATGCCCAAATACAACGCGCACACCGCTCACTTGGCCCGAAACCGACCCCCGACACCCCCCCGAGATCAATAGTTGTTAACTTTCTTCAGTATCGAGTCAAAGAAGCGGTTCTCAGAAACGCCTGGAAAAAGAAGATTCAGCTTGGGGATAAATTTCTCTCTTTTGACCTCGACTACACAACAGACGTGATTCAGCAACGCAAAGCTTACAAAAAGGTTAAGCTCGGTTTGAAAGAAAACGGCATACGCTTCCAGACGCCATACACCCGATTGCGTATCCATTGGGAGAGTGGCCAACAGACCTACAACAGCGCCGAGGAAGCCGAAAGAGATCTGCATCGCCGAGGTCTTCTACTTGAGGGCCAGCTCGGTGTGGATAATACCAGCGGAACTGGCACATCAGCGACACGAAGACTGGACCAAACATCGTCATGGCAACGCATGCCCCGGCGCGGAGAGAAGGAGACAGCCAAGAGAGCACGGGAGCGGCTACAGGAATTCCAACGGAAGTTCAATACTTGAACCGAGAAGACAAAGACGTGGAAACCTGAGGGAAATAGGTACTAGCTAGGTTCCAAAGAGCTGTGTGTTGTTCAGTTGCATTTTGTCATTGACTGTCAATGATGCAAACACTAATATTGTCACTCTTTTTTATGATTCAAGTAGCCTGATTTGAAGGAGCTAAAACGCCTAAGGTAGAATTTAGTGGAAAAGCTTTTGTTGTTTTACTTTTATACACTGGTTCTGGGAGGGGGTCCTCTCTTAGAGGGAGGCTTTTCCTCTTACCTTATTTTGGCAAAATGGGGGAATTGCGAATACCCTGCCTTGGAAGCCTTTTTTCAGTTTAACGTTATTTGTTCTGTTGCTTTAAGTTCAGTTTTGTTTTTATTTTTATTTACAAAGTTCATGTTCAAAGTTCATGGTTATAAGACAAGCAACCAATCTGAACCACCTCGCATTTATGATGCACAGTCAGAAGCTTAAATTAATGTCATTGAATGTCAATGGATTAGGTAACCCAGTAAAGCGGGCAAGGGTGATGAATAAGATAAGGAAAGACGATATGCACATCATCTTGCTACAGGAAACACATTTAGGAGCTTTGGAGCATGAAAAACTTGTTAAATTTGGTTACAACATATTTTATAGCTCACATTCACAAAGCCATAGGAGGGGAGTTGCAATACTGGTAACCAAAAAAATAAAGCTTGACATTTTCAAAGAAATAAAGGATAAGGAGGGTCGATATATTCTAATAAAGGGTAAAATCAATAATAATCTTATGATATTGGTTAACATCTACGCACCACCGGAATGTAAAACAACATTTTATAAAGAATTCTTTGATACACTCACAGCAGAAGCAGAAGGGATCTGTGTATGTGGAGGGGATTGGAATTCAGTCTTAAATTTGAAACTAGATACCACAAGTAAAAATAGGAGTAAAAGAAATCTTACAAAATTACTTAATATTATGTTGGAGGAAACTGGCATGGTGGATGTGTGGAGGAAGCTCCACCCAACTATGAGGGACTATACACATTACTCAGTGCCTCATTTGGTTCATTCAAGAATAGACTATTTTATAATGAGACAGGAAGATTTCTACAGGGTAACCGAATGCAAGATCGGAGTCACTGATGTTTCAGACCACAGCGCAATATATTTAACTCTTAACTTGGAGAATAACCCCAAAAATACTGTATGGCGATTAAATGTGGGCCTCCTTAACAACCAATCAGTAGTTGGATCTGTCAAACAGGACATCAAAACATTTATAGAAGAAAATGACAATGGGGAGGTGGATCCATCAATAATATGGGACTCGCTAAAAGCTGTCTTACGAGGAAAACTAATAGACAAGGCAGCAAACATTAAGAAAACTAGGATTGAAGCATATAAAAGATTAATTAAAGATTTAAAAGATAAAGAGGAAAAATTCATTTTGATAAAAGATCAGGACACTCAAAAAGAAATTCAAAAATTTAAAATGCAACTTGAAAATTATTTAGATGAAGAAGTAGAGAAAAAAGCTAGATTTACAAAACAAGCATATTATGAACTAGGCCCAAAATCAACAAAGTTTCTCGCTAGAAAACTACGCAAACAACAAGCGGACTCAACAATTTTGAAAATTAAAGACCCTATCTCGCAAAAGCTTCAAACTGAGCCAAAAGAAATAGAAAACACTTTTTATCAGTACTACAGCAAATTATATTCACTAGAGGGCGCTGGAAAGAAGCAATTATTACGCTGATCCCCAAAGAAAATAAAGATAGAGATAATTGTGCCAATTATAGGCCAATATCAATTTTAAATGTGGACTATAAGCTATATACATCCATTATTTCTAAACGATTTGAAACATTTATTTCTGATATAATTGATGAGGATCAGACTGGCTTTATAATTGGTAGGCAAACGCAAGATAATTTCAGAAGAAGTCTGCAAGTGATTCACAATATCTCCAGCAATAAGCTTAAAGCGGCCTTGATCAGCCTCGATGCAGAAAAGGCCTTCGATCGAGTAAATTGGGATTTCTTATATCTAACGTTGGAAAAATTTGGCCTTACTAATGACTCTATTCAATGTATTAGAGCAATTTATGATAAGCCAACCGCAAGAATAAAAGTCAATGGATCTCTGACAGACCGGTTTGAACTTAGTAGAGGATGTAGGCAGGGCTGCGGATTAAGTCCCACCCTTTTTGCTTTATACATTGAGCCACTGGCTCAAGCGATTCGGGAGAAAGATGATTTAAAGGGGATTGTAATCAACGAAAGAGAACAAAGCGATATATTGTTATTTCTAGAAGATATTAACGTATCACTTCCCATACTGATGGATCTTTTGGGAAAGTATAATGAATATGCTGGATACAAGTTGAACATTTCCAAAACCCAAATACTATTGTTTAATCATTCACCCTCAAATGAAACTGCACGCACATATGATATAAAATGGAGCACCAACAAAATTAAATACCTCTGAGTATTTCTATCCAAAGATCCTTCACTACTATATAATTAGAGGCCCAGAGTTAGGTATTCAACATTACAGCTGCAGAAGGATAAGGGGGGCATGGCCCTTCCTAATTTAAAAATGTATTTCTATGCAGCTCAATTGCGTTACCTGTGTTGTTGGTGTGACCCTAGTTACTGTGCCAAATGGAAAGAGATTGAGACATGCACCCCTGGGTAAAAGGTTCAGACACCTATCAGGACCATATCCCAACCGATGTAATAGAAATACTTGGCCCAATTGCACAATTCACAATGGAAATTTGGTATAGTGTAGCAAGACAATTAAAATTGAATAAAGAAAGAAAAATACTAAGATGGGTAGCTCATGACTAAGACTTCAAACCAGGAATGCATGACTCAAATTTCAAATTTTGGATCAATAGAGGGGTTACAGCTTTTTGTAATTTAATTAATAATGGGGAAATAAGAAGTTTTCAATATTTGAAAGATAAATTTAGTCTAGATAATCGAGACTTCTTCCGATACCTGCAACTAAGAGAATACTATAATAAAGAAATTAAGGACAGAAACGAACCTAATGCAGATTTAGAGACTCTGTGTGGTGCATACCAACAGAAAACGCACAAAATTACTTCAAAGCTATACACTAGCTTAATGTCCTGTCAGAAAAACACAACCCTGTATGTCAAAGAAAAGTGGGAAAGAGAGGCAGCTGTCACAATCTCAAATGAAGAATGGTATATAATATGTGAGTTGTCACAGACATCTACAAATTCACAAAAATGGAGAGAATTCAATTGGAAAAATTTCATTAGATTCTTTATCACGCCATCTATTAAAGGTAAACAATTGTCCACCCAACAAGTGTGTTGGAGGCAATGTGGCTCTGTGGATGCTAACCACACACATGTTTTCTGGGACTGTCTTGAGATAAAACCTTTCTGGACTTCTGTCCACCTTACTTTCTGCAAAGTACTGAAGTACACTGTACCATTAACTTTTACAACAATGTATCTGGGTCTTGTGTACCCAGATGTCCAATGTAAAGAAAGATGATCGATATCTGGTTAAGATATTATTGTTGGCAGGGAGGAAAGCGATAACAAGATGTTGGCTCAAACCTGAGCCACCCAGCCATACTCAGTGGATGGACATTGTGCAGGAAATATTCACCATGGAAAGGATGACCTTTATTCTAAGACTGAAAGAAGCTGAATTTAAAGAAAAATGGCGTAAATGGATAGCATGATTTCCATTACACGAGAGTAGATGTTAAAACTTCATGCTGATTTGTACTCGGCTTTCGCCAAGATAAGCAACACTAAGACGTAGCTTTACAGTAAACTATGCTTCTCCATCCATTTACGCTTCTTTCCATATGAGGGTGTGACTCCCCTTTTGTCCGGCGTTAATGGCTGCAGTGTACTTGGCGCGTCAGCACACACGACGGCTGCAACTACAGTGTGGTCTCCCTAGTGGACCAACACGACAACCGTCTGGATTGAGCCGAGTAGGGGACATCTCTAGGGTCTTCAAGTGGGCACCTTCCGTCCTCAGTGTTTCGTCGACTAGCCCACGACACCTCAAGAGGGCTCGACAGTGACTCTGGCGTCCCAGAATCACCCCCCTCCGTCCCCCACTCAACTCAGCCCAGCTTACTGACCTCTACATCCCTCCTGCTGCTGAGACCTAACCACAATCTCACTATCTCTCCGCAACCCAACCATACGCGCCAACCCGATTGATTAAGGCTGTCGAGCCCCACTGGTGCGTTAAAGCAGTTACAGTGGCAACGGTTCCGTATGGCATACCACCTAACGCAAAACACAATATCTACCCAACCACCCGTCATTCTATACTATACAACCTATACAAATTGTATAGTATACTATACAACCTATACTATACAACCTATACAAATAAACCAACAGACTCTTCAAGTTTTTCAAGAATTCTACGAAACCGTAGCGTGGCGGCCTGTACCTTGCCAGCTAGAATCTTTCCGTCTCAACCACAGCCAGTTGCTACTCCTTTCTGCTGCTTCAGATAAGTTCTTTACTGTGCGACGCAACTCTTGGCCGCTGAATCCGACGTCCCTGAGGAACCGGGTTGTAGAGTGTGCCACAAAACCTCGACAACCCACTTCCACTGGATAAACCTGGACTCTCCATCCTCGCTGTTCTGCTTCAGTGGCCAAATGAGCATACCGCAGTTTCTTCCTCTCATATGCCTCATCTACAGCATCCTCCCATGGCACTGTCAACTCTATCAGTTGAACAATGCGTGCTGATCCAGACCACAAAACAATGTCTGGTCGTAGGTTAGTGGTGGCAATCTCAGGTGGAAAAATAAGCCGTTGATCAAGATCAGCCAGCATCTTCCAGTCCCTAGCAGCTTCCAGTTGTCCTGGCCGAGAATTGGTGTTAACACCTTTTCTTGGTGGTTGCTCGCCTGGGCGGAGGAATGTTGTCTTCTGCGTGTAATGTTTTGCTAGAACATGCGGCAACTTATTGGTCATACTACGCTTGCCTTCCAATGCTAAAGCCAAACATCTCAGTACTTGGTCATGGCGCCAAGTAAACCGACCTTGGCTAAGAGCCACCTTACATCCTGTCAAAATGTGCCTTAATGTGGCAGGTGATGAACACAAAGGACAAGAGGGATCCTCTCCTACCCAGAGGTTTAGGTTCTGCGGTGATGGGAGAACATCATATGTTGACCTAATAAGGAAACTGATCCTACTCTCTTCCATTGACCAAAGGTCTTGCCAGCCCATTTTGCGTTGTTCCACACTCTCCCATCTCATCCACTCTCCCTGCTTGGCCTGGGAAATGGCCTTTATACTCCTCATCCTCTCCTCCTGCTTTCGCACCTCGTTGACTACCAGCTTCCTCCTTTGAGCTGGGCCTGCCTTGTGCCATTTAGGAGGAGCTAACCTGAGCCCAAAACCCCCTCTTCCATGCTGTACCTGTCCCACGATATCCCCTATTTGAAGGTCAGCCTTTGCCTCTACTACAGATTTCTTTGCTGACCACTTTCTACCAGTTTTTAACACAGGGGCTGCCTCCCTTACACATTTGTCACGTGACTCTACTAATGTCATTTCCAGTCTGACCTTGGCACACTTAAACTCCTCGGTTAAAGCAGAGACTGGCAGCTGCAATATTCCTTTACTATAAAGTCCCACTCTGCTGAGGCAGCGTGGAACTCCCAACCATTTCCTGATGTATGAACTTATTAACGCTTCCAGCTTATCCACTGTTGTCAAAGAAACCTCGTACACAGTCAGTGGCCACAGCAACCTCGGCAGTAGACCAAACTGAAAGCACCAGAGTTTTAGTTTGCCTGGTAGAGCACAGCTGTTTATGCTCTTCAACCCTTCCACTGCTTGTTGTCTAACTTCTCCCACTCGAACTGTGTCCTTTAGATCTCCATCGTACCATCTCCCAAGACTTTTCACTGGCTTCTCAGAAACTGTTGGTATTGCCTCACCATTAATGAAGAATGTTTTATCTACTACCTTTCCTTTAACTATGGAGATGCTCCTTGATTTAGAGGGCTTAAATTGCATTCGTGCCCATTCAATATTATCTGTTAACTTCCCCAATAACCGATTAGTGCAGGCTACTGTTGTAGTCATGGTTGTCATGTCATCCATGTATGCTCTGATTGGTGGTAGTCGCAACCCAGAAGCCAAGCGCTCTCCTCCTACTACCCATCTTGATGCCCTAATGATTACTTCCATTGCCATGGTAAAAGCCAGTGGAGAAATTGATATATAGATTAGCATATAGATTAGCATTAGAAACTGTGTAATCTGAAGGTTTTTTTATTTATTTATTTTAATTTTTATATCATGTTATCTGGTTGCTGTCTTATGTTTTAATTGTTCATTTTTATTTTCACTTTTATGTTTGCATTTTGTAACCATACTCAAAATTGAGATCACCATGCTTTGTCTTTGACCTGTCTAAAACAATAAAAATAAGAGTAAAAAAAAAAAAAAAAAAAAAAAGGGTCAATAAACACACCAAAGCAAACACTTATCTCAACAATGGGGATTTCAAAGGAAATGATTATTTTCAATAAAACAAAACTAAATTAAATCTGGTTAGTAATAAGTGAAGCTGGAATAGCTTGAATGTAACTCTACAGCCTTGCTTCGTTTAGTATACGCGGATCCACGAATATGCAGAATGAGCCCAGTCTCCACTAACTCATACACGGTCGTCTACTAGTCAATGTATCAGAATAATAATGCATTTTATACATAACTGTAATTGATATGATTAGCCTTTTGCTTGACTACTGTCATCAAAGAGCTAATAATGTGCTAAATAACTATGTTCCTGTTCACCATCTCAAGACAGCTGCCTTCTTAAAATCAGTATGTTGAATTTAGACCTAAATATTTTTTGAGTGTATATTATAAAAAATAATCCAAACTATAGCCTAGCCTACATATTTTAAAATTGTATCATATATTGCTGCCACAATAACGGCCCATTACAAATGTTTACGTGCTTTCTTTCTCCTATTTGTTCGCTGATGTGGAGCTTTCTTTCTCCTATTTGTTCGCTGATGTGGAGCTGTAATGAAATATTGTTCTTGTACTTTCCAGCATTTCAGTAATAAAAGTGTACATCGTACGTACGGTAGGGATGGGGAAATGAAGCCTCGTGAAGCAATGAGGCTTTCCCCTGACTGTTCCGGGAAAAGATTCAAAGCTTCGAGAGTGTCGAGAACAGCGCCATCTGGTGCTCATTTTAAATAAAGCAGCCAGAAGCCTGTTAGAAGCTCTGTCAGATGAAGCAACCACAACACACACACACTCCATAATTACAATGTTATGTGTACAAATAAAAAGCCTTACACGTTTGTGTTTGATTTTTCCATTAATAAAAAAAATATTTTACCCATTAAAGTGTGCAATAAAATATAAAATTAACATATGATTCAATAAGATCAAATTAGGCCTAGTCACTCTTTCTCTCTCTCCACACACACACACACACACACACACACACACACATGATGAGTAAGAATATTGTGTGATGGATCATCTGTTATTAAATGTGCCTATGACACTTGGCAGTGATAGTGCTTATGTAGGAATGACAGAAAGGTGATAAAGATTTTGATTATTCTGTAATGCCGATTTTACAAAAACAAAAAGACACAACAACAACAACAAAATAATAAGTAGTTTTGGTTATTTAAATGTAATGTATTGATTAACTTTCAAAGTACAGCACTCTCCTCACAAACCCGTCAACCAGACTGAGCCAACAAGGACTCGTTTAGTAAGATCTGGGGTTCGAGCGTTCGAGCCTTCTGACACCCAAAGCGAAACACGCACGTGATTGGACAGAAAGTGAGGCTTCATTTGTCATCGATCACGTGACCTCTGGGAAACCAATACACACCCCGATACGGGGCTTCAATAGAAATTGCTTTGCTTACGCGATACGCACATCGAAGCTTCAGTGTCATACGTAACATCACTAACGTACGGTGCTCGGCAGTGATCAAAAAAGATTTAAAAAGTGAAGTTTGAAGTGATCTCTTCTTTGTAAACTAAGGGATTCAGACGGCAGTTAAATCACCACACAACCTTGGTGTTCGTCAAAAAACAGTAGGTAATTTGGCTGGAGATTTTTATATGGTTGGTGGGAGAAAAACATTCTGGATTCGGACGGCTATAAAATCACCGACTAACCCCTGTAAATGTTTACAATTCTGTACGACCCCATGAGAAACAATTAGCGTCCGAATAAGGCTAAACTGACAGTATGCTTTATCTGGCCTTTTGAAAGGGCTTCGCGGACAGCGACAACTTTTATTTAGCACAACTATTCACTGTATCGCTGCCATAGTTTAAGCAATCATTCACAATCATTCCCTTTAAATAGACTCCTAAGCCTTTACTGCCTAATGGTTTGCCAGCTGATGTACCTTTGGTTAATATAATAAAAAAGCTGACAACAATCAGTGTAATTACAAGTTTATTCTGTGCATGAAAACACTTGAATTAGCCTAATTGAACACTGGGTGTATTAACTTCACAATTATATTCGTATACTGAGATCGATGTAAAGACGTTTTTAGTTTTTTTTTGTAGTGGTGGCCACCTGTTAACAGTGATAATGTAAAGCTAAGAGTGGTCCAGAACAACCTTCCGAACATATGACTTACAGAATGTATACTTAAAGGGTTAGTTCACCCAAAAATTTAAATTCTGTCAGTAATTACTCACCCTCATGTTGTTCCAACCCTGTAAGACTTTCGTTCATCTTCGGAACACGAATTAAGATATTTTTGATTAAATCTGAGAGCTGGATCACTCCTCCATAGGCTTTCTAAGGGATTGAAACTTGTTCCCCCAAAAAGTTATTAAAAACATAGTTAAAATAGTCCAAGTGACTACAGTGGCTCAATCTTCAGTTTATTAAGCGACGGGAATACTTTTTGTGCGCAAAAAAAACTAAAATATCGACTTTATTCAACTATTAAATTTCTTCTCGGTCGGCCTCTCGTAGTAAAACTGCGTATCGCTTCTGTGGTGACGTCACACGCATCACACACATGACCAGCGTCGGCCAATAGTGAGCCTGCGTGGTACGTAGCAGTACGCTATCAAACTACTTAACTGACGAGGCCCACAGAGAAGGAAATTAGTATATATATATATATATATATTATATACTGTATATATATATAAAGTCGTTTTTTTGGTTTGTTTTTGCGCACAAAAAGTATTCTCGTCGCTTGATAAACTTAAGATTGAGCCACTGTAGTCACTTGGACTATTTTAACGATGTCTTTAATAACTTTTTGGGGGAACAAGTTTCAGTCCCTTAGAAAGCCTATGGAGGAGTGATCCAGCTCTCAGATTTAATCAAAAATATCTTAATTCGTGTTCCGAAGATGAACGAAAGTCTTACGGGGTTGGAACAACATGAGTGTAACGATCACCAGCTGGAGTGCCCTCGAGAGCCACCAGAGGGCACTCCACAATAGACTATGATCACTTCCTCACAAACTACATTTCACATACTCACTGCCTGGACTCATCATCACTGATCACATTCACCTGTACCTCATTGTCACTGATTGCATTCACCTGTGTCTTGTCATCCTGCTAGTCTCAGTCTATTTATACCATGTTCATTCATTTACTCACCGCAAAGTCTTGTTGTACTGTGGGTCTGCCTTTCCGAGCGTTTATTCCTGTGGATTGTTTACTGCCTTTGACCTTGGACTGTGTACCCCGTTTTCTGATCGTTCTCTGCCTACCCTGACCTGGATTGTTTACTGGACCTTGCCTCTCGCCGCCTGCCCCGACCATTGCCTGTTATCTGGTTTGTTCTCTGCCTATTCTCCATTGCCTTGTTTGCTGATTCTTGACCCTGCCTGTACGACTATTCTATATTAAAGATCCAAATCTTCACCTCCAAGTCTCGGAGCAGTTCGTAACAGAAGACTTCGCCGCACCGAGATCCAGCAGCCATGCCAAACATTCATCCAGACGTACAAATCCTGCGTCTCCGTCAGGGGAATAGGCCGATTGAGAAGTATGTCGAAGAGTTCATCAAACTGGCACATCTCACCTCAATGAACACGGAATGCCTAATGATCTTTTTCGGGGAGGACTATCTGAACCGCTCAGTTCATTCATGCCCTTACATGATCCTCACTGGACTTTAGAGCACTATATTGATCTGGCCCTTTCCTTGAGCGGTTCGGCTCTTACTGTGGGCTTGGCGGACGAAGAACCCTGCAAGCTCACAGTACCCCCTGAGCCTGAGTCAGTTCACGTCACACCAACCATAAAGCCTGCCACCGGATCGGTCTATGGCCGCCCAGGACTGGTTTCCAGCGTGGCAGATTCCCCGCTGATGTCTGCACGTGGTGCCAAGAGGGCCATTGTTTCAGGGTCTCGTCCAGCCGAGACCGTCCAGACAGAGTCTCATCCCGCAGAGACCGTCCAGCCGGAGACCGTCCAGCCGGAGACCGTCCAGCCGGAGACCGTCCAGCCGGAGACCGTCCAGCCGGAGACCGTCCAGCCAGAGACCGCCGAGCAAGAGGCTGCTGTTCACGTCACGCCTGCTGAGCAAGAGGTTGCTGTTCACGTCACGCCTGCCGAGCAAGAGGCTGTTCACGTCACGCCTGCCGAGCAAGAGGCTGCTGTTCACGTCACGCCTGCCGATCCAGAAACTGAGCTTCACGTCACTTCTGCCGATCCAGAGAGTGAGCTTCACGTTACTTCTGCCGATCCAGAGACTGAGCTTCACGTCACTTCTGCCGATCCTGATCCTGAGCCTGATCCTGAGCCTGATCCTCTTCCTCTTTCTGAGCCTGTGTCTTCAGACAAGATGGCCGACTCCACGCCTGTGTCTTCGGACAAGATGGCCGACTCCACGCCAGTGTCTACGGACAAGATGGCCGCCTCCGAGCCAGTGTCTACGGACAAGATGGCCGCCTCCGAGCCAGTGTCTACGGACAAGATGGCCGTTGTCACAAAGTCTGTTCCTGAGCCAGAGGCAGAGTCTGTTCCTGTTCCTAAGCCAGAGCCAGAGTCTGTTCCTGTTCCAGTTCCTGAGCCGGTGTCTGTTCCTGCGCCGTGGCCGCCCGAGGGGTCTTCACCGCCGTGGCCGCCCGAAGGGTCTTCACCGCCGTGGCCGCCCGAAGGGTCTTCACTGCCCTGGCCGCCCGAAGGGTCTTCACCGCCCTGGTCGCCCGATGGACTGTCTGCTCCGCCCTGGCCGCCCGATGGACTGTCTGCTCCGCCCTGGCCTTCCGTCCTGTCGCAGTCTCCAGGTCCTCTTCTGCTCCACGGACCTGGCCCTCCATCCCGCCCCCGGATCCGCCTCCATGCCACCACCCACCTGGACAGTTTTGGAGCGTCTGGAAGCTGCTCATTGGGGGGGGGTATGTAACGATCACCAGCTGGAGTGCCCTCGAGAGCCACCAGAGGGCGCTCCACAATAGACTATGATCACTTCCTCACAAACTACATTTCACATACTCACTGCCTGGACTCATCATCACTGATCACATTCACCTGTACCTCATTGTCACTGATTGCATTCACCTGTGTCTTGTCATCCTGCTAGTCTCAGTCTATTTATACCATGTTCATTCATTTACTCACCGCAAAGTCTTGTTGTACTGTGTGTCTGCATTTCCGAGCGTTTATTCCTGTGGATTGTTTATTGCCTTTGACCTTGGACTGTGTACCCCGTTTTCTGATCGTTCTCTGCCTACCCTGACCTGGATTGTTTACTGGACCTTGCCTCTCGCCACCTGCCCCGACCATTGCCTGTTATCTGGTTTGTTCTCTGCCTATTCTCCATTGCCCTGTTTGCTGATTCTTGACCCTGCCTGTACGACTACTCTATATTAAAGCTGCATTTGGATCTTCACCTCCAAGTCTCGGAGCAGTTCGTAACAATGAGGGTGAGTAATTACTGACAGAATTTTCATTTTTGGGTGAACTAACCTTTTAATTAAGAAAGTTTCGGGAAACACGTATTAACAATAAGATACAGCATAAGGTATAAATTAAGAATGACGTAGCGTTAAGAAGGTTTCAGGAAACGCAGCCCATAACTGTAAAATGTATAATATTCTCAAAAATAATATTTTCAAAGGTGTCAGCAATTTGTCTTATTCATTGTGTCTGTCTTTTATATAATGAATGAACACATGCACACGAGGAAAGCTGTAGAAATGTACAACCCATTTCTAGAAATTTTTAAAAATGCAATAAAATCAAGAATCCTGATTAGTTCATTGTATTAAACCTTTATTTCACTGACAAAGGTACAAAGAAAAGGTTTCAAATGATTTTACAGACCAAATTGTTTGTATTTTGTAAATATGTATTTTTTTTGTTTTGATGGATGCAACACATTTCAAAAAATTTGCGACAGAGACCCACTGCTGCTTCAATGTATATTTAATGAGTGATTATAATCGAGGTGTTAAATCAATATTTTTCCTTCTAAATATCAAATGAGTTGATTGACTTCTCAAGGCTTATGATATTTTACTTTGTTATAGAAGTTACCAGTGTGATTACTGAAATGTTCTTATCATGTATTCTCTAATGTCTGTATTAAATATCTGAGAGGTGACTGAAGGCTCTGGCTCATTACAAGGATGTAGTAACAGTGCTTGCTCATTTAGCCCGGCTTCCTGAAATGAAATATGGACTTTTGAGAAAGGTCTTCAACATACGTCAATACATCCATCTGCTTTTCTAGGGTACCCTGACAACTATTGTCACAGGGGTCATTGAAGTCTATAATTTAAGGGACCATTTCTTTGTTAAAACCTTACTTTACTGATAGATTAAAAGTGTCCTTTCCTTGAGAACTGTTATATTAAAGTGTCCTCTCCTTGAGCGAAAATAACATTTTGAAAATAACAAAATAACATCTTGATGTTTTGAGAAGACTCTCCTGTTTACAAATCCAACCTTGAAGAAGCTGTGTGTCTGTGTGTGTGCGCTTTTCCACTGCATGGTATGGTACGGCTCGGTTCGGTACGGCTCACTTATGATATGGCGCATTTCCACTTCATGGTACGGTACGGTACGGCTTGCTTCGGCTCGCTTTAATGGTACCTGGTCTGTTGAGGTTCCAAGCGTACCATACCGTGTCGTGAAAACACCGTCGCCATTGACTTTGCATTGCGAGAGGCTGCCTCCTTGTCATTTATGACTTATAACAAAAAACAAAACAATGTCTAAAAGCTGCTATGTGACAAGGTGTACAGCAAACAAGCCAGAAATACATATTTATACGCTGTCGACCCCAAAAAACAGTTGTTTCAGGACATAAAAGTGGATCAATTGAGACAGAGCGCACCTAGTTCTCTAACTACTCTGAGAACTACGCCCACTGGAACGCGACATGATATTGTAAAAAACACATTCATAATTTTAACCATGTCGATTGCTTATTTCACCAGTGACAAAATGTTTACTGCACACGTAGACATATTGAGTGTCAGGATCCCACAATTGTACCCATTCTCCCTGCTGATGCTTCACGTGTTATTGCCTGTGTCCACTTTTGTCTCCCTAAAGGCTGAGTTTTACGGTTCGGAAGCTTATAAAAACTTATTTCTGTTTTTTTTTTAGCTTGTTTGCTGCACCTTGTCACACAGCAGCTTTTAGGCATTTTTCTGTCTTTTGTCATAAGTCGTAAATGACAAGGAGGCAGCCTCTCGCAATGCAAAGTCAATGGAGACGGTTGGATTGTTTTCCCCCCGGTGGGCGTGGTCTTCAGATTATGACGTATTGCGCTCTGTCTCTATTGTATTTGCGACACGAGACACTAAACCCGCTAGATTTAAATAGCCAGTAGACAACAGCCAACGCTGTAGCACCTGTTTTTAAAGTACTTGCTTGAAAAAAGAAGATGAAAACTTCAAAAAATAAATGACTGAATCATGGTCAGTGGACGAGGTGCAGACGTTCCTCTCGTTGGTTGCAGAGGAGTTGCCCAACTACAACGATGCAGTCCCACCCACTTTGAAGCGGTACTAACTGCAGTACTAAAAAGCAGTTTTAGCAACCGAGCTAAAACGAACCGTGCCGTATCGAGTCGACTCGTACCACGCAGTGGAAAACGAAGCGAGCGAGCTGAACCGTTCCGCGCCGAGTCAAACCGTACCAAGCCGAACTGAGCCATACCATGCAGTGGAAAAGCGCCATTAGTATTCTTGTTTACAGGTTAAGGAACAGCAGGCATTATTGGAGATTGACTGACTTGTTTTCTTTGGAATGTTGCCGCATTCACACGGGATAAGCGAAGCCTGTGATTTTACTCGAATTTACTGATCTCCCGGATATGATGTCAATAGGCTATTGCTTGGAAATGTCTTGTCGTTATAGGTCTAGCTGTATGATATATCATAAACAGAAAAATGTTTTTTTTTTACCTCCATCTAATCATTCTTTTTGTTTTCACTATTCTGATGATGTTCAGCCTTCTCTTTCTGCAAATTGTATAGTTGTATGGTGTATAGCGAAATGACCCAGCACCCAAAATACTATTAAAACACTCCATCCTCCTTTCTTCGCAAAAGATGGAAAAAAAGGCGCACAGGAAACAAAAACCTTGAAAGATGGAAAAAAAGGCGCTGAAAAAAAAGGCAAAGAACTGAGGATTAAATGATTTCAGACTCACTGAAGTTAGGAACAAAGTAATTTTAAACCCGACTCAATCAACCCAATGGAGTCATCTGATCAGCGGGTGAAGGTCTCTGCACGTTACTGTCTTTCCGCGTGTCAAAGTAATAATGTTTTCATATGTATAATCTCGATATTTCATCTAACTCCATAAATGAAAACGTTTTAATGATATGTGCATCATTAAATATGAGCGAATGTTTGACTATTCTTTTTAACTCTTTACTGAAAATATTGTTAGAGTCAATTAGAATAGTCAAATGTTTACAATTTATTATGTCAGGTAAATGTATCATACCAATTTCATTATCAGTTCAAAGATAATAGGTACAACACATCAAATGCTCAGGAATAAGGAGAAAAGATGCAAACCTGACATTTGAAAATACTTGAACCTGAGAGTCTTGGTCACTCTCAGCATCACGGGCTAATATGAGTTACAAATCGCGCAGAGCCTCTTGGTGCATTTCATTAGACAGAAACCTCTCTCACATGGAAACATCTGCTAACAATGCGAATTTGCATTCAGAGGTTACACTTTTGAGAGCAGGAGACCATTTGCATGGAAGACCCACCCTCCTTTATGTGCAAGTTCTCTAAACTCTTACAAATTTTATTACCTTTTGTTTTACTTCTTTGGGTATGAGACCTTTGTACCAGTCACACTGAGACATATCAAATGATATCAAACATGTGTAATTTGGTATGGTAATTATTTACATTAAACTATATAGATTCTTGTGTGAATTTCAGGCGATCTCAGCATGATAGAAAGAGGGAACAGGGGAATGGGGGGTCAAGGGAAAAGATGTAGATTAGGATTTCTTAGGTGAGTTTTGCGTCTCGAATGATGGAAAGGTCCTTTGTCTCATCAGGGAGTGGTCGTTCTTCAAGAAGACTCCCTTGCATTTATCTAATTTCTCAAGTCTTGCATATTTTCAAACTGTGTTCTGTAAAGCAAAGACACTTTTTTCCAAAGCGACTTGCAAATGAGGAACTAAATGTATTTATCCAAACTTTCTAAAGCGTCCTGTTTAGAGTGTTTTTTCCATTCATCTGGGATCTTACCCTGTCCCTCAAATGTTTTACTGTAGTGTTTTTCCAGATCTGTCTGGA
The DNA here is from genome assembly GCA_031834385.1 of Semotilus atromaculatus. NCBI lineage: Eukaryota > Metazoa > Chordata > Actinopteri > Cypriniformes > Leuciscidae > Semotilus > Semotilus atromaculatus. The sequence continues at coordinate 5,351,352 of JAULUF010000005.1, read as the reverse complement.
ATCTGCACACAAACCACTTCCAGTAGGGCAGTTCAGAGAGGTCAGGGGTGATACTCCACTTTGCATAATCTTCTCCTGCTGTTCTGTAATCTCTCCAGAGGACTTTTTGTGATTCATTGGGATAAAAATATAGATTGCTGTTTGCCACTGCTGATGTGCAGATATGGGCAGACAGGTTTTCTGTATTAGAGTAATATATTCCACTTAGTCCAATAACACGATGAAAGGAAACACTGTGGTCTCCATCATGGTTTTCTATGGTGTTGGTGCAGATGGCTCCACAGAACGGACACTGAACCCAACAGCACTGACAGAAGTGACCAATCAGAAGCTCATCTGATCTGTCTTTATGATCCAGACTTACTTCAAAAGTCTTTGTGTTGAATCTACTGATGATGTCCGAAATTATAGCAGGAAGCTCTTCTCTTATCACATCTTCTAGGAGGTTGAAATCATCAACATCATCATGTTTCACTCCACTGAGGTCTTTTACAGAGAAGATCAGCACATCTGAGAGCTGCTGTGTGAAACTCTTCAACCACAAACCAACATCTCCACTGTTCTCTTGAACATGTTCAGTAGATTCATGAGCTGCTTTTATGATCTTCTGCTTCAGGAGTTTAATAATGTCCTTCATCTTGGGAAAAACACTGACACTGAACTTATCAGTGATGTACCGACTGACTTCATCTCTGATGAAACTCTTGAAGTGATCTCTGGGATAATCAATGTAGTTCATGTATTTGTCAAAATCCTCCTCTTCTGCCAGTGTCTTCAGGATGTGTTTCTCCAGATTTGATCTGTTTCCATTCAGTGATTCACAGTTTGATCTCATTTCACCTGCCAGATCTCTGGCAGTCTTCTTGTAGACACTCTCCTCAATGGGCTCTTTAAGTTTCTGACAGATAATCTCTCCAAAAATGGCAGCTGATGTTGCTCCATGACAGTATTTCTGGAAAATACTATAGTACTCTTCTCTCTTCTTCTCAACATATATTTCTGGATCATTGGCTTCCTTAAACAGTCTGTGTTGGTCAGTGATCATCTTGTTTGCTCTCTTACAGATGAAAAGGACTAAATCCATGAAGAATTCATTCTTGAACTTATAATTCACTGATTCTTCCTGATGTCCTTTTACTCTCTTCTTGATGTAATCTATGAGTTGTTGAACACGACTGATGTTGTAGCCCATCTTTGAAATGTTAAAGGACTGAATCTTTGTGTCTGTCTGCTGAGCAACATCTGTGACTAATAATCTTATTTGGGTTTCATCCTCTGGAGACAAAGTTTGCGCAGATCCAGATGTTCCTTTAACTGTTCGGCAAGCATCCTTTACAGGATCTCGAATCTCTTTTTTTGTGGACCTTTTGAAAATAACATACTCAGAAAAATTCAACACATTGCAAATATTGTTTTCACTGTCATCTTTGATATGGTCTATAGGGAGACATCCCTGATGGATGTCATTGAGAAGCCTTTTTACATCTGTCAGAATGTCAATGTCTTTAATTGAAGGAGTGTCTGTGATGATCTTCTTTACATATTGTTTCCAAAACAAATCAAATTCTTTCTTCAGTGTTTCTTCATCATTTGCTTTGTCTTTGAGCTTTAAGGCAAGTTCTTTGCTCTTTTCATAGAGAGTGTTTTCATGATGTGTCCTTTGATCATCAATCTTTTTCTTCAGATCTCGCTGCTGGAGAATCTCATTTAATCTCCTCTTTGTTTCTCTCACAATGTTTTCCTGAACATCTTTGATTTTGATTTCAAATGATGTTTTCCAGTGAATCAGTATATCTTTATCTTTGTCTTTCTCAAAGAATTCTGTCATTGATTTTTCCACTTCATCACTTGTCTCCTTCAGTTCTCTTTGAAGATCAGTTTCCTCAACCTCATGAATTGCTTCATTTTCTATTTTGTTGTGTAGTTTGTTCTCAGTTTCCATCATGGCACTGCGAAGACTCCAGGACCACTTGCTGTATTCAGTCTCCAGTTTCCTGTAGGCTGAAATCTCCAGAGAATTTCTGAAGCTGAAGACAAATTGCTCTTTCAATAAAGCCTCCCAGAGGTCTTTAATACGACCTTTTAAGTCTATCAGCATCATTATATCTGATTTTGCGGCATGAGACATAATAGTTTTCTTTAGTTCTTGAATATTCTCACAGTAGTTTGGGTTTGGTGGTGCCATCGGTGGGTTTCCCTCCCAAAGATGAGCAAAATACTTCACATCATTCCGTGCATCAAATCTAATGACATCACTAAAATATTCTGCATCACTGACTTCCTCTTCTGCAGCAAGTTTTGTCATCTCATCCAGTGTCTCCTGCAGTCGTCTCCTTCCCTCCTTATTTTTCTCTCCAGCTGTGACGTCTGAGACGTTCTGATGCACAAACACACAGCTGGGATTCAGTCTGACCTTCTTCATCCTCATGAGGACCTGAACAACAATCTGAAGAATGTCCTGCATCTCAGATGGGTTTTCTCCAAAGATGTTGATCAAGGTCAGGTTTGCAAGACCAACAACAAATGTGGCCAATTCATTGTCATGATGTCTTGTTGATCTTCCAGCCAGTTCTAGAGCATTTAGACCTTCGGTATCAACAACCAGAACATAGTCAAAGTTCATCTGTGTTTTCATCTCGTCTGACACTTTGACCAGCTGCATGAAAGCTCCTCTGGTGCACCTGCCAGCACTGACGGCAAACTGGAGTCCAAACATGGCATTCAGCATGGTGGATTTCCCAGAGCTCTGAATCCCTAAAACTGACAGCACAAAGACTCTCTGGTCTCCCAGTTTCTGGATGAGTTTATCTAGAACAGCAGAGATCCAGATCAGAGGAACATGAGCAGCATCTCCATCCATCAGCTCCAGTGGAAATCCAGAGATCATCATCTCTGCTGCAAGACTCGGGAGAGAAGAGAAGTCAAACTGCAGATCTTTCTTGTTCTTCTCCACAGATGAACATGATTCATAGATCTGACCGATCTCCCTCATGATGTGCTGCAAACCAAAGGCTGCAGCTTGAAGATCCTCAGATATTCTCTCAAGTTCTGCATGTTCAGCTTTGAGTTGCTCACACTTATCAATGTTCTCTTTCAGTTTTAAGACTGTTGACCACTTTTCATCATATTTTTTATGTATAGCAGAAAGGTCAGTAGACATATATTCATCCAGGCATATTTCAAGCGATTTCAGAAAATATATTTTTTTATTTGCAGCATCTGAGTTAATTTCATTAATAAAGTATTTCATAAACTCACTGATCTCAGATTCATGCTGCTGGTGACGGATATTCTTCATCTCTGTTTTCTTTCTACTGATGTCCATTTCTGTCTCATTTGCTCGAGGTCGATGTAGTTCTTTGTTCTTCTGACTCCACTGATGCCACAGTTTCCCCTGATGAGGCAGAAATGATTCTTTGATTTCTGTCAGATCTTTCTTCTCCAGTAAACTCATCATCTGTTGTGCTGCTTCTCTTCCTCTCCTGCAGTCTTCATCATCTTCCTCATCTACTCTGATGTCTGAGTGTTTGGACAAATCTTCAAGTCTGAAAGTGAAAGTTGATTCTGAGAGACAATCATTTATAGTTCTTCTGAGTTCTTCAGATACTTCTGACTGATTTCTGTCTTTCAAACCTATTTTGAATTTCTCTTTTTTCATCTCATTTACTGCAGATTCTTCTTCTGTAAAAAGACAAATGAGTGGCTTTCGGCCCTTGTACAGGTTTTGGATTATTTCTGCACTTTTGTCATGCCTGTCCAGTCGTGGTAGAAAAACAACATTGACTGAGGCCATTTCAGTGAGGATCTCCAGCTGTTTCTCATGATCTCCTGCATCACCATGTAGATTACAGAACGCAACACAGTCAGTGAATTTATCCGTGTTTTTCCCAGAGGGGCAGAACCAGGCGATCTCCACCACTCCATCCATCAGGACTCTGGTTCTGCTGCTGCCTGGGCAGTTCCTGTGGAAGAACGTGTTGTGTTTCTCATTGATCAGACTGTTCATCAGATGAGACTTGGATGAAGACACAGAGCCAAACCTGAAGAAAGACACCATTGGAGTTTCTGTTTTGTAGATCGGCTGAATTTTACTGATGATCTCATTGTCGGTGTTTCTCATCCAGCTCTTGTTGATTTGTCTGAATGTCCAGAGAGGAAACTCAATCTGTTGTGTGTCTGGATCAGGAACAAGCAGTGGCAGAGCGTACTGACACTGGGACAGTTTAGTGACCATCAGCTGCTTCAGGAAACCATCAGCACAATGAAACACAGCCATCTGAACATCCATTGGGTGAATTTTCTCAGATTGGCTTGTTCCTTTTATGGATAAAGTTGCATCTTTAAAAACATCATCAAAAATATCACCCTCATTTTCAGAGTTTTCATCTCTTCGTTTTGTTTGATCTTGTTCCTTGCCCTTATTAATATTTATGTATCTCGCTCTGTAGTTCATCATCAAAAGTTTTTGAATGAAAGTCTGAATCAGCTCCTCTTCAGCACAAGACTCATGTGATTGTAGTGAATGTGCTGTTAACTGAAGAACATATGTAGCTTTCAGTTTATCGTGTTGCCAGCATTCAAGATGAAGTCTGTGAAATAGATTTTTTTTTTTAGTATCTTCCTGTTGTAGGCATTTATCAGGTCTGACTCTTGTTTCCAAGTCTTTATTTTTACCCTGTTAAATAAATAAACATGTTGATTAGTGGTTTTAAAGAACTGAACAATAGAATTATTCTAGTTTGACTATTACATTTTGTGAGCGTTGAATTGTAAAACGTTTTTCGTTTTATTTCCTTAAATTGCTTCTAATTGTCCATTCTTTTAACCAAACATCGAAAACCATAATGCCATTTATTGAGAGAAAACAGTTGCTATAACTTTAAACACTATTCCTACATTTTAGTTTCTCAAAATTCCTTGAGCATTTTATTCAGTTTTTTTAGAGCAAGCTCTGAACATTTTGAACTTTGTAATATAATACTACTGTGTATATTAAACACAGTATTTTTTTTTAACAATTCCTGAATATATGGCCTATTAAGGGTATCATTTGTCGAAAAACTTGTTTTTGAACAATCACAGCATAAAATTAAAAAATTTCACTTAAATTAACAAGTTTTTTATTTTTCAAAATTCTAAAGAAAAATACTGTAAAGAAATATTTCCCAAAACCAGAAGTAACATCTATTTGGGCAATAAACCTCAGATAAAAAAAAGAAATTAACTGGAGTTGATAATCAATGCATTAAATATCTGATTAGGCCTTATGTTTTAAAGTACTTTTTCGGTTTGTTTTCTTCTTTATGATTGGTTCCAGGTCGGTCTATTAAATTTGTCTTGGTGGACACTGGTTTTGTAGCCGGACTTCGTCATACTCATATTCTATTCAGAATGTGAGTCTGATATTGCTCCATAGGGATTTGATTATGAGGCGTGTCTTAACCGAACCAGAAAAAAAAAAAAACCTCTGCACTCAATTGGATAGACCTACAACAATCAGAGCAACGCAGTAAGTAATGTATGTTGAGCGACTCATAGTTGTATCGAATCCTGTTGGAAGGATTATTTAATATTTAACTCTTTTTGTTAAATTTCAGTTTTATTGATCATAAAAGCCATTATAACAGTATAAGTAGTGTAAGGGGTATAAGAATCTATACAAGACAAGAAATAAAGTAAATGATTCAGTTATGAAACTTCACTTTGCCCTCAGCCAAACCGATTTGCCAGGGAACAAATTATAGATTAATGAGACCAAAGATCGCCCGTTAGATACACAAGACGAATTATATCTCATGTTTAACCACTAGCCTAGAGACATTAGAGCGTCAGAAGGACTAGCCGAGGTAAGGCTGTTCCAGGCGGGGTACATGAGCGCTGAGCGCCCGCTGATCGCATCTCACAACTCCGAAAACGTCAGATCAAATTTTTTATTAGGCGCTATCTTTATAAATAAACCACAGATTTGAGCTTTAAACAACTACATTGTCGACTGAAAACTATTAAAACTACATTTCGTGACACAATAGTTTAAAGTTTAAAGTTTTACTGTTGGTTTTTAAGGCACTTAATGGGCTCGCACCAACTTATATCACTGACCTTGTACAGCCATACTCAGTTCAAAGGTCACTGAGATCCTCAAACAAAGGGCTCCTGCTTGTGCCGCGCTCACGGCTTAAACAGAGGGGTGACAGAGCTTTTGCAGTTGCTGCTCCACGATTGTGGAACCAGCTCCCTCAGGATATTAGATCTGCCCCCTCCATTACTGTATTCAAGTCAAGGTTAAAAACTCATTTTTATTCTATGGCTTTCCTTGTTCCCTAACCTGGCACTCTGGTTTGCTCTTTGTATTTCTGTGTTGTGTGCCCTGATATTGAATTTTTTCTTTTTACTCATGTTTTATATGTTTATGACCTTTGATTCCATGTGTTTTTAATTTCTGTCTTTTTAGTTATTCATTGTACAGCACTTTGGTCAGCTCTGCGCTGTGTGTAAATGTGCTTTATAAATTAAAATTACTTACTTACTTACTTACAATAACAGTAGTATTTTTAAATTTCATGGCCTTTCTCCTCTGAGCGTTACTATTACTAATTATATCATGACCAAATACAACCAGAAACAAATGTTCAGTCTTGCTTGTGAAAGGTAGCCTAATTCCTCGAGACCTGTTTTCAATTGTGTGGTGATTTGTACAGTCCCAATCAGCACACGAAACAGGCATTTTTCTCAATTCCCGGTATGAGAGGTATGGGAAAGTTGCTCTCTCCGCCCGTTGACGTGCGCTCCAGCTGTCAATAGGGCGTCTATGTATTTATTATGTCTATGGGAAGGACGGCAAACACATCTTGACGATCGACAAATGCCTTGATTGCAGTTCTCTGTTCGTCTTTTAAAATTAATGCGAGGTCGATTTCTACAACAGACGCGATAGCGGAATCTATACATCTCAATTCTCCAGCTGCGGTCATCTTTGTTATAAACCAGTTCAAACCAAGCTCTCTTTGATGACGTGATGATTACGTAACTGCAGATCATCTGTCCATCATCGTATAAAGCCCACCCTGGCAATTTGATTGGCCCAACCATTTCTGAACTGATCATAATTACTCCTCAATGGATCGAGTCCAGACCGAACTTCCCGACCAAAAAATGTTGTGGGCGGGGTTCGGGCTGGCATCCAGGCTACTGGTTTTGTTCATTCTCATCCCCTTCATTCATTCCTTGTTAAAAATGGATGTAATGGTTTAAAGATTCTCCTTCACTGTAATACTTAAATTAAAAGTCACAATTTAAAAAAAAATATTTCTATATTAATTTATATTTCACTTTTTCATAGTTTGTTTTGCCTACAATCTTTAAAAAAAAATTATGCAAATGATTCAGACACTTTCTTACTAGTCTCCTCAGAGATCCTTCTTTTTGAATCTATACCAATTTATCATTGTTTACTTATGATTTCTTTTTTTATATTCAGTCCTGAGAAACATTTTGTGTCCAGTAACACATTTACCTTGAAAATTACACAATGGTAAATTATGAAATAGGGTAGTAATTGGTTTTATAAATGCAGCCAATATAAAAAATGTGCACTCACGCCATGTTTTTCTCCAGTCTCTGATTTAGTGTCTTCCATTCTTTCTTCATTGATTGTAGGTTCTGAAAAACAGAAAAACATGTTGTTTTTTAAAACATGCAATTTAAAAGAAAGCCTTTCTCCAGCTTAGAAAATGATTACCATACAAACGTCTCAGGTTACGACTGCAACCTATGTTCACTGAGAACAGGGGAAAAGACTCTGTGTTGATGATGCTATTGGGGAATAATCATAGACAGTAAAAGAAATGGACACAGCGACCCCATAGACTTCAACAGGGCAAAGTGATGTCAATTAGAAGCACTCACTTCCTGATTGCCAAGCGCACTGCGCAGGCTCAAACTGAGCTTGATGACGTATATGTCATGTGAGCAACCTGACTGACAGTTGTACGTCTTCTAGTAGCTGTGCCAAGAGGAATCTGAATCATTCCCTTCCGAATCTTGCAGAGCCGGAGATCGTGAGTATTAGCTGTCCATGAGCTAGCAGCAGGAGCAACTTTACAACTCTCTATGGACTTCTCCCTTGACTTTATGCCTCCACATCCCGCCGATTGCCCGTGAGCTTCTACTTCTGTCTATACGGTAATTTCTCTACTGTGCGACACAGAGTCGCGTGTTATGACGCAATCGTTAGCCTATTTCTACAAAAACTTCTTCTAAGGGCCATAACATAAGATACAAGGTAATGGAGCCTTTTATACATTGTCGTGTTTCTTTAGAAATAAATAATGGACAAATGGAGACTTTAAACGCCTCAGATGTAAAGTTATTCGCTTTCAAAGTGACGCCAAAATGAATGAGAGTCAATGGGATGCTAACAGCAGGTGAAGGCTTGTTAGCCAATGGCGGCCCCCGGGGAGACTTCAGTTTCTGACTGGTGGATTACTCCCTTGGGAATAATAGACCCAGACACCATGCTGTGGGGGGGGTGCATACCAATTATGGCTGTGTTTCACTGAAATGCCAAACACTCCCCCTTCAGGTCACATAGAGTATTACCTACGGCCAAACTTAAAGGGCACCTATTATGCCCCTTTTTACAAGATGTTATATTGGTCTCGGGTGTCCCCAGAATGTATTTGTGAAGTTTCAGCTCAAAATACCCCACAGTTACTTTATTATAACCATTTGAAAATGTCATTTTTGGGGCCTGTTTTAAAAATAGCTGTTTTGGTGTGTACCACCTTAAATGTAAATGAGCTGCATATCCCCGCCCTGCCTTTGGATGAGGGCGTAACTTGCATACCTATGGCACTAAACAGTTGGTAGAAGCAGAATGGCTGAGAGTGAGAGACCTGCTGTTTTGTATGGCATTCAGCCGTACATGTTTGAACCGGAATCAGACCCAGATGATGAAGAGACTCCGGCAGAAGAAACACTTCATGAGAATGGACCAGGATGTCTCGGAATGGTTATTTGATACATGTATGTACTTATAGAGTTTTAATCGCGTCCCCTTTGCAATTATTGATGTGCAACACACACACAAACTGTGATAACGTTGGCGCATTTTTTTAAACTACAAACACAAATACTGTGATAACGTTTGCTACGTACAAACGAAATTACATTTATGCGAGGGACCTGTTGTTGTCATGTTTCCATTACTAGTCGTGCAGGTGCTTATGTGGCAAATGTGAGAAGATGGTTACAGAACAAGAAAATACATGCAGTTTTTAATACAATATCTTTAAAAAAATATTTATAAACGTGTGGTTACACACTATACAAACAAGGTTTAAATTATATACACAGACATCCTACGACGATGACAACAACAACTTTAGACGCATTTGTTGTTGAATTGGCTGACATCGACTGAAATTACTATTTGCTCAAAAATCATAAAATACACTTACTTCTTCTGGAGGTGACGTTGGATCGCGAACAGTAGGCAACGATCCACACTTGAGGATTAACTTTGAAGCAAGATCTGCTTTGAATTGACCCTCGTTCACAAAACAGTCAGTCAGAAAATGATTTGCGCAAACATAAACGTATTTTGGAAGTATTTTGGAAGTTTAAAGGTGGGGTATGTGATTCTCTTTTTTGTTAGCTAGCGGATCGTTAGGAAAGATTAGATGAATGTGATCATTTATGTTTCAGCCTTTTTTGGGCCTGAAATGACTGATACAACCTTTAAGTGGCGCCTTTCCTTCGTAAATAAAATCCATCCACTGCGTTTTCAGTGGCTCTGATGTCGGAAGTAAGTGAAAACTACTATGTACATTATTACATCCCACAACAGAACACTTATGTTTCTTAGGAGACATTACCGGCTGTCGTTGAAACAATGGAGGATGGTATACAGATCACCGAGGGCGGGGACTATGCCAAAACAACAGTGTCAATCAAACCACGTCGATGGGGCTTGCGAAATTCTACGTCACAAAGCGCTGAATCTTAGAACAGCTCGTTCTGAGACAGTGCTTATGATTTATTGAGATTGTAAAAAAAACACTGGGTGGTTTTTTTATCATTCTAGGGTGGTTTTGCTCACACACTGCCAACACACATTTATGTTCAAACACCATGTAAAAGTGAATTTTGCATAATAGGTGCCCTTTAAGGAGATAACTGATACTGAACAAACCTCAGATAGAGTCTGGAACACTATGCTCAATCTGATAAGTATTGACCAGGCTCTGGGCTAGAATCAGGGAGGCTCCACGGGAGCCTGCAATGTGATACTCAAGCCTTTGCAATGCTAAGCATCCAACTTGTTTGGGAGCCGCCTTCAAGGAGGCCTTTTAAGGCCTGACTACTTGATTGTGAGACTGTTAGCAGAGACTCAGCAGAAGTGTTTTCTGAAAAACAGGGAGTGTGTAGCAGGTAGCAGTGAGGGCAGACACACAAATATTTTATGTCTGAAGTTTAGAGCTATAATCTCAAAACGATTCTCTAAAGTGAGAGGAGACCAGCTATTCTAATACAAGGTGGGTATTAAGGTGTCCAGACGAGGGCCAACGTTTGGTGTTGTTGTCTATCTGGATCTTGTACAGAGTGGTGGCCTCAGTAGAATAACTCTCGATTGGGAGGAAGCCATCTCACACTACACAGAGTGTATCTGTTTGATGCTTGGATAAACCGTGGCCTCACTAGAGAATTCTCCATTAGCTGAAGCCAACCTTTTCACTACTGGGTGACCATAGATTGGCACTACCCACTACATAAACCTGACGACTCTAACACAAGAGGAGGCCTGTGGAAAGGGTATGCATAGCCTACCTAAGGGAACTTCAGAGCCCTAATAATATACTCCTATAAGAAACCCTAACCAACACACCCCTTAATTCTTTCTAAACAGGGAACCAATGTCTACTGTTCAACCTTATTTACTCTCTTAAAGGGAGGAGACCTACAAAGCTCATCCTGCTCCATGTAGATCAGTGGCCTAAACACTTCTCAGAATGAAAGCCCCTTAAAGCTCGAAAGGGTGCACTCACTACCAAGTCCAACGCCAGACCTTCAGAACAGTTCCATATTGAAGGAATAACTCATCATAGGTTCAGCCTCAGGCCTGATGTAAGAAGCGCCTGGGGTGAAAGAAGTGGGGGAGAGGAGAGAAGAGAGAAGAGGGTGGCTGTTTTCCACCCTCAGAGGAAAGGGATCCTTTACCGATGCTGAAAGCGAAGAAATCCTTCTTCTTCCTAGAGGGGCATGTCGCCTTCTCTGCAACCTGCTCATAGGAGGAGGGGTGCAAGAGGTGACGTTGGACCTCTGGCCCGGTCTCGGATCCTTGAACCGAGACAGGCCAGGACCCCCTGGCTGTCTGGTTGCGGATTCGGACCTCAGTGGAATTCACAATCTAAATGCAGCCGAATTCGCCTTTGCCTCTGAACTTATCCACCACCGCCTCAATGGAGGTGCCGAAAAGTTCAGATGGCAAAACCGTTGTATCAAGAAGAAAGCCCTTTTCTTTCTCCCCGATGTCAGCCAGGCTTAACCACAGATGTCTCTCTGAGGCCACATCAACAACTGATTGTGTGTGCTCTTCACCCAAACAGTGAACGCAAAAGTTGTTTTGCCACACACTTCTTGAAATGTTTGCCAGCCATAATCTTTACCTTGAATATTTTTCAGGTGATTGCGATTCAAACAAGACAGTCCCTGAAGATGAAATGAGGATGATATGTTCTCGAGGCGCCCCTTATATACTTCCGGGTCACACTAGTAGTGACGTCATAGGGTGTCGCTGGTCAGTATATGATTGCTGTGATTGGATAAGCGTTTCAGACACTGGTTCACGTGAAGGTGTTCCCCAATAGCATCATCGACGCAGTGATCACTGAATTTCCAGCCTAATTAAATACATTTATTTAAAAATCAAGTTTAATTTAAAATTGTAAATATAACATTGAGCTGGTGTATCAGACCGTGACGCAGGTCCATGTGTACTAGTATATTTGATTCTATAATTTTACAGTTATTAAATATTTAAATAAAAATAATAGAATAGCATCAGGGTCCGAATAAACAACATCAAGCACAGACCGTTCTGTCAGGTCACATTAGTCAAGCTAACTCTCAGCTGATCCACGTCTACCTATAGGAAAACAACGCCTATCACAGCATCCAAATATAAGCTCCTTCAGTATTATCAGCAACTATCGTGTTTCTCAGGAGCTAATTACCCTCCTCCATCCCCAGCTCCTCCTCTCGTCAGTCAGGATTTGGCATTCTGATTCCCCTTTGAATCAGACTAAATTCTTGAATTATGTTGTACATTAAAATATTTAATTATTGATATCTGTTGGTTCTGTTCTGTTAACCCTAAGGCGGGTTACTGCTGCTCTTATCCATGTTAGGCTGCATGCATGCGCAGGGATGTCTTGCCCAGAACAGAACCATACCGCCAATCCTAACTGTATGCTAATTGTCAATCATATTTGACGATAGTGGTCCTGACAGAAATGTGAAACATCAGGAAACCAAAATCTTTGTTCTTACCTCTTTGACTCTGACACTTTTTCAGACCTTTTCTCTGTTTTAACACTGTGTCAAACATCTCTCCTCTGTAAATCTTGTTCATCAGGTCTCTCATCTCTGGTTGGTTGTTCATCATCTTGTTGCAGGTCTGATATCTTCCTCCACATTTCTCCAGCAGTTGCTCCAGAACAGGGTTTTTCTTCAGATCTTCTATTATAGTGTCACACTCTTCTTCTCTCTCATAGGTGAAGAGAATCATCACAAACTGAAGAACTTTGTCACCAAACACTCTCTGAAGCCATTCCAGAACCATCTGATCATCATTGGTTAACTGACCCAGTCGCACAACAAAGATGAAGGCATGGATTTCATTCTCTTTCACTAGTTGATCAATGAGAGTATCCACAGAGTCAGACTCATGTAAATCAATCATGTTGATCAAGGAGACAAAATACTCTGATTTATCCCTCTGTACAGGAACGATACTGGATGTTTTTACAGTTTTAAAAGGTTTTTCTTCTCCAAGTAGAATGTTTTCAGCATTATACTGGACAGATGCAGAGTTTCCAAACAGTACAACAGTCAGCACTAAATAAACAACAAAAACAAAATAATAACTACACCACAAAAAATAATCTGATCAGTGTTGCAAACTGTCGTATCACTTCAGAGTTAGTGTTATTTCACACATTTCTGTTTCTGTCAAATCATTAAATTTTCTTAACTTCAGTAAGATGCACATTATGCAATGGAAAAAAAAGGAGTGCAAGCAATTTAAATCTATAAACCGTTCACAATTTCATATAGATACTTACACTTCGGGGGGTTTATTTCCATGCTGTTTCTTCTTTTGAAAGCACGAACAGCTGCTGCAGAGCAAAAAGTATTAAAACAAAGCTTTAGACAGATTTGAAAGTTAAAATAAAATTAAAATTATGACATTCTCATTCAATTTTTTTTTAAACAAATAATCATGCACACTTTGTGTACTCACATTTGCTTTCCTTGTTGGCCATTGTGTCGTCCACTGATGTCACCAGTGCCTCTATTTAGTGCTGAATAAACACACTTGACATCTGAGCTTCCTGTGAGCTGTTTCACTGCTCATTGTCCTCCTGGGCAGGGCAGTTACATTAATTTAGGGTTGAAATAATAAAAAAATAAGCTAAACATTTGAGAAGTGACATGAACAGTGTCAGTGTAACAGACAGTGTCACTTTGTCTAATTGTGTAATGTTATATAAACCTTTGGGTAACGCTTTAGATATTAATACTATTAATATTAAGATATTAATAGCTTTAGATAGTAATACTGCGTAAGTAAAATTAATTTACAGCCTACCTTTCGGTAATTATAGTACCTATAGCCTATATAACATATGGATTAAATATCCTCAGGATTATCCCAAGATAACCAGGGCCAGTCTGACCAGATTTACAACCAGCTAGCTAAGACTACAACCCCCCCCAAAAAAGAAAAAAGACCAGCACAGACCCTTGTGGTCAACACTTCAACAACCGGTAATGCCGCAGCAAAGACCCCAAAGATCAGTACCTACGTTTACATGCACTTAAATAATATGTTAGTAGTCAGACTGATGGCTCAATCGGAGTGAAAAGACTTCTTGAACTCGATAGGACATTTCTAAAAACTGAAATAATAGATCAATAGACCTGAAATAATCTGATCAACTGGACAAAACCAAACATGTAAATGCTTGAATCTGACTATGTTCTCAATTGGATTAAAAAATACCTTGCAAATACGCGCAGTGCCATAATGTGTATGTTTACATGTTTTACGTATTTACTCGTATTTTCCAGAAAGTTGCACCGTGGTTGTTGAGAATTTGTTTTTGTTTTAAGTCGCATTTTTTATTACATTCAGAAATACCTGTGCATAGCATAACTTATAGCGGTCTTCAGATAAACAGTATTATAAATGCCAAGCCTAAATGAATTTACGAAACAAAAGTGACGTGCACGTAACTGTGTAACTGTACAGAGGATCCGCCTCTGTCAGCATTGTTCAAGAAACACATCTGTAAGCCTTTTCCTCCAGCTCAGGCCAACAGCTTTGTGTTCACGATTACTTTATTCTTCTTCAGTTTACTAAGTGTTATTTCACATTCTTCCCAGTTTCTCACTGATTCCCTGATTACACCAAATTTGCATTCTAGTACAGGACTGGAGCTTTCCTTTAGACACTGTACAACAGTCAGTCTAAACTGACACGGCCCATGTCTGTCTCTAAGGTGTATGAGCTGCTTGTATTTATGATTGTGTCATCATTAACACTGTGGTCATACTGTAAAACCAGAGGAGAACTGAGCCTGGATTCTGATGGAGGATTTGTTCCTTGCTTCTGTAGCTTTTGGCTTGCTCTGTGAGAGCATAACGGCAAATAATAGTTGGTAAAAATCTATCACTTAATTTTTAAATTGATACTATTGACTGAGAACTTTTAATAACTTAATTTTACTAACATTGTATTGAGCAGCTTTGTTGCTGAAATTAAAACTGAAATTGCAATTGAAATGACATATTCCTCAAACTGAATTTTTAGACTGAATTTCACTGTAAAGCTGCTTTGGGATATTCAAATGAATTAACCAATCATTAATACCATTGATCAGCCCTACCAAACGTGGAGGTCGAACATTGTTATGTTGTTTTGATTGATACTGTGAAGCTGCTTTGATACAATCTGTATTGTGAAAAGTGCTATATAAATATACTTGACTTGACTTTGAAGCAAACTGTACATAAAGCACTATAAGTCAAATTAACTTATCTGCTGTATTTGTGTACTTCTAACCTACACCATGTGATCCATCTTATTCAACTGAACCAGTAGAACAGGTTTTATTCCTCCAGGTGTTTTATTTCGGTTCATACACTCTTTAATTACATTTAATTAGTGTAGGTTGAAAGGACATGCTGCATAACGCAGAGCTAAAAGCAACATAATGCAAAGCTGAATAATAATTTAATGTTTAACTGAATACATTTTGTTTTGAATTAAACCACCTGCTCCCAATGACAATCTTTACAATAAATCATTCCGCTAATTACAAAAAGTTAAAAATAATTTTTATTTAATAATTTTTTATATAATTTTTTAGTTCACAATACTAAACAAACAGACACAGATATTTGTTTTTGAGAGAAAAATTTCAAGATCAAAACAAAAGCCACTCCCATTATAGACAGTACTTGCATTTATATCACTTGTTATACCTTAAACTGTTATACATTTATATAAAATGTGTTGCATAACAAAACATATTCAATAAAGAAAGATATAAAGAAAGGTGATACCTGCATGTTGAGGTGTTGTTGAATCTCTTTATGAACAAGGAAGACGTTTCTCAGTGTTTACAGCAGGGTGGAGTCTGTGAAATTCAGTTGTCTTTTCTCCCCCCGGCATGTGAAAGTTTCTACGAATCCAGAATGAACAAAACAAGAAATTAGAGTATGGTTCTGCACAAGGGGGAGAAAGATTTAAAATAACAAGAAAGACTGGATAAGATAAAAAGTCCAAGTGAATTCTTCTATGGGTGCACAACAAAAACCCCAGTGTTAAATGAACACCGCTATGTGTTTATATGGGAACCGCCAGCAGGGTGTTAAAGCAACACTAATGCAGTGTTGGAGTTAATTAGATATTTAAGTGATTAATAAGAGTGATGATTGTTTGATAATTAAAGATGATAACATGCAGAATCACTGAAGGAAAGAGAAACACAAGAACAACAACTGACTTCCAGCCACAGCCTTATGCCTGGCGGTACACATTGTATGATTTTTGGCCGTCCCAGATTAAAAAAGATGACCAAACATGGCGATGTCTGTGGTAGTGGCTCCTAATCGCTGGTCCTGTACATCTTACAGAGAGAGGTTCAAAGACGGCCATTGTCAAAGATAACCTGCGATAGTTTTCTGATAGTGTCATACTCAATACTCAATTGAGTATGTTGGGGAGACTCAAATTAATTAACCAATCATTAATGCCATTGATCAGCCCTACCAAACGTGGATGTTTTTCTACTAAGAAACGATCATTGTTATGTTGTTTTGATTGATACTGTATGTTGTTTTGATTGATACTGTGAAGCTGCTTTGATACAATCTGTATTGTGAAAAGCGCTATATAAATATACTTGACTTGACTTGACTAGTATCAGAAATTCAGCATGATCATCTCAGTGTTTGCTGCTACGACTTACGTTTACTGACAAGCCAATTAAATGCAACATGAAATGGCGAGTTGATCAACATGCCATGCTTATCTCAAACACCATTTGCAAAATTGGTCTCTTTTCCCTATATTCTCCTCTTACACTTCCTCCTCGTTTATTCAGCACACATAAAAACCACAATTGCAAAAATGTGTGATTCATCTCGCTCTATTTGTTTACCACTAGCACATGCTGATGACGTTTTATCCTTCTATACCAACTTGCATCGTCAATAGGTGTCATCATCGTACAGTCTATATACATGTCGTTTATTAGATCCATGTCGTACAGTGTGATGATCTTAAAGGTGGGGTATGTGATTTGGAAAACGACCGGCAGATTTTAAAAATACACAACTCAAATGGTCCTACCTTCTTTCCTCCAACGCTGTCTCTGATTCGCTCGAGGGGGATGGGGGGAGGGGGGTGTGGTACGACCGTTTGATTGATTGGACTTAAGGCCTCATTATACTTCTGCGTCGAATCGACGGCGTAGCTACGCCGTCACTCCTACGGCGTCGTGGCCGTTTTATGGTTCTGCGTCAGGTTGCGTTGCATCGCGGTGCATTTCACCGCCAGAACGCTAGGTGGGTGTGTGGTTCGCGAATCTCTTTGCTAGTTTGTTTTGGTTCCGTGCGCCGGTTCCGCTTTTTCATTTCCGACAATGGCGAGCGAATAATGGCATGAATTGATACACCATTTTACTTTTTGCAGTATGTGGGTAAAATGGCCATAAATTAATATTCCCATTCAATGCAATGTATCTATACACTATCTAATTTGCACACTAATGTGTTCTTGGAGCAACATTTAATGAAAAAAGAAGTGTAATAATTGGAGTAATAATTGGCAACATTTTAATAATAATATCTAATATTTCATAGGAATATTGATGTATAATTTATTTCCATATTCACTTGTTGTGTCTCCCAGAATGCCTGATAAACATGATTTTAGTCCTGATGTCCTCTACAGTGGACACGTTTGAAATCAATGCCCTGTTCTGTAACAGAAAGTAATTTTTTTATTTGAAACCCCTTAACATTTTCCTGAGATGTTGTTTTATGAAATACAATTTGAAAAAGTAGTCCAATTTAAATATAATTACAATATATTATCATATTTCCATAAGAATGCAACATTTGATCACTAAATTAATGTCAGACATTTTTAAAGACCAAGGAGAAGTTGTTTTCATGGTGAAACCTCCAAACATTTGGCAGTCTTTGTAGTGCGCTGAAGAGGAATTGTACAGATGGTCGTACTTTCGTACTTCCTCGATCAAACGTTCTTCAACTTGATCCATCATTGAACAGGTCACTTTAAAAATGGCGCTATAGCGGGAGGGGAAAACCGGAAAAGCTACACTCCGGAAATGATGTATAATCTGACCAATCACAGCCCTTGCTGTCTGCGTCGCCTCAACGCGTAGTTAAAATTTTTTGGAGGTGCACGTCAGGCTACGGCGGAGGGGACGGAGAGGGGTTCGCGTCGACGCAGAGGGGTCTGCGGGGGTACGCCGTCGATTCGACGCAGAAGTATAAAACAGGCTTTACTGTCCAATGATTCTAGGATGTCTTGGGAATGATTGGCTGGAGTTTTTCGAGTCCTGCCCGTTCCACAGATGATTAAATTGTTTAATTTTTATTTCAGTGCTTCTAACTCAGTGACTGTAAGTGGGTTAGGAATAGGATTTCAAGTTATTTTGAAAAAATGGACAAAAAAGAGAATCCCATACCCCACCTATAAACAACTCCACAAACAGCATTACCAGACGTCTACAGAAGATCTTTTTGAGAATTAACAGATGTTTAGATGTTGATGTTTTACCAAAAATAATAGTTTGGTTTGATTTAGTTGTTGATGTTTAATTAAAAATAATAAAGTTTTAGTCACCATTGGTGATCAGTGTTTGCTTTAGTTGAGCTCTTGGCCTTTGACATTTAATGTCATTTTTTCTCTGACTGCTGTTGAGTTTGTTTGCACTGAACAGAGTGTGAAACTGGCGTTATATAGTATGTGAAGACATGTCTCAACTAGTAGCGTAACATGGGGTAAGTATCTCTAACGCTATTTTTAATTTTGTAATTTAATCTGAACAGCATGTGTGATATTTAGTCAGCGAAACAGTTTTGAGGTTATTTCATCTAATTTTGTGTCTCTTGTGAAACTTTTTTTCACCTATTCGCACACCAGTTTCAGATCACCATTTACAAGGTTTCAAATCTGGAAAACAAACTATACACTGGGAGAACAGTGACAAATTCGAAACTCTGAAAAAATGTTGTGTCTCTGGAAAATAGTGATCTGTGTCATTGCAATGTTGAATGTCAAAGGTTTTTGTGTTTCAGTTTTTAATGAGAGATTTGTGGACACATCAGTGTTTTGTTTTTTGTTTTTTGTGGAGTAAAAGTTATAGTTTTTTATTATGAAATAAAAAGATAAAATTAGACCATTGGGGTAAGATGAGCCAACCAGAATTGGCACAGAAGGCGTCAAGTGCATGTTGTTACTATTCATTATGTTTAAATCACATCCATCCGAGGGAGAAAACATTAAAATAGCCAAAGGACATGTGCTTCATTAACATATTTAATATTTATGATGCAAGACACAAATCCGCTCTGCCTAAATATTTATATATATTATTTAATAATATATGAGGGGACAGTGATTTTTGTTCTTTCAGAAAAGTTTTGCGTGAGAACTTTTGACTGGTTCATCTCTTATGATTGTTCCAATTTAGTTTACAAACAGTGAGAAAAAAACATTTTAAATAAAATTTTATATTTTTGTTTGATATTTACAGCTGTTTGGGGATTATTTAATGGTGACAAAATCTCTTTTTTTACTGTATTGTAGGCTACTGAAAGGCTTGATAGGTAGCCTAATGGCTACTTCTAATGTATTACTTTAACAGTTGTACCAATCAAGAGCAAAATAAAAATATGTGTGTATTACATGATAAAAATGTTGTATTTTTGACAAGTTTTAAAGTTTTATTACATTTTTGTTCAAATTTTGCAAACATTGTTGCACACTAAAATACATTTTCATAACATTTTCATTGTTTTCTAAAAACTAACAATGACCACATATATTTTAGTACTAGATAGCCATTTAACATAGTTAAACACATTTAAATCATTTTAATTTAAAACATTTAGTTTGACAGGCCAATCAATAAATAAAAAATAAAACTAGAAGCCATTGGAAATATTTAACACTCAAAACTAAAGTAAATTGAAAGGACAAATGGTTTTCTCACATTAAGACATTTTGGTTCCAACACCACTCAAATTTAAATTTCTCATTTCTAATCTCAGTATATTCTAGTCAATCAGAGTCACATTTTCACCACAAGATAATGCCATGACTCACCAAGATTTTGTGTTCTTGTGTTCGCTCCAGTCTGCATAAACTCCTCCTGCTCTTGTATAATCTCTCCAGAGGACTTTTTCATCTGAATCGGGATGAAAATATGTAGTGCTGCTTGCTTGAGTAGACATGTTTGTTGTGTTGTAGTGAAACCACCCATTCAGGCCAGTAACACGATGGAAAGGAACTGTGTTCTCTATTATGGTTTTCTATGATGAAAAAATCATACGTTGCTCTTGAGTCTATAGAAATAATATATAAAACACCAAACTCCATGTCAGCATATTGTAGCCTGGCTTGCAATCTCTCTGGTGTCATACATTAGAAGCGAAGAAGCTTCGCAGCAGCGCTAATTGTGTTCCAGCAACATATTTGATGATCTTCCTTACTCCCAGTTTCCAAAACAAATCATACTCTTTCTTCATCTTTTCCTTTGACTTTGAGGTTTAAGGCAAGTTCTTTGCACTTTTCATAGAGTGTTTTCATGATGTTTTCTCTGAGCATCAATCTTTTTTTCTTCAGGTCTCGATGCTGGAGAATCTCTTTTAATTTCCTCTTTGTTTCTCTACCAATGGTTTCCTGAACATCTTTGATTTTGATTTCAAATTGTGTTTTCCACTGAATCAGTATTTCTGCATCTGTGTCTTTTTCAACAAATTCGGACATTCATGTTGTGCAGTTGTTCTCAGTTTCCATCATGCCACTGCGAAGACTCCAGGACCACTTGCTGGGTTTTCTGATATCTCTTTTTTTTTATGTATTTCTGAAGCAGAAGACGAATCATTCATTCAGTAAAGCCTCCTAGAGATCTTTAATACGATCTATGAAAATTGTGTGCATCAGTCATGCGATTTTGAGGCTTGAGACATTATAGTTTTTTTTAGTTGTTGAATATTCTCACAGTACTTTGGGTTTGGTGGTGCCATGGGTGGGTTTCCCTCCCAAAGATGAGCGAAATACTTCACATCATTCTATGCATAACATCTAATGCATCACAGACTTCATCTTTAGCAGCGAGTTTGTCATCTCATCCAGTGTCTCCTGCAGTCGTCTCCTTCCTTCTTTCTTCATCCTAATGAAGGCCTGAAAAACTATCTGAATCTGAACAATTCGAGTGCAGCCGAGAACTTACAGGTCTTGGATGGGAGACACAGACGACCCTGCCGGGTGGTAGCATTTTGCGGGCACAACTGCAGCGCAACTGCATGCTCCACCTGTGGGATCGTCACGTAACCTTTGACCGCCCCACCATAGAGGATAGTGGGAGCTGAGGAGGCAGTGGAGTGGTAGGAGCCTTCCACGACTTTGTGACCTCCTTGTGCACTTCCGAGAAGAATGGTAGGGAGCGGGATTCTGCTTTTCAGCTCGCTCCGCCCGAGATACCAATCTTCCACCACAAGTGTTTGGGACACGGTGGATGGTTCCATTCCAGCCGACACTTGCGACGGCCAGGGAAAGCATGGCAGTCAGCTCTGGGTAGGACTTGAACAACACTCTTCCCGAAGGGGGCAGCTGAGTCTTCATCTCTGTATAGGTCAGTGGCATTGTTTACGTTCATTGCCTCCAAAATGGCCGACTTCCGGATGGTTAAAAACTACACATTGTTAACCTGTAGGTGTCACTATTGCCAAATTATTGTGATACTCAAATACAATTTTCAAATGAACTATCATGATACATTACACAACATTTGTAATAAAATTATTTTCGCAATATATTAATATAAATATATTCACAGATAAATAACTGAAATATTTAGAAAAAAAATACGCCTTTATCTGTGACAGTTACAGTGATATTTTCACATCTTTGGCAGATCAGATTTGTTAGTTACTTTACATTATTAAACTATACTGGAACATATACTGCTAAAAACTTTACATTGAGCCTATAATGAGCCATGTGAAGTATTTTAAATTATACGTAAATTTCATTATTATAGATAAAAGTTAATAAAATGTGATACTGGAAACATTCAATAATATTTTGTTGTGCTTGTTACTTTTTTAAAGGTTTTATGATCATTGTCAGTTTCTACACATGTTAATGATCTAATTTATCGCAATGAACAGTTATCATAAAATCAGACTACATTTTTATTCATATGGACATGCTGATAGTGGTTGATGAAAATTAGTGTCATTAGTTTCTGTTTTTGTGTTATTGATTTTTTTTATTCTTGTCATAGCGTGATAAATTACAGTATTGTCTTTCACTGGAGCAGTTTTACAGGCGTTTATCATCTATCCTGACTCAAATAATGTGTTTCTAACAGCAAACACTCAGAATAAAGTGAGATGATCTGCTGATGATCCTGAATGGCTTGTTGAATGAGTGTTGATAGTCTGAGGCTCATCAATATTAACAGATCTGCTGAAAACACTCTTTATTTCATGACAATAGTTCCTGTTTTCACCTCATTCATTATGCTGATGTCTTCACATCTCCTGTAAATGGACACTTAAAGCTAATTTCTACAGAGCCCCTAAAGGGAGATGGTGGAAAAATATTTGGGATGGGAGGGAAAAAAGTAAAAACATCTGCGTTCCGTCTCAAAACTTTTACGTTCCTTCGCAAAACCTATTGCGAGCTCGGACAAACACGTCCTGTTTAATGTCCCGCTGGAAGTGTTTCAGAGATCCATACATTAACATTCATGGAGTTCAGTAAAGTTGGCAATATATTCACAGATCTGAACTTCCCGGATCAATAACTCTTGAGCTAAACTTTGTTCATACACAAATGCTTATTTCAGCCCTTAGTCTCATGTTCACTGCTTCACATGTATTGATTACATCTGAGGTGTAGGCTATACTGTATGTTCAAGACTGGACTCTGGATTTGCTTAGCTTTGTTACTTGGATAATAAAGTTTATTTTCTGGCATCAAAACCCCAAGACTTTAAGAGGGATTTTTAATGAAGTGACAGACTCCACAACAATATTTGAATGAAGAAGGAGAATACTTTTAGGGTTATGAGTTGAATGAGCATCAGTTACTTGATAGACAGACATACATGATTATATGTGTCATTTAGTATAAAAACAAACTCACAAACTGATTTTGGCAGATCAGCTCCTCCCACTGTAATTCATCATTGGCGAAGCTCCTCCCACAGCAGTCACATGGTCAGTGAAGCTCCTCCCACTGTAACGCTCCAATAAATGCTGTAAATTCCCATCAGCTACAAGTGAAGACGAGCATCAGAGCATCAGGAAGAGCTGAAATCTGTAAAGACTGAGTTTATTAAAGAGGACAGTGAGAACATGAGTGATCCAGAACCCTGCAGAATGAAACGCACTGAAGATCCTGAAGAACAAAGAGGTTGGTGTTTATTCTTCATTCATTCATGATGCTGAAGAACATTCATGTGCGAAACATTCAAGCACTTCATCACATTTAGATATGCAGTTAAAAATTAAATGAGTACAGATTTTCAATGGTCAGTTAAGGGAGGGGAAACTTTCATATTGATTGTCAACATCAGATCAAACTAAAAATCAGGTAAAATTAGCTCCTTTCTTTTACACTTAATTGAAATCATAACTTTTATATATTTTACTAAAGTAGTTTTTCTCATAAATTATAGATGTTCTACAGTTATTGAGATCATTCTTCTTAAAGGGATCCCTCGGTATGAAGACATGTATAGCTTAGTATAATGTAAACAATGTCTCTTATTTAAATATGTAGTAGAAGATACCCCTGAAGATTTATGTTATTTAAAAAAAATCAACATCGTTTTTGGACAATGGGGGGCGCCATTTTTTATGTACACACAACATCAGAGCCGTTGAAAAACAGAGTTACGACACTCCCATAGACTGCCATGGGAACATTGGAATGCGGAAGTAACGCGTGTCGTGGAGCAGCCGATAGTTCCAAACACTGATAGTTCCAGCACTGAACCCCATTAATTTCCAGTGTTTCCGAAGTACACTCGCTGGTAAGTTGATGAAATTACTGTATTTTTTACATTTGAACGCATTTGCCGTCCTCTCATGAACCTAGTCAGTAGTTGTAATTTATGTAGCCAACTTTATTTAATGTTTATTGGAAGATATTAGTTAATTGCAACTAGCTTACGTGACCAACACTTCACTAACGTTATCTACCAGTCAGAAATGTGTAAATTCAATACCGAGGTCATTGTTAAATGTGATGTTGCACTAATTTACATTTGATGCATAGAACAGCATTTGTCTAACTTTACATTTAGATAAATGTAAATAAAAACAGCATTTAAAACTTTTGTAACATTAAACAAACCGTTAAAAATGTTGGGGTCAGTAGGAATTTCTATATTTTTTTGGGGGGGAAATAAAAAAATCAATACTTTTATTCATCAAGGATGAATTAAATTAATCAAAAGTTACAGTAAAGACATTTATAATGTTACAAAAGATCCTATTTCAGATAAATGCTGTTCTTTTGAACTTTCTATTCATCAAAAAATCCTGGAAAAAATCCTGATTTTTGAAGGATCATGTGACACTGAAGACTGGAGTAATGATGCTGAACATTCAGCTTTGATCACAATAATAAAGACATTTTAAAATATATTAAAATAGAAAATAGTTATTTTAAATAGTCATATTACACTTTTTTCTGTATTTTTAATCAAATAAAAAAAAAAACTTACTGATCCAAAACTTTTGGCTGGTAGAGTATGCACACACACACACACACACACACGTGTGTGTGTGTGTGTGTAGGTGGAGAGATGGTTACTGAATGAAATTACTATCTAACATTAACGTTATATGATTAATTTTAGTATGGCTAATGTACGCCTACATCCTTTCAAACCATCAGAATGCACAAAAATACACGCATACGACGTACTGTGTACAGTATGTGTACATGTAAATGTATACTGAAATGAATCCCGTTAACAGTAACGTTAATGTTATGAATTATTCCACTCAGTAACCATATAACGTTAGCTATCCAGTTTAATTTCAACTGACCACACTGTTAACGTTAATGCCGTCTCTTCATCATATTTACAGACATTTTCTGCAAATGGTTGGTGTAAATGTATTCTACGTTATGGGAGCACACCCCATTTACCTCCAAAATTAAACACAAAACGTTAATGCTGTGTTTCTGCTACTCCCCACAGAAAAAAATGCTATTATATGCAAGTCATTTAAGTGTCAACATAATAATCAATGAACATTATGCGTCAATATTTACCGATAATTGCTGCAAATATAGCTGCTGCTGTCTGCCCCGCTTAAAATCATTGCCAACGCGGATTTGTTTGGAACTATGTAGAGCTCCATGAACCACGTGACCGCGTGGCGGCGAGATCAAAGTGTGTCGCAACTCTCATATTTAACGGCTCTGGGCTACATTCTGTGTCGATGACGTCAAATGGTTGCACTCGGTGAGCTACTGGCGCTTATTTCTATAGTCTTTTGCTTTTTCTTACAGCAACACAACCCAGAAAATAAAATACTGATACGATACCACATTGTGGCTTTTGGTTGTCATTTTTAGTCAAAAGGCAACGAGAAGCAATGTAAGATTGCTGCTTTCCTAGCAATAATAGGATGAGAAAAGCATGGGAAGATACCTGTGGATGAAAAAACTTTATAAAAACCTGCTTCTTTTTTCTCTCCACTTTAGCCTTGATGCCTTTGAATCTTTTAGTAGAACACAGCTACTAAAATAGCTTACAAACGGCTGAAACAAGAAACGTTAGATGCCATCTGTTAGGATGTCAACATGCCGACGCTAATCATGACTCGCGACCGCTAGTGAAGTTCCTTAGCGCCGCGTATTTCCCTCGATATCTGGGGCGTTTACACTCCTTGTGGGGAAAAATTCATGGTACAGCATTTGGTTTAAACCTATACTTATATCCATCGCCACCTGTAAGCTCTTTCAGTTGCTGTGGTCATCATGTCAGTATTTTATTTTCAGAGTTGTCTAATTTGAGATGTATTGTGATAAAAATAGCAACAGATAGCGCTATAGTAGCTCACGGAGTGCAACCATTTTACGTCATCAGAATAATGGCGCTTCTTATAGTTCAAAATATGTATAAAACGATGTGATTTTTTAAAATAAAATACATCTTTGATGGGTTTTCTACTACATATTTCAGTAAGGGGCATAATTTTCGTTATTTTAAGCCATGCATGTCTTAATACCCAGGGATCCCTTTAAAATAACTTTGGTAACAGGCTTGATGAATACAGTCAAACAGTGTGTGTAAAACCTGAGACACTGGATTGAGATTTTTTTCCTATCCTTCCAACATGGCCGGTGGGAAACTCGTGACATTAACCTCTGAACGAACGAGTAAATATAAATATTTAAACAGAATAATAAAATGTTTACTTAAATGATTGGCTAACCTAAATTTAAGCATGTGGAAAAATAGCATGGTCATAAATACCTAATTGGAATTAAATTACTTTGCACACTAAAAAGTCAAAGCATGCAGGAAACCACACCATTGGATTTAGATGTTGGGCCAATTGGGTGGACCTTGCATTTAAGATGTATCTACTTTCTTCTATCACATCAAGGCTCATTTGTATGTCCTATTTAGTGTTATATTTCTCTCTTTGAATTATTTTTGATGTATTGACAATGAAATTACACCCTTTTTTCTTTCATTTCAGACCTGATGGAAGAGAACGAGGAGAGTGAAGAACTGAGTGAAGTGGAGGAGGAACACCATGTCCAACCTGGAGAAAAACCTTTGATTCGCTCAAAGACTAAAGAGACATTTTTAAAGAAAAGAAAAGCCAAGAAATCTTTTATCTGTACTCAGTGTGGAAAGAGTTCCACAAGCAAACAATGTCTTGAGCTTCACATGAGAGTTCACACTGGAGAGAAGCCGTTCAGATGTGATCAGTGTGGAAAGAGATTCTCACAGAAACAAAGTCTTAAGCTTCACATGAGAGTTCACACTGGAGAAAAGCCGTTCTCATGTGATCAATGTGGGAATAGTTTCTCACAGAAAAAAAGTCTTGAGCTTCACATGAGAGTTCACACTGGAGAAAAGCCGTTCTCATGTGATCAATGTGGGAATAGTTTCTCACACAAACAAACTCTCGAATTTCACATGAGAGTTCACACTGGAGAAAAGCCTTTCACGTGTGATCAATGTGAAAAGAGATTCTCACACAAGCAAACTCTCGAATGTCACATGAGAGTTCACACCAGAGAAAAACCATTCACATGTGATCAATGTGAAAAGAGATTCTCATACAAACAATATATTAAACTTCACATGAGAGTTCACACCGGAGAAAAGCCATTCACATGTGATCAATGCTGGAAGAGTTTCACACATAAATCAAGTCTCACCGGGCACATGAAAATCCACAGTGGAGAGAAACCACATGAATGCAGTCAGTGTGGAAACTATTTCAAAGACAAACAGAATCTTGATCTTCACATGAGGATCCACACTGGAGAGAAGCCGTTCACATGTGATCAGTGTGGAAAGAGTTTCACGCAGTCACCACATCTTAAAATACACATGAAAATCCACACTGGAGAAAAGCCGTTTTCATGTGATCAGTGTGATAAGAGATTCTCACACAAAAATAGTCTTAAGTGTCACATGATGATCCACACTGGAGAGAAGCCGTTCACTTGTGATCAGTGTGGAAAAACATTTTCTAGGGCATCAAACCTGAAGGCACACCAGACAGTTCATATGAAGGAGAAGCCACATTCATGTTCTGTGTGTGGAAAGAGTTTTTTAGAGCGCCACATGTTACATAAACATCAGAAAACTCATACTGGTCTGAGAGAGTACATGTGCTTTGAGTGTGAGAAGACTTTTATTACAGCGAACTGTTTAAAACGGCACCAGAGAACTCACACTGGAGAAAAACCTTACAAGTGTTCACACTGCGACAAGATATTCAGTCTGTCAGCAAATCTGAAATCACATGAGAGGATCCACACTGGAGAAAAACCTTACAAGTGTTCACACTGTGACAAGAGATTCAGTCATTTAACAAGTCTGAAATCACATGAGAGGATTCACACTGGAGAAAAACCTTACAAGTGTTCACACTGTGACAAGAGATTCGGTCATTCGTCAGTTCTGAAAAGACATGAGAAGATCCACACTAAAGAGAAACCGCACACGTGTAAGACTTGATTCAGTGTGTGTCAGTGTTTTCCTGTCTGAACACACTCACACACCACTGTGTGTCTCTGTCAGGAATACATTTCTTACTCTTGGAGTCATCTTTGAGCAATTGATGTCATGTATTTGTTTCTGAATTGGCTTTTAATCATTTACTTGTGTAATTGGCATGATACAATTTTACCTGACAAATAAAATGTTATATTTGATTTATTCTGCATTTTTCTGGAATCATTATTCCTAGTACACTGTTAGACATTACCAGGTTTTTTTACAGTAAAATAATGGCAACACTGTTGCCAGTAATGTACTGTTAATTGTACAGTTAAAAAAAAAAACTAAATTAAAACTCAAGTTTAACTTTAAAGAAATATTTTGGGATTTTGTTGTAAATGCTGATAATCATTAGCTGTAGAATCACGGGGCTGCTGTAATCGACAATGTAGACATAACTCTCTAAATGAGAGTTTCTAAATTTGTTATTCAGGTCAAATTATGATTGTCAAATCATAACCAACACCAAAATCTAAAGTTATTGATTCAAGGGTAAAAAGCCCAACTAAAGCAAACACTGATCTCCATAACGATGTCTTAAAAATATAGATTTTCTCCTTCAGTGATTCTGCTTGTTAACACCAGGTGTCTTCAATAACGCTCAATCATCACTCAATCAATCACTTAATTATATCATTAACGTTGAATGTAAAAATATTAATATTCTGATTGAACTTAATTAATTGTTTTGGACAAAATTAAGACTGTTAACCTTATTCAACTAAACGGCATTGGATTAACCTTATGTGATTAACAAGTTAATTTAAATAAATAATGTTACATAAATCCAACATAACCTAGTTACGTGGGACCTGTTGACATAAAAAAAGTTAATTAAAGCCAACATAGCATTTTTTAGAGTGCAGTTTTACAGGCTTTTATCATATATCCTGACTCAATAATGTGTTTCTAACAGCAAACACTCAGATGATCTGATGATCCTGAATGGCTTGTTGAATGAGTGTTGATAGTCTGAGGCTCATCAATATTAACAGATCTGCTGAAAACACTCTTTATTTCATGACAATAGTTCCTGTTTTCACCTCATTTATTATGCTGATGTCTTCACATCTCCTGTAAATTGACACTTAAAGCTAATTTTATTGGTGTCAGCAGACTGAGGGGATTTGTTGGCTACTATATGTAGCCTACATTTATTTCTAAGTGCAACTTTTTTTCTTACCGTTATTTGTAGTCGGAAGAATTTACATAAAGATATTAACGTTTTTCTTTATTTCTGCACATTGTAGAATATTTTTGTTGATTATTAACTGGATAAAGTGAAATCTATGAGAACATTATCAAAGACATTATACTATTATATCTGGCTCAGGGCAGAAGCATAAGAATCAAAGCATCAGAAGCAAAGCATGAGACTGCAATGGATGGAAATTCTCTCATATGGTGAAGCCCTTTACTGATATATTTTTGATTTTTGGCAAATTTTTGGCCTCCCACAGCAATTCATCATCAGTGAAGCTCCTCCTACAGCAATTCATCATCAGTGAAGCTCCTCCCACTGCAATCACATCATCAGTGAAGCTCCTCCTACAGCAATTCTCCAATAAATGCTGAATATTCCCATCAGTCTACAAGTGAAGACGAGCATCAGAGCATCAGGAAGAGCTGAAATCTGTAAAGACTGAGTTTATTAAAGAGGACAGTGAGAACATGAGTGATCCAGAACCCTGCAGAATGAAACACACTGAAGATCCTGAAGAACAAAGAGGTTGGTGTTTATTCTTCATTCATTCATGATGCTGAAGAACATTCATGTTAGAAACATTCAAGCACTTCATCACTTTAAGATATGCAGTTAAACTATGAAACGGGTTCAGATTTTCAACAAATGATCAGTAGAGGGAGGTTGGAGAAACTTTCATATAGATGGTCAACATCAGGTCAAATGATCTCCCTTAATTTACACTTATTTTACATCTGTTTTTTTTTTTTTTGTTCTAATATTTTCTAATATAGTTTACTGCATTGTGTTTACATACTGTAGGCTATACATATTTTACATTATTATTTTGTATACCTTTTTAAACAATGAACAGCAAACTGTATCAAGTAAATGAACAAAAGCCGCTTTTATTGTACGTTCACACCGCCGCCGGTGAGAGCGTCAAAGTGGCGGAAGTCATTCATTTTCAATGGGAGCCGCGGCGCGTCTTGGACAGTGACGCCCGTTTCACACATACTCCGTGTGCAGTGCGTATGCGGTGCGTGTTGCGGTGCGTATACGGTGCAGCAGCAGCACGTGCTATAGAGCTTTCACACATGCTGCGTTTGCGGTGCGCAACTGATCCGCGGCTGTAGGCTACCACAAACACAAACAAGCATATTTACTCACTATTTGTATTTCAAATCTATCAGCAACTTTTTATTTAAAACAAGTTGTCACCAGTGCGATTCTCTTTGTACACATAGGCTACACACAGACGTATTCACGTTTAAAC
Source organism: Semotilus atromaculatus (assembly GCA_031834385.1). Lineage (NCBI taxonomy): Eukaryota > Metazoa > Chordata > Actinopteri > Cypriniformes > Leuciscidae > Semotilus > Semotilus atromaculatus. The sequence continues at coordinate 5,320,568 of JAULUF010000005.1, read as the reverse complement.
ACAATTTAAACAACGTATTATTCAATGCATTACTTCTTTATAGATTATATTAAGTTGCTCAAGCAAGGTAACATATTGAACCATATGTAGCCTACTTATATTAAATCGCAAACATTTTAAATTAAAACTTAAAATTGACAAAAACAGCAGACTCATACCTTTTCTTTTGCATAATTTAAATCTTTATACAATAAATCTTGCATCACAAAGAACTTTTTTTTCCACCTCCACGAATGAGACAAGACTTAGTGTCGTTCATTATGTCGCCTTGAAGTAAATTGTAGTTTTCCTTGTTTTACCCCGGTCTTAAAGTAAAAAGATGACTATGAAAAATAGTAGTATTTAATTAAATGCATTTATGGTAAAATTACTATACATTTTATTTAATTAAATGCATTTATGATGAAATTACTACATTTTCATATCAATTTGTGTTCATTTTGACCACGACCTATGCGCTGTGACTTTGACTTTAATTCAGCGCGTGCAGCACAGCAAAAATAGACTCGGTGCGGAAACGATCGCTGCACTGCTGTATACGCACCGCAACTGGAACGGATCGCCGGACCGCATCCGCGTGCAGTGTGAAACCTCTAACCTGTTAACATGGGTACGGAAAAAAATACGCACTGCAAACGGAGTATGTGTGAAACGGGCGTGAGAGCGGCGAGGAGAGTTGAAATCAGGTCAACTTTATGGTAATGCGCTATGACGCGGTTCGGCGGCAACCAATCGGAATGTAGAAGTGCTCCGTTTGAGAGGATTCCAGAGAACGCAGGCCAGGTAACATTGGTTCCGACCACATTAGTTCCCAAACAAAATGGAGGAGAAGTTAATCATTTCTGTTGCGGAAACACTAGGCAACATTTTCGCGCTAGAACGCTTGTTTTACAGCGGGAATCAATACAATTAATTTGCTTAAAACAACACTGATTTGACCAATTGCATTAAGGCTACAACCAGGACAGTTATTGTAATGTAGACTGCACACAAATCAATGTTAATGTTAATTAAAGGCCAAGTCTAGTAAACGTCCTATAAACTGCATGTTGAAATTAGACTTGTAGTTGAAGAAAATTAACACAAAAGCCACACCACACAAATTGAATTTATTTATTTAGTTTACAAAGTAAATATAATTGTTAAGCTCTTTCCATCTGTAATTGTCTTACTTTCACATTTAAAATATATTATTAGGTTAACTTATACCATGCGTGTGGTCAGTCTGCAAAAATACTGATCAATGCTTATTTGCTTGTGGCCGCTTTAAATGAAGTTTTAAAAAAGATCAAGCATTCGATCTACGTCAGAGCATCAGAGCGTCCACAAATCTTGCACCACGTCGTTAGCAGGGCGGCGAGAGCGAATTTTGTCGCTCTCGTCGGCTGCGGTGTGAACGCACAGATAAAGTTACTGATAAAGTTGTATTTCTCATAAGTTATAGAAGTTGGTTCGCCCTTTTTTTTGCTACTATTTTAGCAAAATGTTGGAGTTTACAACATTGTTTTTATATACCGTATATTTTACATGATTATTTTTATTATATTCTATAGATGTCACTTCCTGGGTGTCATAATTTGTTATAAATGCTGTTTTAAAAGCAGAAAAATCATGTAAGAAGTAACAGTGTAAGGCTGAAATAGCCTCAGATACTTTGATCTTCTGAGATGGACTATACAAACACACAGGCATTTGCAGTATTGGGGGAAACTCATTACAAGTAACTTGAGTTACGTATCAGATTACTTTTCAAGTAACTAGTAAAGTAACGTTACTTTTTTCACATTTTTGACTGACAGCTCTCCTGTCCCTATGTTGAGAGAAATAAAGTGAGGAAGTCAAGGGTGTAGTTTTGGTTGAACATTGGGGGGTTGAAGTGTGAACGTTTAGCGGGGTCCCAGCGCATCTAATGAGATTTATTTATTTGTGTTTTTTTGCATTGATGTTTTTCCACACATGCATTGATAACATAACTGCAACAAAGTAATAGCCTTAGCATTTACTTGTTTACATAGGATAATAATGTATTTTATTTATGCACCTATTGTTAAAAGCGCTATATAAATAAAAGGGACTTGACTTAAACTTATTTTTTTAATAAAAGTAAAGCCATGGTAAGTCAAACTAACTTTACTTAACATTTTCTTATATTGAAAATTAGCTTTTGCTAATATGTGTTATTCCATATGTGAAATATATGTTGGTGCAGGATGATGCTTTCCCATCTTTTCATCAGTCTTTTTAGTGTATGTGGCTGTTTTACATCATGTTTGACATTCTCCATTGTGTTTTAAAGCAGTAAATTCTCAACAGCACATTTTATCATCTGCATCGCGATAGGTAGGCCTACGGTTCACGCAAACCTTATCACACTTTTGTAGTGTGCTGAGTAGCGGTGATTCACGTGCGTCACTCATTCATTGCTTGTTTTGTTATTCGGGGGGGTTACCTCCCCCATCACCCCCACAAACTACGCCCCTAGAGGAGGTGTTGTGTGTGTGTGTGTGCGCGCTGTGAAAACAAAAATAATGGTTATTTTAGCCCTAAACTAAATGTGAACATGTCATCGCACTTGCATGAAAACATTCAGTATTCCTCATAATTTCATAATTTTATATATTGAGATTTAGATTTTTATAATTCACTATATTAAATTACACAAATATCCTTTATGTATTTAATCTCACTTTAGTAAAAATATTTTTGCTGCTGACCTTCAATTATCTAATTCAACCATACTAATAAGCAAAATTACTTTAGATTTAGAAATAAGAGTTTTGAACCTCTTTCTCTTGTCTCCTATTGTTTTTTAATCCAGAACAGAAGCAGCTGAAAGGTTTATTTGAGAAAAGGTAGCGTAAAAGTAATGTAACACATTATTTTTCATAAAAAACACTGGGCATTTGTTATTGGGAGATCAACATTAATGGCCGGTGGTGACAATGACATCCGCATGAATAAGTAAAATAAAAAAAGATAAATACCTGACTGGAATTAAATTACTCTGAAAAGACAGAGTATGCAGAAAACCTTCTAACACACCATTGAGACGTTGGGACAATTGGTTTGACCGGGCATTTAAAATGTTAATTATTGTTATCGAAAAATTCCTTACAAATATCAAGAGATATTGTTTTTTTTTTTAATCAAATATATTTAATATTTCTCACTTCAGAAACGTGATTTGTGCCTAAAATGTCTTGAAAATAATAATTGAAATATCAATGTACCTCATTCATGCAATTAATTTACAGTCACCTAAAGGATTATTAGGAACACCATACTAATACTGTGTTTGACCCCCTTTCGCCTTCAGAACTGCCTTAATTCTACGTGGCATTGATTCAACAAGGTGCTGAAAGCATTCCTTAGACATGTTGGCCCATATTGATAGGATTGCATCTTGCAGTTGATGGAGATTTGTGGGATGCACATCCAGGGCACGAAGCTCCCGTTCCACCACATCCCAAAGATGCTCTATTGGGTTGAGATCTGGTGACTGTGGGGGCCATTTTAGTACAGTGAACTCATTGTCATGTTCAAGAAACCAATTAGAAATGATTCGAGCTTTGTGACATGGTTCATTATCCTGCTGGAAGTAGCCATCAGAGGATGGGTACATGGTGGCCATAAAGGGATGGACATGGTCAGAAACAATGCTCAGGTAGGCCATGACATTTAAACGGTGCCCAATTGGCACTAAGGGGCCTAAAGTGTGACAAGAAAACATCCCCCACACCATTACACCACCACCAGCAGCCTGCACAGTGGTAACAAGGCATGATGGATCCATGTTCTCATTCTGTTTACGCCAAATTCTGACTCTACCATCTGAATGTCTCAAGAGAAATCGAGACTCATCAGACCAGGCAACATTTTTCCAGTCTTCATCGGTCCAATTTTGGTGTGCTCTTGCAAATTGTAGCCTCTTTTTCCTATTTGTAGTGGAGATGAGTGGTACCTGGTGGGGTCTTCTGCTGTTGTAGACCATCCGCCTCAAGGTTGTGCGTGTTGTGGCTTCACAAATGCTTTGCTGCATACATCGGTTGTAACGAGTGGTATTTCAGTCAAAGTTGCTCTTCTATCAGCTTGAATCAGTCGGCCCATTCTCCTCTGACCTCTAGCATCAACAAGGCATTTTCGCCCACAGGACTGCCGCATACTGGATGTTTTTCCCTTTTCACACCATTCTTTGTAAACCCTAGAAATGGTTGTGCGTGAAAATCCCAGTAACTGAGCAGATTGTGAAATACTCAGACCGGCCCGTCTATGCCACGCTCAAAATTGCTTAAAGCACCTTTCTTTCCCATTCTGACATTCAGTTTGGAGTTCAGGAGATTGTCTTGACCAGGACCACACCCCTAAATGCATTGAAGCAACTGCCATGTGATTGGTTGATTAGATAATTGCATTAATGAGAAATTGAACAGGTGTTTCTAATAATCCTTTAGGTGAGTGTATGAAAACAACACCAGAATTTTCATATAGCAGTTGTCTACTAGTACTTTCTACTATTACATCATGGCATTGGCTCACTTTCATATTTCTCTCTTCGAATTATTGATGTGCTGAAAATTAAATTAAGCCTTTTCCTTCTATGTCAGACCTGAGTGAAGTGGAGGAGGAGAGTGAAGAACTGAGTGAAGTGAAAGAGGAGAGAGAAGAACTGAGTGAAGTGAAGGAGGACAGAGAAGAACTGAGAGAAGTGAAGGAGGAGAGAGAAGAACTGAGTGAAGAACTGAGTGAAGTGGAGGAGGAGAGAGAAGAACTGAGTGAAGTAGAGGAGGAACATCATGTCAAACCTGGAGAAAAACCTTTGAGTCGCTCAAAGACTAAAAATGAATTTTTAAAGAAAATAAGAGCCAAGAAATCTTTCACCTGCACTCAGTGTGGAAAGATTTTAACATGCAAACGTAATCTTGAGCTTCACATGAGATTTCACACTGGAGAGAAGCCGTTCTCGTGTGATCAGTGTGGAAAGAGATTTACTCAAAAAACACACGTGACCAAACACAAGAGGATCCACACTGGAGAGAAACCACACACATGTGATCAATGTGGGAAGAGTTTCAGGCAATTGACAACCCTTAAGATACACATGAGAATCCACACTGGAGAAAAGCCACATAAGTGTGATCAGTGTGGAAACAGTTTCACAATTAAACAAAATCTTAATGTTCACATGAGGATCCACACCGGTGAGAAGCCGTTCAAATGTGATCAGTGTGGGAAAACATTTCTTATTGCATCAAACCTGAAGAAACACCTGACAGTTCATACGAAGGAGAAGCCACATTCATGTTCTGTGTGTGGAAAGAGTTTTTCACGACTGCTATATTTACATAATCATGAGAAAATTCATACTGGTGTGAGAGATTATGTGTGCTTTAAATGTGGAAAGACTTTTATTACAGCTGAAGATTTAAAACGTCACCAAATAATTCACAGTGGAGAAAAACATTACAAGTGTTCACACTGCGACAAGAGATTCAATCGTTTAACAAATCTGAAAAGACACCAGAGCATCCACACTGGAGAGAAGCCGTTCACATGTGATCAGTGTGAAAAGAGATTCACACAAAAATCATACCTTAAGAAACACATGAAAATTCACACTAGAGAAAAACCACATGTGTGTTCAGTGTGGAACTAGTTTCAGACACAAATGAAGTCTGAAGATTCACATGAGAGTTCACACTGGGAAGAAGCGGCTCAGGCTTTCACTCTGAAATCACATCTACTCTCATTCTGAAGAAAGAACATTTTACTATGATCAGTGCGGTAAACAGTTTCATTGGGCTTCAGTCCTGAAGAAACACCTGAAGATTCACACGGAGAAGATTCATTAGTAATATTACAGCAAGACACGGCGGTGTGTGTTTCAGTGCTGGACGTCCTTTACTATGGAAGATAGAAAGAGATGAACTGAAAGACCACCAGAAAATTCACACTGGAGAAGAAGTATAAAACTCCATAAAACATTTTAGAGACCTTAATCTGATATTAATTTTATTTTTTTCATTGTTTTTCATGAGAACATCTAGTTTCTCTTCCACTTCTACTCTTCTATGCAAATGCAAGATATACTTTTGTCTATCTTTGAAACTGGACACTTTTCTTTTCTCTTGAGATGCTTTGGATCTTATAAGTCAGTAAAGAGAGAGATCTGTCTCATTCAATTTCAGTTTTACTTAATGTTTGTAATTGCTTCATGTATTGATTGATTAAACTCATTACTCATTTTATTAACAGCGTATTGAAATTGTTCACAATTATTATTTACAAGTCAGAACAATTACTATGAACTTTAAACAACGCGCTGTGTTTAATTTGACTAAATAAACTGAAATGATACTGTCTCCATCTCACCACAGCTTTACACAACCAGCATAAAGATAAGCGGCGTGTAATCCTTGTTGTTATTGTTGTGTGATTATGTTGGTTTATGGAAGTTTTGGCGTTGTGAATAGTGATGGCTTAATTGCTCATGAGCGATTTGTTCATTTTATGTTGACTGCACATGCACAGCATCCTATAGGTTCTGTACAAGAAACAGAAATGATAAGTTCGAGTCTAAGACCTCTCGAGTCTTCGGTTGACTCTGTTGATGTCATCGACGTGATGATCAAACAACTCAATTAGTTTTAGTAATTATTTGTAAATTATTGTAAAGTAATTAGTTATTGTTACTAGTACTTCTCACGCAGGGAAATTAACTATTGCGTTACTTTAAAAAAATAAAATAACTTGGATGCCCCCAATGATGGACACTGTGAACAAATGGACACTAAATAGAATAAATTATTATTATAAAACATTCTACACTATTATAATGTTGCTGTGGGACAATTTGAGAGACACCTATTAAATTCAATATATTATTATAAATAATATATTGAATTATCATTACTATAGCAATAAAACACAATAGATGTTTTGAACTTTTAAAATATTCTTATATTTTATATATAAATATTCAATACATTTACATAATATTGCACAGACCAAAACTGGCCAACAAATAAGTCTAAAAATAAATTATGCTTCTTAAGAAATGTAACAAAAATGAATAAATAATAATAAAAAATATGCATACACTCTGGCATACTGTAGTCTACTTGAAGTATTTTCTTCCTCACAAAAGTAAACCGTTTAACAAGAAGTGCTCTCAATATAATACTGAACAATGTACCAAAAATAAATAATAATAAAATATAATATTTTGGGGTTTTATTTTTATAACCTACAGAGATCCTCATCTTCTTGGCAATAAATAGTTGCCCTAACGAAGGCAAACGAAGGCAGGAAATAGCAGAAGCGAGTGGACAAGGTGAGTTGGGGTTTATCGTGAAATAAATTTGAATATCATCAGCGTAACAATGAAAGTTGAGACCATGCTGTCTGATGATCTGGCCTAATGGCAGCAAATAAATTAGAAAAAGAAGGGGACCAAGTACAGAGCCTTGAGGTACACCATGAGATATAGTGACAGTGCGCGATCGATTCTCACCTATCCTAACAAATTGCTGTCTATCCGATAGATATGAAGTCAACCACCGAAGAGCCGCACCGGTGATACCTATTGAAGACAGTCGAGAAAGAAGTGTAAAGTGGCACACAGTGTCAAATGCTGCACTGAGGTCAAGAAGAACCAGAATACTATGTGTGCACCAGAATCAGAGGTCAGAAGGAGATCATTTAGCACTTTTCTGTGCTGTGATATGGACGGAAACCAGATTGTAGTGGTTCAAGTAGATTATGTCTCTCTAAATGTGACTGCAGTTGTGCCACAACTACCTTCTTCTCAAGTAGCTTGCTAACGAAAGCGAGGTTCGATATTGGTCTATAGTTGTTCAGAATGGCGTTGTCGAGGCTGGACTTCTTAAGAGTTGGAGTGATGGCCGCTATTTTCAGATTAAGCGGGACATAGGCAGTGGCAAGAGATCTGTTAATAATGTGAGTAATAGGATGAATAAGTGAAGGCAAAAAAGTTTTTAGAAGAAAAAAGAAGATATGTTGGGATAGGATCGAGTGTACAGGAGGTAGAGTTAGATTTGATAATCAGTTTGTCAACCGCAGATGTATTTCTGAGTAAAAATGTGTCTAGTGGACAACCTATCAAATAAGGAGTTGAATGGGGAGTGGCAGCAGAAGAAAAAGATTGATAAATGTTATACATTTTTTGTAGGAAGAAAGACTGAAAGCTTTCACAGAGATCGGTAGACCCAGCAATAGCTACAGAGGATGGTTTGACTAGTTTGTTTATCTCAGAGAAAAGAGTTAGCCAAATAAATGTGCTATGAAGGCCTATTCCCTTATTGGGCGGAATTTTAAATATGTATGCAATACTCGATCATAACCATGATTAATTATTCCCTTCTTTGAGCTAATTCACTACAACTGTGTATTTGTGAATTATGCAAATTTGTTACGTAGGAACGTTACGGAAGTGAGACTGGAATTACTGATGATTCGTTTCAGCAGTTCAGAATTGCTCCTTTCTTTTGGGAGACAATAACTTTATTTATCATGCACTTTCATTTTTAAAACTTTGCAGACATTTTACATTCACAAACAGCTATAGTATACACTACATGAAAGCTATTACATGAAAAAGCATAATGGGGCACTTGTAAATAAGTATTGGCAGAATGAGAGATGTCAGTTAAATGAATTCTACACACTTAGTTTGCAACACACTCAAAATATAATTTAAAAGTCATCATGCTTGATTGCAGAACTTTTATCTTTCACCTTCTATTGTTTTAAAGTAAAGATAAGTTCATTGCTACTGGTACAGATACAATCTTTTTAAACAGAACACTTGAGGAAGGCTCTCAAGCCGAAATGCTTATATTTTTTGGCATGTAATTAGAAGTTATTTCTGCAAATGTTGCTGGATTTATTATTTCCATGCATCTTGTGAGTGGTTAAGGTTGTGCCACTTCTACCTTTACTGGAATAGATCATTTTGCATGCTTAAACTCCTCTCTTTGATGTATTCTGTGAACTGATGATTTGGCAATTTCAGAGTGATGTGAGGAACAGAAATTCATTTCATATTATGTCCTGTGAATCAAAGAAACCTTCTTTACTTGTTGAATTTTGTTCAGTTAAATCTATTTATCCAAACTTTCCAAAGCTTCATTTTTTGAGTATTTTCTCCATTCATCTGGGATCTCACCACTTCCCTCAAATGTTTTATTGTAGTGCGTTTCCAGATCTTTCTGGAATTTGCACACAAACCACTTCCAGTAGGGCAGCTCAGAGAGGTCAGGGGTGATGCTCCAGTCTGCATAAACTCCTCCTGCTGTTCTGTATTCTCTCCAGAGGACTTCATCATCTGAGGAACTGGGATAAAACGATCGATTGCTTGCTACTGCTGATGTGCAGATGCTAACAGACAAGTTTGTTGTATTCCTGTACTTAAACCCTTTTATTCCAGTAATACGGTGAAAAGGAACACTGTGATCTCCATCATGGTTTTCTATGGTGTTGGTGCAGATGGCTTTACAGAACGGACACTGAACCCAACAGCACTGACAGAAGTGACCAATCAGAAGCTCATCTGGCCTGAACTTATAGTCCAGTTTTACTGGAAATGTATTTTTGCTGAAGTTACTGCTGATGGCAGGCATTATAGCAGTAAGTTCTTTTCTTATCACATCTTCTAGGAGTTTTAAATCATCAACATTATCATGTTTAACTCCACTGAGGTCTTTTTCAGAGAAGATCAGCTCATCTGAGAGCTCCTTTGTGAAATTCTTCAACCACAAACCAACATCTCCACTGTTCACTTGAACATGTTCAGTAGATTCATGAGCGGCTGTCATGATCTTCTGCTGCAGGAGTTTAATGTTCTCCTTCATCTTGGGTAAAACACTGACACTGAACTTATCAGTGATGTACCGACTGACTTCATTTCTGATGAAACTCTTGAAGTGATCTCTGGGATTTTCAATGTAATCCATGTATTTGTCAAAATCATCTTCTTCTGCCAGTGTCTTCAGGATGTGTTTCTCCAGATTTGATCTGTTTCCATTCAGTGATTCACAGTTTGATCTCATTTCACCTGCCAGATCTCTGGCAGTCTTCTTGTAGACACTCTGCTCAATGGGCTCTTTAAGTTTCTGACAGATGATCTCTCCAAAAATGGCAGCTGATGTTGCTCCATGACAGTATTTCTGGAAAATACTATAGTACTCTTCTCTCTTCTTCTCAACATACATTTCAGGATCATTGGCATCTCTGAACATTTTGTGTTGGTCAGTGATCATTTTGTTTGCTCTGTTACAAATGTAAAAAAACAAATCCATAGAGAATTCATTCTTAAACACATATTTTACTGGTCCTTCCTGATGTTCAATTACTCTTGCTTTGATGTAATCTATGAGTTGTTGAATGCAGCTGATGTTGTAGCCCATCTTTGAAATGTTAAATGACTGAATCATTTTGTCTGTCTGCAGAGCAACATCTGAGACTAATGATCTTATCTGGGCTTCATCAGTTGGAGACAGAGTTTGAGAAAGGCCTAATGTTAAGCCTAACGTTTTGCAAGCGTCCGTTACAGCCCCTTTAATCCCACCTTTTGTGGACCTTTTCAAAATAACATATTCAGAATAACTTAGTACAGTAACGATATGGTTGTATTCGCTTCCCTCTTTTCTGTGGTTTACAGGAGCACTTTCATAGACATCACTGAGGATCTCTCTCACATCTGTGAGTATGTCAATGTCTCTGATTAGAGGAGTGTCTGTGATGATCTTCTTTACACACTGTTTCCAAAACAAATTAAATTCTTTCTTTAGTGTTTGTTCATCATTTGCTTTGTCTTTGAGTTTTAAGGCAAGGTCCTTGCTCTTCTCAAAGAGAGTGTTTTCATGATGTGTCCTATTATCATCAATCTTTTTCTTCAGGTCTCGCTGCTGGAGAATATCATTTAATTTTCTCTTTGTTTCTCTCACAATGTTTTCCTCGATATCTTTGATTTTGATTTCAAATGATGTTTTCCAATTAATCAGTATTTCTGCATCTGTGTCTTTCTCGAAGAATTCTGACATTGATTTTTTCACCTCTTCACTTGTCTCATTCAGCTCTCTTTGAAGATAAGTTTCCTCAATTTCATTAATTGCTTCATTCTCTATTTTGTTTTGTATTTTGTTCTCAGTTTCCATCATGGCACTGCGAAGACTCCAAGACCACTTGCTGTATTTTATCTCCAGTTTCCTGTATGCTGAAATCTCCAAAGAATTTCTGAAGCTGAAGACAAAACGCTCATTCAGCAAAGCCTCCCAGAGATCTTTAATACGATTTTTGAAGTCTTTCAGCATCATTCCATCTGATCTTGAAGCATGAGAAAGAATAGATTTCTTTAGTTCTTGAATATTTTCACAGTAGTTTGGGTTTGGTGGTGCCATGGGTGGGCTTCCCTCCCAGAGCTGAGCAAAATACTTCACATCATTCCGTATATCAAATTCAATGACATCACTGAAACTTTCTGCATCACAGACTTCCTCTTCAGCAGCAAGTTTTGCCATCTCATCCAGTTTCTCCTGCAGCCGTCTCCTTCCCTCCATGTTTTTCTCTCCAGCTGTGACGTCTGAGACGTTTTGATGCACAAACACACAACTGGGATTCAGTCTGACCTTCTTCATCCTCAGGAAAGCCTGAACAACAATCTGAAGAATGTCCTGCATCTCAGATGGGTTTTCTCCAAAGATGTTGATCAAGGTCAGGTTTCCAAGACCAACAACAAATGTGGCCAATTCATTGTCATGATGCTGTATTGATCGTCCAGCCAGTTCTAGAGCACGAAGACCCTCAGTATCAACAACCAGAATATAGTCAAAGTTCATCTGTGTTTTCATCTCGTCTGAGACTCTGACCATCTGCATGAAAGCTCCTCTGGTGCACCTGCCAGCACTGACGGCAAACTGGAGTCCAAACATGGCGTTCAGCATGGTGGATTTCCCAGAGCTCTGAATCCCTAAAACTGACAGCACAAAGACTCTCTGGTCTCCCAGTTTCTGGATGAGTTTATCTAGAACAGCAGAGATCCAGATCACAGGAACATGAGCAGCATCTCCATCCATCAGCTCCAGTGGAAATCCAGAGATCATTATCTTTGCTGCAAGACTCGGGAGAGAAGAGAAGTCAAACTGCAGATCTTTCTTGTTCTTCTCCACAGATAAACATGATTCATAGATCTGACCGATCTCCCTCATGATGTGCTCCACACCAAAGGTTGCAGCTTGAAGATCCTCAGATATTCTCTCAAGGTCAGTTTGTTCAGCTGTCAGTTGTTCAGATTTATCATTGTTCTCTTTCAGTTTTAAGACTTTTGACCATGTTTCATCATATTTGTGATGCAGATTAGAAAGGTCAGCTGATGTGTATTCATCCAGGAGGATTCTGAGCCACTTGAGAAAAAATATGTTCTTATTTGCAGCATCTGAGTTCATTTCTTCAATAAAACACTTCATGAACTTGCTGATGTCATACTTATGCTGTTGTTGGCGAATGTTCTTCATTTCTGTCTGTTTTTTACTTATTTCCTTTTCAATCTCATCTGCTTTAGGTCGATGTAGTTCTTTGTTCTTCTGACTCCACTGATGCCACAGTTTCCCCTGATGAGGCAGAAATGAGTCTTTTATTTCTGTCAGATCTTTCTTCTCCAGTAAACTCATCATCTGTTGTGCTGCCTCTCTTCCTCTCCTGCAGTCTTCATCATCTTCCTCATCTACTCTGATGTCTGAGTGTTTGGACAAATCTTCAAGTCTGAAAGTGGAAGATGATTCTGAAGATGAGAGACAAATATTGATAGCTCTTCTGAGTTCTTCAGATACATCCGATTGATTTCTCTCTTTGAGACCAATCTTGTATTTTCCTTTCCGTGTCTCAATGACAGTTGAATCATCATCAGTAAAAAGACAAATTAGAGGCTTTGAGTCCTTGTAGAGTTTTTGAACTTTTATTATGCTTCTGTCATTCCTCTGGAGTTGTGGTAGAAGAACAACATTGACTGAGGCCATTTCACTGAGGATCTGTAGCTGTTTCTCATGATCTCCTGCATCACCATGTAGATTACAGAACGCAACACAGTCCGTGAATTTATCCGTGTTTTTCCCAGAGGGGCAGAACCAGGCGATCTCCACCACTCCATCCATCAGGACTCTGGTTCTGCTGCTGCCTGGGCAGTTCCTGTGGAAGAACGTGTTGTGTTTCTCATTGATCAGACTGTTCATCAGATGAGACTTGGATGAAGACACAGAGCCAAACCTGAAGAAAGACACCATTGGAGTTTCTGTCTTGTAGATCGGATGGGTTTGACTAATGATTTCATTGTTGGTGTTTTTCATCTTCCAGCTCTTGTTGATTTGTCTGAATGTCCAGAGAGGAAACTCAATCTGTTGTGTGTCTGGATTAGGAACAAGCAGAGGCAGAGCGTACTGACACTGGGACAGTTTAGTGACCATCAGCTGCTTCAGGAAACCATCAGCACAATGAAACACGGCCATCTGAACATCCATTGGGTGGATTCGCTCAGAATGATTTGATCCTTCATTAGACAAAAACATTTCTTCAAAAATGTCACACTCATATGTAGATGGGTCATTATCTCTTTGTTGTATTTGACCCCATTCATTGGCCTCATTAACATGAATATATCTTGCTCTATAGTCCATCATCAGTAGTTTTTGTATAAAAGTCTGAATCAGCTCCTCTTCAGCACAAGATTCATGGGACTGTAATGAATGTTCAGTTAACTGAAGAACGTCTGCAGCTCTCAGTTTTTGATAATTGATACTGCCTTTAAGATTCAGTCTGTCAAAGAGTGTTTTTGAGCATGCAAGCATTTCTTTTTCTGGTTGATCTGGTTTCTCTCTGCATGTTCTAAGCTCTTCTGTAGTTCCCTGTGAAAGAAAATAGTATGTTACTTTATTGTTCTTATTTCTTTATAAATAAATAAACATTCACATATAAAAATATAATATAGACTGCTTTTTCCAAAGGCTCAGATATATATATATATATATATATATATATATATATATATATATATATATATATATATATATGCACACACTCACCTAAAGGATTATTAAGAACACCTGTTCAATTTCTTATTAATGCAATTATCTAATCAACCAATCACATGGCAGTTGCTTTAATGCATTTAGGGGTGTGGTCCTGGTCAAGACAATCTCCTGAACTCCAAACTGAATGTCAGAATGGGAAAGAAAGGTGATTTAAGCAATTTTGAGCGTGGCATGGTTGTTGGTGCCAGACGGGCCGGTCTGAGTATTTCCAGCCCGTTCTCATCCCAAGGCGTCATATCTGACGCTCGTGACATTTCGTCTACATTCAACGCGCATGGCACCCTTTAGCGTCAATATGAGACGCAGATATATATGGGTCAGAAGGCGCCTCCTAGCGGTCTAACCCAAACGCTACACCAGACCTAAACCTACCCATATCTGTGCGTGTTATATTGACGCTAAAGGGTACCATGCGCGTTGGATTTAGACGAAATGTCAAAAGTGTCAGATATGACGCCCTAGGATGAGAATGCGTTGGTATTTCACAATCTGCTCAGTTACTGGGATTTTCAAGCAGAACCATTTCTAGGGTTTACAAAGAATGGTGTGAAAAGGGAAAAACATCCAGTATGCGGCAGTCCTGTGGGCGAAAATGCCTTGTTGATGCTAGAGGTCAGAGGAGATTGGGCCAACTGATTCAAGCTGATAGAAGAGCAACTTTGACTGAAATAACCACTCATTACAACTGAGGTATGCAGCAAAGCATTTGTGAAGCCACAACACGCACAACCTTGAGGCGGATGGGCTACAACAGCAGAAGACCCCACCGGGTACCGCTCATCTCCACTAGAGGATGGATACCCGACCCGAGCCCGACGGGACCCGCCGGTACCCGACGGGCCGGGCCGGGTTCGGACAGATATTTAGAAATTATGTTCGGGTTCGGGTCGGGCTCGGTCACATCAGCGCGATAAGGCATTGAACATTTTTTATTTAAAACAGCTTATGTAGGTAGCAAATGTGCCTGATGCTTTCACTTGATGCAAACGTTCGTTTTTGTGATTAAAATACCTGTAAAATATTACCATAACATCTGTCTTCCTGTGTGCGGAAATTTGTTTATGTAGCCGTGACAACGAAACACGTGCATGCGCGCCTGTGTTAAGTGCGCTTGTTTCTGCGTACGCGCTGATGTGCTCGTCCTGTTGACATTTCCGAATGCCTTCCTACATTTGCTTAATAAAAAGCGGGCTTTCCACACAAACAAACGTACATGTGTCATTAGTATGAGAAAAAAATGGGATTTTAACTGTCGGTCTCGGGTCGGGCTTGGACATAAATATCTTTATGCCTGTCGGGCTCGGGTCGGGCTCGGTTACTGCTCTGTCGGACGCGGGCCGGGATCGGACAGAAAAATTCGGCCCGATCCGCACTCTAATCTCCACTACAAATAGGAAAAAGAGGCTACAATTTGCAAGAGCTCACCAAAATTGGACAGTTGAAGACTGGAAAAATGTTGCCTGGTCTGATGAGTCTCGATTTCTGTTGAGACATTCAGATGGTAGAGTCAGAATTTGGCGTAAACAGAATGAGAACATGGATCCATCATGCCTTGTTAACACTGTGCAGGCTGGTGGTTGTGGTGTAATGGTGTGGGGGATGTTTTCTTGGCACACTTTAGGCCCCTTAGTGCCAATTGAGCATCGTTTAAATGCCACGGCCTACCTGAGCATTGTTTCTGACCATGTCCATCCCTTTATGGCCACCATGTACCCATCCTCTGATGGCTACTTCCAGCAGGATAATGCACCATGTCACAAAGCTCGAATCATTTCAAATTGGTTTCTTGAACATGACAATGAGTTCCCTGGACTAAAATGGCCCCCACAGTCACCAGATCTCAACCCAATAGAGCATCTTTGGGATGTGGTGGAACGGGAGCTCCGTGCCCTGGATGTGCATCCCACAAATCTCCATCAACTGCAAGATGCTATCCTATCAATATGGGCCAACATTTCTAAAGAATGCTTTCAGCATCTTGTTGAATCAATGCCACGTAGAATTAAGGCAGTTCTGAAGGCGAAAGGGGGTCAAACACAGTATTAGTATGGTCATAACATTAGTAGAGTCACGTGACAAATGTGTAAGGGAGGCAGCCCCTGTGTTAAAAACTGGTAGAAAGTGGTCAGCAAAGAAATCTGTAGTAGAGGCAAAGGCTGACCTTCAAATAGGGGATATCGTGGGGCAGGTACAGCATGGAAGAGGGGGTTTTGGGCTCAGTTTAGCTCCTCCTAAATGGCACAGCCCAGGCAGGCCCAGCTCAAAGGAGGAAGCTGGTAGTCAACGAGGTGCGAAAGCAGGAGGAGAGGATGAGGAGTATAAAGGCCATTTCCCAGGCCAAGCAGGGAGAGTGGATGAGATGGGAGAGTGTGGAACAACGCAAAATGGGCTGGCAAGACCTTTGGTCAATGGAAGAGAGTAGGATCAGTTTCCTTATTAGGTCAACATATGATGTTCTCCAATCACCGCAGAACCTAAACCTCTGGGTAGGAGAGGATCCCTCTTGTCCTTTGTGTTCATCACCTGCCACATTAAGGCACATTTTGACAGGATGTAAGGTGGCTCTTAGCCAAGGTCGGTTTACTTGGCGCCATGACCAAGTACTGAGATGTTTGGCTTTAGCATTGGAAGGCAAGCGTAGTATGACCAATAAGTTGCCGCCTGTTCTAGCAAAACATTACACGCAGAAGACAACATTCCTCCGCCCAGGCGAGCAACCACCAAGAAAAGGTGTTAACACCAATTCTCGGCCAGGACAACTGGAAGCTGCTAGGGACTGGAAGATGCTGGCTGATCTTGATCAACGGCTTATTTTTCCACCTGAGATTGCCACCACTAACCTACGACCAGACATTGTTTTGTGGTCTGGATCAGCACGCATTGTTCAACTGATAGAGTTGACAGTGCCATGGGAGGATGCTGTAGATGAGGCATATGAGAGGAAGAAACTGCGGTATGCTCATTTGGCCACTGAAGCAGAACAGCGAGGATGGAGAGTTCAGGTTTATCCAGTGGAAGTGGGTTGTCGAGGTTTTGTGGCACACTCTACAACCCGGTTCCTCAGAGACGTCGGATTCAGCGGCCAAGAGTTGCGTCGCACAGTAAAGAACTTATCTGAAGCAGCAGAAAGGAGCAGCAACTGGCTGTGGTTGAGACGGAAAGATTCTAGCTGGCAAGGTACAGGCCTCCACGCTACGGTTTCGTAGAATTCTTGAAAAACTTGAAGAGTCTGTTGGTTTATTTGTATAGGTTGTATTGTATAGGTTGTATAGTATACTATACAATTTGTATAGGTTGTATAGTATAGAATGACGGGTGGTTGGGCAGATATTGTGTTTTGCGGTAGGTGGTATGCCATACGGAACCGTTGCCACTGTAACTGCTTTAACGCACCAGTGGGGCTCGACGGCCTTAGTCAATCGGGTTGGCGCGTATGGTTGGGTTGCGAAGAGAGATAGTGAGATTGTGGTTAGGTCTCAGCAGCAGGAGGGAAGTAGAGGTCAGTAAGCTGGGCTGAGTTGAGTGGGGGACGGAGGGGGGTGACTCTGGGACGCCAGAGTCACTGTCGAGCCCTCTTGAGGTGTCGTGGGCTAGTCGACGAAACACTGAGGACGGAAGGTGCCCACTTGAAGACCCTAGAGATGTCCCCTACTCGGCTCAATCCAGACGGTTGTCGTGCTGGTCCACTAGGGAGACCACACTGTAGTTGCAGCCGTCGTGTGTGCTGACGCGCCAAGTACACTGCAGCCGTTAACGCCGGACAGAAGGGGAGTCACACCCTCATATGGAAAGAAGCGTAAATGGATGGAGAAGCATAGTTTACTGTAAAGCTACGTCTTAGTGTTGCTTATCTTGGCGAAAGCCGAGTACAAATCAGCATGAAGTTTTAACATCTACTCTCGTGTAATGGAAATCAATCGGTGTTCCTAATAATCCTTTAGGTGAGTGTATGTGTATATATATATATATATATATATATATATATATATATATATATATATATATATATATATATATATATATTTTTTTTTTTTTTTTTTTAAATAGTTTATGGCGTAAACAGTTGACTCCAGGTTCAACTCAATAGATTAATAATTTAGTAACACACATTTTAATTTTATAATCTAGAACAGAGGTCTTATACAGAACGCTTTCCGTTTAACAAAACCTGACAAATGCAATTTAAAGATGTATTCTGCATTATTTGAATCCTTGTAAGGTAAATAATTTTAATTGTTTTAGACTTTATATTTGTGATAAACACACAGCAACACATTCATCTTGTCTGCAAGTTTGTATGTGTGACTAAATCTGCACAAAAATGTGAAGGCACATTTTGATTTTGTTTCTTATATTTCCACACATGTGTTGCCACATGAGAGTTCTGGGGAAAAGTAATTTGCGTAACCTACACTCTAAATTGGTTGTTTTAACCCATGTTTGGGTCAAATATGGGCAAACCCATCCTTTGGGTTTAAAAATGTAATTAAAAAATTTAAACCAACGGTTGGCCTTATCCATATTTGATCCAATCATGTCATTACATCATAGGTCGTTAGGTGTCATTTACTCTACATTGTTATGGGAAGCGGTCAAGAACAATCTTGGACTGTGGTTTAGGTTTCATTTTGAGGAATGAGTTGATCCAGCTGAGGATATAATTGCTCATGAGTAAGTTATTCTTAAAGGGATAGTTCACCCAAAAATGAAAATTAGCCCATGATGTACTCACCCTGAAGAAAGCTAGTCTGCCGTAAGCTAGTTATTTTAGTCGATAAAGCTCATGTTCCTGTGATCTGGATCTCTGCTCTTCTAGATAAACTCATCCAGAAACCGGGAGACCAGAGAGCCTTGTGCTGTCAGTTTAAGGGATTCAGAGCTCTGGGAAATCCACATTGTTGAATGCCATGTTTGGACTCCCATCAGTGCTGGCAGGTGCACCAGAGGAGCTTTATCACGTAAGTCGATGCGTACGGCCGTCTGCCCGAAGCTGTTTATTTTAGTCAATAAGGTTTTAAATATGGATATTTTTCTTACACAAATGCATCGCTTCGCTTCAGAAGGCCTTTATCAAACCTCCCCCGAAATGTAATTTCGGTACCTTTTTTTTTATTTGGTACTCGCGAGCTGATTGAGAGGCGACTTTATGTGCTCGTGCTTTGGATGTGACTGTAAGCGCACAGAAAACCGTCCCTCAAAGAGCGTATGAGTACCACATGGATTGAAACTGTTTGAATTTTTAAATCGGCAAGTCTTAAAAAGACATGCAAATGATAAACTTTTGTTACAATGTCACACTGGCCCAATTGGGCAAGTGACAATTTCGTCAACTGTCCCGAAACGCAAGCGAAAGTCTTGTATCGCAGCGTGCTTGCTTGTAGTGCAGAGTAGACGCAATGTGCTGATGTGATTGTGAAGCCATTTGCGGGTCATACTGCACAACACTTACTGGACGACACTTACTGCACGACACTTACTGCACGACACTTACTTTACTGCACGACACTTACTGCACGACACTTACTTTACTGCACAACACTTATTGCACGACACTTACTTTACTGCACGACACTTATTGCACGACACTTACTTTACTGCACGACACTTACTTTACTGCACGACACTTATTGCACGACACTTACTTTACTGCACGACACTTATTGCACGACACTTACTTTACTGCACGACACTTACTTTACTGCACGACACTTATTGCACGACACTTACTTTACTGCACGACACTTATTGCACGACACTTACTTTACTGCACGACACTTACTGCACGACACTTACTTTACTGCACGACACTTACTTTACTGCACGACACTTACTGCACGACACTTACTTTACTGCACAACACTTATTGCACGACACTTACTTTACTGCACGACACTTATTGCACGACACTTACTTTACTGCACGACACTTATTGCACGACACTTTACTGCACGACACTTATTGCACGACACTTACTTTACTGCACGACACTTACTTTACTGCACAACACTTATTGCACGACACTTACTTTACTGCACGACACTTATTGCACGACACTTACTTTACTGCACGACACTTACTTTACTGCACGACACTTATTGCACGACACTTACTTTACTGCACGACACTTATTGCACGACACTTACTTTACTGCACGACACTTACTGCACGACACTTACTTTACTGCACGACACTTACTTTACTGCACGACACTTATTGCACGACACTTACTTTACTGCACGACACTTATTGCACGACACTTACTTTACTGCACGACACTTATTGCACGACACTTACTGCACGACACTTACTTTACTGCACGACACTTATTGCACGACACTTACTGCACGACACTTACTTTACTGCACGACACTTATTGCACGACACTTACTTTACTGCACGACACTTACTGCACAAGGACGCTTGCGATCATTTGATGGGAAAGTGTGAAAGGTAAGCCATTCATTTTGCGGCACTGGTAAAACGGGAACTTACTCAGAGGCCCACAGAGAAGAAAATGAAAAGTTGAATAAAGTCGTTATTTTTTTATTATTTTAAAAAATATTTATATATTAATATTTAATATTTTTGCAGATGCAAATACATACATAGCAGCCTATGGAGGAGTAAGACAGCTCTCAGATTTATTAAAAAATATCTTAATCTGTGTTGCGAAGATGAACGAAAGTATTTCGGGGTTGGAACCACATGAGGGTGAGTAATTACTGACAGAATTTTCTTTTTTGGGTGAACTAACGCTTTTACCTACAAAGTCCACAACCTTCGGAGCGCATATTCTCAAAGGCCGGTTTGAAGGTCTTAATTCTAAGACATGGAGCTAATTTCTCCCAGACAACATGAACAAACTAGTGTTCCTTTCTAATAATATGAGAAGAGATAGCCTGTTTGTCCATTTTTATTTATTCATTTTTAAATATAATGCATATTTATTTTGTTGATGTTAAGGCTATTTGTTTATCAGCCCGATTATGTTTGCACTGATATTTCTCTTTTAAGTGTTTCAGTTTGCTGTATGTTTATGTATGTTTATTTATTTGTCTGTTTATTATTTATATTATGTCCTAATTTTTTTTAAATATTTTGTTTAATTACATGTAGGTAGTCAACCAAAATGTCCATTACCGCCGCCACAAGACTGCAACGTTAAATACAACAGAGTCCCATCCCATGTGACACTCGTTCACGAAATCACCACCAGGTGGAGCAAAACTGTAAAAAAGATTAAAATAGACCCACATCATCACATCCCCTTCACCATACCTAGAGATTGGCATGGTTTTATTTCAGTTAGCCTAATAGCTGGTTTACAGAAGCCCTGAACCGCAACGAAAAAAAAAAAAATCAGTAAAAAAAAAAAAAAAAAAAAGCTATCAAAAAAAAAAAAGCTATCATTTCGAGATTAAAGTCGAAATGTTTTGAGATTAAAGTCGAAATGTTTCGAGATTAAAGTCGAAATGTTTCGAGATTAAAGTCGAAATGTTTCGAGATTAAAGTCGAAACATTTTGAGTGCGTCCACTGGCACAGAGCGCGTATTTCCAATTCATTAGTGTGTGTGTGTGCACTCTAAAAAGAGATGTGTTAAAAATGACACATCATGTGTAGAATTTTAACACATGTGGTGAGTGTGTTCAGGGACTACACATGTTGTGTCAAATTTAACACAATAATTGTGTCATTTTAAAACAATAAAGCAGAAGGGGAAGATGTAAAAATATGCATGTGCACACAAAGTACAAGACAATGTCTCAAGCTCAATGACTGGACAGACTCACTGTTCTGTACATTATTCTGTTATTCACACTTTAACCCCTGATTGATAATCTGCTTTTGACAAAAGTTCATGAAGGGATAACAGTTAACTGAGTTTGCACTTAAAATTTTCATTCAAATGTAGCAACTAACAAAATATTGTATATAAATAACTTTTATTTACACTGGCGCGCTCTTATAAAATGATGTGTTGAAAACAACACAACCTGTAAAAAGAGATGTTAAAAATGACACATGTTGTGTAGATTTTAACACATGTAGTGTGTGTGCTCAGGGACAACACATGTTGTCTAGATTGTAACACATGTTGTGTTGATTTGAACACATTGTGTAGAATTTAACACATGTAGTGTGTGTGCTCAGGGACAACACATGTTGTGTCGAATTTAACACACAACCTGTGTTGTTTCTTAACACATCTCTGTGTTTATAAGGACTACACATTTTGTGTTACGTTTAACACAACTAATGTGTTATTCCTCTTAAACAGAAGTGTGTTGAAACCTTTTACACACTAATGTGTTATAGTTACACAACTTGTGTCAGATATGTGTCACATGTGACTAGTCGGTGTGTATTTGCCGGAGTTTCTTCCTGTTTTTTTTACAACTGAGTTTTTGGATGAACACTGACACGTATTGGTACCTTGTGTTTATGGAGTCCAGTGATGTTTAATAAGAGTTTGTTTGAACATTTGGATGTTTTAGACATCATGAATCTACATAGACAAGCTCTTATTGAGAATTAACAGAGGTTTGATGTTTCATTGAATGTTTTATTTGAAGTCACCAGAATCGTGATTAATGGCTCCTTTATTTGGGCTATTGACCCTTTAATCTTCTTTAAGTTTTTCTCTGGTTGCTGTAACTGTATTTTAAGAAAATACATCTGTTATGGTGAGAAAAAACATGATCAGATGGTTCTTGATGATGTCATAATCAGCAAGTTTAGATCAAGTTTTTGAGTAAATTGTGCTTTTTTTTTTATTTATGTGCTGTTAGTTATAACGGTTTTGTGAAACCACATCATGCTATCCAAAAGTGCAGAATGACTTCAAAAAAACAAAATAAAAAGTTCAGAAAATGTAAAGCTACAGCAGAAACTAGTCAAACACAGATATCAAGAATCAACGTATAAATCTCAACAATGGTGACAAACGAAAACTTCATGCCGCAATGCATGCTGGGACTCATGGATGAGCTTTGTACTATGGTAGCACCCAGCATGCATTGCGACATGAAGCTTTGTCACCATTGTTGAGATTCATACGCTGATTCTTGATGTCTGTATTTGACTAGTTTCTGCTGCAGCTTAAAACTTTCTGTTAACATCTTTTTTAAAGAAATAATAATGTAGCGTAAACGGTAAGATTCTGTACGCACGGAGTATTTAAAATCAAACTATAAGCCAGTTGCAAAATGTTAATTTTGCTCATCACTTTATTAGTCATCTTTTAGATATTAAACTCATCTTGCTAAGCTTAATAAAACTACATGATGATAATATTATCATCTGATGATCTTTTCCTCATGGTAAGTTCAGCTGTTTCAAATGTGCGAAATAAATACACAGAAACAGCAAACAGAGAAATCTAATATTAAAGAGTCAAGGGTCAAGAGCCCAAATAAAGCTGACACTAATCACGATTCTGGTGACTTCAAATGAAACATTCAATGAATCGTCAACACCAAACCTGGTAATAAGAGTATAAGTATAAGAGCTTCTGTAGACATCTGACAGAAATAAATTGTTTGCTATAATAAATTGGTTATTAATAACAAGTGAAAGCAGCATTTGAAAAATACAATGAAAAAAGAGGCATGATGTGATTGGCTGCCAAAAAACACCAGTTAATCTTTAAGTTTTTATGAAATAAGATTTTATTTATTTGTTGTAATGTATTGTTTTATTTATTTTAGAGCTTGTTATGGGATACCATATAAAATATACTACCTATCATTATTTTCATAAACACAAACTTCCCTCCACCCGGTGCTATTCTATCCAGTTACATTTTAACACACATTGTGTGTTAACATCTACACAACATGTGTCAAAATACCATCAACACATGCTGTGTGTTGTTTTTTAACACATCACTTTTTAGAGTGTGTGTGTGTGTGTGAAAAGAAATGAAATAAAGAAATGCACTTGTGAAGTCGAACTGCCTCGGACATGGATCAGCACAAAATAGTAGCATTTTACTTTTATCTGGGCTTTTAACTAAAGGAAATTCTACACAGGTGCTAATCTACCAACATGAATGACCATGGCGTTGCCTATAGACGAGCACAGACTCCGCCGGAGTAGGTATCACAATTTGGTCCAAACTTTTATGTGGCATTGTTTTTGAGGTGTTTTCGTGCTCGTCTATGCAACATCTGGGTCTAGAACACTCAACAGTAACCGTTCTGTCTCCCTCTTCACCGTAAATACGTTCTGGATAGGCTACATTTTAAGTGCATTATTCTGTATCCAATCATTTGGCCGGATCCCGTGATTTCCTCAGATTTAATAACCACTAATGGTGGTTGAGGAGAGATTCTCTGATATGATTGTAACGCGCTTTGAGTGTAGGCCTAGTAGACATATGAAAGCATTATATAAATGCCTCATTCATTCATTCATTCATTCATTCATTCATTCATTCATTCATTCATTCATTCATTCATTCATTCATTCATTCATTCATAAAGCTGGATATCTCCATCCAGTCTGAAAAGTGTTTTTGCCTGTATAGGCTAAAGTCTATTCCGGCGCAGTATTTATAACGTCCTATAATGGTAGCCTAATGTTGGTAGATTGGCACCTGTTGAATTTCCTTTTGTTGAAAGCCCAGATAAAAGTAAAAAGCTATTATTTTGCGTAGATCCATGTCCGAGGCAGTTCGACTTCACAAGCGCATTTCTTTTCACACACACAAACACACGCACACACACACGTACACACATGTTTGAAACACTCGCTATGAGCCAGTGGACTCGCTTAAGAATGCCTGTGCGGCAATGTGAAACAACGGGAAGCACACACGCAACTTCTGCGGAAGACGTATTCTCGTACTGTTTCGACTTTAATCTCGAAACGTTTCGAGATTAAAGTCGAAACGTTTCGAGATTAAAGTCGAAACGTTTCGAGATTAAAGTCGAAACGTTTCGAGATTAAAGTCGAAACGTTTCGACTTTAATATCGAAACGTTTCGACTTTAATCTCGAAACGTTTCGACTTTAATCTCGAAATGATAGCTTTTTTTTTTATAGTTTTTTTTTTTTTTTTTACGGATTTTTATGGAAAGTTCCCCATGCCAATCTCTAGGTATGGTGAAGGGGATGTGATGATGTGGGGCTATTTTAATTCCAAAGGCCAAGGGAACTTTATCAGGATGCATAGTATCCCATGAAATAACTGGCCTTTACAAATAAAAATCTGCCTGTCTCTATGGGAATTTAACATAGGGGTGTCCTGACTTATGCACCCTGTATTTTAAAGTAGAACATTTATTTATTTACGATACAGTATTCATTCACAAAGAAAATTGGTGTCCTTAAAGCTTGTTAAAGGTGTTTTCCTCATTTTTTTTTAACTAAGGCATTAAGATCAATTTCCAAAAGATGATATTTTATTCCTCTATTTAGTCAACTTTTAGTGTGCTCGTGTTTATATTACATTGTGGGGACCAAATGTCCCCACAAGTATAGTAAAACCTGAGATCACCTCCATTGTGGGGACCAGCCAGCGGTCCCCATGGGGAGAACAGCGTATAAATCACACTAAGTAATGTTTTTTGAAAATGTAAAAATGCAGAATGTCTCCTGTGATGGGTAGGTTTAGGGACAGGGGCAGTGTAAGGGGACAGAATATATAGTTTGTACAGTATAAAAACCATTACGCCTATGGAGAGTCCCCACAAAGATAGCGAACCAGACGTGTGTGTGTGTGTGTGTGTGTGTGTGTGTGTGTGTGTGCTCGTGTTTATATTACATTGTGGGGACCAAATGTCCCCACAAGTGTAGTAAAACCTGAAATCACCTACATTGTGGGGGCCAGCCAGCGGTCCCCATGAGGAAAACAGCGTATAAATCACACTGAGTAATATTTTTTGAAAATGTAAAAATGCAGAATGTCTCCTGTGATGGGTAGGTTTAGGGATAGGGGCAGTGTAAGGGGACAGAATATATAGTTTGTACAGTATAAAAACCATTACGCCTATGGAGAGTCCCCACAAAGATAGCGAACCAGACATGTGTGTGTGTGTTAGTGGTTATTTTGCATTCTGATCTCATAAAAAGTTCATGCAATATTTGCGGGTTTCGCTGCGTTTGCTTTATGTGCTCGTTGGAGGGTCTTATTTATATTTTATTATGGTTTAGTATTTCCAATCGACAAATTATAAATAGCTTAAATGAACTGCTAACAGTCGACTAGGAACATGATTAGTCAGGTTTGAATTGAAGGATGTATCAATCAGGTCAGCTAATAAATGTGCACATGTAAGCCAGCTCTTACCTTGTGTGGGTCTCTTGTCTCTGCTGCGGTGTGCTCCCTTGTTTCTTTATTGATTGAAGGTTTATCTAATGAAATAAAAATAAAAATAAATTACATTAATGTTTTAGATTTTGTTCTATGTTATAGCAGTTTTCCTGTCATACTTTCATTAGATCTGGGTCGAGCGCCTAATTCCACTTAGCTGGGTGTATACCATTTGTATAAGATCATCCCATAGATGTGATATAAGGTGGTTGGGATTTGTTTCAACTCTGCTCACTATACTATCCAACTACTGCTTCAATAGGTTGAAATACATTTAAATGACTATTACTTTTTTAATATGACATTTTCAAAATGACACTCCTTGGTTGATGGAGCAACTTTTTTCCAAACAATTAGCATTTCTTACTGATATATCATGATGAAGCCCTGTCTCTATCCACGACGTTTAGTTAAAATCAGAATGCTAGTTCACAGTCTGGACTAAATATTGGGAATATCAACGAAGAATCTTTTTTTCTCACCACTTTCACATTCACTCTTTTTCAGCTCTTCAATCTGTCTTAACGCTGTATTGTTTATCTCTAATGTGTAACTCTGCTGTTTGTTCTCATTAAACAGATTCTCAATCTTGTTCATCAGGTCTCTCATCTCTGGTTGGTTGTTCATCATCTTGTTGCAGGTCTGATATCTTCCTCCACATTTCTCCAGCAGTTGCTCCAGAACAGGGTTTTTCTTCAGATCATCTTTTATAGTGTCACACTCTTCTTCTCTCTCATAGGTGAAGAGAATCATCACAAACTGAAGAACTTTGTCACCAAACACTTTCTGTAGCCATTCCAGACCCATCTGATCATCATTGGTTAACTGACCCAGTCGTACAACAAAGATGAAGGCATGGATTTCATTTTCTTTCTCTAGTTGATCAATGAGATGATCCATACAGTCCAGGTAAAGTTCAGCCTCATGTAAACCGGTCATGTTGATGACAGAAACGTGATGGTCTGATATCTTCCTCTGTAAAGGAACAATCCTGGACATTTCTGCATTATCTATATTAGTCTGTTTTTCTCCTAGTAGAAGGTTTTCATGTCCAAACTGGACCGATGAAGAACATCCAAATAACACAGCAGTCACATTGGGAAACACGTGATCTACAATAAACACACAATGAAAACTCTCAAATTTATCAGAATATCAGTACTTATCTCATCATTATTGGTTATTTTTGTGGATGATTGGATGCAGTGTATATTGTTTGGTTTTTTCTTACCCATGATGCCACTGTGTGATGAGTCAAAAGGTTCAGGAGCCTTGATCATTTCTGCATGGTCAGCGGGTCTGGATGTGTTCACTTCTGCTGATTGTTCAATATCATATAATGTCAACATTCACTATTTAATCATTTACTTTTACATTTAATCATTTAGCAGACACTTTTATCCAAAGCGACTTACAAATGAGGAGAGCAATATAATTAAACTAACAATAGGACAACAATATGCAAGTGCTGTGACCCTTCCCAGTTTAGTCCAACGCAGTATACAATTATTAAAAACTAATTGTAATTAAAAGCTAACTGATAAGATGGATAGCTTTCCGATGCCTAAAAGCTGACCTTAATGATTTTAAAAAGAGCATTTGTTACCTTGCCACTGATATTTCCATACCAATATGTTACAGAAAACCTACACACTCAGTGTAGAATTTGTAATTTGTCAGAGTATTATAAGGCTTATCAACATGAAATCTTGCAAAACAATTGTTGTCCTTTTTATAAACCATCTCTGCAGCACAATTAAATGTCATCGTATTGTCAGATTGTCATGATACTTATATGTGAACCTGTGATTCACATTTTAAGTGCATTATTCTGTATCCAATCATTTGGCCGGATCCCGTGATTTCCTCAGATTTAATAACCACTAATGGTGGTTGAGGAGAGATTCTCTGATATGATTGTAACGCGCTATGAGTGTAGGCCTATGAAAGCGTTATATAAATGTCTCATTCATTCATTCATTCCTAAAGCTGGATATCTCCATCCAGTCTGAAAAGTGTTTTTGTCTGTAGGCTTAAGTCTATTCCGGCGCAGTATTTATAACGTCCTATAATGGTAGCCTAATGTTGGTAGATTGGCACCTGTTGAATTTCCTTTTGTTGAAAGCCCAGATAAAAGTAAAAAGCTATTATTTTGCGTAGATCCATGTCCGAGGCAGTTCGACTTCACAAGCGCATTTCTTTTCACACACACGTACACACATGTTTGAAACACTCGCTATGAGCCAGTGGACTCGCACCATTAAGAATGCCTGTGCGGCAATGTGAAACAACGGGAAGCACACACGCAACTTCTGCGGAAGACGTATTCTCGTACTGTTTCGACTTTAATCTCGAAACGTTTCGACTTTAATCTCGAAACGTTTCGACTTTAATTTCGAAACGTTTCGACTTTAATCTCGAAATGATAGGGTTTTTTTTGTATAGCTTTTTTTTTTTTTTTAGCTTTTTTTTTCCGTTGCGGTTCAGGGCTTCCGTAGCAAATAGCAGTCATCTGCAAATTTTTTATATATCTGCTGTCAAAGCAATCATCAAAAATGGCAAATATCAAAAATATTTCTTTTTTTGGCAATCATCATTATAAATAATTTAAAAAGTGGTTTATTGTGAAAAAATCGATCAAATTAAGCATTTAAGTCAAACCTGAGTGTTGATGTGTCCCGGTGTGTGTCTGTCATCCGCTTTGATTTCCAAATAGCAAGTAAAAATTCTCTGCAGGGCTTTATATAGACACAAGTAAAGCATTCCTTGAAGTCACATGACATAACAGAAAGTAAAAGTAAAAGTGTTCCGTTAAAATTCCTTTCTATACAGAACCTTTATGATTTTCAGATTTTCAAACAAATCGCTATTTCTACCCTAAATTTCTGCATTGATTAATCATAAAATTACTAAAATCATAACAGTTTCACTTTTCATTTTTTTTAAAGAACAGTACAGTTTTTTCAAAAAGCTAAATGGCATGAAGTGTTTATTTAAAAAGATTAGTCTGACAATTGCATTCGTGCCCTGCTCTTTAGACACACAAAGCACACGTTTTCTTCTCAAGAGGTCAGTTATTGTTACCATGCAACAATTCCAATAACTTTTGTAACTTTCATCTATATTTTGATTTATCTATCATTTATAAAAAGAAAACCATGCAGTGTTATTTTACTTTTGTTTGAATGAGTTTTTACAGTTATATGAACTTATAAAATAACATAGTAAATTATTATCTCTTCATGAGTAGAATCTATTACATATTATATCAATATTTGTTTCAAGACATTCACCACATACAAACACATAACAACAGTTAAGCAGATGTCTAATAAATGATTAAACCTCAGGTGCTCTTCGGTCATTTCTGACTGGAAAATTTTATGTTTTGAAATTTTAAAAAATCACAGCTTCATTGGAATGTTACGAAACTTGGTGACTTTTATGGCATTAGGTATGTGAACACACAAAAAAAATGAGGTCATGATCTGAGCAGGCTAAGTGGTCGTAAAAAAATAGTCACACTTGTGCTCTTCGGTCAAAAATTACCATAGGAAATTAATGGGAAATAGACAAAAACACAATCTACAAATCGGCCACGATGCAGAAAAAAAGTGCTCAACAATAAAGGGGTGACACTCTAAAACACCAAGGGCCCTATTTTAACGATCTGAAACGCAAGTATCAAGCGCAAAGCGCAAGTAACTTTGTGGGCGGGTCTTAGGCGCTGTTGCTATTTTACCGGCGGGATAAATGACTCTTGCGCCCGACGCAAGTTTAAAAGGGGTTGGTCTGAAGTAGCTTCATTATTCATAGGTGTGGTTTGGGCCTAACGTGAAATAAACCAATCAGAGCGTCATATCACATTCCCTTTAAGAGCATGATGAACGAGGTGCGCTTGTTCCATGGCGCAATACTATAACGGCGCATTTACCAGGAGCGCTTCAGAATCGGTTCACAGCCGAGGAGATCGATGTTCTCGTCAGGGCCGTAAAAGAAAGAGAAGTGACATTGGGGATGGGACAAACCCACCCAAATTAGCTTCGGTTATACATGCATATAATAATTTGGGTAAATATGTAAGCTTTATGCCTATTTTTACCATAGTCATGGACACAACAATGATTTCCCTCGTGTTTGAATATTTTTCCTTATAATATGTATCATTTGCAAAAAGGAAAATGCATCTGTGTAGATGAGAGAATCATCTACAGTGTATGCGCGTTGTTCACACACTCTGTATTATGACCTGCATGCGCGCTTGAAATAGCATCTGAATGTACGCGCAATGCGCCACTGACTTTAGACTGGGTTATTTTTGGTCAGTGGCGCAATTGCTTTCTGGAACTGCAAAATAGCACCAGGGATTGTTTGCGCCGGAACACGCAATAGGATAACAGTAAAAAAAAACAGACAACTTCCGGCAAATTTAGATTTGCTCTGAAAGTTAGTCTGGCAAAGAGCTCATTCAAGCCCATTTCCAATCCGCCGAAATCGCAGCACCAATCAGAAACATTGGGGCGGGCTTTACACAATGACGACAGCGCTGGGATTTTGAAGCCTACATTACAACATGGATGCCGCCGTGGAACATCACTCGTTCGAATCAGCTATCGCGTCTGTTTTAAGCAATTTAAAAATGTCCTTTTACGTTATAACCCGAGCAAAGAACAACACAAAGCCTTCATGTCTAAAAAAGATGTTATCGCTGTCTTACCGACTGGATTCGGCAAAAGTCTGATATACCAGTGTGGCGAGCAGGACGATCGAGCCGAGGGACGTGAGAGAACGGCGTGAGTGAGGCCGGTCTCGGAGGAGCGATGACGGTGAAGATCGAGAGAGGACAGGCCTGAATTTTATTTGATGTTTTGTTTTATTATGTGTGGCGGCAGTCGACCGTGAGGGACTTTGTATTTGTTTTATTTTGTCATTAAAATGTGTGAATGTTCGCCGGTTTCCGCTTCCTCCTTCCCATAACACCGAGCCCCGTTGGTCAATACTAAACGAATGGGTGGGTCTTAGCCATAGACTGTCTTAGCGAGAGCCCTCTGCATACGTCATCTCCTTCATCGCTCTGATTGGTTTTAGGTCTATCCAATTGCGCCAAGAGGCATTTGAGGGACATCCGTTGGTGACGCCCTTTTGTCTATGGAGCTTTTCAACTGAGAAGGGTCTGGTTTTAACCAGGCTAGCTAAAAGCTAGCCCTGAGGGACGTTGTTTTGTCAAGCGAGTTTTTTTCTGAATGGGAGCGGCTTTGCGGACGCTCATAATTCATATTAAGGGTCAGATTGAGGTCTATCGACAAATTTTTTCATTACATAACTCCTTACACAAATTAAGACATAACATAACTCCTTTCACAAGTTAAGACATAACTGTCACTATAAGTTTCTGAGAATAAAATAGTGGTCTAATACTAAAACTTGAGTCATATCTTTTTAATGATGTAGCCTATAGTTTGTCAAGGTAATAACATTAAATCTAATAGTAACTTTGAACTATTTAAAGGAACATGTCAACTTTTTGGGACTTTTGGGACTTATTGGCGCTTTTCCATTACCAGTACCAGCTCAACTCGGCTCGGCTCGGCTCGCTTTTCGCTCCGTTTTCCATTGCAGATACCTCCACAATAGTACCTGGTCGTCATAGCGACGCCGCAGGAAACTGCCGTGACGTAATCTTCTGCGCGAGTCGCGACACACACTCCTCGTTTGACCACGGCATATTCATCCGAGTTGCCATAAAAATAGTAACAATGGGTATATCACGCAATCTGGCCAAACTATTTAAAAATGGTGGGGTTATTCAGGATACTCCGTCTGGCGCGTTCAACGATGACGCAGTGAATAGTGACGATTCTCTCTGACCAATCAGCAGTCTGCTGTGTTCACACGTCACATTTTAGTATCGCCTCAGCTCGCTTAGAACCTCGCCAGAGGTGGTACGAAAAAAAGTACCCGAAAGCAGGTACCGGTACAACTTTTACACAGTGGAAAACCAAACTAAGGCGAGTCGAGTCGAGGCGAGCCGAGCCGTGCCGAGCTGGTACTGTGTAGTGGAAAAGCGCCATTATATACCGTATCCCCCAGAGTTAGATAAATCCATACATACCCTTTTCATCTCCGTGCGTGCCGTAACTCTGTCTGACGCACCCACCGCTAGCCTAGCTTAGCACAAAGACTGGAAGTAAATGGCTCCAGCTAGCATACTGCTACCAATAAGTGACAAAATAACGTCAACATTTTCCTATTTATATGTTGTTATTTGTATAGTCACAGTGTGTACAAATAACAAGGTCACATGAGACCTCACATCTTTTAACCGTATACATACTGGGAACTATATTCTCAGAAGGCGAAGCATTGCTACTTGAGCGGAGTGATTAGCGCAACACTCTGAGCAAACTCTCTGCTCCTCACCACAGGGCTTCTCAGGTGCTGCGAGTAAATCACTCTGCCCAAGTAGCAGTGCTTCTCCTTCTGAGAATAATATTCGCAGTATATATACTGGGCAGGCCCGGATTACCCAATGGGCATTATGGGCACGGGCCCAGGGGCCCATGCGCACTTGGGGCCCAAGCGAGGGGAAGACTTTTTTTTTTTTTTTTTTTTTTTTACATTTCCGATAACGGAGCGTATTTTTGCACTAAGTGCCTGTCTTTTCAGCAAAAAGACGATCACCACTAATTAGCTACAGTGTCGTAGGTCGTAGAGCGTGAGGTGCTTGATAGCAGCTCTAGACGCGCTCGACCTGTGTTCGAATCCGCCTTTTGCCGAACTCGCTCTTTTCCCAACACAAATGAGATGTAAAATGTATAGCCTAACATAAAGGTCTCTAGAGTTATATTTTGCCAACAAATTAAAATCGAAACCGTGATATGGCTTTATGCCTTTATAAACAGCACAAGACTTTAATTAAGTAGCCTATATTATATAGGCATTCTGTTTGTGCTGCGGGATTTAAAGAGAAGTGCGCTCTTTGCTCACGCGATCAGCATGGTGATCTGGTGTTTTCTCCAAAATAAAAGCTCAAGGGGTTTTTTTTCTTGCAAGTGAAGAAATTGGGACAAAAGTATTGTAATTGTCCTAGTGCAGGGGTTCCCAAACTTTTCAGCCCACGACCCCCAAAATAAAGGTGTGAGTGACTCGCGACCCCAACTATCCTCGGAGGTGGTTAAAGTGTACAAACATTGCGTTAAACTGTGCACACGCACTAATAGGCATACTTACAACACAAAATAACATGTGAAGAGCTCTTTTCCAAAACGCGATAAACTCAAAACTAAAAAAAAATGAGTTTGTCATGTCATTTTGCTGTGTACTGAACCTATTCACTGTTCCATCAACGTTACATGCCAAATCGCTATATTTCCTTGTTTAAAATGTAGCCTACTGCAAGTGCTTTCCAGTTCCTTTCCAAACCGCTATAAGCGCCGAACCTATTTTTAGCCTAAATCAGAATTCGGTGAGCGTTCTACACAATCCAACATGTCTCTGAGTGAACGCGCCTATAGAGAGAAATGCATGTAGCCTAATGGATTACATAATCAGAGAGTAGCCTATCCTATTTATTTTCGTTTTTAATTGTTTTGTTTAAAGACATTTCAAGATTTCTATATAGATTTCTCATGTCTGTGAGGCATACGCTGCGTTTCGGTTAATTTATGATGAGATGCGCTCCAGTTCACGTGCAATGCCAGGGACCGCGCCCGCGCCTCCATGTCGTTTTGATTGATGATTATATTGTCTATTTTGCTTCTTATTTATTAAATTCAGGCAATTGGTTGATGAAAAAAATATAAAAATTAAGATACAATTTATACAAAACGAAATTCACTTTAAAGAAAGGCTTTCTACAAAACAAAACTTAATTAAGTGGCCAAAATCATGTCTGACCATGTATCTCGATATATCGCGCATCCTATCTTACTCGTGCTGTTCGCTTTTCATAATCAACATAGCCTATATGGGGAAAAAATAACATTATAATATTTTAACAAATATGAAACTAAATGCACTTAGGTCTATTTAATGGCTACAACACGTATGGCAATGCAATGCGTATACATTTTATGAGGTGGCTAATTCGACCTCAGTCGTACAAATTTTTACGATTTTTGCTAAAGCGTGCATATGTTACGAGTTACCAAATTCGTATGAATTCGTACGAATGACCTACACCTATCAATATATATATAATTTTTTTTTTTTTTGCTTTTATTGCAATTATTATAATAATGATTTCTATAATTTTCAAAAATTCCTATGACGTAAAATACATATAGCCTATAAATGTACTGTATAAATGAAAATTAATATTTCAAAAGTATATTTTACATTACACTATGTAATATAGCAATTTATATATTGCTATATTACTATATTGCTATATTGCTATATATTGCTATCCCCCCCCCCCCCCCCCCCCCCCCCCCCCCCAAGGGGGGTCGCGACCCCTACTTTGGGAACCCCTGCTATAGTGTAATGTAAAATATACTTTTGAAATATTAATTTTCATTTATACAGTACATTTATAGGCTATATGTATTTTACGTCATAGGAATTTTTGAAAATTATAGAAATCATTATTATAATAATTGTTTGGCATCCTAAAACACCAGTGATAATGTAATGTAGACTGAGACTCTATATCATAACTAAAAAGATGTTTGAGTCAATGCTTTTTCTTTGTTCAATGTGCACAGTTCATGGGTTGAAGCCGGTGGAAGCTCTCAAAGTGCACCAGATTAATGCATTTAACCTTAAAATTTACAAAACTTTTTTGCGGGGGAGCATGCCCCCGAACCCCCCCAGAAGGACAGAGGTCCACCCAACATTTTACAAAATCCAATGGGAAAGAAACATCATTTATGAACTTTACTCCAGCATAGTACAACAAATTTCCTTTAAGTCAGTAAAACTAATGCCAAATTAAAATGTCCTTGGAAAAACTATATATTTGGCCTGCCTAAGGGGGGGCCTACAAGACATTGTGCCCAGGGGCCTCTGAATTCTTAATCCGGCCCTGATACTGGGTCTTGATTGTTGCATTTATTTGAGGTTTAGAATCCAGTATTCCTGTAATTCTTTTGTCTTTTATGAATTTAATAAAGAACTCTGTCTTGTATTCTGTCCAAACATACCGCGTCTACTGTAAATGTTGTTTCCATTGCAGTTGGAACTGTTTTCTGCAATTTGCAGAAATGTACGTGTTTCCAGTGTGCTTATTTTCAATTCGCAATTTTAATTTACGCAATTCGAAGAGTAATGGAAACGCGGCTTAGGCTACATTTACACATAGCCGGGTATTTAGAGAAACAAATTTGAGAACCTAAAACCCTGTTTCTCCCAGGTGACACGTCAACACATAACCGGCGTTATCAGAAATCTCCACATTTGGCCGGAGTTTTTAGAAATAATAATTTTCTGTGATAAAAAAACGGTGTAAATGAGAGGCCATGCCGCAGGGAATTATCTGCGTCTTCCCTTCGCGTGACCCCCAATTTCCACTAACTGCGGAACGGCTGCAGATCCGCTCCGGAACGGCGGCGGAGTCAATAGGTTTCCATTAAAGTCGATGTGTGTATTTTCACTGACTGCGGAACGGCTGCGTTCCGACTCCGTCCCAGCGCCGGCGACAGCAGCCGTCCGGAGCAGATACGCAGAGTTTCTATTTTTGCCGGATGCCGGAGAGCGCAGCAGGAAGTCGAGCACAGAAACAAAATAAAACATCTGGTAATTTTCAAAATAATATACTCCGTGCTTACGGCGGATTGTATTTCCCTTCACTACACCTTGAAAACGTCATAATGGGCGGAGATTTTGTTTTATAAACTTTTTCCTTTTCCAACAAGAACAATAGTTAACTTTATTTACACAGCCTACTACTTTCCCAATACATTCAAAAAGAAACCCAAAATAAACATTTAGTAAGTTGATTATATAATTATAAATATTGTACTTATATGGTATAATCACAATAATTTCCACAAAAAAGGGAGATCAGAGTTTCCCCTCTACTCCTCTGGATGGAAACAAACTTGCTGGTTTTGTGGTTCTGTTTAGAACATTATCATAAATTCGCAAGATATCGTGTGTCCACGTGACTTCAGCTGTCAGTCATGGCCGTAGCCGTTCCGCAACAAATCCGGATCTGGTAGGTATTGAAGGACGGTGGAGCACTGATCCGACACGCAGCGGAGCCGATCCGCAGCCGTTCTGCAGTTGGTGGAACGGGGCGGCATCCCTGTGATTAATTACCGGGCTCCGCCCTAAAGACGTCCAGATTGACTGTGAGTGTTAAATCAACCTGTTCTGAATTATAAAGAGCGTTTAAATAACGCTGGCATCAGTGCAGCTGATTTAGAGTTAAGCTGTAGAGCAGTTGAACTGTGGATCTTAACAGAAGTGCTGCTGTGGTTTTTTGTTTTAGGAAAGAGACTCTTGATTTCTGTCTAGTCTTGGATGATTGCTCTTCATGGCTGTGAGGGAGATTTGTGTTTGGATGGGGATTATTTTAGCCCTCTTTCTCTTTGCTGTTGATGGACAGAAAAGGCCGTAAGTAGGCTACCATGGGCTTTGAAGTGAACAGAAGCAGCCTAATGTTAAATGCTGATGTTGATGCAGTTTTCTTGATAAGTGAAGCACCAGAGCTTTAACCATATGTTAAGTTCATTAATCATCTTTTACTTTGTGGCCCTCTTGTGGTTAAATAATGAATGGTGTTCTTCAACACTTGTTTTATGTCTTGTTACATTCATTTTTGTTACAAGTGATATCATTTTTGTTTTTTTAAACTGTTATTTAATTAAACTTGGATTAAATTATTAAACCGTTGGCAATCAAACAGAACACAACATCTGTGTTGGTGCTGCTGAGTCAGAGGGCATTTGTCATGTATAGGTATGAAATTGTTGCTTCAAATAATGATTGTTTTGACTGTACACCACTAGGTGGTGACAAATGAATGTTAAAATGTGTTATTCAATCATTCAAGATAT
The DNA here is from genome assembly GCA_031834385.1 of Semotilus atromaculatus. NCBI lineage: Eukaryota > Metazoa > Chordata > Actinopteri > Cypriniformes > Leuciscidae > Semotilus > Semotilus atromaculatus. The sequence goes on along the minus strand of JAULUF010000005.1, from coordinate 5,283,153 downwards.
TCATTCAGTAATGAAACGTGTGAAGTATTTATGAATCCTTCATCAATTATTTAAAATGCACTACAATTAACATTGGTAGAACTTCTATTAAGTAACATGTTATTTGTTCAGAACTGTGACCTATTTCTGGAACAAAAACAGTTTATCCAGAATTATGCAGCTCTAATACCAGCCCACTCCAACCCTCTTCTGCTGATGGAGATCTCTTTTGGGCTATTTTGATGCACAGGCCTGGCAACCCTGTAGCAGCCACTTTCTGTGACTTCAACCAACATGTGAATGTTCTGTAAATGTTTCCATTTGGTCCCTGAACCTAAACTTCATGATGTTTACACAGGTTATTCATGGTGACGTTCCCTGCAGTGATTGAATCTGGATCTGATGCGAAATTGTGTGCAAGTCTTCTGAAACCCCAAGAGAGTCTCAGAATGACAGTTTCTCTGCTTGATGATGAAAATGGGATGACTCAACTTGTGCGGCAGGTTTCTTCAAAGCCATTTCACCGTTGCTTTATTTTCCAGGTCTGTCATTAGATCTAAGTGGTTTTATTTAATTTTGTATTTTTTTTTTTTCTGTTACACCGTCTGGATCGTTAACTGAGTCTCTCCACAGGCTCCTCAAGTAGATGGAGAATCTGTGCAGACGCTGAAGGTAGAAGTTCAAGGGAAGGTCTTCAGAGCGACTGAAGAGAGGAAAGTCATGTTCAGACGTTACCTGCCTTTGACCTTCATCCAAACAGACAAACCCATCTACAATCCAGGACAAACAGGTGAGCTGTGAATGATCCATGGTTGAATATTATAGGTGTAGAAAGATCAATACGCTACAAGTTCTGATTGTCTTTATTATTAAGTGCATTATGCAATAAATGTAAGCGTTTATTGCCTTTTTTTTTCCAGTGAATTTCAGAGTTGTCTCCATGGATGCTAAATTTGTGCCTCTTGATCAGTTGGTAAGATCTGGCCATGAACAAATAGCTAATTTATTGTGGATTTGTTTTGGGCACAGTTACTTTTCTTCAATGACTTTGCTGCATAAATGTGTATAATTTTTAAATGCCTAATATTCCTGTCTTTGTATTTCAGTACAATCTGGTGGTGGAGGTGAGAATTTGCTCTGGTGCTAGTCTTTGAATGGAGCCAACACAACTTTTTGTAATTTTGCTTTGTTTGCAGTCTTTCTCTGAGCTGGTAACTGTTTTAATAGGACAATAACAATAACCGGATTGGTCAGTGGACAAACATTTCCTCTATGGGCTGGATATTGCAGCTTTCTCATGAGTTAAACCCAGAGGCTCAGATAGGGATATACACACTAAAGGCTTTTATTGGTGATCGAACAATCTCCCAGGTTTTTGAGGTGAAAAAATACGGTAAGTCTGTGTATATAATGTGCAACAGTACAATGACAGATCTGAGGTCTTATCTAAAGCATTGTTTCTGGTTTAGTTTTACCCAAGTTTGACGTGACCATAAACACACCGCAGATGTATAGTGTTGCAGATGTGGGACTGAAAGTTGAGGTTTGTGCCAAGTGAGTGACTTATTTTTATTTTGTTACTTTTCTTGTCTTATGGTTGGTCACTTGATCTTGTTCCTTTGTGACCTTTCCCAGATACACATATGGGCAACCTGTACCTGGTCAAGCCTTGGTGGAAGTATGTCGTGAGCCATTTCCATATGTTGTTCCTGAGTTTACTCTACAGTGCCTGACGCAAACTGCAGAGGTGACTCTTGCTTTACAGTGGAGGGGTTTTCTTCTGCTTGTTAGGGCTGCACGATTAATCGCACGATGTTGTTATGCGCATCTAATCAGTAAAGCCGGTTCCTTGATTAGTAGTAAATCACCTTCACCTGCTTTCAGATGGAGCGGCATTTACTACAAAGAGCCGTAGTTCACTGACAAGCTGAGCCAAATCGCGTTAAAATCGAGGCCTCGATTTTAACGCGATTTGGCTCAGCTTGTCAGTTAACTACGGCTCTTTGTACACAGCAAAAACTCAGTGTTAAATTAACACACCTGGGAGTGTATTTGAGTCCACACTCAAGAGTGTTAAAGTTAATGAGATAATTAAGTGATTATTTGAGTGATGATTGAGCATTATTGAAGACACCTAAAGCAGAATCACTGAAGGAGAAAACCGGAATTTCAGGTCACCATTATGGAGATGAGTGTTTGCTTTAGTTGGGCTCTTGACCCTTATATTATTAACTTTAGATTTTGTTCAACTGTTGTATCTGAGTTATACCTGCCAGATGAACAAAGAAAAAAATGATCTAATGGTGTTAGAATGGTGGTAATAGTATATTATGACATTCATCATTTGAACTAATTGTTTGTGATTTATGCTGTTGGTTACAGCATAACTGAGATTCTGCATAAATATCCAGAATTTGAGATATAATATAAAGAATTTCTTAAAAGTTGTAAACAAAAAAAAAATCTTTCTTTTAGGCACACACAGATATCAAGATTCAGTCAATGCATCTCAAAAATGGTGACGAGCAGAATATTCAATTAGGAAAAGTAAATTACATAGACAATTCAGATCATAATTTATTCATACCGCAATGCATGATGGGAGCCATTAATGAGTTGTGATTGGTGGCAACAAGGATTTTTATTGTCACCACGGTTGAGATTCACAGGCTGATTATTGATGTCTGTGTTTCTAAATAAATGCATTTGAAAGTGATTTGATCAGAACAATTTTTATTAAAATATTTGGATTATAAGAAAAATTCAATTGTCATATGCTGTAGAACCACTAAACTGTTGCTATCAAGTTAAACCAGATCATCTGAATGAGTTTCATTTTTCAGATCACAGCATGATTATGTCAAAACATAACCAACACTATCAGATCACACTTGTCTTTGTTCATTTGACTGTAATAAATCAATAAACGCAGACAAACAAAATTTAAACTTAAAGTATAAGGATCAAGAGCCCAACTAAAGCAAACACTGATCGCCATAACGGTGGCTTACAATTTGTGATTTTCTCCTTCAGTGATTCTGCTTGTTAACGTCAGGTGTCTTCAATAATGCTCAATGATCACTAAATTAATCACCTAATTATCTCATTAACTTTAACACTCTTGAGTGTTAATTTAACACTTATATCTGCATCATATCGTCCATCTGAAAGCAGGTGAAGGTGATTTACTACTAATCAAGGAACCGGCTTTACTGATTAGATGCGCATAACAACATCGTACGATTAATCGTGCAGCCCTACTGCTTGTACATGACTTAATGTGACTCTTTGTTCTGCTACCAGATGAATGCCACAGGCTGTGCCTCCCTTACCGTTGATGCTTCAGAGTTTTTCAACACCAAATTCGAAAATTATATGAAAGATACTCTTCTAGTAAATGTGAACGTCACTGAGGAGGGAACAGGTGAGCTGATCTTAACCAACAGCACATGTATTTAGGAAGTTGACTTGTTAATGCGATGCTTTGTTTCTTTTTCCCCAGATGTATTGATGTCAAAATCTGCAACTGTGTCCATTACGTTTGAAGTTGGCAAGGTCACGTTTGTGGACATCCCGGATTATTTTGAACCTGGATCAATGATTAATGGAAAGGCAAGAAAGTGTATCCCTTGTTGCAGAAGCCTTCACATTGGTTCCCTTTCCTAACCTTGATCATTTCCAGCAGATATCAGTGTCTCGTTTTGATGGTACTCCAATCACAAACAAAGTGGTTTATCTCCTGGATGGGAACAGCTGGCCCAAAAAACTGCTGCAGAATCTGACCACAAACCAGAACGGATTGGCTAGGTTTTCTCTCAACACTGCTAATCTTCCTAAAGATGCTCTCAATCTTGTGGTGTGATTTGTTACAATCCCGTTGTGTCTTGTGAAATATTGACTTTCTCTAAGTCTTTTGCCTGAAATGGTTTAATTTTTGGTTCCCCAGGCAAGTGTGACACCAGAGTTGGTTTATGGTTACAAATTGCCATACTTCACCACAGATACAAGGGTTGTTCAGCTTCTACAACTTGCTTCTCCTGACAACCCATCATTTAGTGAACTGACTATAGTGAAGCTCGAGCAGCCGCTCAAATGTGGTGCTGTGTTTCCAGTGACTGTCAAGTATTCTTTTGTTGGAGAGGCTGGTGGCTACAGCACTGACATCATCTATATGGTGAGGAAACATTAGTTTTGGAGCTTTTTCTTTCCTGCACTGGTCAGTTTGTTCTGCACCTTATGCACCCATTTGTCTTGTCAGGTAATGTCCAGAGGAGTGATCGTTCTCCATGGATTTCAGACGGTCACAGCGAGGGCTTCTAATACAGTCATAAGCGGCTCCGTGTCTTTCCAACTGTCAGTCAGTGTCGATATGGCTCCAGTAGTGCAGATTCTGGTCTACTGTGTTCTGCCCAGTGAGAACGTTGTTGTTGGTAGTGCGTCATTTGAGACTGAAACGTGTTTCCAAAACCAGGTATGATGTGCACTGGCATCTTTTGTCTTTAAGTGGGCAATGGTGACGTGTCCTACAGTGTATTGATTCTTGTTCCAGGTGTCTCTACAGTTCTCTCCTGCTACGGCCGTTCCTGCGGAGGAAAATATTTTGACGGTCTCTGCTCAAGCAGGATCTCTGTGTGGCATCAGTGCTGTAGATCAGAGCATCCGGATCATGGAGCCAGAAAGACGTCTGAGTGCTAAAATGGTATCCATGTGCAGTTGTTTAAATTCTTGGTTCAACTTGAGAATTGAGTAATGCTGATGGATTAATTGGATAAACCTATGCTATTATGCGGCTGTTCTGATTGGTGGTGTGTTTTTTTTTAAAAACTGTACTTTAACACCTACCATTATAAACTGACCATAAATGCATTTTAGCCAAACAATTTTCCAGAAACATGTGACAAACCAACACTGTTTTATGGTCATAGGTGTTTGACTTGCTCCCGGTGCGATTGGTATCAGGTTACCCATACAGCGTTGAGGATGAACCGGAGTGTGTAGGTTTTCGCCCCCGTCGAAGTCTTCGGTTACATGCTCCCTACCCTGCTCCTACAAATCAAGCCTACACAACCTTCAAGGTAGAAAACGATTTATGACCATATAATTACTGAATATGGAGTCATTGATTTTAAATTTGTTTTGTGTTTTGGCTTGTTACTCTGACAGAGCTTGGGAATGAAGATTGCAACAAATCTCCCTGTACAAGCCCCTCCGTGTCCACTATATCCCAGTTTCACAGAAAGTAGGTCTATACAGATCAGGAATTCTTTCAGTGAAAACAATCTTCATGACTTGAGTTCGAGGTTCTTTGGGGATCAGCAAATTCAGATTTTTAATTAAGAGGGGCCACTATAAACCTTGTTTATTCTGCAGACATGAATACCCCTTTTCCACCAGCAAGAACCAGGTGCTAGTTCAGAGCTAGTGCTATTACCAGTTCGTAGTTGGTTTGACAGAGCCTTTTAATGGTGCGTTCACACCAGACGCGAATAGAGCGTCTGGCGTGAATGATTTCAATGTTAAGTGAATGCAAAGACTCGGTATGCGCATAAAAAAAATTCCTGCGGTGCGGTAGACAAGAATATGCCTCATTCGCGTGTCAAGTTCGCGCAAATGGTGTGAATTGAGCGTCTGGCGCATTATGCGCGACTGATTTATATTTAGTGCTTTTTGTGCATTCACACGTTTGACGTGAATTCGTGTTTTCACCCGAGTGTGACTGTGCGAAACTTCTGCGTCAGTTTGCGGCACGTTAACCAGTCAAGAGCCTGCTTGCTTCACGTGGTAAAGTGACATAATAAACTCCCGCTGAATGACTCTGCTTCATACTTTTATAGCGACAGGAACAAAGGACTCTAGATGAATGCTCAATCAACATCTTGTAAAAGATGGTCGCCAACGGGTTTCGCCTGTGATGCATGTAAAATTCGCTTCAAACTTTTGTTTTTTACGTGTCAATTTTGCTCTTGACACGCGAATGGATTCAAAGTTTTATTTAAAACATGAATTTGATGCGACTATTCGCATCTGGTGTGAACTCGCAGTAAGAACCAGTTTGCCTTTCCACAGGCTAGAGAGCTGCCACAGAGCTAGGTCTTGCGTCACTGTATACATCTCATGTTGCCCAACAATGCTAGCACGGCACCGCCACACAAAGACACCAGGCTTGTTCGAGATAATAATTTGTTACATTTTATATAGTGCTTTTTCTGGGACCTCAAAGTGCATTAAATGGAGTGGGGGAATCTCCTCAACCACCACCAATGTGCAGCATCCACCTGGATGATGCGACGGTGGCCATATTGCGCCAGTTCTCCCACCACACACCACCAGCTTACTGGTGGAGAGGAGACAGCTGGAGATGGTTCGGCTTCTCGCGACCCAAAAGCACGAGTCATCGCATTCTCTCCAAACACTCCCGCAGCTCTGATCGGTCTGCTCCGCTCAGATGCACCTCGAACAAGCCTTCCATCAACAATGGCGGTTGTTGCGTTACTATTGATGCTCATGGCTTTGCGAAAATGCATTGGCATCCAAACACTGCAAATTCAATGCGTTCGTGCAGCTCACTGTAACTTGCATAGATGGAGATTACAATTGAGCAGCTATTAGAAGCTTGTGACCACTATTTTTTTTTTAAAATGGCAGCTAATCGAGCTGTTCATCTTGTTGGTCATGGTAACCCAGCCCCTTACCCAAGCGGTCCTTACTCCTAGCCCAGCAATGTTTTTGTTTTACTGGTTCGGAGCTGGTGCTTTGGGTGTTGAAAAACAAGACCAATTTGAAACTAGGCTCTGGCTTCGAACCAGCATAGCACTTGGTGAAAAAGGTGTATAAGAGTTCAAAGTAAGTGGGTGTAAAATGGCTTGTCCCTCCAGTGATGAATCTTCCTGGTCGTCATCCTGTGGCCATGGCTATGGCTGAAATGGCTCCTGCTCCAGTAGCAGAAAGTGCTGGAGGCGACACTTCCACTTTTGAAGTGACTGTCAGGACTTACTTTCCAGAAACATGGCTCTGGCAGCTTACTCAAGTGGGGTTAGTGAAGCATCTTGTTCCTTCTAAAGCTACTTGTCCACAGATTTTACTTGTCCTGTTCCTCTTATTTTTCTCCTCTGCTGTCTTTCAGAAACACTGGATCCATAAAAGTTCCCCTTACTGTTCCTGACACCATCACCACATGGGAGACGGAGGCGTTCTGCCTGTCCTCAAAAGGTTTTGGTCTGGCTCCTCCTGCTCTGCTGACGGTCTTCCAGCCCTTCTTCCTGGAGCTCTCCCTGCCGTACTCCATCGTCCGTGGGGAGTCTTTTGATCTGAAGGCCACGGTCTTCAGCTATCTGTCCAAGTGCATCATGGTCTGTCATAGTTTCTTTTATATAATGAATCTTTATGGAGAAGGTCATGTTTTTGCTTTATGTGATCTATTTCATTGGCAGGTTAAAGTAACCCCAGATTCATCTACGGCCTTCACTCTTAAACCATATACTGATCCGTATTCATCTTGTCTTTGTGCCAATGGGAGAAAGACCTTTAAATGGGTTCTATCAGCTTCCGTTCTCGGTCAGTTTTGGACCGACTGTCTCTAAACTAGGAGTGTATATTAGGTGTTGCTCACTTCCTGTCTGTCACTGTAGGAGCTGTCAATGTGACTTTCAAAGCTTCAGCTGAATCATCCCAGACTCGATGTGGCACTGAGGTAGTGACTGTGCCGACGAGAGGACGCATTGACGTAGTCACTCGAAGTCTACTTGTCCTGGTCAGTGTCAACCAGCCTTCTGGAGTTTGATCATGGAGCTTATGCTGCTTTACTGATGTGATTTATTGCTTCTATAGCCTGAAGGAGTTGAAAGGACAAACACCCAGAGTTGGTTATTGTGTCCAAAGGGTTTGTCTGCACTCAACGATACCCCAATACATTTAGCCTGTACAGCCAAACATTAGCCTAGCGCTCAATACTGATACATTCTTTTGTGTCTGCAGGAAACGTTCTTTCTGAAGATGTGACCCTGACGTTTCCAAAAAATGTTGTTCAAGGATCAGCCAGATGCTCTGTTTCAGTCCTTGGTAAAGTAATTCATTGAATAGAAACTAAAATGATTTGGCAGATTTTTTTTCTTCTGATGTGGGTTTTATGCTTGACCTCTTGTAGGGGACATAATGGGTCGTGCGCTGAAGAATCTGGATAGTTTATTAAAGATGCCATATGGCTGTGGAGAACAGAATATGATTGTTCTTGCTCCCAATATTTACATCCTCCTGTACCTGGAAGTAACGGGGCAACTCACCGCAGCCATCCGAGAGACCGCCACAGGCTTCCTTAAGAGCGGTATGGATGACCAAATCCACTTGTATATGTTGGACACTAAATTCCAAGGAGGTTTAGTTTCACATTGGAGTGTGCCAGACTGTTTAACTCCTTGACCAATTTACATGTGGCTTTTGACCTAATCAGGATACCAAAGACAACTGAACTACAGACACACTGATGGTTCATACAGCACATTTGGTTATGATGAATCCAATACATGGTGAGTTTCTCACTGTACTACTGTTGTGTATAATCTGCTGTGGCACCTGCTTTTTGTAAGGTCAGTTTGTGACCTTCTCCACGGCCAGGTTGACCGCTTTTGTCATGAGGTCTTTTGGTCTAGCGAGGCAATTTATCTTCATTGATCCACATGTCCTGCAGAGTGCAAAGGACTGGTTGATCAGCACGCAGGGTTCAGACGGCTGTTTCATTCAGCAGGGAACTCTGCACCACATCGACATGAAGGTGCATTACATGTTTCTTAAACTATGCTCTATGCTCTAATCAATTGACTTGGTGTGAGATGGATCTTTTAAATCAGTTTATGGGTGTGTTTTAGGGTGGAGTTGGTGATGGCGTGACCATGACTGCCTACACTGTTGCATCGCTGCTTGAACTAGGCATCCCCGTCACAGTAAAAACATCTCTAGTAGTTGTATGAGCTCCTTGCAGATGACCTTTCTTTTCTAGCTGTTGTCTGATATCTGCTTTGCTTTCAGGATTCTGTCATTACCAACACTCTGTCATGCTTGAGGCCTGCCGTTGGGAACCTGGCAAACACTTACGCCACGGCTCTTCTGGCCTACACCTTCAGTCTGGCTGGAGAGACCACCACTCGATCACAGCTTTTAACTGCCTTAAACAACCTTGCCATTTCTGATGGTGAGATACCATCTATTAATGGTTCATCAGGGTCTTTTGGCATTTTTGGCAACTTTCTCCCCTCCATCTCATCCTAAGGCACTAAGGTCCATTGGTCTCAGACGACATCTGGTGATACTCTGGCGGTGGAGATCAGCTCTTACGTGCTGCTAGCGGTTCTCGCTGTTCAACCTCTCACGACAGCTAATCTGGGCTATGCTAACCGCATTGTCAACTGGCTCGTGACCCAGCAGAATCCCTATGGAGGCTTCTCCTCCACCCAGGTGCCTGTGACTACCAAATATAAGCACAATCATGAGTGGACTTTTTAATCTGATGCTTGTTTTTTAGGACACTGTGGTGGCTCTTCATGCCCTGTCTGTGTACGCTGCTCAAGTGTTCAGCTTGGACGGCTCCAGCACTGTTACTGTACAGTCATCAGAAGGAGACTCTTATCGCTTCAATGTGAATCGGGACAACAGGCTGCTGTATCAGGAGAAGCCGCTGAAGAACATTCCAGGCAAATGTACTGTTAAAGCATCAGGATCCACTTGTGTGTCTGTGCAGGTCAGTATCTTCACCCCCTTTTTTTTTTTTTTTTTTTTTTTTGTGCACATCCTTATCTTACTGTGCTTTGTTTGCTCTGCACTCATACTATAGGTTGCATGTTTCTACAACATTCCGACACCTGCTGAAGTCTCCAAAACACTGAGTGTCGAAGCAAAGGTGACTGGAGACTGCCAACCGCTTGAAGCCAATCTCATGTTGAAATTCACGGTGACGTAAGAACCTCTCACTTTGTGTCCTGAAACCTGCTCATGTTTATGACCCTTACAAAAAGCGGTGTTCTTGATCCTGTTGACTAAACCTCTTTATTTCCCCCATTCAGATACAATGGTGTAAAAGCAAGCACCAACATGGTTATCGTGGACATTAAGCTACTTTCAGGCTTCGAGGCAGATACGTCACTGGTTCGTATGCATTTAAAATGATTTGGAAGGTCCCAAGATGCTTGAAGCTCCTTCAGTTGTAATTCTGTATGTACATGTCTACCTCTCAGCTTGGTTCTTCACCCCAATCGTTTGTGCCGCTAGTGGAGCGGGTTGATTCTGAAGATGATCATGTCTTGGTGTATCTGAAAGAGGTGAGACTCACCCTGAGCAAATTACTAGATGCCATCTCATGTTCTGTGTATGTGCTGCTTTTCATCCTTTGTTTCACAGGTTCCCAAAGGTGTCCCCATGAGTTACACTCTGCAGCTGAAACAGGTTTTCAAAGTGGATGATCTCAAGCCAGCAGTCATAAATGTTTATGACTACTATCAAACAAGTAAGCTTTCATCCTAATCATGTTTTGCTCTGGCTGAATTCCCATTTATTTTCATGTTCCTCTCTCAGGTGATTCGTTTGAGACAACCTATACGTCTCCCTGTCGATGATCTGATTCAGTACTGGTTGTAGAACACAACTTAAATAAAACTGCTTTTATACAATCAGTACTCTTTGCCTCCTTTTTGTTGCTAATCTGTGACAGTTTTGAAGCAGGAAGTTGGTGTTCACGAGTTTGTTGTAAGGATTTGAAATCACAGGACATGACCGAAGTGTAGTTCACTTTAGGCATTGACTTAACTTTGTTTTTGGACTTCAGACTGCAATTAATTTGTTACATTTATAATAGCGCTTTATCTGAGACCTCAAAGCGCTTTACAAGGAAGGGGGGAATCTCCTCAACCACCACCAATGTGCAGCATCCACCTGGATGATGCGACAGCAGCCATATTGCGCCAGTACGCCCACCACACACCAGCTTACTGGTGGAGAGGAGACAGTGATGAAGCCAATCAGTATACAGGGATGATTAGGAGGCCATGATGGACAGAGGCCAAGGGGCAGATTTGGCCAGGATGCCGGGGTTACACCCCTACTCTTTCGAAAGACATCCTGGGATTTTTAATGACCACAGAGAGTCAGGACCTCGGTTTAACGTCTCATCCGAAGGACAATTAAGTGCTCTTCCCCTTACTAATCATGGTAACGAACAACTTTCTATATACATTTAGGATTTTTTTTGTTTGTGCATTTCAGATTTTAATTGGATCCACAGCCGGTCAGTCTTCATTATGGAAGATTATGTCCTGGTTCTCACTAACGATCACATTAAGCTTCCTTTTCAAATACCCATCTCCTCCACGTCCAGCTTCCTCACTTGGCTGGTGCTCACTCGCTCTTACTTATTTGCACTGTTACAAGTCCTTTCATATATTCTCATTTTATTAAAAATTGTTAACTATATGCAGTGCCAACACTAATGTAATTTTCTTTTTCATTCATACTGGAGGCCAGGGTGCCCTTTTAGTAAATCATTTTGTAGGCTTATTGGCTATAGCTGAATAACATGCAGCCACAGACATTTTGACTAATGAAGCATGAAGACAAACACAATTGCAATTGTCTTTGTTCTTCAAACCATCTTGGGTATTTTCATAATGACGTACTTCTCTTATTAGGATTGCCCACTATAGTCGACTAACAGTTGGTCTTGTCCTACTCGCCACAGTAAACATGAGGAATGGCGACTGTAGAACGCAAAAGCCGAATCCCAGCCAGACTCATCACGGAGATGCACTAGTAGTCTTGTTTAACTACTGCGCTTTGTTACGGGGAGGCGTGGCCTCCTAGGGCAGCAAAGCAAGTGCATTCTGGGAGTAGTCTTTCATTCCCATTTCTTCTACGTAAATGACCCATTTTAAATACGGCTTAGGCTATAACTTGAAACATGTAAGAAGTATCTATAGAAAAGCTTGACATATTTAATTATGTAATTATGTATATAATTATACATATTTAAAATAAATATCCCCAGCTTTATATAATGAACGTATTTATAATCATAATTACATGCATGTAATGCCGAGTTCAGACTGCACGATTTTCAAAGTAGTCGGGTCACTGTTCTTTTCACACTGCATGACTATTTTGGCCAGCATTCAGTTATTGCTGTGTTCACACTGAACGATGGATCGACGACAGGAGGTTTCACACTGCATGACTTTACAAGAGGAAGAATCGCCGACAACTGTTTGGCACGCAAACTACGTTTCACAACCAAACACACGCGAGAAGTGATAAGAAAATAACGCAAGCCCACGCGTGCGTGAGACCGGAGTTCTCGCACAAGACTCAAATTGTTATTAAAAAGTATAGCTGCAAGAAGCTTGCGATCCCAATCTGTGAGCTGATTTGCAGCGATAAAAATAAGATTATGCAGGAGGAAATGGTTGGGGAGACGAGCTGAGCTCTGAGCAAGGATTGTGTGTTCTACAAGAGTTGGGGGTAAAGAAATAATTTTGCAATGTGCAGCTGGTCAAGCAATATGTAGGCTACTTTGTTTCTGTTTGATATAATTGTAAATATATCTATTAAAATACTGATATTCTGGTCTATATCTCCTCCCCGAACTCCCTGCTGCTCTATCTTGCTCTCTCATAGGCTGTCGGTCATCGCCGATGTAGTTTTCAGTCAGAACACTTTCACACTGCAGGATTTTGAATCGCCGACAGGTCCAGATATTTAGCATGCCAAATATCTCACGGGCGTCGGCGACTCGTCAGTGATTCTCTCAGGCCTTGTCCACACGGACACGGGTATTTTTATAACCGGAGTTTTTCCTGTCACGCTGTCAAGCACTGTCAAGAGCATGCAACACCAGCAGGCGGCGATATAACCCTTAACCGTAAAGCCACGTTGGCCAATCAGAAGCCGTCAGCGGCGGCGGCGCAAAAACTCCGGTTTTACTGTCTACACGACAACTCTGCAACCGGCGTTTCAGAAAATACTCACCCTGGCAGGGGTTTTCAAAAATGTTTGGTTTCAGTGACCTGATACTGCGTTTCCGTGTGGACGAACGGCCGTGGCAAGCTTTGTTTTGTGTGCTGATTAGGTTATATTTATTTTATAAAGGCAATTAAAGGGGCAATAGACATGGTTGAAACGCGTTATTAGTCGACTAATTATCACATTAATATTGACATGTTTTCATTTTATCATAATTCTCTAAACATTACAATTTTCCTATGCCTCCACAGCTACTTAAGGTGGTTGATTTATGATTTCACCTTTCTTTAGTGTGTAATGTTGCTGTTTGAGCTTAAACGGAATGCAGCTGCGCTACTTTGTTTAACTTGCAACCCCTTGAACACTTTGGATACTTTTGTTACAGAGCTCCATCACGGCAGATATGGCAGCGCCTATTTTTAACATTCCCAGTTTAACGCAGTTAAACTACTTGTTCGAAAACTTTGTACAAATCTGAAATAACCCCAACATGAGCAACAACTATGAAATAAGATCACATGATTGGTCAATCAGATGCGTTCGTTGCTATAGCAACAGCGGGCTTGCGGAATATTTTCAGTAAAACATATCTTATGTGTGTTGCATTATAGAAAGGGCTCCCCTCGACTAAAGATTTGTCTAGTTGTCATTCATTTAAGTGATGCTTTTTTTGTTATCCAAGAAAAGTGGGGATGTTATGTATTAGGATTACTAGGGTTATGTCATTTAGAGGGCACTTTTGTTCGTAAAGTGGGGGACCACGTTCATATCCGATTTATTACCACATATGAGAGTGATGCCTGAATCCGATCTGAGAAAATCGGAATCCATGTGATTTTTTTTTTCCTGCTTACACGTTCGTTTGTTGTGCACGTTTCTGAATGGCAGTGACATGTAGTTTTGAAGTTGATTTTATTATCTATAATGAGTCCCAGGTATTTAAAGCTGCTGACCTGTTCGATTGGTTGACCGTGGATGTGGGTATGGTTCAGTCCAGGTGGTGATTTGGATGTGTACATGACCAATTCTTTTGTTTTGTCTGTATTTAGTTGTAGGTAATTGTTCTGACACCACTGTGAAATTTAGTCCTGATATGCTGTGATGGAGGTGTATGTACATCGGAGGTGACCAATGTAAACAACAGCATGGATTACACTGTTTATGTACTACTGAACACATTGTTACACTAATAAACCATGGGAAAAAACACATGGAAGCTGCAAAATCATACAGAGAAGGACTTAGTAAGCAGGAGAGACCGCAAAATTTTGACAAACTAAAGTTAATATGTGGTAAAGATTCGAACGAGAGCTTCTCTAGCCCTTACTGCATTCTTCCTTCTATTTCTTATCCCGACATAGGCTACCTTCAGATTGTCAGTTCAGAAAAGCACATGAAATCTGTTTCAAGCTACATCCATATGTGGTTTCAAATCCTATTCAAATCACATATCAGGACATCAGCTGCTTCAGCCTGAACGATTGCATTTCGCGTGGTGTTCGCGTTATGTGACTCAGGCCACGTAAAATGTAAACGTCAGATGTTGTTAGAGGAAACAAACATGCTGAAAGTCGCTGCCGAAACAATGTGTTGTTGCTATTTTGAAACCAGCACAAACAAGAGCATGGAGAAAAAGCTGTGCATACCAGCCTGTCAGCCTCCTACAGTTCTGCCGCCGCGGGCTCAAGACGCAGTAGTCCAGCGCGTAGTCCGGCTACACATTTCCGTGTTGTAACATTTAAATAAGAAAACATCTCTATTGCAAATGCAAACCCCTCCATCAACGCAACATCATTGCCATATTGCCAAAGAGCTGCATGGACACACACATCGCATCTGAACAGTTGCGATACACAGTGTGGACATCATTTTAGATCAGATTCCAATTTGATACAAAGATAATCGGATTTGGACTGACTGTGTGAACGTAGACATAGTTAACTACGTCAACATTTTAGCCATAGTCAACGCTTCATTTACATGTCTGATGCTGTAACGTTACCTCTCTCAGCCACAAACGCCTCCTTTCATCAGTTTTTTGCAATCTTCTCTTTAACTTTTGACAGTCTATAGAACTCGAAATGTTTTCCCCCGATGCGACCGATTAGAACAGACCAAAACTCGACCATTTTTCAGCAGCAATAATCAGCCAAATTTGCGAGTCCATTCAGTTCAGTGGCATTGTTTATGTTCAGTGCCTCCAAAATGGCCGACTTCCGGATTGATGACGTGTCGTGAAAACCCTCTATAATCATTTTGTCTGCTTCTGCGTTCATTGCATATCGAGCCGTTTTACTTCATTTTCTGGGTCAGAACGTCTATATTGGGTTGTTTTGGCAGTGTACAGTGTAAATGCAAATATCGGATACGGGTTACTTTTAAAAGATGATGTAAGCAGGTCGTCAAAAAAATCGGATATAGTCAGAAAATCGGATTTGGGCATCAAGACCTGCAGTGTAAATGCAGCCTTAGACTAACTACTTAAATTAAATATGGTCATTTAAATGTAAAATGCCCTTTAGAAAAGTTTCTTCCCTACAAAATAATGTTCTCGCCTGCTTAAAGTGAAGAATGTACTTGTGAAAATATGTAAGGAGAGATTCAATGCACTTGATTCCAAGTTTAATTACATGACAAATAAAGACATTTACAGATGAATGTTGGTTCATCTAAATGATGCTCGTATTTTCGTATGTCCAATCGTGAACAGACCCTATAGCATGTCTCTTTCAGGTCCTTTAAAATGTGAGAATGGATTCTTATTTCCCAATTTAAAAATTTGGATGGACTTAAAAATAGAGATCCTTTTTAAAAAAACTAAATTGTCTTTGAAATCAAACTGGTTTTAAATATCTTAACTGTGCATTATCTGATGTTCATACTTTGATTTCTTCATCCGCCTCAGTGAAGCTGTACGGCGTCCTTGTGTGTCTAAAAGATGAAGCTCTCTGCCGCTCCTCTTCAGATCTTCCTCCTCCAAAGTGACGTGTTAGCATGCTAGCAGCCTGCTGGAACTTCTTGGGCTCAATCCCGTCGTCTGCTGTGATCGGACGCCTGATTAAAGCTTCAGTCTTTGGTTCATTATGATCCATCTCAAACACAGAGCTCGGCTCCTCCTCTTCCTCCCGACGGCTCGTAATGAGGCAACATGAGCTGTCAATCAACTCCAGAACCTCGCTCATGAGGGAGGGGCCGAGGTCCACCGTGAAGGACGAGAGCGAATCAGATCGTGTCATGGAGACGTCACTGTTCTCCGGTAGGAAACTCTGTAGACTGTCTTCACTGAGTAGTTCAGATGTTTCTGGAAAACTTTGGTCCAGTCGTGATAAACGAGGCAGCGTGATGAATCCAGAACGAAGACCTGCAGGGGAGGAGAGGAGCGGAAAAACAACATGTTTCAGCACATCTTTCACATTAGTTAAGCGTGACAGTATGCATATTTACTTTCTTAAAGGGGTGGTATAATGTCCTTTTTACAAGGTGTAAAATAAGTCTTTGATGTCCCCAGAGTGTGTATGTGAAGTTTTAGCTCAAAATCCCCCACAGATATTTTTACATAGCATGTTAAAGTTATTTTTTTGAGGGTGGGCAAAACGCACCGTTTTTTTTGTGTCTGTCTCTTTAAATGCAAATGAGCTGCTGCTCCCGGCACAGAGGGCGGAGCTACAACAGCTTCTTAGCAGCTTCCATGAAAATTTCAAAAACTTTTAGACTTTTATGTTCAAACTGGAGTCAGACAAAAATGGAGAGACTCAAGAAGTGACATCATTTCTGAATGGTTAGTTGATGCATTTATATAGTTTATGTGTAGTTATCTTCTGGAGGAATGTCATGTAGTCCCTACCAGCCGTTTGTTGTAGTCATTAAAAAGCAATTTCTTTAAAAGCAAATATCTCCCTTTGCTTTGAACTTTGAGCGTCGTAACTTTGCAGATGTTGTTTACGCTCAAACAGCATTATACACTAACTAAAGTTAGAAAAGTAAAATCATAATCAACCACCCCTTTAATGCACATAGTTTTATTGTGAATGATTTATCACATCAGAATATGTGTATTACATGTTTTTGTACAACTTTTTTGACGTCATCAGTCCCTCTTATTTTACAAACACCTTCATATAGAGACATTCTCCATCCAATCAATTCCTCGTGGAAATCAAGAAAATCCTGTCCTACATTTTTTCCTCAAATGGGTTGTGAACAGCATTCAGCTCATATTAAGGAAGTTCTAAGAGGCCCTGCATTATTATTTTTCTTGTTATCAAGAAAATCCCATTATGTGGGACAAAAGCTTTTGTTATGTGGAGATTGTGACAAAAAGGTGGAAAAACATAATACATAAAGCCTGTAATGGCTTCCATACATTTCACCCTCCATATTATGCATCAAGAACATTTTGCCTCAAAAAAGTGTATTTTAGGACCGATTGATGGTGCTTGTTACAGTATAATGTCCCCATAACTATACTGGGGTGTTAGGACCCACACAGACCACTGGGTGAGCGCCCCCTGCTGGCCTCACTAATACACAATAATGCCTCATTTAAACCCCAAATTCTCATTCTGTATAGTAGTCAAATCTAATATGCATATATATATATATATTAATATATATATATTAATATATATAAATTATATATATTTGGGTTAAAAGTTGTATTGAAAAAACAAACATAAATTTGAGAATGAACTAATTTAAATCTAAATCTTGAATGCAGTTAAAGTCACTTTGGATAAAAGTGCCTGCCAAATGCATAAATGTAAAAAAGAATTTGCATATTTGTTTGGTGTCTATTTTTATGACAGCAGCACTGTAGCTAAATTAACAAAACCTAATGAAAATTTTAACAGCTGTACAATGAGTCACATCATGATCGATGAAACTCGTTTAATTACATTACAATAAATGTAAGTAGCAACTCTTGTAATATTGTCACAATATGTAATATGTCCAGAAGGTGGCAGCATGAGATCTTTGTGTTGTGTGTCTGTTATATTTAGTTCTTTATGTCAGTCTATGAGGATTTTGGATTTCCCAGAATGAGGGAAATTCCAGAATTCCTGAGACATGAAACACACTCCATTGAAAACAGGCACTGCACTTTTCTTCAGTCCCACCCTCAATTCTGTGAGTTTCTGCTTCATTTAATGCAGGTGTGTGTGTGTGTGTGTGTGTGTGTGTACTCAAACTACAATCATTCCCGGTAAAGGTCATTCACTCTGTCCCTGTCTGTCCCATTACAGATCGTGTCGCTGTTTTCTCAGCATCTCATGTTTTCAACTGGCATATTTTAAGATACTGTCACGTTAATAATAGCTTAACTGTAGACATACAGTGCAAAAGACTGATCCCACTTTCAAGATTGTACTGGATTTAATGCAGATATAAATGCAGTTTTTGTTCATTTCCACTGGAGCGTTCAGTGCAGACTCGATTACAAAAGGACCAAAACTATGACTAAAAGTGTGACAATCTTTTATTGGCTTCCATTAATTTTTTTGCCACCATGTTGGCTTTGCCCACAAAAAAAGTTGTCGATGTTTGCAAACGGTCCAAATCCAAATGGTCTATAGCTGTGCCCAAGTTATTGACAAGGAACAAAAAAAAAGTATGTTCTAGTATGAATGTAAACTGCATGAACATCTGCCATAATATTGTAGGACAAGTCACGTCTGAATCCAATAATCGTGTCACACACTGAGATACCTTCATCGGATTGATTTTTGTAGACAGCATATCCTTTGTTGCCTTTGATATCCCACAATCAAAGTGTTCCATTCCCTGACAATTGAGCTAAAAAAGTAGTTGCGGTCAGTTGGTGGTCAGTTTGTGTAAATGTATGTTTTTCCACTTTTTATGTAATTTCTACGTAGAAATTAGTATTGCAGAAGGCTAATTAAATATTTGCTTAGTTATCACTAAAGATCTCTTTTATTTTGCTGTAGATCATTAAACCATTACGCAGCCTTTCGCAGTTTCGTGAAGTACCTTTGTGGGGAAGCCTGCAAAGTCATTGCCTGATAAGACAGCAAGGCAACAAGTCAGTATTCGGACGCAGCCACTGCCATTCTTGCCCCATGGCCTCATGGGATAGTGATCAGATTTTCTGAATCTTGATAAAAGTACACTAAAAAATGCAGGGTTTTTCCAACCCAAATTTGGGTCAAATACGGAGAAATCCAAACTATTGGGTTAAAAATGTAACCCAATGGTTGGGTTTTTTCATATTTGACCCACATTTGAGTTGAAACAACAGTAAGACACTTTAGTACTGGTACTTTTCGTCTACTGTTTTATGAATACTATGAATTCGGACACTCATTTCACATATTGGTTTTTGTATACTATATAGCCAGTGTTGGGGAGTAACGGAATCCATGTACCGGCGTTACGTATTCAGAATACAAATTATGAGTAACTGTATTCCGTTACAGTTACAATTTAAATAGTTGGTATTTAGAATACAGTTACATTGTTGAAATCAAGGGATTACATTACGATACTTCTTTGTTTCATGAGTTTATTCACTCTCTAAATAAATTAAGGCAACTCGGCATGCGACACACTCCCAGAGTCATCCTTCCCGTCCAGATCTAATGCTACCACTTATTTGAAGTTAACATTATAAAATATGTAGACCTACACTACAAAATAAATCATTTGAAATTGGACAATTCCAGCGTTATGAATGTGACATTTGCAGTCAAAACTTGAAATAACTTGAAATAGAAATTCTCAGAAAATGCATTTACTAATATATTTAAAAACGTCTGTTTATATCCATACTCCCTAATAAAGGAGTCCAGACATTAGACAAATATCTGTCTACACATGCGTTTTCTATTTAATTTGAGGGAAATAAACATGCGTGACACAAAAAAATCTTTAACTTTTAGGTGGCAAAATATTTTTAGTAGCCTAGCCTACTCCTGTGAATTACACTGCTGAAACCAAAAGTAATACTACCCACCGGATGAAGAAGGGTTGGCTCTCCACAGAACATAAAATATTCATTTTAGTAAATTTTTCGCGTTCACATTTATGAGGAAAAAACAATGTTACAGACGTGCGCGCTCTGAAAGCGGCACTAAAATACTGCTTTAAAACTTTTCCAGAGGCCTCAAACAGAAAGCAAAGCCTTTCTTTCAAGTGAATTTCGTTTTATATTAATTGTATCTTAATTTTAATAAATGTTTCATCAACCAATTGGCTGGATTTAATAAATAAGAAGTAAATATAGGAAATATATAATCACGACATGGAGGCGCTGGCGCGTGAACTGGAGCTCGTCTCATAAATGAACCGAAACTTAGCGTAAGATTATACTTGCCTCACAGTCACAGACACAGACATGTCTACTTTTAAACAGAACAATTCACAACGAAAGAAAACAGACACAGACTGCTCTCTGCTGATGTAATCCGTATGAAATGCGCATTTCTCTCTGCCGTGTTCACTAGCATACTGCAAAGATCGCGAGTCAGCATCGTCAACTTCGTTTTTGCAGGTGACAGTTACACAGAAAACACTTGTTTATTAATAAACAATTAAAATGTCTATTGCTATATTTTACATATTCATAATCATTACTTTTGCCGGTTCTTTGTGACAGCTTTTAGGTGCTTTATTGGCAGCGCCACATGTTACAACGCGTCACCACCGCATCACCATTCCGCATTCCTACACTTATAAAATGCAATTCAATGTGGAAGTAATCCAAGTATTCAGAATACGTTACTCAGATTGAGGAACGTAACGGAATACGTTACAAATTACATTTTCGGGCATGTATTCTGTATTCTGTAACGAAATACATTTTGAAAGTATCCTTCCCAACACTGTATATAGCCTAGTAGGGAAGAAGGCATATTCTGACCAAGCGCAACCTGCCTCTCTCTTCAGTCATAATCAATCCAAATCCACAGCCAATCAGAACAGAGAGTGGGCGGAGTCTCACCTCGCTTATTAAAAATACATGGCTACTGAGTTACCAAATCAATCTTTGTTTGAACGGTCTTGTTTCCATTTGTTTCATTTCAAGATCTGAGGTGGATTATCTATTCTTGCTTTTACAGCTACAAAGCTGGGAGCACTAAATGATATTCAAAGTCACATTAAATGCTTTTAACATTAAAAAAAGCACATAAACAGTACCTGAGATTATCATTGCCACACTTTGTGTTTGTTGTTCCAGCGCGACGTCACAAAATAAAAATAGAAACCGTTTCTAAAATAGAAGCGTTGCGTGTCACCGTCGTGGCTGGTTAGGACAAAAACTCTGATTAACATGGAAAAGATACATATCGCGTGTCAGGGCATCACGTGTAGTTAGGACACAGTGGCCACTTGAGTGACAGGTGGATTGCCGCTGATGTCACTACTAGCCATTTGTCTGCTGTCTGTTAGCGTCACCTCAGCTAATGTATGTTAGTGTCACGTCTCCTCAGCTAATGTCTGTTAGCGTCACGTCACCTCAGCTAATATTTGTTAGCGTCACGTCACCTCAGATAATGTTTGTTAGTGCCACGTCACCTCAGCTAATCCGCCTCTTTGCCCATTTTCGTTATCTGGGCCAAGATGGCGACGGCCGGCTCCGCCCACTATGGGTTTCAAAAATGCTCTTCAGAAAACTACGGGTGACGTCACGGACACTATGTCCATATTTTTTTTACAGTCTATGATTCAGAAGCATCACTAGACAAAACTACAGTGGTGTTTGATATGTGTGGTGCCTGTGTTCGTACCGTATGAGCAGAGCGGCTCGTCCGGCGAGCTGGTGGAGGTGGGCAGCAGCGCCCTCATCAGGCCATCGTTGGTCATGTTCAGCTGAGGCAGCGAGATGGCGTTTTTAATGATGGGTGAGATGGGCGGCGGGGGGGACGAGAAGTCACGTGACCCTCCTCTCAGCCGGGGCATGGGGGGTTTCCGTACGTGCTGTAGAGTTCGCGACAAAAAACGTGTCGTTCTGGAGCCAGAGGGCGAATCTGGGTAACTTTCGTTGTTAGCCGATCCGCCGTAGTTGCTCAGGAACGAAGTGTCACCGAAGACGTCGCCACCGCGGCCCACGTGCATTGTGTGGCGGAAGTCGCCGAGCGGCGGGCTGATCATGTCCACCGACAGGTCGCTCTTAAACCGGCGTTTGACGTGAGACGTGGACACCAGGCCTTTGATCGCCGGCAGCTTTCCCAGACTCATGACGAGAAATATGAGATTTATATGATCCAAAATGACTGTCAAAAATATAGCAAGCTGTTGATGATTTGCCCCTCAAATATTAACAGACATTGGACGTACTGTAAATGCAGCATACGTAGTAAATGAATTCCCCAAAAAGTTGTGGAAAGATGGAAGATGTCTAAAAAAATGGCCAATCAAACATTTACAGATAAATGAAGCATAATAGAGGCTAAACTATTGTCAAATAATCCCCAAACCAGATCCGGAGAGAGAGAGATTGTTTTAGGAAGCTATAAAATACACAGATAAACAAAGATCAATGAATGCTAAAATAATGTTGAATAATCCTTAAAAAAGATCCAGAGAGAGAAAAAATTTATCAGAAAAATAAATTTAAAAATGCCTAAATATAGTTATATGAAGATCTAATACCCAGATAAATGCAGCTGAAATAATGCTATATTAATATCAAGGAATCAATCAAATACCTGAACAAATCCAGATGAATAAACACTAAATTAATGTGAAAAAATTATTAATGAGATCCAGAAGTCCAGAAGAAAAGAATTTGTCAAAAAATGCTAAAATAAATGTCCTAATGCTTGAAGCTTAAATCTAAACATAAATGCATTAATTATACAAAACAGCAGTTTAGGTTAATAAAAAAATAAAAAAATTCAGATTCAAACTTCTAGATGTGCAACAAAAACAAAAACAACAGATATCTGTTTGATTATTCTTTTGTTTGAATATTCTGCGAAAAAATGTCAGTTTTGACAAACTCTCAGATACGAGTGCCATCTAGATAGTGATGACATCACATCTACTAATAAATACGAACTCCAAATTTATTGAGTGTTCATATAGAGACACGCATTCATCCTGTACTGTACGAGCGCCATCAGCCCATCCCGAGCCGGAGTTTAAAAATAACCTGGTAAAGAAGCCTAATAGGATTTACCAAGAGTTTAAACACCTTCCAGTGAGCACGAAACCCTGCACTCTCTCTGATAGTGGGGAAAAAAATACCTTTCTTGCACAAAATGTCTTCAAAAATGTCTTAAAAAAACACCCAACAACCTTTAGAGACACCTTCAGATTTCACAACGTCTTCCAAACATCCGTTTCTCTCCTTCATCACCTCTTATATCTCTTTTTGAACATCCACACATGCACTGATCACTGTTTTTCTAAAGATGTGCACCAACACCGTGCTTTTCCTTCAGTCCCGGCACACCTGTCTTCCACTGTCGCTCTGATCCGATGTTTTAGTGTTTATGGATCCCACCGCAGGCCTTTCGGTGTCCCCGAATCCCCCAAAACCCCCGGTCTAAAGCGCATCAGGCGTGCGTGTGATCCGCCGTGTTTTGTCTGTGGCTCCAGAGGAGTTTGAGCGGCTGGGATTGGCCTGGATTAGCGGGATTATAAATCCTCACTCTTTCTCTCTCTCTGTCACTTCACTTATTCTTTCTCTCGCAGGACCGTCTCAATCCATTTAGCCGGCCGTCAGTCAGTATTTTCTTTTCACGCCGTGACACGAGTCCTGAGAAAGAGAAAGAGAGAGTCAAAAAACAGACGACTAGAGTGATATCGTGTCTTCTGTTAAACAGACTGTTATAAACTGAATAAAGTGTTATTCTGCACAATAATAATGACCGTCATTTATGCAGCACTTTCATAAAACAAGGCAAGGCAAACATTTTTACACACATATAGGGGAAAATGCTTAATCATCATGAAAATACACACAATGATAGACTAGTCACAATGATTCTCAAATAATAGCCTATATAATTTCTTCATGCAAAAACCTAATTGTCAGTTTCTATCTTCATTGTTTTCCATTCTTTAGGCTCATTGTCAAATATAATCCCTAGATGAAGTGAGGATTGATCAGTATTTTATATTAAAATGACAAACGCTCAGAAAACTGCCGGTGACACTAAAGTTAAAGGATAAAGTGACTCTAATGAGCCCCAAACTTTATGGTTCAGCCAGTTATTTCCTGTCACCCTTTTAATTTACACAGTTAGTGCAGAGAAACAGCAGCATCTGGCTCGATTTTGTCCTCAGACATACTTGTTTACATGCTTTAATATACAAAGACACACACACACACACACACACACACACACACACACATGCACGTGTGTCTCCATCCATCCAGACATTGTTGTGTTTAATTACACCTGAGTGAGTCTCTCTCTACACAAACAAACACACACACGTTCAGCCCATCTGAGGAAGTGAGTGGGAACTAATGGAAACAATCTGTGTGTGTTTGTCTGTTTCTTTCATTCACCCACAGGCCATGCATTAATCTTAAGGCATTACACTTATTGTGATGATCTCAAATTTCTTGTGATGAAGTGAACATAGTAGCTGTTTTCTACTTTTTTTGTCTTGATCTGAATGTAACAAATCCTCACTGCATGCTCAAATAATGACGTTTGACAGATGACAATTTAATTCAACTCTTTTCACCCAAAAATCAAAAGAAATACATAAAATTATGTTTGGCATAATGAAAATGAAGTCCATTACTATAACTAGTGCGATATATTCTGACATTTTAATAACAATGAAATTAGGCTAATTCAACCCCAAAATTACTGTAATGCAAAAAAATGTCATTCACATTATGTGAACAATTATTTTGTGATGAAGACAGTTCACAAACACAATATGACTGAACCATGAATCATTGCTGTCCTTCAGTCTCGGTATCGTGACAAATAACAGTTCGTTTGTTTACTTACAATAATAAAACGCCATGAGCGAATAAAATAACCATGCATATTCACCTTTAAAACCTTTAAAATGTAATTCACGCGAGCAGTTTATTTTCCTTTTGACGTAATAAACATTAAACTTACCAAAAACAGAATAATGCCAAAGTTTCAGAGCGTTGATGAATACTCTCCAGAGATTGTTCAGCGCGCACCCGCGACTGGCCGCGAGCCGAGGAGAACGCGCATGCGCAGTGAGCGCAGCTAATGCGATATTCACACAGCATGTTCACTTTTGACAAGCAGATTGTAGTTTTATTCGTTTTATTTACCACATTTTATACAGGAAATATATAAAGGCTACATGATATTAACAGTCATTTTTCTTTTACAAAAAAAAACCAACAACAAAAAAAACGCAACCCACAGCTTAGCTGCAGGCTAGGGTAAGATTCTCACTCGCTCTTATACATGTTTCCTCCCAGAAAAGAGCAAAACCAAGAAGCATAATACGAATATATATTATTCTGCTGTTTCTTTTTCCACTTTTTCCTGTGATTTCCATTCCATTCATCTCCAAGAAAAACAAGTCTCCGGCTGAAGAAATGTATTCATATGAAGAGAAAATGTTTTTTGGACTTGGACGCCGGACAGACGCTCCCACAGCGAGGACAAAATTACACTTTCACCTTCTCGTCTACATTCCTCTCACTCTCACACACACATTTATGTCACATATATTAATTTATGATTGAGAGGAAGTAATGCCTATTTAATATTTAAAATAGCAATATAATATGATGTATTTAATATGAATATATACACTACCGGTCAAAAGTTTAAGATCGGTAAGATTTTTTATGTTTTTAAAAGAAGTCTCTTCTGCTCACCAAGGCTGCAATTATTTGATAAAAAAAAAAGTAATATTGTGAAATATTATTACAATTTAAAACAGCGGTTTTCTATGTGAATATACAGTAAAGTGTAATTTATTCGTGTGATCAAAGCTGAATTTACAGCATCATTACTCCAGTCTTCAGTGTCACATTTTTAAAATTATTATAATATGAAATTATTATAATATGATGCTCAAGAAACATTTATGATTATTATCCATGTTGAAAATAGTTTTTTACATTTTTATTTCAGGATTCTTTGATGAATAGAAAGTTCAAAAGAACAGCATTGATCTGAAATGGAAAGCTTTTGTAACATTAATCACTACCATTCAAAAGTTTGGGGTCAGTAAAAATGTATTTTTTATTTTTGGGGGAAAGAAATTAGAAAATACTTTTATTCATCAAGGATGAGTTAAATTGATCAAAAGTTATACAGTAAAGACATTTATAATGTTAGAAAATATTATATTTTAAATAAATGCTGTTCTTTTGAACTTTCTATTCATCAAAGAATCCTGAAATAAAAATGTAAAAAACTGTTTTCAACATGGATAATAATCATAAATGTTTCTTGAGCATCATATTATAATAATTTCATATTATAATAATTTAAAAAATGTGACATTGAAGACTGGAGTAATGATGCTGTAAATTCAGCTTTGATCACAGGAATAAATTACACTTCACTATATTTTCACATAGAAAACCGCTGTTTTAAATTGTAATAATATTTCACAATATTACTGTTTTTTTTTTTTTTTTATCAAATAATTGCAGCCTTGGTGAGCAGACGAGACTTCTTTTAAAAACATAAAAAATCTTACCGATCTTAAACTTTTGACCGGTAGTGTATATTTATATATTATATATATGTAGGCTACATATAGGCTGTGTGTGTGTGTGTGTGTGTGTGTGTGTGTGTGTGTGTGTGTTTGTGTGTGTGTGGCCTGGTAAACCCTACGTTATGGGGACAAAATGTCCCCACAAGGATGGCAATATCCGAAATCCTTGTTCGTGTGGGGACATTTTTTGGTCCCCATGAGGAAATCAGCTTATAAATCACACTAAGTGATGTTGTTTGAAAATGTAAAAATGCAGAATGTCTCCTGTGATGGGTAGGTTTAGGGACAGGGGCAGTGTAAGGGGACAGAATATACAGTCTGTACAGTATAAAAATCATTATGTCTATGGAAAGTCCCCATAAAACATGAAAACACAACATGTGTGTGTGTGTGTGTGTGTGTAAAATCATTGAAAAAAAAAATTATGCACAAATAAATGAGGACAAATTATTTTTGATGCAACATGAAAATGAATGTGAAAAACCACATAAAATAGGCTATGCCTTACAATGAATTAAAAGTTCTTCTAAAAATGAAATAAATTCATCTTGAAATAAAATGAAGCAGACAGTATGAAACAAATCAAAATATCAGAATGCTCCATAAGTAACTGTTTATGCTGGCCGAGACTCTCTCTCTCTCTCTCTCTCTCTCCTCCTCCTCCTCCTGTTTCTCTTCTCGTGTCGGACTCGGGGACCACAGACAGACACACCCTGAGCCTCCAGCCAAACGCTCTCGCTGCCCACACCGGCTTCCCACAACACTTTACAACCTTCTCACAGCATCCGCGCAACCTTTATAGCGTCTGCGGGGTTGGTGAAGCCTCAAACCCTACAGGCGTCACACGAGGATCCACCACGGTCCGGGTTATGCTTAGAAATGGTTTTGCTGGTGTCTTCTGGTGTGGGCTGATGGTTTTCATGATCCCATGTTCCCAGGCAAGACTGATCAAATATAAATTCACTATGGATGAAATCTGGTAAATAAATATAGTTTTGAACTGACTTCTGATAAATCACATCAATTTCAAATTTTCCCCATCGGATTTATGCTTTCAATGTTTATTAGGTGTTTGTCTGCACATGTTTCAGGTTTTCCCCACGCACTCATCTGTGAACATGACGTCACACTGACACAGTTTTTTTTTTCACTATCTCTATATTTCTCATGGGAAACAAACAGATAGGCTACTCTCATACTCATCATTTGGATGAGGTCACTTTGGATAAGTGTCTTCTAAATGAGTAATATGAATAATAATATCATGATGACATTTAGTTGATATTCCAACATCTCTATGGCTGATGTGGGTTTCAAAGTGGTTGATTTTAGGTTTATGATTATTTATTTAGCGTGTCCAATCAAAGCAGACACTTGATGAATGTTAGTGTCTCCGGGAAACACTGTTAGGAATCGTTTGGTGTCGGGACAACCGGAGCGCTCGGGAAAGCTTGGGACAGAAGCGCGAGGAATCTCGCATGTTTTTGAGGAATCAATCACAGCTGAAGGAAGTTCACAGTCTGAGCAGATTTCAATGCAAATGAGCTGTGTTTAAGAGCAGGATTCCTCAGCTTCCTGAACGCCGTCTCCCTGGTATCGGTTTCCCAACGGTTCATAGGAGAGAGTCCACACACAGCGAGCACTTACAGTGTGTTCACTGTAAAGCTGCACACACTCCTGCACAGATATCAGCTTTTTACTGGCCCATCTAACAGGAAACATTTCATAACTTTGGCTAATGTTCTGGCAAGGTTTTCTCAAAGTTATGAAGAAACGGTATACGTTCCAGTAACAGTTTTTTTTTTCAACTGCTTATACACGTTTCCAAAACTTTGGAAATTTGGAAACTTTTTTTCTTCAAAACTTTACACACAAATCCAAGTTATTGAATTATTATTACACTAAATGCAAAATGCCTCACATCTCTTGAAAAATTAAGCACTGCATTCAAAATATCACAAAACGCAAACATTTGTCTTACGTTGCAAACACCTTTGCCATAATATGATATTTGTGGATATCAGTTATTCAAAACCTAAAGGTCTTCTTTCCTGAGCTCCTATGTACATTTCTGTACAATAGTGAAAGTAATTGGCAAAAAGATGTTGAAAGATTCACAATAAACACGAAAGCAAGATTGAAACCAAACTTTTTTTTTTTACTGTATAGCATTTGTTGGTCTGTATTACACACCCCAAAAACCTATAACTTGACTTTTGGCCTATTTATTGGCCTATTCTAAAGTCATGATTGTTTGGTGTTCAGTAAAGCGATGAGTGTTTGCACATGTGAGGAGTGTGTGTGAGGCTCTGATGAATAACTGTGGTGTTTTAATAAGTTTTGTTAGAAAAAGGAAATCAAGATCCTTCCTGTTAGATTGTTGTGTGTTACATAGAAAAAATGTGCGTTGTGGTTTGCAAAAAGTGTTTTATGAAAACTGAGTCGAAGGCCGAGAATTAGTGTATGGTTTTGGTGTTTGAGTGTCAGAAATTGTGTGCCAAGTAAGGATTTTGTGTGTAAGCACAAAGTTATAAACAAAAACTGTAATAGAACCTTCCTTCAAAGTATCTGGTCTGGTAGTTTTTTCTGAAACATTTTAGTTGGATGTTTGTCAAACATTTTTGAATGTTACTACTTATTTCGGATCGAATGTTCCCTCAATGTTTTTGAATGTTCAGGGAAGATTAATGGGAACGGTATAAAATGTTCTTAGAAAATATTTTTGGCTAGGAGTCAAGTCAAATTTATATTTAATAATTCACAGTCTCACAGTATAGCTTTACTGAAAACCATGATGCTAATCTACCTTATAGTCTGGGTCATAATATATTTTACATTTTGCAACAATATAATAATCATGCAGCCAAGATTTGCTATAGGCCTATCGTATAATGTAGCTGGTTCACATTTTGCGATGAAATAAAACGACGTGAGAATAGGCCTATGTGAATACTTTTGGATATCATTTATTTTTAACTTTGTTTATATGTTTGTGATGATAAGCAATCACACTGTGAGATTTGCTTTATGTGTCTGTACACATCGGTCTACAAAAGTTGGATGTAGGCCTACTATATATCCAACTTTTAATATATTGCTGCAGGGCAGTATAGTTGACGTATTTGGGACATAATACAGTACCATAATTGTTCCCTGTCTGTAGTTTCTCATGGTTTGTGTGTCTGGTATGAGGATGATATCTGAATCCTCTATGATGCAGATTCCAGTGATTCACTGCTCATGTTCAGACTTGATCACCTGATGCTGACGAACCCTTTCTGATTGTTTGAACCTGTGGAACTCATCATGTGATCAGTGTTGGTGAAGTTTACCAAGCAACTGTACAAGCTCATTATACAAACCACTAAATTAGTACAAACAAATACTTCAAAGAGGCTGCGTGAACAATGACTCAAATGAATCAGTAATTTGAATCACTTTATTGAAATTGCTTCTCAATTGAGTGAATATGAATATGAATCAGAGACTGCATTCAGAATAGTAGTCGCGTACTTGTACTGTAGGCTATTATTTCTGCTGTATCCTTATATATGGTACTAAAGAGGCCAAATAAGGAATAATTAAGTATAAAGAAGTATTTTATGCTCACCACATCTGCATTTATTTGATTAAAATAAAGAGAAAAGTGCCTAGGTGCCACTTTGACCAGTATTAAAGTGAGATCTCTGTGAACTCAACCATTTCTCATTACATTCATTTTTAGCTTTACATTCTTACTGTAGCCTACAACAACAATTTTTTATGACATTTTAGCAGAAGCACTTGAAAAATATGCTCCTTCCTTTCATCCAAGCATTGAAATGCTAATCAGCTCTGATGATGTCAGATCCTGTTCTGTGCTGTCTATTAATGGCACAACAGCGCCGTTAAATCTGTCTGAAAGGAGTCATAAAGAGTCATTCTTCTGCGGGACAAAGCTCTGATTATGTGTTTGGATGGGACTGGATGCTCGGGTGCCCTCCGCCACATTCCTCCCTCGCTGAACCGCTGGACGTCTCTTGATCTTCAGCTTCTGCTCGAGTGGTCAGTGGTGTGCTGGTGGGACAGAGAGACGATTGAGCACAGGAAAGATGAACAGACAGAACATGAACATACTGTCAGTGATGATGAGACACCATCAAACTCTGAGCTGGACATCTGAAACACATCATCATCACAATAAACCATATTTAATTTTTGTCAGGAATGAAAACGGCGCTGTGATATGACTCATTCAATGGTTGTACTGTCGTTTAACAACATGCCAATTGTTTAGCTGATGAAACGGCTTTCGAAAAACCTCCAGAACACATAAACTATCAATTTTGAAAGTAGTAAGTTATGAAAATAACATGTGATAGTAGCAAAATTTTAAGTTTAGTCAACTTGAAATGTGAAGGGACTACTTTGATTTTTAAGTAATCTCAAATTAAATCTGGGAACGTTATCTAAATGCAAAATTTTAAGATATATATGAAGATTTTTTTCCCCAAATAGGCTACTTCTACTACACACTGTACTGTCTAGGTTGTTTATTTCTGTATTTAGTTATTTTATTGAGGACCAAGCATATTGCACAAACAAGAGAACATGTAGGCCTAACTAAATAAAAGAACAAAAAAGAACAGAAAAACTTTGTATATTTTAAACAATTAAATTGCTTTTAAGTTTTTACTTTTAAGATATTTAAAGTTTTAATGTCAGTTTTAAATAGTTCAAACATTATTTTCCAAATCATTGTGACTAAAATAACGAGCAAATATAATAATTACAATTATTGCTTGGCAACGATTAATCACGATTAATCACATCCAAAATAAAAGTGTGTGTGTATATGTGTACCGTGTATTTTTATTTTGTAAGAAATAGAAGAAAAATAAGAAATTTGTATTAGGAAATATGAATGCTCCCAGTCACTTTAATAATAATAATAATAATTCATTACATTTATATAGCGCTTTTCTAGACACTCAAAGCGCTTTACATAGATGGGGGGAATCTTCTCAACCACCACCAATGTGCAGCATCCACCTGGATGATGCGACGGCAGCCATATTGCGCCAGTACACCCACCACACACCAGCTTACTGGTGGAGAGGAGACAGAGTGATGAAGCCAATTAGTATATATAGGGGTGATTAGGAGGCCATGATAGACAGAGGCCACTAGGAGCAAATTTGGCCAGGACACCGGGGTTTCACCCCTACTCTTTCGAAAGACATCCTGGGATTTTTAATGACCACAGAGAGTCAGGGCCTCGGTTTAACGTCTCATCCGAAGGACGGTGCTCTTTGACGGTATAGTGTCCCAATCACTATACTGGGGCGTTAGGACCCACACAGACCACAGGAAGAGCACCCCCTGCTGGCCTCACTAACACCTCTTCCAGCAGCAACCTGGTTTTCTCATGAGGTCTCCCATCCAGGTACTAACCAGGCTCAGCCCTGCTTAGCTTCAGTGGGCAACCAGTCTTGGGCTACAGGGTGATATGGCTGCTGGCAACTTTACTCTCAGCTTTCTTCAGTCCCTTTAAGGCACCTATTATGCCCCTTTTTACAAGATGTAATATTGGTCTTGGGTGTCCCCAGAATGTATTTGTGAAGTTTCAGCACAAAATACAAACGTTATCACAGTTTGTGTGTGTGTGTGTCTGTGTGTGTGTGTGTCAGTGTGTGTGTTGCACATCCATAATTGCAAAGGGGACGCGATTAAAACTCTATAAATACATAAATGTATCAAATAACCATTCCGAGACGTCCTGGTCCATTCTCTTCTTCTGCCGGAGTCTCTTCATCATCTGGGTCTGATTCCGGTTCAAACATGTACGGCTGAATGCAGTACAAAACATCGGGTCTCTCACTCAGCCATTCTGCTTCTACCGATTGTTTATTGCCATAGGTATGCAAGTTACACCCTCATCCAAAGGCAGGGCGGGGATATGCAGCTCATTTACATTTAAGGTGGTACACACCAAAACAGCACTTTTTAAAACAGGCCCCAAAATGACATTTTCAAATGGTTATAATAAAGTAACTGTGGGAAATTTTGTGCTGAAACTTCACAAATACATTCTGGCGACACCTGAGACCAATATTACATCTTATAAAAAGGGGCATAATAGGTGCCCTTTAAACCTCACTCTGAACCCATGTTTTCTTCTCCCACAGAATCTGGTGGTGATAAGGTACCTCCTCCTCCAAACCTATAGCAGAAGTGGAAGCTATCTACCCGGTCCGAGCTATACTAGACTCGAGACGACAGGGTCCTAGGCTGGAGTACCTCATTGTTTGGGAGGATTACGGTCCCGAGGAGCACTCCTGGGTTGCTCATCATGACATCCTCGATCCCGCACTCCTCACACAGTACTATACTGAACACCCAGATCGACCGGCTCCCAAGGGTCAAGGTAGGCCCCGTCGTCATCCCATCCAGCCGTCAAGAGCCGCCCGTGGAGGAGGGGGGTACTGTCACGGAGTCACCAGATCAGACACACTACACCTGCACTTCACCATCAGCACACACTAAGAGGCACTTCCCCTTCACTTCCTTGTCTGGTCTCGTCCTTATGTACGCTAACAGACTCTACCCTGATACACTGTTAGCCCTTGCTGTAAAAAAAGTGACCGTATCATACCATTTTCCATTAAAACAGTAATATACCATAGAAACCAATGCATTCTGGGTTATATTTGCATTTTCGAGAAAGTAGCCTACAGGAATACTGTGAGTTAACAGACACCCAGAGGCTGTGTTCCAAATCACACCCTATACCCTCATTCACTATTCCCTACATTAGTTAACTAATATAGTCCACTTGAATGAAAAGAAGTGAGTGAATTGAGACACTGATGAACATCCGATAAGCAAAATCACTGAAGGACAGAGAAACAAGAACTGAAAGAGAAACACAATAACAACAACTGACTTCCAGCAACACTGAGTGTGAAACCAGTTTACAAACCAGTTTATGATTATTTCTTTCATACATGTACAAAAGTTCTTGTTGAGAATTAACAGAGATTTAGTTAATAATAAAGTTGGTAGTCACCATGATGGAGATCAGTATTTGCTTTAGTTGGTCTCCTGTCCCTGTACTTCTTACCATTCGTTTTTCTCTGACTGCTATAACAATGAGTTTATAAAACACATTTGTTATTGCAAGAAAAATTCAAGAGGAAGTTGATCAGGAGGTTTTGGCTTTTGAGATGATATCAAAATCATCCTGAACATGTCTGATTTTCAGATCCTTCCTGTATATATTCTTTGAATTTATGTGTATTTCATATATTTAGCATATATCTGTAAAACAAGAAAGTAATATTTCTGTAATCAGGTTTTCTGAATAATATTGTAACCATATACTGAATTAAAAATATTTCACTCCTGCTTAACTCAGACACACAGACATCAACAATCAGCGTATGAATCTCAACAATGGTGACAATCAAAAGTTTCATGTCGCAATGAATACTGGGTTCCAGGATAGTATAAAACTCCTTGCATGCACTACTGCATGAATATAAAAAAAAATATTGCCACCATTGTTGAGATTCATGTGCTAAATTGTGATATCTCTGTGTTTTTAGAAGGCAGCGTAGCTCTGTTGTTGTTGTTTTTTGTTTTGTTTATGCATGATGTGTTAAAAAAAAAAAAGAGTCATTGTACTTTATTGTTGCGGTTTCACAGTGGTGGTAATGTAACACTTTTGATTGAGGATTAAATTCTGAACGAGTGAGAATGACTTAGATTAGTGAATGAACAGGCAATTTGATGATTTTGTCATCATAATTATTATAACCGTAATCGTTCATAAACTGTGTGTGTGCACAAGTGTGACTTGCAAAAAACACAGTTCAAGCAGCAAAATAAACATTAATGTTTTAGCATCAGCATCCCAACTAAAGCAAGCACTAATCTCTATAATAGTAACTCTATAATGGTAAAACCAAACATTTTCAATTAAACATCTCAATAACAACTTCTGTAGATGTATGACAGAAATAAAGTCATACTGGTTAATAATAAGTGTAATAATGCGTAATGGCTGGAAGTCAGTTGTAGTTCTTGTGTTTCTCTATTTTCTGTTCTTGTGTTCCTCTTTCCTTCAGTGATTCTGCTTGTTAACAGCAGGTGTTCATCACTAATGCTCAACAATCACTTACATATTCACTGAATTATCTCACTGCAACACTGTCAATGTTACTTTTACTCTTTGTAGTGTGGATTTTCCTGTGAGGTTGAAAGGGTTAATAGTGTAAGAGAAAAAGACACACCCACTGAATGTATTTAACAGTAATAAACTGTAAGTTATAAAACAGGTTTATACTTGCAACACTGTTGCCAGTAGTTTACTGTAAAATCTTGTTTTTTGGTCACCGTTGTGCTGAAGAGTAGAGCCTGTCCTTCAGTCCAGGAGAAGATCTACAAATATTGATGATACGCTGCATGTTGCTTTATTTAACAGACAGTGACTGTGTAGTTGCTGGTCCAGTGGAAATCTCTTTAATTACAAAAGTTTTTTTGTGGTTTCAAATGAAATAAGTTCACAGTAATACTTTGCTCACATTAATAATGCATTATAAATGTTAGTTAATACATTTAAATTATAGTTGGTCAATTCAAGGCAGTCGGTTTCTGCAAGTGAAATTAGTTAACTCGAGTTTTAGTGCATTTTTACAGTAACATACTGTAGATTACAGTAAATAACTGTACAATTAACAATAAATTGCTGGCAACAGTGTTGCCAGTATTTTACTGTAAAAAAACCTGGTAAGGGCTAACAGTGTACCTATCCGTGATTACCTGCTTCAAGGATTCCTTGTCCGAATTCCGTCATCTGTCTTCCGCCTTCAGCCTCCTCTCCGATCTACAATCAACATACCAAGATTAACACTGCTTCCCTCTGTGCAATGTCATACTGTAAATTATACATAATTTATATTACATACATATAAATATTTTATATATAATTTTTTTTTCTTAAATGTATACATGCGTGTATTTATATATATAACATAATTATAAACATTACACACACATATGTTATGTAAAAACAAACTTTTATTTTTGATGTAATAATCGCGATTAATCGTTGCCCAGCAACAATTCTAATTTTGCTGGTTATTATAGTCACTATTTACTAATTAGTCTAATTAATGGATTTGTATCACCAATTTTTTTTTTTTTACCAAATATTTTTTTTTACCTGAGTACATTCCCAAAATAAACACACACTTAACCGTCCCTACGGTTATTTTGACATTCAACGTCGGATTCAACGCTGTAAAAGCTGCTACAGCTGAGTGGATCCAGCATTCATCTTCATACTTTCGCTTAATGAAGTGCATCATTCAGGTATTTGAAGTGCAGTTTTTATTTTTTATTTTCAGTGCACTAATACTTCAAAAAGTAGTAAGTAAGTAAAAAAAAAACCAAAGTAAAAAAACTTGGGGGACTCTGAAACAGAATGACAATCATCGGTCAGTCGTAAAAGTGATCAGTGTTGATATCCAGTATCATGTCTCCCTCCAGTGGATCATCCTCATCCTCACCGGCATGAAAGGTCATTGCACTCTTTGAGCCGCCCGGAATGTGACTAATTACACTAGTGAAATATTAACACGAACATTGTGACACAAAGTTTACTCTGTGACTTAATCAGTCACACTCATATGTTGAGTGACTCAGGCATTTGAGGATTACTCTTATATTATACCTTGGATATAGACGGAGTGATATATAAAATAATTAGCCTATCATATCATACATAGCCTATTTAAATAGCTTATGTCAGGGAAGCTTTGACTTCTGAGGGAGAGGGAGAGAGAGAGAGAGAGAGAGAGAGAGAGAGAGAGAGAGAGAGAGAGAGATTGCTCATATCAAACTTGGCTTCTCATCTTCTCTGATTTGTGCCTGAAGTGTTGCGGTTGTTTTTTCGCTCTCTCATCTCGTTTGCTCTTCTGCTGTGGATCATGAGCGGTAAGATGTTTATCTGTTCAGCCTCATCAGCTGCTTGATGAATCGATTCATAATACAGAATAATAAGATCAGAGTGAATCAATTCATTAAATGTTTGATTTAAAGAACGATACTTTGGCATTATGTGACTTTATGGACCAAAACACGTTTAACCTTCAAACTTGATGAGTTTCCTCTGTTTTTGTTTTACTACTACTAGCCCAGCTAACAAAAATAATTAGGCTATGTTCTAAAAACGTTTTGCTAACGTTCCATTTCTGAATGTTCTTTTTTTTTTTTTTCATGGTCATGCAAACATTCTATGGAACATTCTATTTTGTAAACATTATGGGAACGTTATTTTGTAAAAAAAAAAAAAAAAAAAAAAAAATGTGTTAAGTGTTAACAATGTGTTATATTTTGTACTACATTTAAAAAAATATATAACGCTGAACGAAGGTTCTGTTAACGTTACTGCCTGGCAGAACGTTTGTTCATAACTTTGAGAACACCTTAGCCAAAGTTCTGAGAACGTTCCCTAGTTAGCTGGGTTGTTGGTCTTAGTAGGCTATAGTGTCTGTAGTAGTTTTATGTTAGCATTGTGTTAATATTATTGTAGTGTTGTTGTGTGTTTTGTTTGTAATGTAGCCTATGTGTTAGTGTAGTGTGTAATTGTTAAGTTCCCAGCTGTGGATTCCTTCACTATGAGACATTCATTGAGATTCCAGCATGTGTTTGGACCTGCCTCACGTGAACAGACGCATACACACCCCTCACACACACACCAATCTTCATCATCTCTCAGGAGGAAGACCATTGTTTGTTTGGAAAAAGCCTTCTGGTAGAATTTGTTTTTTGAGCTTGAAGACAAGAAAAAAAGCTATGTTTCAAACATCTTTGAGACAAAGTTAATTGTTAAATGAAACGGGACTGTATTTCCTGTGGGTGTGCAGGTATCGGCAGGCCTAGTGAAAGTGAAGTTTGTTTTCCATAGTGTTATCTCTCTGTCTGTTCGATGATCTCTCGTGTACAGTGAGGGGATGGCCCCCCTGCATTCTTCTGCTATGAGACATCTGCTATCTTACAGTCGCTCTTTCGGCCCTCATGCAATGCATTTACATACTCACATCTGTGTTTTATGATCATGTGGATCTGTGATATTTCACCTTCATCATCATATTCGTTCACTTCAATCTCATGAAAAACTAGCTATTTTAAGAGATGTTGTATTAATTTGTCCGATGTGATTCATTCGGAATTTTTCTTTTCAGAAAAAAGCAAGCATGAACCCAGCTAACAGAAATGTTTTTAGAACTTTGGAAAACGTTCTGGCAAGGTTCTTTGAACGTTATGAACAAGTGTTCTTCCAGTATGTGAATAGAATGTTCATTGAACATTATCTGGTCTTTAATAAAGTTTTCAAAACGTTAAAAAAAACATAATTTAAACATCATTCATAATAGGTTTTATTTCCATGAAACATTTTAGCTGGACGTTTGTCCACGTTTGAACAAAAATCAAGGACCACAACAGAAATAGTTAATGCAACTTTACCGTGTTATCCTTGACAAAAAAGTTTGGCTACTTTATGGTTACTGTATTGCTACTTTTTATGTCAAATAAACTCAACTCAACTCAAAATTATCAATGAATTGCCAGTAAAACATAAAAAAATGGTGAATTGTCAGCAAAATGTAAGGAGCTATGAATCGCCACCAAAACTTATATAAATGGCCACCAAATTGTAAAATAGCTATAAATTGCCGTGAGAGTGTGTTGCATGCATTTGTGCGCCACAGATTTGGACTTTTTATTTCTGTTGCTGTAAATCTCCCATCACTCTACAGTCATTGTGGATCATGAGATTTGAATCTTTTGAATCATATTGTCAAGCAATCTTGTTCAGAGATTCACCAACCGATTCACTGACATGAAATGTATCTTGATTGAGATGTTTGGATCTGGAAAATCAAGATCAACTGTTAAATACACATTTGACCGTTTAAATTATTTTAAATAATAAATGTGCTTTTACCAAAGTAAGCAAAAATTGTTCATAGGTCAATTCGTGCTGCTGCAACTTGCAAGCGACCCCATTAGCCACAGTAAGCCCATATGACAGATTATTTTAGCATGATGTAGTTATTTCCCATTGATAAATACAGTGCAAATAGTTCCTTCTCTTTGGATAAAAAGGAAGTGGAAATAACTGTACCATGATAATATGTCTGTAACATTAGATGTCGTAGATGAAATACTCATAACTTTTACATTAGAGTTAATGGACAACACAGTTTGTACAGTATAAAAATCATTATGTCTAAATGTCTATTATGTCTAAAGAATCAATTCATTATTTTAATTCCATTATTTGTTTGGGCGTTTCACTTTTTTCTAAGTCATGTTTTTTTGTTGTTGTTTTTTTTTTAAGTTAATTTATGCAGGTCAGGTTTGGAAAAAGGTGATACGGTCGATTCGGGTCAGGTTCAGATTTTCTTCACAAATGTTTATCAACAGCTTAACTTTCAATGATGTTCTTAAAATGTGATTTCAACTAATCTTTCTCTAAGCTTTTACAATGTGTGCTGTAGCGCTGCTTCTATACTGAATTTAGTGAATATCTCACATCTGGAGTGTTGATGATTTGTTGTGTAAGTATGTAGGTGTGCGTTGTGACCTATAAGCAACTTTTTGACCTATATATTACCATCATTGATGTAGCTACAACCACAAAAACAGGAAACGGGCACAATTTAGCCACTTTTCTTGCTACATACACCACCTACACTTGAGAAGAGCCCCCTGTGAAGATCTGGTGTTTCCACAGGTGAATGGCTGCAGGGAGACGAGAGCTTGGACATGACCCGGTCAGAGGAGGAGAAGTGCGAGGAGCTCTGGGAGCGAGTGGAAGGAGTCCGACACAAACTGACCCGTGTTTTAAACCCGGCGAAGCTGACGCCGTATCTGCGGCAGTGTAAGGTGATCGACGAGCAGGACGAGGACGAGGTGCTCAACTCCAGTCAGTATCCCATGAGAATCAGCAGAGCCGGTGAGGCACCACACATCAATCACATCACAGCGCACATAAAGTAGTGATGGGAATGTTTACCAATCTTTTGTTTTGAATCAGTGCTTCTTAGCGTGTAATGTCATGTGAAATATGAGGCTTCATTTTGTCATACAGGGCTCCAGACTAGACTGCGAGCATTTTTCCTGCGACCAAAATTTGGTTGACCACAACGTTGCCTGGCATCAAATGGCAAACGAAATGAAAGTGGAACAAAACTGCGCTACTCATTTGTGCTTCACGGACCGTTTATTAGTTCGGAACAATAATAGACAGCGCAGCGCCCGAACTGCTCGCCATTCACCGGCCGATCTTGATCACGCGACACACACAGCGCTGGGAGATCCAGTGAAGAAATCCACTGAATTCGCCACAGAATTAATAACATCGCTGCGAGTTCTCTGTTATAAACCATAGATATCAGATCAAACCAGGAAACCAGGGAAAACATTATGCCATGAATGAACAAGTTATAGAAGGCTTTAAGTCCACAAATCGGCAACATTCACCATGGATTTAATGTAGTAACACTAACTGCAACTATGGTATTGTGACAGAAATAGTCAAACACATGTTTTTCCAGCACATCAAAACTATAATATCATATTTAAATGTTATTGTTGATGCGATGACCAAAACATTTTTTGTTCATCCTTAAAAAACATTGTCCCCATTTATAAAACTAAACCTTACAAGATGTAGGAAAACTCTTATATTTATATATATATATATATATATATATATGTATATATATATATATATATATATATATATATATATATATATACACACTACCGGTCAAAAGTTTTAGATCGGTAAGATTTTTTATGTTTTTAAAAGTCTCTTCTGCTCACCAAGGCTGCAATTATTTGATAAAAAAAAAAAAAAAACAGTAATATTGTGAAATATTATTACAATTTAAAACAGCGGTTTTCTATGTGAGTATATAGTGAAGTGTAATTTATTCCTGTGATCAAAGCTGAATTTTCATCATCATTACTCCAGTATTCATCAGTGTCACATGATCCTACATAAATTATTATAATATGATGCTCAAGAAACATTTATGATTATTATCCATGTTGAAAACAGTTTTTTACATTTTTATTTCAGGATTCTTTGATATATAGAACGTTCAAAAGAACAGAATTGATCTGAAATGGAAAGCTTTTGTAACATTAATCACTACCATTCAAAAGTTTGGGGTCAGTAAGAATTTATTTTTTATTTTTGGGGGAAAGAAATTAGAAAATACTTTTATTCATCAAGGATGAGTTAAATTGATCAAAAGTTACAGTAAAGACATTTATAATGTTAGAAAAGATTATATTTTAAATAAATGCTGTTCTTTTGAACTTTCTATTCATCATAGAATTTTGGGGGAAAAAATGGTACACGACTGTTTTCAACATTGAAAATAATAATTTTATGTTTTTTGAGCATAAAATCAGCATATTAGAATGATTTCTGAAGGATCATGTGACACTGAAGACTGTAATGATGTAAAGAGTAATGATGCTGTAAATTCAGCTTTGATCACAGGAATAAATTACACTTCACTATATATTCACACAGAAAACCGCTGTTTTAAATTGTAATAATATTTCACAATATTTCTGTTTTTTTATTATTTTTTATCAAATAATTGCAGCCTTGGTGAGCAGAAGAGACTTAATTTAAAAACATAAAAAATCTTACTGATCTAAAACTTTTGACCAGTAGTGTATATATATATATATACACTCACCGGCCACTTTATTAGGTACACCTGTCCAACTGCTCGTTAACACTTAATTTCTAAGCAGCCAATCACATGGCGGCAACTCAGTGCATTTAGGCATGTAGACATGGTCAAGACAATCTCCTGCAGTTCAAACCGAGCATCAGTATGGGGAAGAAAGGTGATTTGAGTGACTTTGAACGTGGCATGATTGTTGGTGCCAGAAGGGCTGGTCTGAGTATTTCAGAAACTGCTAATCTACTGGGATTTTCACGCACAACCATCTCTAGGGTTTACAGAGAATGGTCCGAAAAAGAAAAAACATCCAGTGAGCGGCAGTTCTGTGGGCGGAAATGCCTTGTTGATGCCAGAGGTCAGAGGAGAATGGCCAGACTGGTTCGAGCTGATAGAA
This sequence comes from Semotilus atromaculatus, assembly GCA_031834385.1. Classification (NCBI taxonomy): domain Eukaryota; kingdom Metazoa; phylum Chordata; class Actinopteri; order Cypriniformes; family Leuciscidae; genus Semotilus; species Semotilus atromaculatus. The sequence goes on along the minus strand of JAULUF010000005.1, from coordinate 5,241,375 downwards.
GGGCAACAGTGACTCAAATAACCACCCGTTACAACCAAGGTGGGCAGAAGAGCATCTCTGAACGCACAGTACGTCGAACTTTGAGGCAGATGGGCTACAGCAGCAGAAGACCACACCGGGTGCCACTCCTTTCAGCTAAGAACAGGAAACTGAGGCTACAATTTGCACAAGCTCATCGAAATTGGACAATAGAAGATTGGAAAAACGTTGCCTGGTCTGATGAGTCTCGATTTCTGCTGCGACATTCGGATGGTAGGGTCAGAATTTGGCGTCTACAACATGAAAGCATGGATCCATCCTGCCTTGTATCAACGGTTCAGGCTGGTGGTGGTGGTGTCATGGTGTGGGGAATATTTTCTTGGCACTCTTTGGGCCCCTTGGTACCAATTGAGCATCGTTGCAACGCCACAGCCTACCTGAGTATTGTTGCTGACCATGTCCATCCCTTTATGACCACAATGTACCCAACTTCTGATGGCTACTTTCAGCAGGATAATGCGCCATGTCATAAAGCTGGAATCATCTCAGACTGGTTTCTTGAACATGACAATGAGTTCGCTGTACTCAAATGGCCTCCACAGTCACCAGATCTCAATCCAATAGAGCATCTTTGGGATGTGGTGGAACGGGAGATTCGCATCATGGATGTGCAGCCGACAAATCTGCGGCAACTGTGTGATGCCATCATGTCAATATGGACCAAACTCCCTGAGGAATGCTTCCAGCACCTTGTTGAATCTATGCCACGAAGAATTGAGGCAGTTCTGAAGGCAAAAGGGGGTCCAACCCGTTACTAGCATGGGGTACCTAATAAAGTGGCCGGTGAGTGTATATATATATATATATAAAAAAAAAATCATTGCAACAAGTAGGTGGCTGCAGAGGATGCTAATTGGCTTATTAGCTATTTTCCTATTACCTAATATTTATTGTTTTACTCGTTTTGCTTTTTAATTCATATTAAGACAATTATGATTGATAATAAAGGTAATTTTATCTACACCTCAAATTAAGTTTAGTGATTTATTATCATCCCCACAGTGCTACCAAATACTTTCTGTAGATCTCACTGGATCTGGTGCTGCTTCTCTCAAATGTTAGTCTGGACTGTGAACTTAAAATAACACTGCACATTGTATTCTTTATTACAATAGCATGTTTCAGTAATACAGTCAAAATCTGCCTGTGCTCCTAAAACATTTCAGTTAGGGGCTACAGTGCTCCTAGTAAAATAGTAAAACATTTAGTAAAAACGGTTAGTCTGGAGTCTAACATTAGCTCAACACTCATTTACCAATGCAAATTCTCCTCTAAATAGCACACTGTCCTCTTTGACATACTGTTTTCAGTGTGCTTTGTTTTAGTATGCACTCATCCTCACATCACATACTATTTAGGATGGATAGTATGTGAATTTAGAAGCAAACCTTCAAATTTATAGAGAGAGAATGTACGGTTAGGGGCTACAGCTCTCCTAGTAAAATAGTAAAACATTTATTAAAAACAGTTAGTCTGGAGCCCTGTCAAATCACAGCTATCAATTTTTTTGGTCTAAGAACGTTTTCCAAACATTCTGTTTTGGTTATGGAAACATTAAAATGTCTAGTTTTCTTGATGTTAGAGGAACGTTTATGGTGTTCCTGAAACATTCTTTCAACTTATCTTTTATTAACAACTCAACATTATAATAATAATAATGCTGTTTTGTAACATTCTAAGAACATAACAATGTCCAGTTTCCTTAATGTTAATAGAACGTCATTTTAAGGTCCTCCGCTCGATTTGTCCCTTCACTAGTGTAAAGTACATACTTCAGAGCGTGTAGTAAGACAGTACGGCCGTTTTGGAAATTCTGCAACGTCATAAGCTTGAGTCATGGTACCACAAGACATGTTTGCTCTTACTGTTTGCTCTCAGGTTCATTCATTGAAAATCTTCAGCCTCACATTACTCACACGCATATCTCAAAGTCAATAGAAAAAAAAAAAAAACTTTTCCTCTTGTGTAAAGAAAAAGGTTGTGGGTAAATATGGGCTGAGAGACAATTACCCATTAGAAATGTTATTGATTTGACTCCACTTGACACAATCGGATGAGAACGAAACTTGAACTGAATTAAGCTGAATAATGACTATTATATTCTAGAGCTGCTTTCAGCTTGTTTCATAATTGGTGAATTTTACAACACTAATATTTTCCTGTTTATTTCTGTGAAGTTATGATGTATTCTATAAAGCACTATACATAAATGTGACTTGGCCTAATATTAGCCCAACACTAATTTACCAATGCAAATTCTCCTCTAAATAGCACACTCTCCTCTTTGACATACTGTTTTCAGTGTGCTTTGATTTAGTACGCACTCATCCTCACATCACACACTATTTAGGATGGATAGTATGTGAATTTAGAAGCAAACCTTAAAATTTAGAGAGAGAGAATGTGATTGGTGGGAGCGTGTGTCAGTGTCAGTGTGCAGTGATTTTATTGGTTGTTGTGTGCAGGCCGTTTATTGGACATCCTGAGGGGGCGTGGCGAGCGCGCTCTACAGGCTTTCATGGAGTCACTGGAGTTTTATCATCCGGAGCAGTTCACACAGCTGACCGGACAACAGCCGACTCAACGCTGCTCCATCATACTGGGTGTGTGAATGTGTCACATTTCTGCCGTTTAAAGTCGGCACGAAATGGAAGTTGCTCTAGTCTTTTCTCCCCTGTTGTGACGTATATCCGAGTGAAACGTGACATGATTTTGTAAATGAGGAATTGACTGGATTTTTGCACATGTGCTTCGCAATCTTGAATCAAAATAACTTCCCCTCCTCTCTTCTCTGATGACGTGTTTACTGGTGTGAGGGCGGGGCAACCTGTCAATCAAAACCAGATCCACCAATAGCAAACCACAAACATCCAATCAATTCCCTTTGGACCAAATCAAGCCATGCCCTACATTTGTTCTTGTTTGAGACGTGGTTTCATGTATAGGTCACTATAGGGAAGAAAATACGACTTTAATCGTCATTCATGCAGCAGTTTAATGTTATTTTTGTAATACTGTGTGTGTAGATGAGGAGGGTCCTGAGGGTCTGACTCAGTTTCTGCTGCTGGAGGTGCGTAAGCTGCGAGAACAGTTGCGCGGCAGTCGTCTGTGTGAGCGGCGTCTGTCTCAGCGCTGCCGTGTGGCCGAGGAGGAGCGCAGCAGAGCTGAACGCAAAGCACAAGAGCTGCGACAGGACCGAATACAGCAGGAGAGGTACATATATATTAGAGGGGTAATGGTTCTTGGTAAAATAAATCTAACGTACTGTTCTCCGCCCACGGTTCGGCACGCACTTGCACCATCTATAAATTGGTTGAAAATGTAAAAAATAACAGCGTGTAAAACAGACAGACAGAGTTTGGCTAATGGATGTCTCTGTCGATGTATACACATTCTGGCTTCCCCTAAGCTTTGTTCAATGCGAGTGCCGTATGCTCTAATATGAGCAGTCATTTACACTGTCATCAAGTAAATCTGCTTGGACACATTTGGGAGAAAATCGAGCCGAGAGATCTCAAGTGTCTCACAATCATAAGAGACAGATATGCATTTGTATTCACTAGATTTGGTATTTGTTCAAAAGTTACATGCAATTTGTAGGATGGTAGGGATGCACCGAATCCAGGATTCGGATTCAGATTCGGCCGAATAATTGGGCTTTTTAACGGGGTTCGGTTTCTGCCGAACCTTAGAATTTTTTTCGACCGAACCGAACCCGGGCTTGCTGGTCAACGTCACGCCGCCGTTGATTACGGGAAGGTGTTTACGTAGTGTAACGCGTCGTGTTAGGAAGAAAAATAGGGATAGCTCACAGCTAACATTAAAGTTATAGCAGAGGGCAGACAGATTCACGGAGGCGATTGCCATCTCACAACTCGCACTTTATTCCCCAATTGAACTCGTTTAACTGTCTTAACACGTTCTACCGTCCACAGCATTACTTAATAAACAAAATGAGATAAAAATGAGCATCAAACAGAAATAACCCACAACACGCACGATACAATACAGACTGCAGACAGTTCAACAGGGCGCGCGCGCAGCTCTTAAAGGGGCCACACCTTTTTACCACTCGTTAGTGCACCGTTCGAATGCTGTGAGAAAGTGAAAATGGAACTCATGAGCAGAAAAAGTGTTGTTTGACAGTAGGCTACTTCCAGTCAAAAGAATACAATTTGGACTTGTCGTGGTGGCAAGGACCCTAAACAATACATAACATTGCTGCTGTTAAAATGAATAATGTTGCTTATTCTTTTTTTTTTCTTTTCTTTTTTATTAAAATAAAATAAAAGGAAAAATCCACTTCTGTGGACGTTATTTACTTCATTAATGTGTTTACTGTGTTAAGTGACTGAGGATGAGAGTAGGATTCGGTATTCGGTTTCGGAATCGGCAGAATCTTAACCAATGGATTCGGTATTCGGAAGAACCCCAAAAATCTGGATTCGGTGCATCCCTATAGGATGGTTTGAATTTATTTGTGAAGTATTATCTAGGCTCATTTATTTATATTTGTAAAACACAATACAAATTTGTTACTCCACTGCATTTTCGCTCAAATTGACCCTATGTACTTGCACATTGCTTTCTGTTTGTTTACGAGTCTAGTTTTCCTTTGCAAAGCAGATCGAGTTTGTTTGCAAATGCTGGATTTGTTTGTTTGATTATGGTACAATATTAACTCCATAGTATATTTCTGGGTCAGGTTGAGGCATGACTGGGAGTCTTGTACTCGTGAGTTGGGTTTGCTGAAGGACAGACACCTGGAACAGGCTGTGAAATACTCGCGAGCGCTAGAGGAACAGCACAAAGCTTCTGTGCGCGAAAGAGAACTGCTCACAGAGGTACAATATACGGAAAATTAAGACCTGTTGATCAGGTGAAACATTTATTGAAGTGTTGACCATATACTTTACAAATCGTTCTTCAGTGTGAATTAGAGGCTCATTGGTTATGAGAGCCAACCATTGATGAACCATTGATGGATACGATAAACAGTAAACACTAAACTGTTTGTTGTTTGTTTAATATTTAACAATATTTATGATTGTGAGCATTTATGATTGTGAGCATTGACACCATTATATAAGAACTGAAATGAGTTCTATTAAAATTAATAACTTTTACAACAAAAATGAACCATCACTGAACTTACTTAAGCTGGACTGTGATGCTATCTTCTTCTAGGAACAAACATTGTTGCATTATTTTCCTGTCATCACTGTAAAGCTGCTTTGAAACAATCTGTATTGTAAAAATAAAAAAAAGCGCTATATAAGCGTAAAAAGCGCTATATAAATAAAAGTGACTTGACTTGACTTGACTTGTTGAGACACTATGAATAATGTAGTTCAGACCTGCACGGAGTTTATGTCAGGCTTATAGAGGGTGTGTCCGTGCAGGTGGAGCAGCTCAGGAAGAGATTGCTGGAGGTGGAGAAAAGAGCAGACGATGGCTCCGCCCCCTCACTGATGCTTCATACGAGCAGTGAGGCGTGTGACGGCGCGTCTGCAGACCCGAAGGAGACGCCGCCACTCACTGTGAGAAACACAGAGCATAACTCTGGAAATCAGGTCAGTCACAAGACTCTCTCAGCTCATTATTACACTTACAGGAGTGTGAGTAATGTCTGTGTTTGTGTGTAGGCTCTGTTGGACATCCTCCAGCAGGACCGGCGGGAGGCGGTGGAGCAGCGGCAGGAGTTGTGTGGCGCCATCGCCCGACTGCAGGGAGAGCTGGACAGCTCGGAGATGCAGAGAGAGAAAGTGAGAGGAAACATCTTGGTTACATATGTAACCCTCGTTCCCTGAAGGAGGGAACGGAGACATGAGTCGACCGTGCCAAATAATTGGGATCACACTTAAGGAACCTGTAATCTTCGAGTATTAATCAAACGAGTCAATGCACATTGGCATGCGAGATTTTCATCTTATAGCGCAGGTATTAGGGGTGTCCATGGTTAACCGATTAACCGTTAAAAATTGCGTAACCGAGTGAAACAGTTTGCTCGGTTAAGTGGCATCAATGGCGTGCATAGAATGTAGTTGTAATAGATTTTTGCACCACCAGAGACCGCCATTTATTTGACTTTTTTTCTTTGCACAAAGTTTCTAAAAAAAAAAGTATGCTATAATATGACTGCATTAAATTCTAGGGCCTTGTTCACAGGCCACGAACGCAAAAGTCAGTGACCTACTTTAACTGCTCTGTCCTTACCACTGCGTCTTATTTCTATAAATTAATTTCGTTTCAAATGTGGTCCAACCAGTTATTAAAGTGTTAAAAATAAACTACCCCTTTCTTGTGTGTCTGTATTTTGGGGTTGCGGCGCGCACACCAGGGATGGAAATTAGCACTCGCCACCAGCCAAATGCGGGTGATTTTGTGTTGTGGCGGGTAAATTCGCTTCACCTACCGGCCACCGTGGCAGGTAAATAAAAATAGCATCATGCGACATTCGTCTGTTATAGGACAAATTAGTTTGAATAAACTAGCAGACACTGATTAGCAAGACAACTCAGTGAATGTGCTTTCCATTAAATGAACCACACACACAGTAAACAAATCCTTACAGTAAACAAAAAAACAGGGCTATTCTGGTCAGGGCCGGATTAACCATTAGGGCAACTGGGCACTTGCCCAGGGGCCCACGACATCTAAGGGGCCCTGGGCACCAGGGGCGGAGTGGCAATCAGGAGAGTCGGGAGTTTCCCCGGTGGGCCGGTAGTGTTTCGAGTCCGCGAGGGCCGGTCTGATAAAATGTATTCATTGCAAATTCGCCATGCGCACTTGGGGCCCAAGCGAGGGGAAGATTTTTTTTTTATTAGATAACGGAGCGTATATTTGCACTAAGTGCCTGTCTTTTGACGCCCGTTGCGTAATAGCTACAGTGGCGTAGGGCGTGAAGTGCTAAAAAGCAGCTTTTGACGCGCTGGACCCGAGTTCGAATCCGCCTTTTGCCGAACTCTCTTCTCCCTTTTCCCAACACAGATGTAAAATGTATTACCTAACATAAAGGTCTCTAGCGTTATATTTTGCCAACGAACTAAAAACGAAACCATGATATGGCTTTGTGCCTTTATAAAACAGCACAAGACTTTAAGCATCCTGTTTGTGCTGGGTGATTTAAAGAAAAGTGCGCTCTTTGCTCACGCGATCAGCATAGTTTTCGGGTGTTTTCTCCAGATCAAGGGTTTATTTCTTGCAAGTGAAGAAATAAGGACAAAAGTATTTTAATTTTCCTATATTATAGTGTAATGTAGGCTAAAATATACTTTTGAAATATTCATTTTCATAATTTCATTTATATAGTACATTTATAGGCTATATGGATTTTACATCATAGGAATAATTATATAAATCATTATTACATTATTATAATAATTGTTTGGTATCCTAAAACACCATTGATAATGTAATGTAGACTGAGACTCTCATAACTAAAAAGATGTTTGAGCCCTCTTTATTGTCCTGGTACAAAGCAATGCTTTTTCTTTGTTCAACGAGCAGCTCATGGGTTGAAGCTCTTAATTTTGATCTCTCAAAGGGCACAAGATTGATGCATTTAACCTTAAAATGTAAAAAAAATTCTTTCGGGGGAGCATGCCCCTGAACCCCCCTAGAGGCACAGAGGTCCACCCAACATAGTTTGACAAATTCCTATGGGAAAGAACGACCATTTATGAACTTTACTCCAGCATATTACTACAAAGTTCCTTTTAAGTCAGTAAAACTGTAAATGCCATATTAAAATGTCCTTGGACAAAGTATACATTTGGCCTGTCTAAAAGAGGGGGCCTACAAGACATTGTGCCCAGGGGCCTCTGAACTCTTAATCCGGCCCTGATTCTGGTGGGTGCGGTGATGCGCTCATGTAAGGGTGGCGGCGTGGCGCTGCCAATAAAGCTCCTAAAATCTGTCACAAAGAATCGGCAAAAGTAATGATTATGAATATGTAAAATATAGCAAGGAGATATTTTAATTATTTATTAATAAACAAGTCTTTTCTTTGTCCGTGTCAGTTGCAAAGATGAAGTTGACGATGCTGACTTGCGGTCTTCGCAGTGGTGAATGCGCCAGAGAGAAATGCACATTTCATACAGATTACATAAGCAGAGAGCAGTCTGTGTCTGTTTTCGTTCGTTTTGAATTATTCTGTTTAAGTAGACATGTCTGTGAGGCAAGGCTACCTTATACACTGAGTTTGGGTTCATTTATGAGACGAGAGTCCAGTTCACGCGCCAGCGCCTCCATTTCGTGGTTATATCGTCTGCTATATTTAATTCTTATTTATTAAATCCTGGCAATTGGTTGATGAAACATTGAATAAAATTAAGATACAATTAATACAAAACGAAATTCACTTTAAAGAAAGGTTTTGTGCTTTCTGTTTGATGTCTCTGTGAAAGTTTTAAAGCATCTTTTAGTGCCGCTTTCAGAGCGGTCACGTCCGCAACGTTGTTTTTTTCCTCCGCTTTCAGAGCGGTCACGTCCGTAACATTGTTTTTTTCCTCATATGGGAACTGAAATGAATATCAGCTCAGTTCATGGTTTGTGTGTGTAGGCTATAAGAGAGAAAGAGAAAATGCCAGTATTTCATTGAGACTTGAGATTAAATAAACTGCTTAAGTATTGTAGATCTTGTAGTATTCATTTACACATGCAGTTACACATTGTCGATTAAAAACAAGAAAGTGCCTGGTAAAATGATTGAGTGGCTGGTAGATTTTGAAATCCACCAGCCACAGTGGCCGGTGGACAAAAAAAGTTAATTTCCATCTCTGGCACACACTATGGTTAATTAACCGCTAAGGGCCTCGGTTAACGGTTAATGAAAAACTTGAAAACGTGCAGCCCTAGCAGGTATAAATACAGAAGCGGGTGGACGCACCAATTGTTTTTCACTGAACAGATTCAGATTCAGTCTCCTCGCGTCCCTCATGGATCCTCCCTATGGATTTTCCAACAATGGTGTCTACGACAGCTTGTGGTAGTTCACCTAGAACCTCCACGTCCCATCCAGGGACCAGACATGGATTTTCCAGAGGTCTGGATGCGGGTGCCATATAGTGCCCCGTCTCTGAGAGAAGAAGTCCTCCCTCAGAGGAATGGGAATGTCAAGAGGAGCATCAGTTCGGGGAACGAGGTCCGGTTGGGCCAATAAGGGGCAACTAGCAAGACCTTCCTTCCTGACTTTGCACAGTGTCAATGGGACGAGTCCGGTGAGGCAAACAGATCTATCTGTGCGGCCCTGAAGTGGTCCCAGATCAGCTGTACCGCCTGGGGATAGTAAGACCACCTTGATGGTTGATGTACGCAACAGTCGTAGTGTTGTCCGTACGGACCAGCACATGCTTGCCGAGCAGCGGCTTCTTGAGGCAGCTCAGAGTAAGGTGTACTGCTAGCAACTCAAGGCAATTGATGTGGCAATGCAGTTGGGGGCCCGTCCAGATCCCCGCTACTGCATACCCATTGTACATGGCCCCCCCATCCAGTGTTGGAGGCATACCTGGACACTTGTTCTAGGGGCGCTCCGGTCGTCAAGATAATTGAGGAAAAGCACACCATGCTCTCTCAAGGGAGCAATGGCTGCCTCTGTGACCTCCTTAAAGATGGTTGGCAACAGGGCCAGCGATCGCGGGAGGATGGAGACATGAAAGTACGCGTCCTTCAGGTCGATAGCTGCAAACCAATCTTGGGGATGGATGCATTCGAAAATGCGTTTCTGCATGAGCATTTTGAACGGAAGCCCAAAGGGCCCAATGCAAGACTAGCAGGTCGAAAATTGGCCGTAACCCACTGCTTTTCTTGGGTACAATGAAGTACGGGCTGTAAAAGCCAGTCTTCATATCGGCTGGAGGGACCAGCTCTACCGCGCCCATCGCCAGTAGGACTGCAATATCTGCACGCATGACAGGGGCCCGTTCGCTCAACACCGCAGTGTTGTGAACACCCCTGAGCTTGTGCGGGTGCCAGATGAACTGAATCATAAAGCCGAGTCTGATGGTGCAGAAGAGCCAGCTGGACAGGTTGGGAAGCACTTTCCAGGCTTCCACAAACTGAACCAGGTTCAAAGGCACCACAGACGTACCCACGGAGGGGCAGCGAGGTGGAAGACAGGGACCCGACTCGAAATTCTTGGTAGTGCCCCGAGGTCGGGTCTGAGTCGGGTCTGAGTGTGCGGTGCAACACATACCTGTCTCCACGGGTCGGTAGGGGGTGCGTGAGAAGGTGTAATCGGGTCCTCGAACTGCAACAGGCTGGCGATACCAGAGGGGGTTGAGGGTGACAAGGCTTTGCAGGCTCGCACACTTCTTGGGACCCCGGAACAGAGGAATTTGCTCTTTTATTGAAAATGTGTGTGCCGCTGGACTCCGGGGAGCCGAGATAGACATGTTCCCGCAGTGTAAACATGAACTATCCACTTTGATGGATTTTCCCCTAAACCTAACTATCTAGCGTCTAAAAATGGACACTTAATAAATAAATAAATCTGCCGCGTCTACTGATCGACACCGAACGTCTGCAATTCGACACTTAATACTACTTTATAGTACGGCTCTATAGTAGACGGTGTAGCGTTTATACGCCCATATAAATATAACTAATTATTATTCATAACGGATTATGATCAATAATTAATAATTTAATTATTTTCAGAATTTACTGTAGCAGAATCAATAGTATGATAATTTTATCAGTTCATCCAATGAACGAAAAGCATAAACAATTATTAATTCTAGGAAATATAATATCTTCCTGGCCAAGAAAGACTAATTCCCAGCTAACAGCTAAATTAAGAAATAAATCAAGGGTAAAAGCATAGGTAATTTAGATCAAAGTTCAAGACAATAAATCTGTAAGCACATAACACAAGTAATGCTTCTCTTTTCAAATACAAACAAGACTTTATTGATTATCCTAAAACATAAAACTAATATCTAACACAAACACACGCACACGCATTCATACAAGTTGCAGAAAGAAAGAGAGTGAGGAAAGAATGAGTTTTAAGAGTGAGATAGTGAAATCCCAAGTTTCTATATGCACTTATAAGACATGACCTGAACGAACCATCAATCATTAATTTAACCCTTCTATCGTTTCTTAGGCGGGTTATTCGATTTTATATCAAGGCACCAGTTCAGCTAAGAGTCTGGAGGTACTTGCTTGTCCGTTGCCTGGCTGGCTGTGCCTGGAGACGTCTTGGGGCGGCCAATCACGTGGTGTGTTGGTGCGGATGAATGAAATCTTTGAAGTTGAAGCAGGCTTTGCAGTTGAAACGTTAAAATGAAACTTTGCAGCAAAACTTAACTTAGAACCGAGACTTTTAACGGAAAAGGAAAAAAGTAAGAAAAGAAAGAAAAGCGTGACGAGTAGATGATGGCTTCAATGAAGCTGTTGAACCCGTTCTTCTGATCTTACAGTAATTTGGGTTCTTTGTCTCTATGCGTCTACATGGCTACTACGACCATCGTCTGCTGTCTCCACCCGACATGTTGTTCTGCCGAGACTGTTTTACTCTGCAGCTGAGCAGAGGATTTAGTTTAGACATAATTTCAATTTTAAGAACATAAACATTTTACACAGATTTCAATCAAGCCATCGTCTGAATTAAAAACATGTGATCGCATTGATATGAGACACAATACATTTTCATTCACACAGGAAATAGTTACAACAATTACATGACTTATATGGCATCTAAGCATATTAGACACACACATATATTGTAGAAACAACATAGAAATATGGTTGAACGATATTTGATTATATCAAGTCCATCAAGAATTGTTTTGGGATGAGTTTTATGGATTTTGATATGTAAAGTCTCTTGTCTCTGTGGGTTTTAATGGATCTCAACACTGAGGTCATTCAACGGTCTTCAAGAAGGGGGAAGTCTGTTTTACATCTCTGTCATGGGATCTAATGACCTCGTGGCGTTAACTTGGTAGGTCCTATCCCGTGACATCTCTTGTTCCTTAAGAAAGAAGGGGTCTGTTAGTCGCAGGTGACCCCTGCTAGGGCCCTGAGCAGTACCATTTCTGAACAGATCTGTCTTGCAAAATTACCAAACGTTGACAATTTAAGTATTTCTCTGGTTGCAGACTCTCTGGAGCCTTTGGGTGATTTATGGCTCTGGGTTTGGTGATTTGAGTCTGGAATGTGAAGACTCTGTGTGGGATTATGCTTGACTGAATCACATGGAAGATTCAGTTGTGTTTGGGTCCATTCTCGTTGTCGCTACAACGGCTCTCACCGTCGAGAACTAGCCGAGTCTCTTACCCTAACTTCTTTGGTGGTCCCTAAACTGACCTGCTGCGCAGCAGTAAATGACAGACTTCAGCAATTGTCCTCTAATGCTCTTTGTTACGGCCAGGAGTTCTCGAGCAGTTCTCAGAGAATCTCCCAAGAATAAACAAGGCCGGAGGATCTCAGACTATTTCCATTGAGAATCCCACTGAAAACTCCCCACATAGCAACATTATGTCGGCCCAGATCCGGCCCAAATCTGGCACCCGTGGAAAGCGGATCTGGCCCACATGCAGTATTGAATGACGGTCCTTGGGTGGCCCGCTCCTGTTTGCCAGATCTGGGCCACAAGCAGGCCATAGCAATGCCACATGTCAGCCAAGAGTAAAGAAATAAACCAGAACTGGACCTTATCTGAGCCACAAAATCTGTGTATATTAAATATGAAGTAAGTTCAGCCATAATAAGCCTGTTAACAAGCAGAACCACTGAAGGAAAGAAGAGAACAGAAAAAGAGACGAGCAGAAACACAAGAACTACAACTGACTTCAGACAGTCTTAGATGAAATCAACTGAAGAGAAAAGAAGACATTAAATCTGTGAAGATTTCAGCAGAGGAGGATTAAACAACTCCACAAACAGCATTACCAGCTTCACTTATTACTAACCAGACTCACTTTATTTCTGTCAGACTTCTACAAAAGTTTTATTGAGAATTAACATGGGTTAAACTGTTTCATTTGTTTCAACTGTTACCATAATAGTGATCAGCGTTTCCATTAGTTGGACTATTAACTCTTGTTATGTATTTTGTCTTTTTTGGCTGCTGTGATAGTGTGTGTGTCAAAACACATTAGCAGTAGCAAAGGAAGCTAAAGTGAACTGAGATCAGGTGGTGATGGTTACTGGTGATGATTTTGTAACCATCATTAAATAGACTGATTCACTGATGTCTTTTGAATCTAACAATTGTGTTGGACCATTAATATATTTATATCTTAAACCCTGTGTTTCTGCTGCATGAGATCTGACAACATTGCAACAATCAGTTAGAAGATTTTAACAAACATGAGCACAAAATGTGAATCTACCATAACACACACAGACATTAACAATCAGCGTATGAATCTCAACAATGGTGACAATCAAAAGTACCTTGCTACAATGCATGCTGGGTACCAGCATAGTACAAAACTCCCAGCATGCATTGCAACATGAATAAATTATGCAGCTGAATTGTCCTATTAATTTGTTTAATTCTAAATATTTGCTTTTATTTTTTGCTGTTGGTTTTGTTGTGAGCTTTTCAGTGCTGTTCTGAATTGATCTGTTTATCTAAATATGTTTGATTGTCACCATTGTTGAGATTCATACGCTGATTGTTGATGTCTGTGTGTGTTATGGTAGATTCAAATTTTGTGCTCATGTTTGTTAAAATCTTCTAACTGATTGTTGTAATGTTGTCAGATCTCATGCAGCAGAAACACAGGGTTTAAGATATAAATATATTAATAGTGCAACACAATTGCTAGATTCAAAAGACATCAGTGAATCAGTCTATTAATGATGGTTACAAAATAATCACCAGTAACCATCACCACCTGATCTCAGTTCACTTTAGCTTTCTTTGCTACTGCTAATGTGTTTTGACACACACACTGTCACAGCAGCCAAAAAAGACAAAATACATAACAAGAGTTAATAGACCAACTAATGGAAACGCTGATCACTGTTATGGTAACAGTTGAAACAAATGAAACAGTTTAACCCATGTTAATTCTCAATAAAACTTTTGTAGAAGTCTGACAGAAATAAAGTGAGTCTGGTCAGTAATAAGTGAAGCTGGTAATGCTGTTTGTGGAGTTGTTTAATCCTCCTCTGCTGAGATCTTCACAGATTTAATGTCTTCTTTTCTCTTCAGTTGATTTCATCTAAAACTGTGTCTGAAGTCAGTTGTAGTTCTTGTGTTTCTGCTCGTCTCTTTTTCTGTTCTCTTATTTCCTTCAGTGATTCTGCTTGTTAACAGGCTTATTATGGCGGAACTTACTTTACTGTATAATTTAATATACACAGATTTTGTGGCTCAGATAAGGTCCAGTTCTGGTTTATTTCTTTACTCTTGGCTGACATGTGGCATTGCTATGGCCTGCTTGTGGCCCAGATCTGGCAAACAGGAGCGGGCCACCCAAGGACCGTCATTCAATACTGCATGTGGGCCAGATCCGCTTTCCACGGGTGCCAGATTTGGGCCGGATCTGGGCCGACATAATGTTGCTATGTGGGTCCTTACTAGGTAGAGGAGACTTTGATTTAATGATTACTTCATTGATCACAAGTTCTAACCTAGTCATCTGTCTAGTTTCATTTCCCATATTTGTTATTGCAGTCAGGGGTTTGACACACATACATTCATCTAAAGTACAGGATGTCTTAGTACATTGTTTCAGAGATTTAGCATGTTAAATAAGGTTAAAAGTTAAAACATGGTTAGCTTATTCATTTTAAAATGTCTATGACACCACAAAAGCTGCTTCAGCGTACTAAATGCCCAATCACGTGATGCAACGATTGTGACCGTCAGCTGGTGACAGGGAACGACCGCATCCAGAAATGCACGGGTGGAATGCTATCTTGAAAAAGATGCAGACACACCCGTGTTGTTGCTCTTTCAGGAAATAATTATCTCTCTACTTTCCGGAGCTCACAGGGGAAAGGCCGTGGCAACACTGACAGGAGATGGTGCAGCCCGCTCAGTGAAGCACTCACTTCTGAACGCCCTCTAACCAACCGTCAAACAAACACACAAATAAATGCTGCTGAAACAGCAGTTGAGAGTTCAGAAGAAAAAAACCTACACTCTTTAGAGACATCAATTAGAGACATTAACACCGATCGCCTCCGAAGCGAAAGACAAATGGTGCGTGCATCTGCTTCCATACCCACACTGTGGGTATTGGGATGCAAATCTCTCACGCCAATGTGCATTGGCTTGTTTTATTAAAGGATTAGTTCACTTTAAAAAAAACTTTTGTTGATAATTTACTCACCCCCATGTCATCCAAGATGTCCATGTCTTTCTTTCTTCAGTCGAAAAGAAATTAAGGTTTTTGATGAAAACATTACAGGATTTTTCTCCATAATGGACTTCAATGGATCCCAAACGGTTCAAGGTCCAAATGACAGTTTCAATGCAGCTTCAAATGGCTTGAAGATTATAGGCTCCCTAAGTGTGATCCCTCACGTCGAACGTGACCGACTGAAAGGGAACCTATATTTTCCTGAATTCAGAATCACATACCAACATACTTCTCTCACTTTCTCTGCCGTATGTGACAGAAACAGTATGAGTTGAATGATGCTTGTTTTGTGTGCGCTGTGAAGTTGGATTATAGCCAAGGCAAGTTTATTTATATAGCACATTTCATACACAGTGGTAATTCAAAGAACTTTAGATAGAAAAGGAATTAAAACAATCATAAAACAACAATAAATGCAGAGTAAAAAAAAAAAAAAAAGATTATCAGTTCACTTATAATTGCATAATAATTGTAATTGTAATAATTATAGTCATTAAGTTAACATTTTCAGTGACCTCTAAATCCATACATTTTATTGAATATATTTCAATAAATTAAGTTTATGTAGTCTATTGAAAGAGATTTTATCTATCTGTCTATCTATCTATCTATCTATCTATGTGTGTGTAGCTGGCATCTCAGTGTGAGCAGCTTCAGCTGCGGCTCAGGACTCTGCAGCTGGACTGGGAGACGGAGCAGAGCAGGAGTGTGTCCTACTTCACCCAGATCATGGAGCTGGAGAGAGAGAGAGACCAGGTACACACACACACACACACACACACACACACACACACACACACACACACGCACACGCACACGCACACACAGACACACACACATCCACTATTCTGTTACTGTATGTGTTGAAGGCGCTGCGCAGTCGTGACGGTCTGCAGCTGGAGTTCACCGACTGCCTGCTGGACAAGAACCGTCTGCGCAAACGCATGGCGGAGCTTCAGAACAGCCTGGAGCTGCAGCAGAGAGAGACGGAGAGGAGTCGAGAGCAGAGAGAGCAGAACGCCCCCTGCCTGCACTGCGTACGACTGCACCACTCACTCTCCTACACAAGCAGCTGCTCGCCACCTTTAGTCATTTTCAGGAATATTTAAAGAGTCCAAATAACGAAACATAAAAAAAGTTTTACAAATATTTACATTTTTTAATTCATTTACATTTACATGCCCTTTTAATGTCTTATTAATATACACAAATATTTGTGTTTTAATATTTTACATTACTTTTTAAGATTTTTATTCCTTTCCATAACTTTTTAGGGTTTTAATTCATTTCCATGACTTGTTTAGATTTGATTCATTTTCATATATAATTTTTTATTTTATCTATTTTTATATATCCAGGTTTTCCAATTAAAAATACAATATATGTTTGTTTTGAGATGTGTTTAGTGTACATTTATCTGTTAAATTGAATGCTGTCACCTCATCAGATCCTAACAGATGTGTGTGTGTGTGTGTGTGTGTGTTTGTAGTCTCATCTGTCGTTGTTCAGTGAGGATCAGTGTTTCGGGCCATGCTGTTCAGTCGATCTGAGTCCCAGTCCATTCTCACTCAGAGCTCAAAAGGTCAGAGTTCACACACTCTCACAAAATAACAACAACAACTGTGTGTACTTGATCTCTCATGTTGTTATTTTGTTTTTACAGTCACCCTCTCAAGCTCAGATGTCTGAAGGTGAGTGTGTGTGTGTAGTTTCAGTAATATTATCAATTTGACTGTACTAACACCATCGGATGAGAACAAAACTTTAACTAACTTTGTCACTTAGCTTTATAGTGGAATTTAATTAATTTCCCAGCTAACAAAAATATGTTCTAAATACGTTGCTTTTCTAAAAATTTTAAGGAAACATTCCATTTTATAATTTTGCCAACATTTTGGAAACGTTACTTATTCTCTGAACGTTCTGAAACTAATTCTGAACTAAAACTAGTCACGAGTCGCATGCAGCGCGCTCGACAAGATAAGCAAAGCGAAGTCTTTATTCAGAGTTCTTAACACTCTGGAGAACTAGCAAACCACAGAGTATACTGTATGTACACATGACAAACATAACCATACACAGGTGATACTAATAAGTAACCATAGAAAAAAACAAGGAACATAATCAGTAACCAAGGAAACAAAAACGAAACTGAGCAGGGAAACAGGAACTAAAGGAAATAATAACAGAATATCAAAATAAGAGTCCAAATAACGAAACATAAAAAGTTGCATGAGCTATGTACAAATAATGTTTTGCGCTAATGTTTTGAGAACATTATTAAAGACCAGAGCGAATGTTCTGTTAAAGTAACTGTAAAATTGAGAAAACCTTCCCAGAACATTAGTAAAACATTAGCTTGGTTCATAATTGAAGAACTTTGCAACATTGACACTGTTATCGAACTGAACTGAATCAACATTGAACCGAATTAGTAGAGCTGTTTTACAGCCACAATTTTTATTTTTATAATTGATGAATTTTGCAACATTATAATTTCTTTCCCATCTAACAGGGAACATTCTCATAACTTTGGCTAACATTGTACATAATTTATTGCTCATGAAACATTGTAGTTGGACGTTCTTCTAATGTTTTTTAAACAATACAACTTACTAATTATTTTAAAATGTTCAACATTTAAAAGTAACATTCCCTTAATGTTTTTGCTAACCTTCACATAGACAAGAAAACATTTTTAAAACATTTAAAAAACTGGATATTTTGAACATTTTGAGAACATTCAGAAATAACGATTCCATATCTTAATGGGAACATTATCAGAACGCTCTCAGGACATATTTTTGTTAGCGGGGTTTCCTGTTTATTTCTGTGAAGCTGCTTTGACACGCTCTGTCTGATATGAAGCACTATAGAAATAAATGTGACTTGAATTGATGATGTTGTGTGTTTGTGTCACAGACTCATACGGTTCAAATTCAGAGGAGAATCTGCTGACGCCGGTGAATAAAAAGATAATTTTACTATATGATGTGGTGATGATCATGAGCTAAGTTTGAAATCTCACGGTATGTTCTGTGATTGTGCAGGAGTGTAACACAGAGAAGGACATCAACAGACTCTCGACATTCCCGTTTCCCCCCTGCATGAACTCCATCCAGCGCAGAGCAAACGTGGAGTAAGACACGCAGTGGAGAAAACAGTAAATATATGTGATTCACTGGCATCTCACTGTCTCCTGTGTTTGCAGGTTTGATCTGAACTCTTGGGGGAGCGACGAGAACTTGACTCCTACAGGTGTGTGATACAGCCGTCTGTGTGTCTGTGTATCGTCCTCCGAGATGGCAGAGAAAAATTATTCTTTCTTCAACAAATTCTGAATTGATTCTTATGAACTGCAGAATCGATTCTGAGCTTCATTTTGGCCATGCAATGTTACTTATGTCTTCTGCTTACTGCTTATTTCACACAAAACCCCTTGAATTAGTGTAAACCCTATAAATGTCAGAAAGGTTGAAGCAAATGACTTGGCCAATCACTGGCTTCATTGCACATCATATATAGATGATAATCAAACGGCAATAATGCCAAATAAAGAGAGAAAAATCTCTCACTGCTCTTATCTGGAAACGTTCAGACTCTTAAAAACTCTATTAATTGCTTGCAACGTTTCAATGGAAGCCATACTAAGTCAAAGTTCTCAATCAAAAAGTAGAAAATATTACGTAAGAAATTGAAATTATGCCTGAAAATGGTTTAGATTTTTTTTTAATCTCATTATTTAATTCATGTCATAATTTCGATTTCTTTTTTTTTAAACTCATATGATTTAGTCATAGTTATGACAGTATGTTATGACAGTCAATATATATTTTTTTATGTTATAAGATTGACCAAAGCGTTTTATTTTATTTCAGGATTTCACTTTGTATTCAAAAGTATGACTTGGTATGTCAATTTCAACTTTTATCTCATAATTATGACTTTGTCATAATTTTGACTTTTTTCATAATTGTGACTTTTTATCTTGGCCTGATGTCATCATTTTGTTATGTTATAATTAATACCAAAGTAGGATTTTTTCCTTATAACTTTACATTACTTTTTATCTCATAATATTGACTTTTTATCTCATAATCTAGACTTTTTAAGTATGATTTACCAAAGCATGATTTTTTTTCTCTTATGTGGCAGGAATGGGCTTCCATAAGTTTTTTTGCTCTTCTTTGAATACTGACTATTGTATGTTTCGAAGCTATTCAGAAAGTCGACTATGACTTGACCACATACGATTTATTAATTTTTAATTGGATTTGTATTCACTGGCCTATTAATTGCTTGTCTGTTGTCATTTTGAGTTGATTTTGTGTTAATTTTGATTTGATGATTATAAAGTGTCTTTCATGCAGTCTTTTTGGTCAGTGTAAAAGTTGAAATGTGCCTTAGAAATAAAATTTACTTAAAGGACAACTCCGGCGCAAAACGAACGTTTGGTCTAATTACACATTGGTACATAGTCAACCGTTCTCTGAGATTTGTTTTCATGTTTATCGAATGTAAAGAGTTTTATCTCTAAAAAATGTTTAGCTTATAACGCTAGTATATTGGGCATAGAGTAATTAAGAAAAAAATCGCTAGTTAATACCACTAACAAGGCTCAAAATAGCCCAACACAAACACGGTACCATAATGAGGGTCCCTACCTGCAAACTGAAGCATTGAGAACGTTGTAAGTGTACAGACAGTTTAATAAGAAGATATTTTATAAAGACAGTCCACTTCGTGAATACAGGAAGGAGCCGTCTTTGGAAAACAGTCTCGACCAATCGAATCATGAACGCCGAGCCGAGTGCACTGAACTGTCTGGAATCCAGCGCACTCGGCTCGGCGTGCATGATTCGATTGGTCGAGACTGTTTTCCAAAGACGGCTCCTTATTAAACTCTTATTAAACTGTCTGTACACTTACAACGTTCTCAATGCTTCAGTTTGCAGGTAGGGACCCTCATTATGCTAACGTGTTTGTGTTGGGCTATTTTGAACCTTGTTAGTGGTATTAACTAGCGATTTAAATTTTCATTACTCTATGCCCTATATACTGGCGTTATAAGCTAAACAGTTTTTAGAGATAAAACTCTTTACATTCGATATTCATGAAAACAAATCTCAGAGAACGGTTGACTATGTACCAATGTGTAATTAGACCAAAGGTTCGTTTTGCGCCAGAGTTGTCCTTTAACAATTGTTTTAATTAAATATAAATATTGTTATATTAAAAAGTACTTCATAATTAAATAAATTTTTTTTTTTAAATGTAAAGTAGTAAAACCGTTAAAAATAAGTGTTCAATAGCTGTTTTTGGACTCATTGAGTCTTTGAATCTTTGCATTTCACTAGTATTTTTCCGGCTACTGAAATGTTGGTATTTTGACAAAACTAACCCCTGTTGTGTATTAATTTGTAAAATAATTGAGAAAAAGTTGCATGACGATGCTTTCAGAATTATTTTGCAATCAAATCTTTACCTTTTGAATCAATTTGAATCGTGAGGCCAGTGAAGATTCACATCTCTGCTGTGTGTCTGTTGTAGAGGATTTAGACTCGTGTCGGTTGAGTTCGTGGAGTTCCCTGCCGTCTCAACTCTTTCCTCCTGACGTGATCAACGTGATCGAACCTTCATCCTCATCCTCACTGGGGTACGAGCTCTTCATCATCACTGGAAACAGGCTGCTTTCACACTAGATTCGGCTGATCTGAATCAGGGTTCGATTCCACCAGTAGACACTAAACTTTCCTCTTGTCTCATTTGTGTCTCGTTCATTGTCAGCTTGGCTCCAGTGCTCTCCTCTTCGCCCAAAAGCATCAGTCTGGCGGGTGACATCACGATCATCGGGGGCAACCGGACAGGCGTGTTCGTGCAGTCGGTGAGGACGGGGTCGCCCGCGGAGCGATGCGGTCTGAAGGAGGGTAGTGAACTGCTGGAGGTGAGAGACTGAAAACTGAGGCCCTGTTTACACGAGAACGATTCCGAGTGAAAACGTAAAAATATTTTATCGGATGTGCCTTTCGTTTACACGGTGACGCCGTTTTTATGGCTTAAAAACGCAAAAAAGTGAAACCACCCTCCAGAGTGGAAAACTTAAAAACGCTCCACCGTCGCGTTCCCGTGTAAAGGGTAAAAACCGGTAAAAACGCAAAACTGCCCTCGATCACGTGCGCGTTTACGTGACAGGCATTCGCCGGTACAGGAAAATAATAACTAACATGTCGGATTATTTCCATACGTCGGACCTTCAAGTTGCCACAGCAGCTCTGATAAACATACAAGAGTCTTTTCAGCAGTTGTACAAAATATTCTCAGATATTGGTGTTGTTGTGTGGCAGTGCTTCGTTGCCACCTAGCCGCCTGGAGTGCACACTACATCGAATTTCACACACTTTTGCGTCACCATATGCACGCAGATTTCCCCTTCATAACGCTCGTCTAAACGCAGAATAAAAAGTGAAAACGCAACGCCACTTTTGCGTTTTCTCTTCAGATCGTTTCCGTGTAAACATGGCCTGAAACACATTTTCACTTCACATACTTGCAGTCATGATAAAAAAGACTGAGGGAGACCAGAATTAAAGGTGCATTGCGTAATATTTAGGAGGATCTGTTGACATAAATGCAATATCATATATATAACTATGTTTTCAGTGGTGTATGAAGACCTTACTTTATGAACCATTGTTTTTATTGCTTTAGAATGAGTAGACCCCGTAGCCGCCGCCAGGCGCCGCCATTAGCGCCATTTAGAATTTCAGCCGCCGCCAGCCAATAATTTCCTAAGCCAAATTGAGCCGCCATCTGATAAAGTTTGGCTGAGCCGGCTAGAATTATTTGCATCAAATAATAATTCTATCACATAGAGACATACACACACGAAATATATAAACAATAGCCTACACGAGATCTATTTTCCCACTGGATTCATAACAGCACAGTCTTGTGCTCGTTGCTACGATACACAGAGACTCACAGTGAATTGACGACCAATTAAAATTGCTCGTTTTCCGTACAGAAGAAGCGATGCATTTTTTTCTCGCACTGAGGTGAAATGCCGGAACGAAGCAAGCAAGGTAATTTTGATCTCACTTCTCACATACTTTCCTAATTCCTACTTACTTTTTTTTTAAACTTAGGCCTACCCAGACTTTTGTTAAATCTTCAGGGCATGGTTGCACAAACACCTGAATCAAAGATTGATGTTATGAACCAAATATTCTGGAACGGAGAGATTTATAGCACTGAACGTGATATTACTGCAGTAACAAACCACCGTTTCCACATTGCTAATTCACGACGCATGCTTCAGTGTACATTGAAGTGAAATGTGCAAAACTTTGTCCCAAATAATACTGATAACAGTGTGTGTTTATATTAAGGCGAGACACGGCAGGCAAAAACATCGTTTTTTTTTTACTGGTCAATTTTGAGATTTTTGGATATTTGAGACTATGAGACTAAATACACATTTAGGTCTTTATTTTACTACACTTCGTCTGTTTGCGTCTGTGGATTTCTCATAAATTCAACAAAAGTTTGCGTTCTTAATCAACATACTACTTCTCCGCGATCTCTGCCGTCAGGAAATATTGAGATCTAGTAAATCAGTATAACATAGACATCTGTAGACATGAAGTGGCAGCTTCAGCCATTTGCAGCTATGAAAAGTTTGGCGGCTGCAGCAGCCATTTAGGTTTTGGCTGAGCCGGCTAGCCAGCCAATAACTTCATCAGCCAGCCATTATTCTCAAAACAAATGGCTTCGGGCTCTAAGAATGAGGCATTTCTATCTACACACACCGCGGGTCCCCTTACATCGACATGTTTCTACGGTGGCCCTGAACGGACAAACGCATTTCATCACTGTTGTTCTTCGTGCAAAGATCTAGCTAAAGTCAGCGAATAAAACACTGACACAATGATGAACAAGTAACAATAATTTGCAATAACATATCATTTTACTGAACAATTAAGTAAACCTAATTCCTTAATTTATTTTTGTAAAGAAACCTCATTGCTGAACTGGCTACTCTCTGCTGTCTCAGACGACAAAATCACTTCCTGTCACCCACCGGCATCTCTAGATGCCGCTAAAAATCACACACAGTCAAAGATCACACCGTTTTTTGATTCGTTTACGTACACTGGTTGAGAGAGGACCTAACCGGGCTTCCAGAGCAGGGGAGGAATTTTACAGGACAACCTAGAATTGAAAACCTAGAATTTATCCTCATTTAGCTTCAGACAATTATTTGTTATCCAACTCTTAATTTTAAAGGTGCCCTAGAATGTGAAATTGAAATTATTTTGGCATAGTTAAATAACAAGAGTTCAGTACATGGACATGACATACAGTGAGTCTCAAACACCATTGTTTTCTCATTCTTACTTAAATCTCGATTTTGAAAAACACCCCTGAAAAACAGGCGAATCTCCACATAATACCGACTGTGACGCAATAGTCGGGATCGTTAATATGTACGACTCCAAAAATTTGCATATGCCAGCCCATGTTCAATGACAGGCGGAACTGGGCAGCCGAAGCATGGCAGTTGTTCAGTGTTTGGATGTACAAATGAACACAAAGGTATTTAGTTCCTTCGTCCGAGCCTCTGAAGAAACAATGGGTTAATTTTATTTTCTCTGGAAATTTCCAAACATTTCACAGACGAGACTGTTTCCTCAACTTGGGCCAATACAGAGCTGGCCTCGATCGATCGAGCTACCAAGCAACACTTTCTGAATGTGTAATTGTTCAAGTTCAGACTCAAGTCTCAAAATCGTTCAATACTGTATTTACATCATCGTGTTTGCATTGGTGAAAGCATTAGAGAGAGTGCAGAAACTGCGTTGCAATGATAAGATCTTCATTCTCGCGATCAACACACTGTCATCTGTTTGCTCAATGCTCATCACGGCAACATTTTATGTGATGGGAATAGATCTAAATACTTTAAAAACATCTCACGATTCATTAATCTCGATAGCTGTAATAGTAAAAACGTATAATATCTGTAGTAAATGTATTCGAGAGAGTTTCACATGTAATACTAGCTGTTTCATATGCAATCATGTCAGCCAATCACAGCAGAGGCCGGTTACACACAGCAGACACGCCCCTCCAAACAGAGCGTTTGGGCTCAGGGCTAAAATCAGGCTAGGAAAAATGCCTTTTATTTCTAAATTATGACTATTTTATGATCTAAAAAACATACTAACATTATAAGCGCAACCCAGAAAACATTATACAATAAAAATAAAAACCATTCTAGGGCACCTTTTAATTTACACATCGAATAAAACAATGGTGTCAAGCCTTACTGGAAGGTAAAACAGAGAATCATCTGCATGACAGTGATATGAAATGTTGTATTTCTGAAAAATGTGGGCCAAGGGAAGCACTTAAAGGGAAAACAATAAAGGTCCCAACACGGATCCCTGAGGCACACCACATAAGCCAGGTGCAGATGATGAGGAAAAATGTACAGAAAAAAGTCCTATTCTTGAGGTGACAAGCAAACCACTGTAGTGCCTGTATCATAGTGAAAATAATCAATATCCAGTGAACAACTGTGATTGGTGCATCCTGACCAGGGCTGAAAAAGTTACAGGTATCATGTGACAATTATTCTGGTTTGGAGAATAGTTTAAACCTGAAAAATGACAAGACAAGAAAAATTCATAGACATTAAATTAAACATTCACAGTGAATATCTCAAATAGGTTTATTTATTAGATTCATTGTAACTGACCAATCAGAGATGATGTCTAAGCCCCGCCCCTTTCCAGAACCCCTTGTTTCATATCAATAATCATTTGAATGCTTGTTTTGTTGTGTGTTTAGTTGGATCAGGTGTTGTTGGGTGAAGGTCGTGTTCGTCTCAGTCAGTGTACGGCTGAAGTGGCTCATTTCTCACTACAGTGGTGGACCGAACCGAACGCACTCAAACACACACACAACCAGGAGGGTGAGAGACAAACATCCACTGACATCTGTAGTTCACTACACAATGTGATGCTTTCACTCAGTATTTGTGTCTTGTTTTCTTGCACAAACATGTATACATCATTTTGCATCACTAGTAAATGAGAATAGAAGGTTTACTTGTTTTTGCTGGAAAACAAGATATTGCTGAAGAAAATCTAAGAAAAACATACTTTTGTTGTTGTTTAGTTCTCCGCTTAAAACTCCTAGACATCCTTAAAACACTACATGAGCAAAACTACGTGAGATATTAATGTGATTGCAAAAAAAATTTTCAGCTGCTTTAAGAATATAATTTTATTGTGAAACAAGTAATTATTTTGCAGTGCAATGCATTTTTTCCATGTACATTATATACCTAAGAAAGTAATACATTAAAAGAAAAAAGGTAGAGAGAAATCAGAATTCATATATCAGAAATGTCTTAAGATAATTTTGATCTAATTCAATCATTTTCTTACAGGTTTCTCTCGTTTAATGGCTGAACTCTCCTCTCCATCTTTCACTGGCGCCGACTCGTTCTATGTGCGTGTGAACCTTGACCTCAGTTCCCACGGCGACCCACCATGTCTCAGGGTTCGCTGTGACGATGTGCTGCACGTCACCGACACACGTTATAACGGCAAATATCAGTGGCGCTGCGTTCGCGTGGACAAACACACGGGGGCGCCGTTGCAGGCCGGAGCCGTGCCCAACTACAACAGGTACACAAAAATCACACTAAACACTGAGATATTATAAAGAATTCAAATTAAATACCTTTAACTTTTCTGATTATAAAGGCCTGTTCACACCAATAATGATAATTATAAAGATAACTATAATGATAACTATATTTGCGTTTACATCAATAGACCGTTTAATGTTTTATCATTTATAAATTTATCATAAATTAATAAATTCTGTTTATAAGCGAGCGCTGCCATTTTGTCATCTACTGCTTTAAATGCTTGAGATTGTAAAAGCAGGATGTATTCTGATTGGTTGGAAAAAATCGTTCTGATAATGATTCCAACTATATTGTTTCTCTGTGCCGTTATCAGTATATTTGTGGTTTGGATTCTACGATTCTTTTATTTTTAGAAAGTTTTTCAGAACTGTATCTTTATCATTATAGTTATAGTTATCGTCCTTGGTGTCAACAGTCCTTTAATCAAATAAAACGTAAATAACTGGTGGTCCAGGGCTGGGAATAGCCACTATATTTTTCAATGTTGTGAGTATTTGTTAGAGATGTTTATTCGATGGTTAATGCCATCACATAAACGTCTCTAAAAAAGCAACAAATACTCACACCATTGAAAAAGCTGTTCACAGTTTATTTTATCTGAGCCCACTGGCAGATATTGATCTCATTTTAAACATGAATTCACTTCATCAACTTCTCAACAAACAAGACTTCTTATTTTGTCTCCTTGATTTAGGAATGTTGAGATATTTGTGCTGTGATAAAAAGAGAAAGATATTTTTGGTAGTATAACATTGAATTTCTCTGTGAAATGTCCGTCTGATGTCATATGAAGCATATGTCAGGAATCTGATCGGGTGTTTTTCTCATCCAGAGCCCAGCAGCTGCTGTTGGTGAGACTTCGTACGATGGCGGTTAAACAGAATCAATGCAGGAAGAAGGTGATGGTCTGTCTTTAGATACCTGTCTGTCTTTCTCTCTCTGTCTGTCTCTCTATCTCAGATATTGAGCTGTTTGCTGTGTGTCTGTCTTCAGTTCTGTAAGAAAACCCCCGAGCACATTCGGCTCATTAAAGCGGTCGCTTCAAACTATCGTGCGATCGGCTCGTCCAATCAGGTGCTCTACACACTCAGTAACCGTAAGCCCCGCCCACTTATACATGCAACCAATCAGACAGAATAAAAGGAACACTAAAAGCCAACTTTAGCAATGAATGTGTATTTGTACATGTATTTGTGTGTGTGTGTGTGTGTGTGTAGGTCATGAGGAGCAGCTGATCCCGTTCAGTCTGGTTCAGATGTTTCGGGTCTCCAGCAAACGGCCGGTGCTTTTCTGTCCGTCTCTGCTGTCACGCGGGATCATCGAGCGGCTTCTGAAACCGGCCGAATCCGGTCTGGACTTCAACACCTGCCATCCAGGTACACAATCTCAGCATCCACTAAACTAAAAGTTATTATTGTTAACTAAAACTAAAACCATGTTACTTAAAATAAATGTTAACTGATATAATAATACAAAATATGTAAATAAAAATGTTGCTTTGGTAACTCTACCTGACGTCAAATAAGTTTAACTAGCTCTGAAATAAATACCACGTACACATATAAAAATATTAAAAAAAAAAAAAAAAAAAAAAAAAGACAAACTTTACAAAACAATGATACAGGGGTCATGACAATATACTACTACTACTTAAATGACAAAAACAATAACTACAACTTAAATATTGTACATTTATATTGTCATTTTAGTTTATGTATACTATAATACTTACTATTACTAAATATGACAAAAAAAAAACCTACTAAAAATGACAAAAACAAGAAAATATATAAATGGAAAATTTGGAAAAAAAATAATAAACTCAAATATATGAAACACTATTAAAAATACTTTAATATTACTAAAACTTAAACTAAACTGAAAATGAAAACTGAAAATATTATATAAAAAACTTTCTGTTCACCTTTTTGTCCATAATGTCAGCAATTTATTATACATTTTATGGATTTTGTTCCATTATTATTACTATTATCATTGTGTGCAGAGCCGCTGGAGGGTTGTGTGCGTCAGAATAAGAGTGTGTTCCTCTTAGACTCTTCAGATCAACCACTGGGAATCAAACTACAGAGTATTCAAGAGGTTATTAACCAGGTACACACACACACACACACACACACTCTCTCTCTCTCTCTCTCTCTCTCTCTCTCTCACACACACACACGCACACACACACACACACACACACACACACACGCACACACAAAAAAAAACATACTGAGAGTCACCAGTGTTAAACTCTGTGTGTGTGTGTGTTCAGGACAAACACTGTCTGCTTCAGCTAGGCTTGAATCATGTGGAGAATCTCCTGAAGCACAGCATCTATCCCATCATCATCTACATCAAACCCAGAGACAAGAAGGGCCGCAAGTTCAGGTGCGCATCTGTCTCTGTCTGTCTCACGGCATTGGGAATTAAACTGAGAGCGCCTTTTAAAGTTCAACCCCTGAATTTGAAGTAATGTGATGTGGAATTGGAATTGGAGTTGAAATGTAAGAGAGTAGAATTACAATAAGCTGAAATAAATAAAAAAAAGTGTCCTGACAATTTATGTAAGTTTTGAAAAAAAACTAAAAAGCCTTAATGTTTAAAGACCTGATAGATGAAAAATGGTTAGTGGATAAAGATAATGTAGTTACAAGCTTTCGATATCACGCAAACATTAGGAGCCCAATGAAACCTGTGTGTGTGTGTGTGTGTGTGTGTGTGTGTGTGTCAGGAAGCTGTTGTCCGGCCACAGAGAAGAGGATCTGATGGAGGCGTGTCAGATGGAGGAGCTGCAGCTGGAGACTCTTCCTCTGATGTTCAGCACGCTGGAGCCGAGCGCGTGGAGCTCCACAGACGAGCTGCTCGCCGTCATACGCAGCACCATCCTCATCCAGCAGAGGGCCGTGGTGTGGCTGGAGCAGGAGCGCGTCCTCTAGACGTCATCCTGCTTTTCACAAAACGGGAAGAAGTGATGATGCGTCCAGACATGCTTTACACTTACTATTATTTTAGGTTATGAGACAGATGGTTAATGAACATACTGAGTATGTATACTCAAATACTCCATAATGTGAATAAATTAATATGAATATTTATAACAAACTGAATCGATAATTTCACTTCGAGCTTTGATGTAGTAACTAAGTTATAGTAGTCGATTTCTATAAAAAAAAGGATTCAGAAAACATGGCCACAAATGTTTACAGATATTTAGGGGCCGTTTACACGCAATTTTTTTCCCGTTTTTAGGTGAAAACACTTGTTTTGTCCACTCAATTACACGACAACTGCAGTGTGCAAACATTTTAAAAACGATAGCTTTATCGTCTCAGTTTTCTTATAATCACGTTTTTGTAGTTTACACTGTGACATCATGGGCCCTATCTTGCACCCGGCGCAAATTACTTTGTACACCGACGCATGTATCATTCGTATTTTGCACCCGCGCAAAGCGGACTTTTCCCTCCACAGACACACGTCGGTTAACTAAGAAATACACTTGCGCTCCCTGGGGCGGTTCAGCGCAAAAAGGAGGCGTGTTCCGGCGCAAACATTCCCTCATGCTATTTTGCAGTTCCAGAAAACAATTGCACCACTGACCAGAAAAAACCTAGTCTAAAGTCATTGGCGCGTTGCGCGTACATTCAGATGCTATTTTAAGCGCGCGTCATAATTGGTCATAATACAGAACGCGCATACACTGTAGATGATTCTCTCATCTACACAGATGTATTTTCCTTTTTGCAAATGATACATTATTATAAGGAAAAATATTCAAACACGAGGGAAATCATTGTTGTCAAGTATATTTATATAGCGCTTTTCACAATACAGATTGTATAAAGCAGCTTCACAGTATCAATATGTTGTGTCCATGACGATCGGAAAAATAGGCATAAAGCTTAGGCCTACATATTTACCCAAATTATTATATTCATGTGTAACCGAAGCTAATTTGGGTGGGTTTGTCCCATCCCCAATGTCACTTCTCTTTCTTTTACGGCCCTGACGAGAACCTCGATCTCCTCGGCTGTGAACCGATTCTGAAGCGCTCCTGGTAAATGCGCCGTTATAATAGTATTGCGCCATGGAACAAGCGCACCTCGTTCATCATGCTCTTAAAGGGAATGTGAGATGACGCTCTGATTGGTTTATTTCACGTTACGCCCAAACCACACCTATGAATAATGAAGCTACTTCAGACCAACCCCTTTTAGATTTGTGCCAGGCGCAAGAGTCATTTATCCCGCCGGGAAAATAGCAACAGCGCCGGGATCCGCCCACAAAGTTACTTGCGCTTTGCGCTTTGACACTTGCGTTTCAGATCGTTAAAATAGGGCCCAATGTGTATTATGTGTTCAGTCTATAGGTGTGTAATGTTTCTTTACAAAGTGACATCGCCAAATACTGGCCTGGCATGACCAGCACCGCATTTTTAATAGTTTTCGCAGATCCATGTGAACGGGGATCATTCTGACAACGTCGTCGTCTCTATTTGAAAAACGCGAAGGAAAAACTTTTCTGTTTTTAGTTGTCGTGTAAATGTAAAAAAGGCACACAGGAGCGTGTAAACTAATCCATAAGCTGTACTGTATTTTCTACTTTTTGTATCTGTGAATTGATCTGTATTTATTATGATCACTGACCCAGAGAAGTGCATGACTACTGTACATTCACACAGTCTGTGTTACTATCGGAGGTTACAGTAGAAAATATGTCTGATAGTGATGATTTCTGTGATCAATGTTTGAAGTGTTTTTTATCCATTTTTTGTTGCTAAAACATATTGTTGTGTTGTGTAGTCAGCAAGTCGTTTTGTGGAGAGCGACTGCAGAATCCGACACGTTGCGGTCGCAGAGTGTTTTGACATATGTCAGCATGACATCAGAGGAAGGTGGACCGCACTCGGACACACTTCTAACCGTCATGCATCTCGCTGTGATCACCGGTGATCGGTCCTGCACAGATTTTGCTCATCTCAAACAAGCCTAATGTTTCGTGTAACGACTGTTTGTAAGCTCCATGTCATGTCCATGTTCTTGTTTTGAGTTTCATGCCAAACCACACCATGCCTTTGTTTTATGTTTGATCATGTTTTGAATAAAACTGCACTTGGGTTCTTCAAACTTGCCATCAGTGGACATTCTTTACAAGTTCTTGTTGTTTCTCTTTCCTTCAGTAATTCTGTTTGTTAACAGCAGGTGTTCATCACTAATGCTCAATAATCACTTAATCACGTAATTATAATATTTACTTTAATATTCTTTAAGAGTGGGACCATTTATACTCTGAGAAGAGTTAAAGGATTAGTTCACTTTAAAAAAAAAACTTTTGCCGATAATTTACTCACCCCCATTTCATCCAAGATGTCCATGTCTGTCTTTCTTCGGTCGAAAAGAAATTAAGGTTTTTGATGAAAACATTCCAGGATTTTTCTCAATATAATGGACTTCAATGGGACCCAAACGGTTCAAGGTCCAAATGACAATGACAGCATATGTGACGTTGCGAACGTCACTGTTTTATTTATTTTTGAAATTAGTTTTGCTAGATATGCTGGACTTGCTCTGTTCTGTGATGTGCGTTCGTGACGTCACGTAATACGCAATTACGTTGAAAAGGTCACGCTTCTGTCCTGACAATTTTCTTTTAGCCTTTTTAATATTAAAACACCCAGGATACGCACACGAAATGGGCATTTTAAACGATAAACTGACACAAAGACATTTGAATATGTGTATATGGTCCTCCTTCCTCACATTTGTAAACACTGACTCGGTACTTCCGCCTACGTTACGCGTGACCTTTTCAACGTAATTGCGTATTGTGACGTCACGAACGTGCATCACAGAACAGAGCAAGGCGAGCATTTGTGCTTATAAAACGTCAACTTTTTTATTTATTTTTGAAATGGCCGATCGTTTCGCTAGATAAGACCATACGACTGATCATGGCCAAATGTGTCAAGTCAGCATTCAGTCTGTGTTCACAATCAGTGTTTAAAATCTGCTGCAGTCAATGGAAACTTTCTGTAAGTGTGTGCCGTTCAGAATTACAATGTTAGAGAGAGTTGCAGCTTGATGACCATGGGAAAACGTGGGTTCTGTGGCCAAACCAGTTGAGAACCACTGACCTATGGACAGCAAACAAAAGGTTACAAAACATAGTAACCTGTTAATGTCATTTCTTTATCCTACAAATGTTAGAAATGTCTTGCATTCATATTCAATTACACACAGTTATCCCTTTACAGTTGCCATGCACTTTCATAAAACACTTTTAGACTTTTAAACCTGAATTTAATGTCCAACAAATGTAACGAAACAAATATTTCAGCAAAATTTATATTCTGATATTTATTTATTTTAAAGGATAGCCTCTTGAGATGAACCATCTCATTTTCAAGGGGGTCCCTACCATACAAAGAAACCAACATCTTAATAGAAAATCATAAATAAAGTAAGTACAACACAGACTATAACAAACATTTAGGTACATTTACATTCACACACACACACTCTCTAACAATGCTCCCATAAACCTACTCCCGTTCCATTTGGCCCATACCATAATCAGCAACAATCAATTAACCATCTGCAAAAATTGCAAGTACAAAATCAAAATATAAATATGCTTGCATACATCCATAAATTCAGCACACATCCAATTCAGCTTAAGATGTGTTATTTTTTATTTTATACCCAACTCCAAAATAAAACAGAAATATGACTGCTGATTTAGCTGTATTCTGTTAAAAAAATTATGGCACAAGGGATCGATGCAACACGAAAAATCTGTGTTATAATTCATTTTGTGTGCAATGGTGTGCCAGAGAAACATCATCTCATTGGCTTGTTAGAACTCCAGCAGCTTGATGCAGATTACATCACTACTGAAATATTACAACACTTGTCTGAAACAAGATACAGTGCTATAATGAATCAGTGCTATGATGGAGCATCAGTGATAAGCGGGGTGCGAGGTGGTATCATATCCCCTATCCACTGCTATAATCATCAGCTTTACCTCACTGTCATACATGCGATTCAAAGTGAACCTTGTGCCAAAAGATTCTTTGACTTAATTGTCAGGCTCCATGCACTCTTGTTTCAGGCATCATTTTGTCTCTCAGAGAAACAGATGCCCGTATCTCAACAGACTGTTGGAAATCCGCTGGACAAGTCATTAAGAAGTCACTAAATGTGTTGTGGATAATGAGGAAGCAATTCTTAACATCCTTTTTAAGGTTTCCAATGATGACAAAGCATCAGTTGACCTTGCAAAAGAAGCCTCCGGGTTTAGCAACGCCATTTATTTTTAAATTTGCAAGTTTCTGATACATCCTCCCGCCATTTTAAAACCAGCAAATGGCATCCTACAGTCTCACCATGCTGATTTGTGCATTGCAGCTGAAGTTGTGCAGGGATGTCTTGGTGCACTGAAAAATCTCAGAGAAAATGAATGAATTTCAGAAATATTGCGTTGACAGGTCTACTGTTGAGCCCTCACCAATCCCTCCTATGGTAACTGTCATTTTTCAAATCTTCTTGACACCAAGTTGCTTGAGCCTAGTCTTGCAGGGGTTGAAAAAATGAACTCCAGAATGAAATTCTTGTTGCCAGACCAATGCTGTCCAAAAAACTTCCATCTGATGCTGAATGTTCGGCTGTTTGCAAACTCTTGCAGGAATGCATTTGCAGGTCTTCATAAATTCTATGTATCTGCTATGCAGGGGCGTAGCCGTCATTTCAGAAGTGAGGGGGACAGAATGTCAAGTGTAATGCCAGTTTTTTCTTTCTTCATACTTTTGTTGACAGGTTTTTGCTTAATATGCTATTTATTTTTAAAGCAATACAACAGAAAGAAAGAAATGCAGATGTTCAGTACTTTATTTTGCACATGCAGGGTTTTTCCTGGCTTAAAACGAGGCAGAGGTGGTAAAACCCTGATCATGTTTTTTAATATAAAATTTGTATTTTTCATAGAACATCATATAACCTACTGTTACCCACAGTATTTTTGTAGGTGGATCTCAGTAATTGTAGGGGGGTCTGGGGGCATGCTCGCCAAAAGAAAATTGTACATTAAAGAAATTCATTAATCTGGTGCACTTTGAGTCCCCCGAATACACTGTTAAAAATAATCCACCCGCCAACCATATATTTTCTGATTTAGATATCTGATCATCACATTCGTTATTCAAATTATCAGTGTTAAGCATGATATGGTTAAATATCACAGAAGCTGATTTAAAAATAACATTTACTTAAAATAAAAGTTCTTTCCGTCATTTTTCACGACACGGACAGGCTTTCAGTTAATTAATGGTCTTAAAGTTCGAGTCTTTTTATCTAATTGTAAAGTGTTACCGAATTATGGTAAACATCACGTGGGCTACACATGTTCCACCGCCGCCTGATTCAAGCAGATCATGCATTAACATCACGAAAATACACATTCAGCATTAACAATCTCCATGTTTATTCTAATTTGAAGGGCTTTGATAACATGTAAAAAGACATTACGAGTAAAACAATATTGAAAATAAGTGCAAGTTTTGTTTGTGCGGGTAGTGAATATTTTCAATTTAGCCTACAACAAAACTTGTTAATTATTCAACAAGAGAAATAGGCAGAGTTACTCATCACTGTGCAACAATTCGGATACATGACAACTTAACACGCTGAATCTGATTATAAAAAGTTTGATGATTTCTCATTAGGCTATTTTTGGTGCCCCCTCAGCACTTGGTGCCTTACGCACAGCGCGTGGTGGGAGCGGCGGCACTGCATAGACATACCTTTGCTGAATATACATTTATAGTAATAAATTAAAACTACACAGAGATTAATTGAATAATGACTAACAAAACAAGGCAATAAATGGACAATGTAAAGTAAAACTAGCTACACTGGATATCGGTCTAGCCTATAACTAAATGCCTTCAAAAAAAAAGAAAAAAAAGGTTAGAAAGCCGTTTAGACACTTTGAAGTCTAAAGTCCAACTTTCAACTCAGTTAACAGTCATGGACCAAATAAGGATTTGAAGTCGCAAGAAAATTAGAAACTCATGAACACTGAAAATAAACCTGCTTCAAATAATCGTCACAGATGAGGAACAAAAGGAGGCGACAAAACAACTGATTGTATACAAGCAGTTTTATTTAAATCACATCCTAAAGCCAGTACTGTATAAAATCATGGACAGGGAGATGTGTAGGTGGTCTCAAACGAGTCACCTGAAAAAGGAACATGAAATAAACTGGATCATGTTCAATACTGAATTCAGCCAGATCAATTAATGATTAGGATGAAAGCGTACTTGTCTGATAGTAGTCATAAATGTTAATGACTGCTGGCTTCAGATTTTTTACTGAAAGAACCTGTTTCAGCTGCAGAGTGTAACTCATGGGGACACCTTTGGGAACCTGTGAGAAAAGGATTAATAGCACATACACTGCACTCGAGATGGCAGCTAGTAATATATCCAGTGTACAGAGTCTCACCTCTTTCAGATACACTAGGACATGATCATCTTCAGCATCAACCCGCTCCACTAGTGGGGCAAACGATTGGGGTGGAAATCCAAGCTGAGGAAAAAAAAATCATTTAGACAATTACATCTGAAGGAGCTTCAAGCATCTTGGGACTTTATAAATCTTAAACCTACGAACCAGCGAGGTATCTGCTGTGAAGCCCGACAGGAGCTTAATGTCAACTAGAACCATGTTAGTGCTTGCTTTTACACCGCCATATCTGAATGACGGTGATGGGGAATAAAGAGGTTTAGGTCAACAGAATCAAGAAAGCAGGATCCTTTGAGGAGTCAAACAAGAGCTGGTTTCAGGACACAAAGCCAAAACAGTTCTTACTTCACTGTGAAGTTCAACATAAGATTGGCCCCAAGCGGTCGGCAGTCTCCAGTCACCTTCGCTTCAACATTCAGTGTCCTGGAGACTTTAACGGGTGTCGGGATGTTGTAGAAACATGCAACCTACGGTATAAGCGCAAGGCAGACAAGACTAATCAGATTTGGTTGTGCACAAAAGAAACAGAAATAGAGGGGGTTGAGATACATACCTGCACAGACACACAAGTGGATCCTGACGCTTTAATACCATATTTGCCTGGAACGTTCTTCAGCGGCTTCTCCTGATACAGCAGCCTGTTGTCCCGATTCACATTGAAGCTATAAGAGTCTCCTCCTACTACTGAGGACTGTAGGGTAACAGTGCTGGAGCCGTCCAAGCTGAACACTTGAGCAGCGTACACAGACAGGGCATGAAGAGCCACCACTGTGTCCTAAAAACAAGCACTAGATTAAAAACTCCTTGTAAATTATTGCACTCATGTTTGGTAGTCAGAGGCACCTGGGTGGAGGAGAAGCCTCCATAGGGATTCTGCTGGGTCACGAGCCAGTTGACAATGCGGTTAGCATAGCCCAGATTAGCTGTCGAGAGAGGCTGAACAGCGAGAACTGCTAGCAGCACGTAAGAGCTGATCTCCACTGCCAGAGTATCACCAGATTTCGTCTGAGACCAATGGATCTTAGTGCCTTAGGATGAGAGAAAGTTGATGACAAAGAACTTGATAAACAAGAGGCTGGTGAATCTTACCTTCAGAAATAGCAAGGTTGTTTAACGTTGTTAGAAGCTGTGATCGAGTGGTGGTCTCTCCAGCCAGACTGAAGGTGTAGGTCAGCAGAGCCGTGGCGTAAGTGTTTCCCATGTTCCCAATGACAGGCCTCAAGCATGACAGAGCGTTGGTAATGACAGGATCCTGAAAGCAAAGTAGATATCAGACAACAGCCAGAAGGCCACCTGCAAGGAGCTCATACAACTACTGGAGAGGTTTTACTGTGGCGGGAGTGCCTAGTTCAAGCAGCGATGCAACAATGTAGGCAGTCATGGTCACGTTATCACCAACTCCACCCTAAAACACCAGAACATGGATTTATAAAAAAAATAAGTATTGGAGAGGCTCATGGTTAAGGTATATTTGATAACACCTGTACCTTCATGTCGTTGTGGTACAAAGTTCCCTGTTGCATGAAACAACCATTTGAACCCTGCTGGCTTATTAGCCAATCCTTTGCACTCTGAAGGACATTCGGATCAATGAAGACGAAACGCTTCGCTAGACCAAAAGATCTCACGACAAAGGCAGTCAACCTGGTCGTGGAAGAAGTTGTTAAACTGAAACCGCTTGTTACAAAGGTTACACAACTAGAACAGCATGAAACTCACCATGTGTTGGATGAATCATAACCAAATGTGCTGTATGATCCATCACTGTGCCTGTAGTTTAGTTGTCCTTGGTATCCTGTTCAAAAAGGAGGAAAACATCAGGGGCAGGGGATGGGCTGAGCTTATTAGAGAGTCTTGACAGCTTCAATGGGAATCACAGAATAAGTCATTAAGATGTAGTCTCCAACACTAAAAATGGATCTATCATGGGATTGCCCATACCACTCTGAAGATAGCCTGTGGCAGTCTCTCGGATGGCTGCGGTGAGTTGCCCCGTGACTTCCAGGTACAGTAGGATGTAAATATTCGGGGCAAGAATGATCATATTCTGTTCTCCACAGCCAGACGGCATCTTTATTAACCCATCTAGATTCTTCAGTGCACGACCCATTATGTCCCCTACAAGAGGTCAAGAATAAAACCCACATCAGAAATGGTTATTCTGCTAAACATTACCTCTCAGTTTCTACTCCATGAAATGCTTTACCAAGGACTGAAACTGAGCATCTGGCTGATCCCTGAACCACATTTATTGGAAATGTCAGAGTCACGTCTTCAGAAAGAACTTTTCCTGCAGACCAAACAGAATGGATCAGCATTGAGTGCTAGGCTAATGTCTGGCTGTACAGGGAGAAGGTATTGGGGAATCATTTAGTACAAACCCTTTGGACACAGTAACCAACTCTGGGTGTTTGTCCTTTCAACTCCTTCAGGCTATAAATTCAATAAAACACATCAGTAAAGCAGCATGAGATCCATGATCAAACTCCAGAAGGCTGGTAACACTTACCAGGACAAGTAAACTTTGAGTGACTACATCAATGCGTCCTCTTGTCGGTACAGTCACTACCTCGGTGCCACATCGAGTCTGGGATGGTTCAGCAGAAGCATTGACAGTCACATTGACAGCTCCTGCAGTGACAGACAGGAAGTGAGCAACATCACAAACTTTAAATTTGGTAACAGTTCAGAACTGACCGAGAACAGAAGCTGAGAGAACCCATTTAAAGGTCTTTCTCCCATTGGCACACATACAGGATGAATACGGATCAGTATATGGTTTAAGGGTGAAGTTCATGGATGAAGCTGGAGTTACTTTAACCTGCCAATGAAAAAGAGTATATGGAGCAAAGACACATGACCTTCTCTATACAGATTAATTCTAGTATTTAAAGAAACCATGACAGACCATGATGCACCCAGACAGATAGCTGAAGACCGTGGCCTTCAGATCAAAAGACTCCCCACGGACGATGGAGTACGGCAGGGAGAGCTCCAGGAAGAAGGGCTGGAAGACCGTCAGCAGAGCAGGAGGAGCCAGACCAAAACCTCTTGAGGACAGGCAGAACGCCTCCGTCTCCCATGTGGTGATGGTGTCAGGAACAGTGAGGGGAATTCGTGTGGATCCAGTCGCTCTGAAGAAAAGGACACAACTATAAATGAGGGGGACAGGGAGTAAAAACTGGAAAAGCAGCTTTAGATGGAACAAAAGGTTTTACTAACCCCACTTGAGCAAGCTGCCAGATCCAGGTTTCTGGAAAGTAAGTCCTGATGGTCACGTCAAAAGAGGAAGTGTCACCTCCAGCACTTTCTGCTACTGGAGCCATTGCAGCCATTGCCATGGCTACAGGCTGACGATAATACATTACTGAAAGAGAAAACAATGTTACTACAAACGTCCTAGTTTCAGCAAAATAAACCGGGTTTAAATATATGCATGTTTGGACAGTTGTTAAAAAAAAAAAAAAAAAAAAAAAAAAAATTTATATATATATATATAAAAAATAATAAATGATTAGTTGTGATGCCACAACTAAAGACATGCCACATTAACAAAGATGAATATACACCGGTACAATGCAAGAGATTAGTTTTTCCAAACGGCTTGCAGTTTCAGCTCAGATTCCTTAGGTTTATTATAGTTGGTAGCTTCTATCAAGTCAAGTGGCAATATGAGAGCAAGAAACAAACAGACATACCATCACGGAAGTTACGATAATAATTCAGGCCTCTGTACATCACACACTGAGGCACTCTGATAGGCAAATTTGTGGCAACCTTCATCCCCATGCTCTGTCAGAGCAAGAGAAAAACATTTGAAGATTAAGGTGAATTTAGTAAACACGATAATGAACAGTTTTATACCTTGAAGGTTTCGTAGGCTTGGTCTGTAGGAACAGCACGACGGGGTCGAACATTTAGGCACTCCTGTTGATCCTCAACTTCATATGGATAATCAGATAGTGATCGCACTGGAAGCAAGTTGAACACCTGAGAACATGGAGGGCGAGAGGTCTTGTAGGAAAAGTCACATACGTAGGTCTTCAAAAAGCAAAGTCATAGTGTCAATACATTAAAAAAGGACAAGTCTTCAATTATAAATTAAACTTCATTAAATGAGTTCAGCGACAGCATGTCAGGGTTTTATCCATCTTTGATCTGCAGTAAACTGAATATTTTAGTGTGGCACACACACTAGTGAGTTTAGGTATAAAAGGTGTAGCATCTGGACCAATCAGACAAATTATTCATTATATTTAATGAATAATTCAGCAAACTCACTCCCAACAAAGGTCTATGAAACTTCTCCCAAAAGGAAGCCAACACGCCGTTACAGGACAAATTAAGACTCATGACCCAGAAGGAAATTGCAGAGAGTTGTGTTCTTGCTGAGGAGATAACCCTTTTAATCCTAATATATATGTGATGCGGGATCCGGGAAAACCCGTCAGATGTCGCGCTGATACGTAATCAGTAAGGTCTAAATAGATGTTATAGGATAATTTATTGAAAACCCAATTTTGACAACTGACATTCTGTTTATCATCTCTGATATCAATAGATCTTTGGAAAATTACTAGTTTAGTGCAGAAAAATAGCGATTTATAGTGGCCAGCTGAAAAAGACTG
Source organism: Semotilus atromaculatus (assembly GCA_031834385.1). Taxonomy (NCBI): domain Eukaryota; kingdom Metazoa; phylum Chordata; class Actinopteri; order Cypriniformes; family Leuciscidae; genus Semotilus; species Semotilus atromaculatus. Next base: position 5,201,123 of record JAULUF010000005.1, on the reverse strand, counting down.
TTTCTTTCTCCTTAAGAACACGCACGGCGGAGCTGAGGGGCTATATAAAATAAAATAAAAAAAGACCATTTAGCTCTCCTTCTCTTAACACTACAAAGACACTTTAGCCAATTAAAATAAACCACATAACAGAATAAAGGTTCCGCCAGTCCTGTGTAAACTACAATGACATGCAACATTTTATTTATATCCAGCGTTATCGTGTGGTGTAATGCGGAGCACAAGAGAACAGTCTCGAGCTGCTCGCTTAAGACCTTGCTCTCCTCTCAATCATCCAATTTCAAAACGGTTTTCACAGGATGAATTTTTAGTTAGTAAGCTTTCGAATGATACCTAACCTGAGAGGATCACTAAAATATACGTGATATGAAAGGCAATTAAATCAAATACACAACCGGCAGTCATCCCCCAGCAGGACGTGACAGTTAAACCGGTTTCTCAAAATCACAGCAATTAGCCAAATTCAGATACCACAACTTGTTAGACAAACGATAAAAGAAATAAAAACAGATTTGGAAAGGGCTTGAACCCAGCTTTCCCAGGTCGCAGCACATATACAACCACTTGAGAAATGTATAAACATGTATCCAATTCTCCCCTTATTGCTTACACCTTCACAGGGTGACATTTATAAACAAGATAACGTCTTAGTCCGTTTCTGAGAAAGCCTGATGCGAGGATGCTAAACTAGAAATGTTAGGACCCCCAAGCTTGAGCCAGGCTGCAGCTTTCTCTCCATTCACCAAAGATTCTGACTCCCACTGGTTCTCTCTCAAGACATCAGCATAGTTTTGTCTAGTTAATATCACAACTAAAGTTGTCCATGTTTTGTGCTCATATACTGGAGTCCCTAATCATGCATATTTTGACTACCTGCTCTGAGTAGTACCTACTGTACAGTAAGACAGACAATTCCCATACCCCAGAAATTTACATTTCTTAGAAAGAACAAACAATTGACACTTTAGTGTTAAGAGGGAAAACCCCTTGAGATGTGACATCTTGTTTTTGAGGGTACCTCAAGAAAAACACTTCACATACATACTAACAGAACAAAGACAAAAGCTCTCCGCCACACCAAAACCACCAATATCTTCCCACAACTTATCCCAATAAATGCTACAAAGTATATCTGATTGAGGCACATGGATACCATTTCAGCACTCAGACGTCTTCCTGGCTCCATGATCCGGATGCTCTGATCTACAGCACTGATGCCACACAGAGATCCTGCTTGAGCAGAGACCGTCAGAATATTTCCCTCAGCAGGAACAGCCGTAGCAGGAGAGAACTGTAGAGACACCTGGAACAAGAATCAATACACTGTAGGACACATCACCATTGCCCACTTAAAGACAAAAGATGCCAGTGCACATCATACCTGGTTTTGGAAACACGTTTCAGTCTCAAATGACGCACTACCAACAACAACATTCTCACTGGGAAGAACACAGTAGACCAGAATCTGCACTACTGGAGCCATATCGACACTGACAGATAGTTGGAACAACACTGAGCCGCTCGTGACTGTATTAGAAGCCCTCGCTGTGACCGTCTGAAATCCATGGAGAACGAATACTCCTCTGGACATTACCTGACAAGACAAATGGGTGCATAAAGTGCTGAACAAACTGACCAATGCAGAAAAACAAAACCATGTTCACTCACCATATAGATGATGTCAGTGCTGAAGACATCAGCCTCTCCAACAAAAGAATACTTGACAGTCACTGGAAACACAGCACCGCATTTGAGCGGCTGGTCGAACTTCACTATAGTCAGTTCACTAAATGATGGGTTGTCAGGAGAAGCAGGTTGGAGAAGCTGAACAACCCTTGTATCTGTAGTGAAGTATGGGGATTTGTAACCATAAACAACCTCTGGAGTCGCACTTGCCTGCGGAACAACAAATAGAATTGGTTTCATGTGAGAGATTGGGAGAAATCTACATTTCACAATACAGAGCAAATCATACCACCAGATTGAGAGCAACTTTAGGAAGATTAGCAGTGTTGAGGGAGAACGTGACCAGTCCATTCTGGTTTGTGGTCAGATTCAGCAGCAGTTTGTTGGGCCAGCTGTTACCATCCAGGAGATAAACCACTTTGTTTGCAATTGGAGTACCATAGAAACGAGAGACTGATATCTGTTGGGAATGATCAAGGTCAAGAAAGGGAACCAATGTGAAGGCTTCTGCAACAAGGAATTAACTTTTACTCACCTTTCCATTAATCATTGCTCCAGGTTCAAAATAATCTGGGAGGTCCACAAACGTGACATTGCCAACTTCAAACGTAATGGACACTGTTGCAGATTTTGACATCAATACATCTGGGGAAAAAATAAACAAACGCACCGAATTAATAAGTCAACTTCCTGAACAAACTTTAGAGCAAGTACCATTGTTTCGGATAAGCCAATAGCTCACCTGTTCCCACTTCAGTGACGTTCACATTTACAAGAAAAGTATCTTGCATATTATTTTCAAATTTGGTGTTGAAAAACACTGATGCATCGACAGTAAGGGAGGCGCAGCCGGTGTCATTCATCTGGTAGCAGAACAGGGAGTCAAATTTAAGTCAAACACAAGCAGAAGAAAAACCCTCTGTAAGACAGGAGTCAAACCTTTGCAGTTTTATTCAGGCAACGACGGGTCAAATCAGGAACCACAACATATGGAAACGGCTCACGGCACACTTCCACCAATGCTTGACCAAGCACAGGTTGGCCATAAGTGTATCTGAGAAACATCACAAGCCATAAGAGCAAGAACTGACCAGCCACAAGAAAATAAAATAAAAGATTTACTTACTTGGCACAAGCCTCAACTTTCAGTCCCACATCTGCAACGCTGTACGTCTGTGGTGTGTTTACGGTCACATCAAACTTGGGCAAAACTAAACCAGAAAACAAATGACTTGGAGGTGTCAAGATCTCAGATCTGTCATTGAACTACTGCACAAGTCTATATACAATGACTTACCATATTTTTTCACCTCAAAAACATGGGAGATCATTCGGTCACCAATAAAAGCCTTTAGTGTGTACATCCCTATCTGAGCCTCTGGGTTTAACTCATGAGAAAGCTGCAATATCCAGCCAGTTGAGGAAACATTTGTCCACTGACCAATGCGGTTATTGTGATTGTCCTAATAAAACAGTTAACAGCTCAGAGGAAAAAACGCAAACAAAGCAAAAGTACACAAAGCTGCATTGGCTCCAATTTAAAGACCTGCACCAGAGCACACTCACCTCTACCACCATCAAATTGTACTGAAAGACAAGAATATTTAACATTAAAAAAAAAAATAATAATAATAATAATAATAAAAAAAACTGATGCCACAAAATTCACTGAAAATTAAAGTGCAAAATAGTGCATGTAAAAATAACCTGCATTAAATTTGCAATGATTTTTATAACCATTTGCAAAACCATTGCAAATTTGCAATATATTTTTATAGTGGTTAGAACACTCAGCGGTGAAATATCTAAACCTACCAATTGATCAAAAGGCACAAATCTGGGATCCATAGTGACAACTCTGAAATTCACTGCAAAGACACCAATAAACTCACATCAATGCACTTTAAAAACTTGTAGCATATTGGACTTTCTACACCTCTAATATTATACCAAGGATCATTCACAGCTCACCTGTTTGTCCTGGATTGTAGATGGGTTTGTCGGTTTGGATAAAGGTCAAAGGCAGGTAACGTCTGAACATGACCTTCCTCTCTTCAGTCGCTCTGAAGACCTTCCCTTGAACTTCTACCTTCAGCGTCTGCACAGATTCTCCATCTACTCGAGGAGCCTGTAGAGAAACTCCGTGAACAAACCAGACCAAAAAAAAAAAAAAAAAAAAAAAAAAAAAAAACCTACACGCATCTTATGACAGACCTGGAAACTGAAAGAGCGGTGAAATGACGTAGAAGAAGTCTGCTGCACAAGTTGAGTTGTCCTGTTTTTCTCATCAAGCAGAGAAACTGTCATTGTGAGACTCTCTTGGGGTTTCAGAAGACTTATGCATAATTTGGCATCAGATCCAGATTCAATCAATGCAGGGAACGTCACCATGAATACCCTGTGTAAAGATACAGAGGTTTAGTTTCAGAAAACACAGGACATCTATTTTATCACTGGATAGCAACGAATGAAGAGTAGTGATCTTTTACAATGATGTTAAAAGAAAGCTTCAATTGGTTCATAAAGCTCATTGTCACCATCTATAAGGTTTAGTTAATCCCCACATAAAACAGACAATAGAACGGTTGTTCACTTCAAAACACATTTAGCAGTACTTACGGCCCTGGTTTCTGTCCATCAACAGCAAAGAGAAAAAGGGCTAATATGAGCCCTTTCCAAAAACAGGTCTCCCTCAAAGCCATGAGGAAAAAATCATCCAAGACCAAACCTAAATCAAGAGTCTTTTTCAAAATTCAAAGAACTCTTCTCTTGTGATACTCTACCACTGTTTATTGCAGCTGCTCTCTCAATCATCTGCACTGAAGGCAGGGATATTTAAACACTCTTAATTATCAGGGAATGCGTTCATTTTGTCCATTCAATTGATTAACCATCACCTGGAATTAATTTGGTCTGTTAATTAGGAGTTCTCTCTGATATTGATTTAAAACACATCTTATGCCCCGTTTACACAAAGGTTTTAAAACATCCACAGTGTCTTCTATGCAAGTGGAAATGGGTGAGATGCCTTTGAGGATCAGAAGGGTACAACTGATGTTAGCATACTGGATTAATGTGAAGGGACAAGTTGATAGCCACCCAGCTAAAGCTATCTTAGAAGACTGCTGGGAACAACACGTTTTGGGTGGATTGGCGATGTGAAAGCTGAGAATATAGGGTTACATAAGTTACAGTACTGTTCAATGGTTTCAGTCCCTCCTATTCCTCCATGGTTTTTCCCTATACCAGATGTAGATTTAGACATTCATAAGGAAATCAAAAATAAATCAAAGGAAGTAGTAGTGAAGGATAATGTTAACATTATCTGGATATGCATTTTTCTGACCATACATTCATATTTACAGATGGTTCCAAGGATCCAAAGACAGGACATGTTGGGTCAGCAGTATATATTCCAAAGAATGAGGTAATATGTCAAGAATAAAAGATAATTTATCAGTAAACACAACAGAGCTGGTTGCAATTTTGTTGGCCTTGGAATGGGTAGAGGGAAATGATTTAAATGACTCCGAGATTATATCTGATTGTTATTCAGCTTTAGAAAGCATGAAATCTGGGAAATCTATAAGAAATTATATAATTCATAACATTTGCATGGTTTAGCATAAGTTAAATGCAAAGGATTTAAAAATCAGGTTTCTTTGGGTACCTGCACATTATGGAGTGAAAGGGAATGAGGAGGTTGATAAACTTGCAAAACAAACACTGAAACACAATAGAATATTACAAATTCCATATAGCAAATCTAAAGCTAAAATATTAAAGCATACGAAAATCAAAATGGCAGGAGTATTGGGTGGATCATGATAAAGGGAGACATTTATATAATCTACAACCAGAAGTGGATATAGGAAGGATAGAGTAGAAGTAGAAGAGAGGAAAGTATAATTACACGGTTAAGAATATACACAGGGCTCAATTCTTCATTGAAGTTAATAGGGAAACATCCAACAGGGAAATGCCAACATTGTAGTCATTTAGAAACTGTAGAGCATATTTTATTTCAGTGTAGAAAGTACAGCCAAGAAAGAAACCAGCTTTTTCAGTCTCTCAGAATGGTTAATCAGAATAATTCTACAATGCAAGGTTTATTACAGAAAACATCCAGTAACATTTATCACTTTGTTATTACGTTTCTGAGAGACACAGACCTAGCCAAAAGGATTAATTTTGTTTTAATTATTATTTTTTGTTAACTTCCAATATCTCCTGATTCACACTCCAGCTCAGTTGGTGGCGGTAAAGTTGGTTTGCCAACTGCCATAAAAAACGGAAGAAGAAGTTTACACGAAGGGAAGATGCAGATATTTCCCTGCGTTTTGGCCTCTCATTTACACAAAAACCCAATTTTTAATCACAGAAACCGATAATATTAATTTCTCTAAATGTAAATGTGGCCTAAATACTGGCAGTGACACATGTAGGCCTGGGTTTCAGACAGTGCTTGGATTAAGCCAGGATTAGGCATTTGTTCCCTCAAAAAAATGCAACAAATTGTTGGGTTGATTGTGTTGGGTCAAAATATTGGGTTGTTTGGGGTACTGTAAACGCATTCTTGGGTTGCTCATGCTGGGTCAAATGAGTTTTAAAGGGGTGGTTTACTGCTTTTTTTCTTTGCATGATTGTGTTTATGGGGTGCAATATAACATGTCTTCGTGTTTTTTCTTATTTAAAGTTTTTCTTATTATAAAATTCACCTTTATTGTAAGCCGCTTTCTCCTCTGTCATTTGAACGACCGGTTGACTTCCTGATTCTATGAAACCACTCCCTCAGAAACAGGCAGTGGGCTCAGATTGGTTAGTTGGGCCGGTGTGTTGTAATTGGCTAAACTGCGCAGTGCACATCGTCCGGAAACTTCACGCCCATTACCTTTACGGGCGAAAGTCCGGTCAAATGTAAATAATGGTGTCAATACTGCCGTGTCAGTTTCCCCAAACAAAACGTTTCTGAATGGTATATTTTTTTAAACAAACCATGCTGTAGCCTACACTGATAACAGCAGCTGAAGTTTGCTGTTGCGATTACATATAATTTTTTTAACTTTATACACGTTTTTTTTATAGTCTTCACACAAAATAGCATCGAACTAACTGGCTATAAACAATCAGCGTTTGCATTGGTTTACGTTCTTGATCAAATAGAAAAATTACGTCATAAAGTATATGGAAAATACATTTACAAAATTAGTACATAATTACAAATTCAGGTCCAAAATGTTTGTACGCGTTTGTCATAGACACACGAAATAGCATAACTAAGTGGCTACTAAAGCCAGCGCTGGCATTTGTTTACGTCTTTGATAAAACTAAAACATTATGTCTGAAATTATACAATACATTTAAAATGATTTAAGTCTTACTTGCAGGTTGTGACCCAACAACAGCTGCCTCTGGTTTTAAAGTCCTCGTGAACCGGAAGTTGCAACCGACTTTTCTCCAGTGTTGTGACGTATTTCCGAGAGAAATGGAATACTAAATGAGGCAAAATAGTGGGCATGGCTTTTTTTCCCAACTAGCACCTGATTGGATCTAGAAAAGTAGGCGTTTCTAGTAGCCTGTCTACTTTCAGTTGGAGGGGCGTGGCTACGGATGTTAAGCACCCAAACCGTCAAGCCTACGTCATCAGGGAAGGTCCTCCAATGCAGAGGGGAGGGGCATTTTCAGACTTTGATTAAAGATTACGAAGCCAAAAAAACGTTTTGTGTGGATTGACTTGCATGGATGAATTGTTCACCACAAAACGATCAATTTAGGCAAACAAAGTAAGTATGGTCAATTTTGAATTCATGGGGACTTTAAAGTTGGAACTGCTTCATGTTTTAGTAACAGTTTCTTGTTGAATCCGTGATTGAATTCGTGGAGATTCTAGAAGCTGTCTTTCGTAAAATGCGCAGCACAGAGAGCTAAATTACGATTGTAATTTTCAGGAACATAATCAAATATAAATTTTAGCCATTGTTGACGAACTACAGCATCGTAGGAAGCCCGAACACAGAAGACCTGACAGCTGCGTGAAAATAACATTGCTCCGGCGCGACACAACAAATCCCAGACAGTGTATTAGTGATACGCTGTTATATTTCTGACGTACAGTAAGTTACACCGACTCCGAGTCCAAGCACTCGCGCTATTTCTGACAAGGGACAGGTTTGCATTTTGCATTAATGGTCCGGTCGCTTCAATGTGCCAAATATAAAAAGCCTCTGACTGTTATAACGTAGACACGCGGAGTAAGGCAAAAATTAGGAAAAAGCACGATGGAATGGTGCCAGTCAGAGAGACCGTTACGTCAAATACAGTAGTATACTGCAAATTTAAAAAATACAGTAAGTCTCTGTATACCACATACAGAGACTTACTGTATTTTTTTAATTTGTAGTATACTACTGTATTTGACGTTGGACGTCACAGAAAATTCCCATGATGCAATGGGAATCACAGTTATTTACTGTAAAGAGAAATAGCAGTATAATACTGGGTGATTTAAAGTAAATAACTGTAGAAATTACAGAAAAGTCTAACAGTGTAGATATGAGCTTTAAGTGTCCATTTACAGGAGATCTGAAGACATCAGCATAATAAATAAGGTGAAAGCAGGAACTATTGTCATGAAATAAAGAGTGTTTTCAGCAGATCTGTTAACCCTTTAGGCGCCAGAGGTTTTTTCCTAAAACGTTCGATTTTGACGTCTTAATTTCAAAAGGCTATATCTTACAAGTGATAAAAGATAGAGACTTTCTGTAGATTAGAGAAAGATTAAGGATGACCCAAAGTTTATGTAGGAATTACATTTTCCCATCGAATTTGCATATTATGACGTCATATGGTGGCGGCCATCTTGGATTATAGAATTTTCATGAAAAGTCACGTGTTTAAATGATAAAATGCAGCACTTCTTTCCCCCCAAAATGTTCCTCACCTTCTGTATGCTATATTGCACAATACTGAATGCTCAGGTAAATAGTAAGTAGTAAACAAACTATGTAAATCATTACTAATAAATGGTACACTGTAAAAAAAGATTAGTTGACTCAACTTAACTAAGTCAAGTCATCTTGTTGCTTTGACTGAGTTAAGTTGAGTCAACTCCCTGTATCAAGTAATGTGGACTGGAAAACATTACTTAAGAGAACTAAAAAAAGATGCTGGTTGAACTTATTTTGGTATTGCACTCATGTACACTTCGACACTTAGTCAGGTGGAACCGGGGATTGAACCATCAACCTTCTGGTTTGTAGACAACCTACATGAACCACTTAGCCACTACCGCTCAGACTTTATCAAGTTAGGGCAACTAACTTGGGAGTTTACAGAAATTACTAGATTTCAAAAATTGAAGCAAACTAATATCTACAAAGAATCTACATGAGAATTGGCCAGTCAATCTTAAATATTAACTTAAATATTAACACATGAAAAAATAGCTGAAAAGACAATTCAATAAGGACCTTTATTAAAACCCCAACAAGTCCCACTTCAAACAGCCTTGCTTCAAAATAAGAGTCAATGGATGTCGAGACGTCAAAAAAAGAACTTCCTTGGGACATGTTAAAGAATTAGCCTTTACACCCTCTAACACACTTTTGCTTGGGGCTGCTCACAATTAATTGAGTGATAATTGAGCATTATTGAAGACACCTGATGTTAACAAGCAGAATCACTGAAGGAGAAAACCGTAATTGGTATGTTACCATTATGCTGATCAGTGTTTGTTTTAGTTGGGCTCTTGACCCTCACATCATTAACTTCAGAATTTGTTTGGCTGCTGTACATGATTTATAACAGCCAGATGAACAAATAAAAAAGGTGATCTGATGGTGTTGGTTGTGTTTTAACATAATCAATAATTGGCCTAAATCACTTAACTCATTGAGAGCATAATTTTAGAGTTAAATTTAATTTAGGGATTATATCTGCACTGTCCTTATAGATTATGCATTTAGCCTTTTCACTTAAATCTAAATGATAAAATAAATTACAAAATAACCTCTTTAAAAGTATTTCAGGTAGGCACATACAGACATCAAGAATTAGCGTATGAATCTCAACAATGGTGACAAACAGCTCACCTCTGAACATAAGCTCATTATTTATTCATGCTGCAATGCATGATGGGAGCCATGAATGATATTTGATTGGTGGCACCCAGAATGCATTGCAAAATGCTTTATAATTGTCACCATTGTTGAGATTCACAGGCTGATTCTTGATGTCTGCGTTTAAAAAAAAACAGTTTGACTGTGATTAAGTTGTAAGATTTTTTTTGGATTACATTGTAAAAGTTAAAAATATAATGTTTTTCAAGGTCAGTGCTGTTTGAATCAATAAAATAAACATAACTCAAAAATTTTAGCTCTGTATGAGTTAGGTGATTCAGGTCAAATGTATGTGATGTTAAATCACAACCAACACCATCAGATCACTTTAATCTTTATTCATCTGGCTGTTATAAATCATGTACAGCAGCCAAACAAATTCTGAAGTTAATGATGTGAGGGTCAAGAGCCCAACTAAACCAAACACTGATCAACATAATGGTAACATACCAATTCCGGTTTTCTCCTTCAGTAATTCTGCTTGTTAACATCAGGTGTCTTCAATAATGCTCAATTATCACTCAATTAATTGTGAGCAGCCCCAAGCAAAAGTGTGTTAGAGGGTGTAAAGGCTAATTCTTTAACATGTCCCAAGGAAGTTCTTTTTTTGACGTCTCGACATCCATTGACTCTTATTTTGAAGCAAGGCTGTTTGAAGTGGGACTTGTTGGGGTTTTAATAAAGGTCCTTATTGAATAGTCTTTTCAGCTATTTTTTCATGTGTTAATATTTAAGTTAATATTTAAGATTGACTGGCCAATTCTCATGTAGATTCTTTGTAGATATTAGTTTGCTTCAATTTTTGAAATCTAGTAATTTCTGTAAACTCCCAAGTTAGTTGCCCTAACTAGATAAAGTCTGAGCGGTAGTGGCTCAGTGGTTCATGTAGGTTGTCTACAAACCAGAAGGTTGATGGTTCAATCCCCAGTTCCACCTGACTAAGTGTCAAAGTGTACATGAGTGCAATACCAAAATAAGTTCAACCAGCATCTTTTTTTAGTTCTCTTAAGTAATGTTTTCAAGTCCACATTACTTGATACAGGGAGTTGACTCAACTTAACTCAGTCAAAGCAACAAGATGACTTGACTTAGTTAAGTTGAGTCAACTAATCTTTTTTTACAGTGTATAAACAAACCGAATGCATGTAGCGGTTGGCCTTTTGCTGTAGAGATTTTCCATTTATTACATACAGTAGGCACTCTGATTCCATGTATGGGGCACATATATATTATTCATATGACACAAACACAAGTAGACAAGACCTGTTTAGTTCAAAAGCTCACTCGCCACGACAAGGCACAGATCATGAGTGAGATGACGAGACAAGACGAGAGACAATGTTAATTTTTTTTTTTTTTTGTGGTTTTTGTTGATGTTTTTTGGTTGTTGTTTTTTTAGCTGACAAAGACGCACACATCACAAGGACATGAACACACAAAAAAGAACACATATTGTACACTACTAAATGGTCAGGGAAATAGATAGTAAATCAACAGTGTAAATCATTACTAATAAATGGCAGACAAAAAAATAATTTATGTAGCAGGCCTTTTGCTGTAGAGATAATGAATCCCTATCCATCCAGGTGACATTTCTTGTAGTGTTTCATGGTGTGGTACCTCTCATTGCAAGGCACAACACAAAGACCCACCCCACACTGCCTGCACATGTATTTTGTCTGACGGCGGCCTTTAGGGCGGGTCCGATCAGAACAAACTACACAATCTGGGTAACCATCAATCTGGCAGATAAAGTGGCGCTCAGTGAGTCTCTGTGGCAAGTCTCCCAGTGAGGATGACTTTCGGCCTTTGTTGCTCTCTTTCCTGGAGAAGCCTTCCAGTAAAGCAGTAATTACATCCTGCAGGAACACTTTTAGGGGCTTGTGAGGAGCAGCAGTGCAGCGGCAGTAAATGATGTGGGCATTCACCATGCTTACACTGAGAATGACATTGAAAATCCTGTTGTACCATTTCCTTGACCTATGGGGAAAGAGGTAGGTCTTCATTCTCTGGTCTGCTGTGTCGACACCCCCCATGAACGAATTGTAGTCATCAACACAAACAGGCCTATTTATCTCCTTATAGCCACTATCAGTGTGTTTGGTCCTGATGCGCTTTCTGACACATGTGTTGGAATGCAGTGTAGAGAGCATTGTGAGGCGCTTTGTATCATGCCACGCACAAGCTAGCATTTTCCCCTTCCTCATGAAGACTGGGTCATCACCCTTGCTCAACGGTAACTGTTCACGGGTGAGGCCCTTTGGCATCCCCTTCCTCTTACTGCTGACAGTCCCACACAAACCCGAATCATTGCTTGCCAGCTAATCTGCCATGGCTGGTGAGGTGTAATAGCTGTCCATGTACACCTCATGCCCTTTCCCTGTGTACGGGGCCATCAGCTCACGGACAATGAGGTGTGTAGCACCAAAATCACTTGCATTAGGCCTACTTTGTCCAGTGTACATGGACCACTGTAGCACATAGCCTGACTTGGCTTCACTCAGAACAAATACTTTGTAGCCATATTTGTCTGGTTTGTTTGGGTTGTACATTTTTAGGGTTGATTTCCCTTTGAACGCAATGGTCATTTCATCCAATGACAGCTGCTTAGATGGACCATACATTGCTGAAAACCGGGGATGACCAAATTGATGATTGGCCGGATTTTGAATAGCCTGTCATACATAGGCTGACCCCTGTCAACAGACTGTCAACAGGCGAATTGGCATTGGAGAGTTCTCTTTCCCCCAGATATCCAATAGGCTGATCAAAGGGCGTGATCCAACTTTGGTACTCATCCTCATTGGCCAAGTACTCTAAGCCAGCATTCCCATCAGCTTGCGATAAACTATGCATAATACATCTGCCCCGTGTCACACCGCCTCTGCTCCTGCTACGAGCAGCGCGGCCAGATCTGCCTCGCGCGCGCGCAGGGTCTGCACAGCTCGGACTACTGTCATTGTCTTTGCGACTCTCCTCCTTCACTTCACTCTCCTCCTCCACTTCACTCAGTTCTTCACTCTCCTCCACTTCACTCAATTCTTCACTCTCCTCCTTCACTTCACTTAGTTCTTCACTCTCCTCCTCCACTTCACTCAGTTCTTAACTCTCCTCCTTCACTTCTCTCAGTTCTTCACTCTCCTCCTTCACTTCACTCAGTTCTTCACTCTCCTCCTTCACTTCTCTCAGTTCTTCACTCTCCTCCTTCACTTCACTCAGTTCTTCACTCTCCTCCTTCACTTCACTCAGTTCTTCACTCTCCTCCTTCACTTCACTCAGTTCTTCACTCTCCTCCTTCACTTCACTCAGTTATTCTCTCTCCTCCTTCACTCTCCTCCTTCACTTCACTCAGTTCTTCACTCTCCTCCTTCACTTCACTCAGTTCTTCACTCTCCTCTTTCACTTCACTCAGTTCTTCACTCTCCTCCTCCACTTCACTCAGTTCTTCACTCTCCTCCTTCAGTTCACTCAGTTCTTCACTCTCCTCCTTCACTTCACTCAGTTCTTCACTCTCCTCCTTCACTTCTCTCAGTTCTTCACTCTCCTCCTTCACTTCACTCAGTTCTTCACTCTCCTCCTTCACTTCTCTCAGTTCTTCACTCTCCTCCTTCACTTCACTCAGTTCTTCACTCTCCTCTTTCACTTCACTCAGTTCTTCACTCTCCTCCTCCACTTCACTCAGTTCTTCACTCTCCTCCTTCAGTTCACTCAGTTCTTCACTCTCCTCCTTCACTTCACTCAGTTCTTCACTCTCCTCCTTCACTTCTCTCAGTTCTTCACTCTCCTCCTTCACTTCACTCAGTTCTTCACTCTCCTCCTTCACTTCTCTCAGTTCTTCACTCTCCTCCTTCACTTCACTCAGTTCTTCACTCTCCTCCTTCACTTCTCTCAGTTCTTCACTCTCCTCCTTCACTTCTCTCAGTTCTTCACTCTCCTCCTTCACTTCACTCAGTTCTTCACTCTCCTCCTTCACTTCTCTCAGTTCTTCACTCTCCTCCTTCACTTCACTCAGTTCTTCACTCTCCTCCTTCACTTCTCTCAGTTCTTCACTCTCCTCCTTCACTTCACTCAGTTCTTCACTCTCCTCCTTCACTTCTCTCAGTTCTTCACTCTCCTCCTTCACTTCACTCAGTTCTTCACTCTCCTCCTTCACTTCACTCAGTTCTTCACTCTCCTCCTCCACTTCACTCAGTTCTTCACTCTCCTCCTTCACTTCTCTCAGTTCTTCATTCTCCTTCACTTCTCTCAGTTCTTCACTCTCCTCCTTCACTTCACTCAGTTCTTCACTCTCCTCCTGTACTTCACTCAGTTCTTCACTCTCCTCCTTCACTTCTCTCAGTTCTTCACTCTCCTCCTTCACTTCACTCAGTTCTTTACTCTCCTCCTTCACTTCTCTCAGTTCTCCACTCTCCTCCTTCACTTCACTCAGTTCTTCACTCTCCTCCTTCACTTCTCTCAGTTCTTCACTCTCCTCCTTCACTTCACTCAGTTCTTCACTCTCCTCCTTCACTTCACTCAGTTCTTCACTCTCCTCCTCCACTTCACTCAGTTCTTCACTCTCCTCCTTCACTTCTCTCAGTTCTTCACTCTCCTCCTTCACTTCACTCAGTTCTTCACTCTCCTCCTTCACTTCTCTCAGTTCTTCACTCTCCTCCTTCACTTCACTCAGTTCTTCACTCTCCTCCTTCACTTCACTCAGTTATTCTCTCTCCTCCTTCACTCTCCTCCTTCACTTCACTCAGTTCTTCACTCTCCTCCTTCACTTCACTCAGTTCTTCACTCTCCTCTTTCACTTCACTCAGTTCTTCACTCTCCTCCTCCACTTCACTCAGTTCTTCACTCTCCTCCTTCAGTTCACTCAGTTCTTCACTCTCCTCCTTCACTTCACTCAGTTCTTCACTCTCCTCCTTCATTTCTCTCAGTTCTTCACTCTCCTCCTTCACTTCACTCAGTTCTTCACTCTCCTCCTTCACTTCTCTCAGTTCTTCACTCTCCTCCTTCACTTCACTCAGTTCTTCACTCTCCTCCTTCACTTCTCTCAGTTCTTCACTCTCCTCCTTCACTTCACTCAGTTCTTCACTCTCCTCCTTCACTTCACTCAGTTCTTCACTCTCCTCCTCCACTTCACTCAGTTCTTCACTCTCCTCCTTCACTTCTCTCAGTTCTTCCCTCTCCTCCTTCACTTCACTCAGTTCTTCACTCTCCTCCTTCACTTCTCTCAGTTCTTCACTCTCCTCCTTCACTTCACTCAGTTCTTCTCTCTCGTCATTCACTTCACTCAGTTCTTCTCTCTCCTCCTCCACTTCACTCAGTTCTTCACTCTCCTCCTTCACTTCACTCAGTTATTCTCTCTCCTCCTTCACTCTCCTCCTTCACTTCACTCAGTTCTTCACTCTCCTCCTTCACTTCACTCAGTTCTTCACTCTCCTCTTTCACTTCACTCAGTTCTTCACTCTCCTCCTCCACTTCACTCAGTTCTTCACTCTCCTCCTTCACTTCACTCAGTTCTTCACTCTCCTCCTTCACTTCTCTCAGTTCTTCACTCTCCTCCTTCACTTCACTCAGTTCTTCACTCTCCTCCTTCACTTCTCTCAGTTCTTCACTCTCCTCCTTCACTTCACTCAGTTCTTCACTCTCCTCCTTCACTTCACTCAGTTCTTCACTCTCCTCCTTCACTTCACTCAGTTCTTCACTCTCCTCCTTCACTCTCCTCCTTCACTCTCCTCCTTCACTCTCCTCCTTCACTTCACTCAGTTCTTCACTCTCCTCCTTCACTTCACTCAGTTCTTCACTCTCCTCCTCCATTTCACTCAGTTATTCTCTCTCCTCCTTCACTTCACTCAGTTCTTCACTCTCATCCTTCACTTCACTCAGTTCTTCACTCTCCTCCTTCACTTCTCTCAGTTATTCACTCTCCTCCTCCACTTCACTCAGTTCTTCACTCTCCTCCTTCAGTTCACTCAGTTCTTCACTCTCCTCCTTCACTTCACTCAGTTATTCTCTCTCCTCCTTCACTCTCCTCCTTCACTCTCCTCCTTCACTTCACTCAGTTCTTCACTCTCCTCCTTCACTTCACTCAGTTCTTCACTCTCCTCCTTCACTTCTCTCAGTTCTTCACTCTCCTCCTTCACTTCACTCAGTTCTTCACTCTCCTCCTTCACTTCACTCAGTTCTTCACTCTCCTCCTTCACTTCACTCAGTTCTTCACTCTCCTCCTTCACTTCACTCAGTTCTTCTCTCTCCTCCTCCACTTCACTCAGTTCTTCACTCTCCTCCTCCACTTCACTCAGTTCTTCTCTCTCCTCCTCCACTTCACTCAGTTCTTCTCTCTCCTCCTCCACTTCACTCAGTTCTTCTCTCTCCTCCTCCACTTCACTCAGTTCTTCACTCTCCTCCTCTCCACTTCACTCAGTTCTTCTCTCTCGTCATTCACTTCACTCAGTTCTTCTCTCTCCTCCTCCACTTCACTCAGTTCTTCTCTCTCCTCCTCCACTTCACTCAGTTCTTCACTCTCCTCCTCCACTTCACTCAGTTCTTCTCTCTCGTGATTCACTTCACTCAGTTCTTCTCTCTCCTCCTCCACTTCACTCAGTTCTTCTCTCTCCTCCTCCACTTCACTCAGTTCTTCACTCTCCTCCTCCACTTCACTCAGTTCTTCACTCTCCTCCTTCACTTCACTCAGTTCTTCACTCTCCTCCTCCACTTCACTCAGTTCTTCACTCTCCTCCTTCACTTCACTCAGTTCTTCACTCTCCTCCTTCACTTCTCTCAGTTCTTCTCTCTCCTCCTCCACTTCACTCAGTTCTTCACTCTCCTCCTCCACTTCACTCAGTTCTTCACTCTCCTCCTTCACTTCACTCAGTTCTTCACTCTCCTCCTCCACTTCACTCAGTTCTTCTCTCTCCTCCTTCACTTCACTCAGTTCTTCACTCTCCTCCTTCACTTCTCTCAGTTCTTCTCTCTCCTCCTCCACTTCACTCAGTTCTTCACTCTCCTCCTCCACTTCACTCAGTTCTTCACTCTCCTCCTTCACTTCACTCAGTTCTTCACTCTCCTCCTCCACTTCACTCAGTTCTTCACTCTCCTCCTTCACTTCACTCAGTTCTTCACTCTCCTCCTTCACTTCTCTCAGTTCTTCTCTCTCCTCCTCCACTTCACTCAGTTCTTCACTCTCCTCCTCCACTTCTCTCAGTTCTTCTCTCTCCTCCTCCACTTCCATCAAGTCTGAAATGAAATAAAAAGGTTTAATTTCATTTTCACCACATCAATAATTCAAAGTGACAAATATGAAAGAGAGCCATGATGTGTTATAAAATATGATAATTCGGGTGTTGTTTTCATAAATGAATTGCATGAATGAGGTACATTCATATTTCACTTACTATTATCAAGACATTTTAGGTACAAATTATATTTCTGAAGTGAGAAATATTAAATATATTTGATTAATGACACAAGTATTTATGTAATATTAACATTTATACAATAGTGCCTATACAATATTGGGAAAAAATCTCTCGATATTTGTTAGGAATTTTTTCGATAACACACAGCAAAATCCCCAGTGTACATATGAAGAGTTCAGATGCAATAGCCTCTAAGTGCCATTTTAAATTTTCTTCTAGAATGATAATTTTTTATCAAGCTTGTATATTTAAGTTCAGTAATTTCACTTAAATGACAATTAATAGATAATTTTCATTGCCATTTAAATGAAATTACTGGACTTAAATATACAAGCTTGATAAAAATTATCATTCTAGAAGAAAATTTAAAATGGCACTTAGAGGCTTTTGCATCTGAACTCTTGTACACTCTCGGTGTACATATAGGTCCAACTACAGGGTGTTAAAAATGAGCACTGAAGCAGTGTTGAAGTTAATGAGATAATTAAGTGATTAATTATGTGATGATCATTGGATCTAAGCGAGTTCACACCGGATTCACAAAAAAATAAAAAATAAACCGTTCTGAAACTTCCTGTAACAGCCGTTCGTGCACAAGTTCTGCGCGATTACTCTCCACTAATATTCTGATTCGGGCAGAAATTGATAAGGCAATATTGACGCCTTTGTTTACAATACACCGGAGCACGTGCAACTGGTAACGGGAGCGTGACGTTTCCGGACAGCGTGAACCACCATTTGCTAGGCTATCTACATACAAACCACTTTTGTTATTCAAATTGTTATTCTTACGCAACAACATTATGGAAGAAGCTGGATGATTATTTTGCTTATCCAACAAATTATGCAAATTCTGGAAAAGATCATTTTACATTTTTAATGCATGATACCGTATACAAACCTCAGACATAAATTCTGCTTTTCTATAATGGTGTAGGCTAATAGGGGTGTAAATGAATTTACATTGTTTAGCATTTATCACGTAGGCTAATGCTGAAGTTAATTCACATTTTGGATTAATGCAACATAAGTTACATTTATGACTGTATTATAATTAGAGTTACAGTTACATTTCTAAAAACTGTATGCACTAAACAATTATATACATTAAAAAAAAAACTGATTTATTTTAATCTGACATTCCCCGCTTCTGATTTGCAGACACACTGAGGGGGCGGGTATTACGTAAACAACGACACACAAAAAGGCCAATCATTTCACAAGAATGCGAGTATTTTGCATATGTCTCAGAATGCTTGTCACAACAGTAATAAACCCTCTTAAATATATGTTTTTAATATTTTTTTTATGTGCCCAAGATTTCTCATAAACAGCTCTGCGAACGTGTTGTACAATGTACAGCTCTTTTTTATTTTTTTTATTTTTACCTACACTTTTTCGCTACCGTCAGGCACATTGATAGACAATGTCAGTCCTATAAAAATAGATTTTTCTCTATTAAATGTTGTGCTGTCTAGGCAGCACATGTACTAAAATTGGAACGATACAGAGAAGATTAGCATTTCCCTGCGCAAGGTTGACACGCATAATCGTGAAGCGTCTCCAATTTTTTGTATTTTATGCACTTACATTTGTAAATGTTTTCAATTATTTAAAATGATTTAAAACCAAAGTCAAAACTATTTTTTTTTGTATATGAGACAGTTAAAATGAAATCTTTGGGGCACATTGTAAAAGTTTAAGATATTATGCTGTAGGCCTACAGGGATAGTGCTGCTATAATTAATAAAGAAACCCAACTCAGAAATTGGACTTAATATGAGTTCAGTGAATCTGATCAAATGATTGTGAAATAATGATTGTTTAAACATATTACTCAATTCTAATTTGTTAAATTTAATTAATAATATTGCTTGTAATCAATTTTATTGATTAGATTTAGCATATTCATTCGTATTCATTTTTACAGTTTAAATCATCAACACTATCATCCCTTTCTTATGTTTACAAAAGAGTCGAGACACACAGAAACCGTATTACATGTTTTTTTTACTCAACTTTCTTTTTACCCACACCCACGCATGCGCATCATAACATCGCGCAGCTGATTCTATAACAACTAACACAGCTAGTCTACTTCATAATAGTAGCCCCCCCCCCCCTTGTTATTTTCCTAGCAGTGTGTAAACAAATGATTTTAGTTAATTATGCTAACACAACATTTCCCCCTCCCTCCCAAGAACTAAACTTATGCATAACTGAGTCCTTGCCAAAACAATTGAAAAGTCCAATACCTAGTGCAAGGCCTACACTGTCACTCTGTGACAAAGTCCTTTAAGTAAGCAGGGCGGACCCTGATCCTTACGGGTCGGCCCTCCTCAACCTCAGGCTGCGGCCATTCGAAAACTGCTGAGCAGTTCCCCATAGCTGGACTTGTGGCACAGCCCGGCCCTGGATCTGACTGACGGCCAGGGGAAGCAGGTGAGATTGCAGGTCAGAGGCAGGTTGCTGGGGCGCTGGTGACGGTGCGGCCTGATGAGTATGGGAAGCCTGCTGTGGCCCTGTACATATCGGCACCGATGGAGGAGGGGCCGATGGTAGTGGAGCCACCATTTCTTCACCTGGGTTACGCACTTTCCTCAGTCTTTTAGCATGCCATCTGTGATCCGTCACTAAGCACTGATCCGTCTGTGATCCGTCTGTGATCCGTCACTGATCCGTCACTGAGCATGAATGTGTCTGGGCCCAGCTGGCGGTGCAGCTGACAGGGCTGGCTCCAGTATGAAGCCATCTTGTTGCCCCGATGCGGCCTACGTGCTCGAACCCAGTCACCTGCGGTTATAGCCGTGGCCTTGACCCCGTGTTTCCAGTCAAAATACTGTCGCATCCATTGCTGGTGTCTGTTTACAGCGGATTTGGTCCGAGCCTGAGAGCTGCCGGCTGTAGGCACTGCCATGCCTTGTGCCTTAAGTCTGTCCAGTGGCAGTTCCATCTCCCGGCCCAGCATGAGGAGTGCTGGAGAGGCCCCGGTTGTAGCGTGTTGGCTGGCCCGGTAGTGCATTAGAGTTTGGTTGAGTGCTGTCCGGAATGTACACCCCTGAGCCAGGTGGACCCGGACGCCATCCTTTAGGCTCTGGTTGAACCGCTCCACACCGCTATTTGCTTGTGGATTGTAGAATGCTGTGCGGATGTGTTTGATTCCCCTATCACTGAGGAACTGAGAAAAGTCTGCAGAGATGACCTGGGGTCCATTATCTGTCGTTATGACGCGAGGTATGCCCCAACATGCGAATAAGACTTCTAGGATGTCTGTGATTACCTGGGTTGTGACCGTTCCAGCCGGAACCACTTCAGGCCATTTCGAATGGAGGTCGTACAGCACCACAAGGAAACGCTGATGATGGGGAATTCCATGGCCATGAATCTCTCCACAGATGTCAAGCTGGAGATGTTCCCATGGGCGGGACGGCCATGGAACCGGCTGCAGGGTACTGGAGGTCCAGTTTTCCCACTAAGGAGGCATGGCACACAATCTTTAACGAGGGCTTCAATATCGCGATCGATGCCTGGCCACCAGATGAGATCTCGGCATCGCTGTTTGAGTTTAACAATGCCTAGGTGCCCGTCGTGTGCCATGGATAGCACGCGGGCCCGCAGGCTACAGGGCACCACGGGGCACAAGCCCCTGGAGACACAAACATCACCCCAACAGAGCGAATGTACATGCATAGCGAGGACAGTGTGGGGTCACGCTCTGACTCACTCTGCAACTCCTCCAATGACACGGCCGACTGCAAGGGCATGTGAAGCATGTGAATTAATTCAGTCTCTGTGTCCTCGTCAGGGGAGACCATGGGTGTGGGGGCATCGATGGAACGAGAGAGTAAGTCGGCGACTACATTGTCCCTTCCGAGGGTCAATTTCAGTACATAGTCATATTGCCTCAGCCTTTCCCCCCATCTGTGCAGGCGCAGGGGTTTATGACCGGATCCAGATGCCGTCAGCAATGCGGTCAGGGCGTTACCCTGCCCCCTTGTAATCCTCGTCTTGTCATTATTATCCAGTCAGCATCACCTCTTCCCTTCATTTGTTTCTCCCTATTTAATCCCCTTGTGTTTGCTGTCCTGTGTCGGTAAATTGTCAATCATTGCGTGCTATTCTCTGTGACTGTCCTGTGAGTACGTCGTCTGAATCCTGTTTAATGAGAATTGTGAGTTTGTGTTGCTGTTTGTTTTTTGTCTAATCTTCGTCAAGTCAGAACCTAGTCTTCATTTATCCTCTTGTCTTAGTCAAGGTGTACTCTCCTCCAGTCCAGTTTTCTGTTTTGTGTCGTAATAAACCTTGAGTGTCTGCATGTCGGTGATGGATAGCTTATCTCGGAGAGAGCCAAAGGGTCCCACAAGGTTTTCATCTGCTATGCTTCCAGTGTTCCCGGAGGGTAGAGTCCTAGCTGTCGTCACTCAAGGGGATCAGGCTCCCTTCGTTCATTCTCCCGAGGTTTCATCCACACCTGCTGATCTCCGTGGCAAACGAGGGAGACGGATTTCATGGGATTCTGCTTCGGAATCATCCTCGACGGAGTCAACGCTGCCTGAGACTGCCCTTCCAACACCAGTTACGGTTCCCGCGGAGCTTCTCCAATAGGCCACTAGTCCAGCTATGACTTCCGCACTGCAACCTTGGAGAAAGAGAAGGAGGGGAGCCTCCCGTCCTTCGTCTCTGCCTGCCGCTACTGCAGGCGCTGTCCCAGAATCTGCTGAGAGAGTTGCGGCCGATCTAGCCACTAAGGAGGTTCTGCAAGCAGTTTCTGCCCAAGAGGAGATGCCAGTCATCTTAGCTGCTCAAATCGTATCTGACCATCTTACCGCTCTTGCCAAGATCCTTGAAATGCCACCCAGACCCAATTTACTTTCTAGTCACGAACCCACGACATCAGACAGCGCTTCTCCTGTCAAGTTCAATTCAATTCAATTCAAATTTATTTGTATAGCGCTTTTCACAATACACATTGTTTCAAAGCAGCTTTACAGAAAGTGCATTAAAAATGTACATAGAAAATACAGTTAGTTCATCATGTATTAATTTAGGGCATAACATATCGCCGGCGTTGAGTCGTCTCTTCACAGGCGTCGAGTCGTCTCTCCACAGGCGTTTAGTCGTCTCATCACAGGTGTTGGATCATCCGAAGTCTCCGTGAGAGGCTGGATACAAACTGGAGCTGACGAACGCTATTTACCTCGGGACTTGCGTCCCGAGATAACAGCAGAAAGTCAGATGAGAAATAATTAGCGTAGCTGATGTTCATAATATTAATGCATTCGATCTGTTTCGGCAGTAGTATAAAAGGTAAGCATTATGTGAATGCTTGGTTAAAGAGATGCGTCTTTAATCTGGTTTTAAACTGGGACAGCGAGTCTGAGCTTCGAACAATATCAGGAAGGCTATTCCAGAGTTTAGGAGCTAAATGTGAGAACGCCCTCCCTCCTTTGGTGGATCTGGATATCCTAGGAATGACCAGAAGCCTCGAATTTAGTGATCTTAAAGAGCGCGACGGATTGTAGGGCGATAGAAGGTCCGTTAAATAGACTGAAGCTAAACCATTTAGGGCTTTATAGGTCAGTAGCAATACCTTGTAATTGATACGGAACTTAATAGGTAACCAATGAAGTGATGATAAAATTGGT
The DNA here is from genome assembly GCA_031834385.1 of Semotilus atromaculatus. Lineage (NCBI taxonomy): Eukaryota > Metazoa > Chordata > Actinopteri > Cypriniformes > Leuciscidae > Semotilus > Semotilus atromaculatus. Next base: position 5,178,269 of record JAULUF010000005.1, on the reverse strand, counting down.
GTTATATGATCATATTTTCTTGATCTAGTAAGAACTCTAGCGGCTGCATTTTGGACTAACTGTAGCTTGTTTATTGAGGATACAGGACAACCAGCTAATAAAGCATTACAGTAATCTAGTCTCGAGGTCATGAATGCATGAACTAACTTTTCTGCATCAGAAACGGATAGCATGTTACGTAGCTTAGCAATGTTTCTAAGGTGGAAAAAGGCTGTTCTTGTAACATATGAAATATGATTTTCGAAAGTCAAGTTGCGGTCAAGTATGACACCCAGGTCTTTTACTGTAGTGGATAAAGTAACAGGGCATCCTTCTAAATTAAAGTTGTATTGTAAGGGATTTTGTGGGTAGTTTTTTGGACCAATAAGTAATACCTCTGTTTTATCTGAATTTCATAGCAGGAAATTACACGTCATCCAGTATTTTATATCTTTAAGACATTCTGTCAAGTTAGATAAGTTAGTGGTTTCATCTGGCCGTGATGAAATATATAATTGAGTGTCATCAGCATAACAGTGAAAATTAATTCCATGTTTTCTTATAATATTACCAAGTGGCAGCATATATATTGAGAATAGTAGAGGGCCTAACACAGATCCTTGCGGTACTCCATAGTTTACTGACGTTATCTTTGATTTTTCCCCATTTAAGCAGACAAAGTGGTAACGGTCTGATAAGTACGATCTAAACCAGCTTAATGCCTGTCCCTGAACACCAGTGTAGTTTTGTAGTCGATCCAGGAGTATTTTATGATCTATAGTATCAAATGCAGCGCTTAGATCGAGTAGAACTAGTATTGAGATGCAGCCTTGGTCAGAAGCTAAAAGTAAATCATTTGTAATTTTAACTAGCGCAGTTTCTGTGCTATGATACGGTCTGAATCCTGACTGAAATTTTTCATAGATATCATTTTCTTGCAAGAAAGAGCACAATTGAGCGGACACAACTTTTTCTAGTATTTTAGACATAAATGGAAGATTTGAAATGGGTCTGTAATTTGCTAGGTTATTTGGATCTAATTGTGGTTTCTTAATAAGAGGTTTTATTACTGCCAGCTTGAATATTCTTGGAACGTGACCTAAAAATAAAGATGAATTAATAATATTGAGAAGAGGCTCTTCCACTACAGGTAACACTTCTTTAAGTAATTTAGTGGGTATTGGATCTAATAAACAAGTTGTTGGTTTAGATGCAATAATAAGTTTATTTAGCTCTTCCTGTCCTATAGTTGTAAAGCGGTGTAGTTGTTCTTGAGGGGCGATAATTGAGGCTGAATCATAAGACACCATAATAGATTGTATATTTACAATTGTGTTTCTGATGTTTTCTATTTTCTCAGTGAAGAAATTCATAAAGTCATTACTACTACATTGTAACAGAATATTTTGCTCAGGTGATGCCTGTTTATTTGTTAGTCTGGCCACGGTGTTAAATAAGAACCTTGGATTATTTTGGTTATTTTCTATTAGTCTGCGGAGATGCTCAGCCCTGGCTGATTTAAGAGCCTTTTTGTAACGTGACATAGAGAAAATGGTGCTCAAACTGCTAGTCATTTCCTCTAGTTCATCTGTTTGTTTAGGTTCACTGAGCAGCTGAGATAGATCAGGTAAGCTATTTGAGAATCTATCTATGGTGGATGGAAGGATTGTTCTGCCTGGTCGATAACGTGGCGCAACATGACAAATTTCAGCAGTACGTAACATGCAAGTTACCATGTAATGATCAGTTACATCATCGCTTTGCGGTACAATATCTATATCGGTTGGAATGGTTCCATATGATATAATTAAATCTAGTGTATGATTTAGACGATGAGTTGGACCACTGACGTTTTGCGTGACCCCGAAGGAGTTTAATAAATCTGTAAACGCAGTCCCTAACGCATCATTTGTGTTATCTACGTGTATGTTAAAATCTCCAACAATTATTGCTTTATCGACATTGACCAATAGATTTGATAGAAAGTCTGCAAACTCTTTTAGGAAATCGGCGTAAGGCCCTGGAGGTCTATATACAGTAGCCAAGGCTAGAGATAATAGGGATTTCTTTCTTAAATCTAATAGTGTAACATTTAGCACAAGTACCTCAAACGAATTAAACCTGTGACCTGTTTTCTGAGTAACATTAAGAATATCTCTATAGATTGTTGCAACACCGCCGCCACGACCAATCAGACGGGGCTCATGCTTATAACAGTATCCTGGCGGAGTAGACTCATTTAGACCGAAATAATCATTTGGTTTAAGCCAGGTTTCAGTAAGGCACAGTACATCGAAACTATTATCTGTGACCATTTCATTTACAATAACCGCCTTAGGTGTGAGCGATCTAATGTTTAGAAGACCTAGCTTTAGAAATTGTTTATCACTGATATTGAGATTTTCTGGTTTAATTACAATTAAATTTTTCCTAGATCCTACATTATATATATTATTTGGCCTTACTAAACGAGGAATAGACACAGTTTCTATATAATGTTCTACATTGGTGCTTATATCAATTAAGTTGGGACAGCAAAGACTGTGATTTGGACTTTGACTTACTAGTCATATGGTGTGTAGCGTCTTGGAGATGTTGTCCGACAGCACAGCCGCTCCGACTCTGCTGGGGTGCAGCCCATGTTGAAGATTTTATTATTTAGAAAACAAGTAATTTAGCTATATAAGAATACACAATTATTTCCTCTGTGTGTGCTGTAACAAGACCTTGAATGCTGAGACAACAGAGAGTGCTATTTCAGTATGTCACATGGTACAAAAGTATTTCTCAAAATATCTATATGTATGTATGACCTTTTTTGGAAGGTTGGATGGGATATATGTGTGGAGCTGAGCAGAGCTCGGGAGTGATTCGGATGCAAGAGTCATTCGGCTTTGTTCAATTGAATAAAGTCTAATTATTTTCTGTTATCATGGATCCCTGAGAAATCATTGAACCGAAAAGATTGAAACCACAACATTTTGGCGACCACGAAGGGACATGGAAGGAGCTGAAGGAACCATGATGGGCGTCACCGTTGACTGGCACAAACAACAGTGGCCACTGTACTTAGAAGGTGAGCAGTTTTTTGCTTTTTCTTCAAGTTTGTGCGAGTCACCGGTTGCCCGGAAATGGTAAGAAAAGCTTCTCCAAATTAAAATGAAAAGGGGTCTATGATTAACAGGAAATAATTGTATGCATTGTCTTTGTATGTCTAGTTTGTAATAGCGCGGGGGAGCTCCCATAGACTTTGCCAGTGCTTAAATAATCCTGTGTGGATTGTTTGAACTACTGGTACTGCTAAGGATTTGTGTTTACCTTGTCAAGTGGGCCTTGATGGATGACAGGTATGCTGATAACTTAAAGATATCAGTGTTGATCTGTGTTTACCTTGTCAAGTGGGCCTTGATGGATGACAGGTAAAGCATGCGCACAGATGTTTAGCCTGCGGTTACTGCTGTTCAAGATGAACAGGACTGGGCTAATTTATATTGTTTTTTGCTGTGTTGGGGAAGTGAATCAGCAAGTAGTTAGGTTTATATTGTTTTTTGCTGTGTTGGGGAAGTGAATCAGCAAGTAGTTAGGTTTATATTGTTTTTTGCTGTGTTGGGGAAGTGAATCAGCAAGTAGTTAGGTTTATATTGTTTTTTGCTGTGTTGGGGAAGTGAATCAGCAGGTAGTTAGGTTTATATAGTTATTTTTCACTGTGTTCGTTAGTGTATTAGTGATGTATTGTTATAAAGACAGTGAGTAACACTGTAATATAGTTTTTGTGTGTGTGTCTGTGGGGATCCTGTGTCTGCTTGACTGTGACTGTGGTTAAAAATAGGTGACAAGGAATGTGTGTATGAGCTTGAGAGACAAGTAATGAATAAATGAGTATTAAAAGTAAAGGAAAAGTAAAGGAAAACAATTGTTTCAAGATATTAACTATGAGATTATTGTAGTATGAAATAAGTTATAAAATATATATTTAATTAAGAAATATAATGGAAGATATTAATAGATAAAGATAAATAAAAATGCACGTGCTTAATATATTATATCTTATATCTGAAGACGTCTAAAATTTGTATCTCATTATCCCTGAAAACAGAATGGGAAAAAAGTATCCCATTGCAGATAATTAAGTGGGTGTTAAGAAGAAATGACCTGTGCAATGTGTTGAAGGTGAGCGAGATTGGGTGACCACGGTTAAACAATCTATTTTAGAATCGTAGTAAATAGGAATTATTGATTCAATATAAAAGAGTAATTCCTTGATGTTGGTTGAGGAAAAGATTATTCACCATACATGATTATTTTGAACACAGCATGCAAATATAGAAAGAAAGAATGAAGTCTGATTTTATGATAGGGAAATTATTTAATTGGATTATACTAAGATAATCAAAGATAGATTATTGCTGATATTGCAAAGAAGAAATAGATTGCTTTTTTTCCTGCAATGAAGAACTTGCTTTACTAAAAATACAATGGAAGAACTGCTGTTGTCAACCAGTGAGATTTTTATATTAAAGAACTAGTGAAAAAGATGGTTAAATCTTTGGATAATTTTTGGGAATATAGATAAAGGGCTAATAGCTCAAGGACAGTTTAAATTAGTATTTGTAAAAGTCCAATTTGATCTATGCAGTTCTCTGAGTGTTCAAATTTCAGATGGCTTCAGTGTCGAATGGAAGCAACAAGAGGGCAAAGGTCAGAGACACGACTGCAGAAAGAAGAAGACTGCAGAGAGAACAGGAGTGGGTGAGGGGATTTCAGCTCCCTCCTGAAGTTGACCACTTTCTGAAAGCTCAGCATGGAGAAAGACTGATTTAATGCTGAAAAAGGTGAAATGTTCATTTGAGACTTTCCTGAGGACAAAGAGAAACTTCTGAGATGCAAAACTGTGGCAGAAACAACTTCAATGCCTAAACTGAGAAGAGGCAGAACAACAACGGAGCCTGAACACCAGGCCTTGAATGACATTATAGGCTGACGACACATGCAGAGCGACAGCCAAGAAGGTTATCTAAAAACAGAAGAACTGACAACCCTCCACAGGTCTGAAAACCTTATATGATCACTCTAAAGACTGCTTCAAATTTGGTTAATAATTATGTTAACTTTATTCATCTTGATTATTCACTGGTCTCAAAGCAATTCTTTTATATTCTCTGCTAAACTAACCCTCTCTGCTCTTTCAGTAGGTACAAGTCCAGCCATTTAAGAAAGAAAATACACTGAAAGAGACAAGCAAATGCTCAACTCAAACAGAGGCTGGATTTGGTATAGTGAGGGCTATTAGATTAAACACAGCTAGGGCTAAAAGTATGTATTATATGACAAAGATAAAGAAAGATACACAATATCAAAGAATGATAATATTGTTGAGAAAACAAAGACACTGGTCACTCCATCTTGTTTTGGTAATTTTCTAGAGATAGATTGAAGAAAAATTACTGGGATAATGAGATGGAAATGTCATTGGCCATGGATCCAAGATTATGCAGAGATCTCCAAGTTTATTTTTAAAACAGCTCATGAGCAAAAACCAAAAAGAATAGGAAAAATGAGAAAAGAAAAAATGCATTTGAAAAATTTCAATTGACAGGCCTATTACTCTAAATTACTTATTAGAATTTGTAAAAAGAAAAAAGGGTTTATAACAGCTGACTCAAGCTAAACCACGACAATTGACACTTCTCAAAAGTGTTTGACATAGTTGTGTTGACCTGATCAGACCTTGTGGCTAAAATGATCAGTGCCGCATTTAGAGCACAACCTGCAAGAATGTATGTGCTGGCCAGTGTGTGTGAGAGTGACTGAGTATGACTGGATTGACAAATGGTGTTTGAAGAAACACTGAGGCAAATCAATTATTTTGCCAATACAGCTGTATTTAAAAATGTAATTTGTGGGCCCACAAAGTAAAATCTTGCCCAATAAAATAATGACCATGGATGAATTTGGTTAATTTCCTGATTGGAACCATAGTGGCAATAGGAAAAGAAAATGGTAAATAAAAAACAGTGCCACATTTGCGCAGCGCTTACCACATCACTTTCCTTTCAGAATATAATGAAGGACTAAACATCTGATTTTCTTTTCAGCATATGGTGATGGAGCTTATTCTTTGTCAAAAGTATGAAATAATGTAACTTTCTACAGGGAACACCAAGAAGGACAATGGGAGAGATGAGCATATGATTGAAATTACATGTTGTTGTCACTAACAGAACTAACAGAACTTATGAAGCTTTAATTCACAGATAGCAGCAGCTTAATTCCAGGAAGGTTTCTGGGACGAGTCTAACAAAATGAACCATTGACTATGCTTTGTAATTTCAGAAGAAGTTTGTGCATTGATCAACAGAGTGACATTTGAGTCCATTCCTCTCAACTTAAAATACACCAACAGACTTCAGCACCCCCCACCCCCCACAACAGGGAGTGAGGGATCAAGGACATGCTGACAATGACAGAAAAGTCCATTGCAAAGACTAATAACATCACCTGGTAAAAGATGTAAAGATGACAAGAGAGCCAACAGAATGATCAAAGCATGAATGGAAAAAGAAGACAAGCTTGACCAGAAACTCCAAGGAAGGAGAAGTGTGGAAAGCTCACAAGGAGCTGTGCAAGAAGACACTCAACAGAGATGAGTAAAAGATAAAGAAGTCAACATCAACCAAACCTTTGCTAAAATTGAATGTTTAGCCCCTGAATGGATTTGGTAACAACTTAATAATAACCTCAACAGAACAAAAATGATTGAAGAAAAATAAATCAAAGCAATGTAGAAATGATGATAACGAGGATAATAATAATAATAATAAATGATAACGATTAATTTAAGAAATTGGTATAGCATAGTGGGAATTAAGACAATTCATGAAGGAAAAATTAAAACTAAAAAAGAACATTTAAAATAGATCCTAAAGAATACTTGGATGCTATTTGTCAATAAAAGGGTATACAAAATTAATTTAAGGCTACAGTTGAAATTGAAGCAAGTATTAACATTGGGTATTAACAAACATTAGATTTTGATTTATAAGATTATGAATTGATTCAATATGCAATTGACTAATTATAAATATATATCAAATAGTGTTAATAGAATGACAACTTCAGTTGGAAGTTATTAATTTAATAACAAACAGGCCCTTATGAACAGTTTATATGGTACCAGAGGAGGGTCCAAACAGGTATTTGGTGTTCAAATTAAGGACAAATTGTTGCACCAACACTATTGAATATTTTCATTCCAGATGCGCATAGTTTCACAATGCGCAAGGAGGGAATGAATAAGAATGAAAATTAAAATTAAAATTAATTGTAGAAGCATTTAAGCATTTATTCCAGAGATATTGAGGATTAAAATTAATTATATAAAAGCAATGAAATCAACAGAGGAGGGTCAGGAACAGAAATTAAATCTCTAACAGAGAAGTAATCCATAGATTGGAAGTCTATCAAAAATAAGGTCAGATAATGGGTCAGCTAAACAGAAGCATTGAAGACTAAATATAAATTGTATACGAATACAAGGAAGTTTCAATAATAATAAGTTATAAAGCTTTATGTTTGAAATAGGTGAGATAAAAACGTTGAGATTGTTAGATTTATTTAGGTATGCAGGAAAATAAATGTACAATGAATATGTAAAATAGTGCAAAAAGTTATAAGAAAAGTTAAAGAGTTCTCTTTTCTAAGTGTCTGATGAGGTTATTGAATGACTTTTATGAAGTAAATGTAACATTGCTCTGAAGCTTTCTTAGTTTGAGTGATTACATGTGACATAATTAGTTTATTCATGATTGTTCATTTAGAAATAAGTAGAAAGGAAGAAAAAGTATTCAGTTAAAGGCTTGAACTGAGGAGCTGCAACGTGTGAGATTAAACATTTTAAAAAAGGGTATTTATTGTTTAAATTTGGTAATAAGGTAGACAGAATTTGGAATGTAAAACTTTATAACGAAGCATATTGAGATTTAATGGATAGAAGGTGCACTAAAATGATATGTTTGTTCATCAACTAAAAAAGACTGACTAAAAGATTGATTTTTGAATTTAAGAATTTATCCGGTCCTATTTTGAATTAAAAGTCATAAGGATCACGTAAGACAAAAATGCAAAATGAATCAACTACGACTATAATCAGCAGAGATTTATTATAATGCTTTGTCTACATTAGGAGGAAAACAATTACATGAAAAAGTAGAAAGACTTATATTTAGAGATTGGTGTTGCACTTTTACGAAATAATACTGTGCAAAGAGGAAAAATTTAGCAAATACGATTGAGTAAAAAAGCTTAAAGCACAAGTTAAGGAAAACTTGATTTTGAGTTTGAAGGATTATGAGTCATGGTTTACAAAATTAGGAATGTTTTTTGAGTAGCAATATTAAGAGTGGGTTATTATTCTGTTGTGTACTTCGCATATTGAGATTGCTAATTGTTAAAACCCTGGTTAAGCCAATAGGAAGTGCTAAACAATTTTAGAATAATGAAAACTAATTTGAGAGGGCAACCAAATTGATATTTCAAACATTGGATGTTGATTCGAGTACCTCAAGAAGGAGGACGAAGATGATGATGATGAGCCAGACCCTGGGTGTATGTACTAGCCTGCCCTCTCCCCAGTGGTGACCCTCTACGACACGTAAAGTGTCTGGGTCGAAGGAAGTGAAAAAGACTACACTGCAAGAACACTTTTAATTGTATAATGGAAATTTATGTTTGACATATTCTACATAACTGTGAGAATAACTGACAATGCTGAACCAATTTCATCCTCGCACTTGTAACAATGTTTAAATTGTTGTTTGATTAGGGAGCAGAGAATCTTTTACTTTTTCCATTGAAAGAAAAGCAAAACAACTGAAAGAAAGAAAAATGTATGGAGAAAGATGTTTGGTTCTCTTGCTCCTCCGGAGTATGGGGGCATAATCCAGTCATTGTAAAGGATGGGTGACTTGTTTGAGTCACTAGATAGCATAACTGAGGGGGCTGGATTTTGAAACTACACTCTGGAAAAGGATAGTGAATGTGGGGCTTAGATAAGCCCCAGAGGAGGGAATGTTGAAGATTTTATTATTTAGAAAACAAGTAATTTAGCTATATAAGAATACACAATTATTTCCTCTGTGTGTGCTGTAACAAGACCTTGAATGCTGAGACAACAGAGAGTGCTATTTCAGTATGTCACATGGTACAAAAGTATTTCTCAAAATATCTATATGTATGTATGACCTTTTTTGGAAGGTTGGATGGGATATATGTGTGGAGCTGAGCAGAGCTCGGGAGTGATTCGGATGCAAGAGTCATTCGGCTTTGTTCAATTGAATAAAGTCTAATTATTTTCTGTTATCATGGATCCCTGAGAAATCATTGAACCGAAAAGATTGAAACCACAACACCCATCAGCACGGAAGAGCCTAGGCCGCTCCCAGAACAGATTCCAATTATTTACAAAGAGCAGTCTCTGTTCATTACACCATGACATTAACCATTCATTTAGAGCAAATAATCTACTGAACCTTTCTTGTCCTAGTCGGTACGTGGGAAGCGGTCCAGACACGACGATCGTTGCTTCAGGCGATGTGCTGTGTACGGTCTCGATCAGGCTCCTGTAGTCCTCCTTCAGAACCTCCGTCTGCCGCAGCCTGATGTCGTTCGTCCCCACATGCAGCACGACAGCTCCGACGCGCTCGTCACCGTTCAGGATCTCGGGAACCTGCGCAGCGACATCGAGAACACGAGCACCAGGAAAGCAGTGAGTGCGCACCTTACCTTTACCCGAGGTAGCGCGGACATGACGGACGATGGAACTGCCGATGATCACGGCGTCGTGGCGTTCCGACTCGCGAAGAGGGGAGAAGCGGTTCCGGGTGGAGATCTCGAAGGCCGGGAGGGGTGGGGAGGTCCTTGGTCTGGTCCTGGCTCGCGTCTTCCGCCGTGGAATCACCCAGGGTCCGTGGTGCTGTGTCGGTGCCGGAGTGAATGAAGCCAGGGATGATCGCGTCCTGTTTGCTCGGGACCTGTGCAGAGAAACACACGGAGTAGACGAGGTCGGAGTCAAAAAATTATTAACCACTGACCTGTGAGCATCTGCGCGTGATGTTTCAAGCGCGGACCGTCGATCTCGCAGCTCAGCCTGTCTCTCCAACAGCTCGCGGATCCGTCTCTCGACCGATTCGAGCTCCAACTGCACCGAATGCAGCTCAAAGGTGTCTTCACCTGCACTCAGAGGTAACGTTAGACACACATCCAATATATTCGCCATTATAGCAGACACTCAAAAAAATGATATGTTGGCTTTACTTAACTTTTCTTTGTAAACAGGTTCCACCGGTTCCACATAACTATGTTTCGTTAAACAAACATAATATGTTCATGTAACTTCAACATCATGGAATTTGGTCATTTTAAGCGACCCAATTAAACTCTGAGCTAATGAGTTAATTAAGTGAATAATTGAGTGATGATTGAGCATTATTGAAGACACCTGATGTTAACAAGCAGAATCACTGAAGGAGAAAACCGGAATGTTTAAGTCACCATTATGGAGATAAGTGTGTGTTTTAGTTGGGCTCTTGACCCTTAACTCATTAACTTTAAAGTTTGTTTAGCTGCTGTACGTGAGTTTTAGCAGCCGGATGAACAATGAACAAAGGTGATCTGATGGTGTTGGTTGTGTTTTGACATAATCATTATTTCACATTCATTTGACCTGAGTCACTGAACTTATATTAAACTCAATTTCTAAGTTAAGTTTCTCTTACGTATTATAGCAGCACTGTCATTGTAGAGCATACTATTTTTAGTCTTTTCAATGAAATTCAAATGATCAAATCAATACATAAAAAAGAAACTAATTAAGAAATATCTTGAGTAGGCACACACAGACATCAAGAATCAGCCTGTGAATCTCAGCAATGGTGACAAACAGATCATAAGCTCATTATTTATTCATGCAGCAATGCATGATGGGAGCCATGAATGAGTTTTGATTGGTGGCACCCAGAATGCACTGCAACATGCTTTATAATTGTCACCATTGTTGAGATTCACAGGCTGTTTCTTGATGTCTGTGTGTGCCTACTCAAAATATTTTTTTTAAGAAGTTTCCTTTTTATTTATTGATTTGATCATTTGAATTTCATTGAAAAGGCTAAAAATAGTATGTCCTACAATGACAGAGCTGCTATAATCCGTAAGGTAAACTTAACTCAGAAATTGGGTTTAATATAAGTTCATTGATTCAGGTCAAATGATTGTGAAATAATGATTGTTAAAACACAACCAACACCATCAGATCACCTTTGTTCATTCGGCTGTTATAACTCACACACAGCAGCCAAACAAACTCTAAAGTTAATGAGTTAAGGGTCAAGAGCCCAACTAAAACACACACTTATCTCCATAATGGTGACTTAAATATTCCGGTTTTCTCCTTCAGTGATTCTGCTTGTTAACATCAGGTGTCTTCAATAATGCTCAATCATCACTCAATTATTCACTTAATTAACTCATTAGCTCAGAGTTTAATTGGGTCGCTTAAAATGACCAAATTCCATGATGTTGAAGTTACATGAACATATTATGTTTGTTTAACGAAACATAGTTATGTGGAACCGGTGGAACCTGTTTACAAAGAAAAGTTAAGTAAAGCCAACATATCATTTTTTTGAGTGGATGTGCTATAGTGGCGAATTATAGCTTTCAGTTATACGGGTGTAAATAAGACGATCGACAGGCGAGAGACCACGCGTGCAGTGCTAGCGGGCTAAGGCTAGTAGTAGAAGTTCGGAAAGTTGGTTATAAGTAGCGATATCAAAGCAATCTGATTGTTTTTTATAAGGAATAGTATCCGCGATATGTTCACACGTTTGTAAAATTGGAAAATTTAGGTTTATAACTAAATGTGAAAGAAGAAAATCAAGGATTAGGAATCAATTCGACGGAGTTGTCTCAGTAAGCTTGTGTTAGGGTTAACGCATGCGCAGTAAAGTGTGTTAAGCCTGAAGGATTCAAGAGAATCAGATGAGTCAAGTCTAAATGATTCTAATGAGTCGAGTCCCGCTTCGAGTCCGGTTCCGAATGATTCAAGTGAACCTAATGTTTCAAGTATGGAGGATTCAAGTGAATCGATTCCTGTTCTGGATCCTGCCCTGAGTCAAGCGCATTCTAGAGTCATCTCCCCAGATGAACCAGTCCAGTTCGTCTGTCCTCTCGAGCAAGAACCTGTTTCACAAACACCCGCTTCATCCCATGTTTTGTCTCCCATGTCATCACCCCCTGTTGTCCCCATCAAGACTCCTGTCAAATCGCTGTGTGTTTCCCCTATCAGCCCTGTTGTTGCCCAGCCCCGGACTGTTTTCTCCAAGACTGTTCCTTGTGTTTCTTCATCTAAACCTGCCCATAATCCTTGTGCTAAGCCCTCGTCCCATCAACCCAAGACCCGCATCGCACCTATCCTCTCTGGATTTCCCCCCATGGACTCAGTGTTTCCTCCGCCGCCTCTTCCTTGTCTATTATTTTTGATATTTCATCCCAACCCTGTTAATGTTTTCTCTTGTATGCCTTTGTTGTTTGTCATGTTTTGTTGGTTTGTGTCTTTGTCTGTCATGTCCCGTGTTTGATGTCCCCTTGAGGAGCGTCTGGAAGCCGCTCCCTAAGGTGGGGGTTCTGTCATGATTCTGCCCTCGGTTCCTTGATTTTCTCTAGTCTTGAGGGAGGATCATCCCAGTAAACACACTTACGTTATGGCAACGTCTGTGGCACGTTGCATTTCTGCTAGGGCAACGTCGCTGTCTACGTGCTCGCAACATTGTAACAACGTAGAATTGTAAGACGCGGCAGGGCTGTAGCAACGTTGTTGCGCGACATTCAGCAACTGAGAGACGACGTTCTGACAATTACAGTTTTGAATATGCTAGATATAGATATCCCTCATTTACCATGTTATGTTTTGTGGTTAATTAATTAGTCATGTTAGATAATTATATAATGTTACTTTTTAAATAGTGTTTATCATTAGTAACAATAAATTAATAATCAACACCTGCAAGTGTACACTTTAAAGAGTAAAAACGACAACGGTTAGCTAATTCAACTTTATTAAGCATATGGTAATATCAAATTGCACTTCCAAGAATAAAATTCATACATTTGTGAGAAAAAAAACATTATATAACGTTAACTAGCATGAGCAGACATGATCAAATCTAGCAAACGAATGAGACGACAGCAGACATGATCAAATCTAGCAAACGAATGAGACGACAGATCAAATGAAAAATAAACAGGTGTGCGAGCGGTTACAAACATTTTTACAAACAGTTTCCAAAAAAAAAAAAAAGGAAAAAACATTAACGTGCAATGCTTAAGTCGCTGCCTGTTCAAGAAGAGCTGAAATCAATTACTCATCTTTAAAGGTGCATTGTGCAACTTTTCATGTTAAAAATACCTGTTTTTCTATCCTATACATGCTTAAAGAACTGCCTGATGGGCTGAATGAGCCCTTCTCTGCTCACTGAGATTGCCTCTATAATCCTGTACAGTAAAATATATAAGAGGGATTCGGGCTCGAATTTGAGACTGGGCGTGACGTCATGCGCGTTCATTCCAAACCCCAACGCAAACTCCACGTAAAGTAAAGAAAAGAAAAATGTGGTCTAGTGCCACCACTCTGGTTGCAGTTTCGCTTGTCGCCAGAGAGGGCGAAGTTCTGCAAAAACTCAGAGACTTGCGTTTTGCACTTTAAAGTCATTTTAGCTTGTGGCTTTTAACTTTTGGCATAAAGTTAAATATTTGTCATACCTGACCAGATGTTCAAATAAATATCACATTAGACAAGGAAGTTGTAGGTTGTGTTTGTATAAGTCCGTATCTTATTTAGCTGAGGTAAATTAAACGCAGTTCTCACGTATCCTTGCTTGATGATGAATGAGACAACACAATGAGCCCAGCGGTTGGTTGAAATTTAAAAGGCTGATTTTCGCGCTTCAGGGCGGTGACGAGTACATATGTTGTCCAGTGGTTGTCCAGACACCCTAGGCACAACCTTAAGCAACGGCCCTGAACGGTGGTTCGATGTCAACATTGTGACAACGCCGTAACAACCTTCATCACACAATGTAGTTATAGCAACCTTTTGGCCACGTTGTTAAAATGTTGTAAGAAGGTTGGTTACGTTGTGCCAACGTTCTGTGTTTGTTGGGATGACAGAATCTCCCTATTTAATCCCCTTGTGTTTGCTGTCCTGTGTCGGTAAACTGTCAATCATTGCGTGCTATTCTCTGTGACAGTCCTGTTAGTACTTCGTCTGAATCCTGTTCAATGTAATTGTGAGTTTGTGATGCTGTTTGTTTTTTGTCTAATCTTCGTCAAGTCAGAACCTAGTCTTCATTTATCCTCTTGTCTTAGTCAAGGTGTACTCTCCTCCAGTCCAGTTTTCTGTTTTATGTCGTAGTAAACCTTGAGTGTCTGCATGTCGTCTGCGTTTGGGTTCTCTCCTTCAACTTCATAACAAGAGTCCAGTTTCAAAGATACATGAAAGTGTTTAATGCATTTGTATGGAAGAGGAAGATAAATGTTCTGATGAAAAACAATGAAGAACGAGTTAGAAAATTATATCTGATTCATGTCTCTATTAAAAGTGTAATAGCCTTCTTTTCAAATGTGATTTCAGAGAGAAAGCCTGAGCCGCTTCTTCCCAGTGTGAACTCTCATGTGACGCTTAAGAGATGTTTTGTGTATGAAACTGTTTCCACACTGATCACACTTATGTGGCTTTTCTCCGGTGTGTATTTTCATGTGACTCTTCAGGGATGATGATTGCGTGAAACTCTTCCCACATTGATCACATGTGTGTGGTTTCTCTCCAGTGTGGATCCTCTTGTGTTCGGTCAGATGTGTTTTGTGTGTGAAACTCTTCCCACACTGATCACATGTGAACGGCTTCTCTCCAGTGTGGACCCTCTCATGTGTTCTCAGAGATGTTAAATGACCGAATCTCTTGTCACAGTGTGAACACTTGTAACGTTTTTCTCCAGTGTGGATCCTCTGGTGTTGTTTTAAATTTTCAGCTGTAGTAAAAGTCTTCTCACACTCAAAGCACACATACTCTCTCACACCAGTATGAGTTTTCTGATGTTTATGTAATCTCTGCAGCAGTGAAAAACTCTTTCCACACACAGAACATGAATGTGGCTTCTCCTTCATATGAACTGTCAGGTGTTTCTTCAGGTCTGATGCTCTAAAAAAAGTTTTGCCACACTGATCACATGTGAACGGCTTCTCTCCAGTGTGGATCCTCATGTGATGCACAAGATTATTTTTGTGTGTGAAACTGTTTCCACACTGAACACACACATGTGGCTTTTCTCCAGCGTGGATTTTCATGTGTGTCTTAAGGTATGCTGAACGTTTGAAGCTCTTCCCGCACTGATCACATGAGAACGGCTTCTCTTCAGTGTGAACTCTCATGTGACGCTCAAGATTTCGTTTGGATGTGAATCTCTTCCCACACTGTGTACATGTGAACGGCTTCTCTCCAGTGTGGATTCTCATGTGAATCTCAAGACTTTGTTTGGTTGTGAAACTATTTCCACACTGAGTACAGGTTATAGATTGCTTGGCTCTTATTTTCTTCAAAAATTTATTTTTAGTCTTTGAGCGACTCAAAGGTTTTTCTCCAGGTTTGACATGATGTTCCTCCTCCACTTCACTCAGTTCTTCTCTCGCCTCCTTCACTTCTCTCAGTTCTTCTCTCTCCTCCTTCACTTCTCTCAGTTCTTCACTCTCCTCCTTCACTTCTCTCAGTTCTTCACTCTCCTCTTTCACTTCTCTCAGTTCTTCACTCTTCTCCTTCACTTCTCTCAGTTCTTCACTCTCCTCCTTCACTTCTCTCAGTTCTTCACTCTCCTCCTTCACTTCTCTCAGTTCTTCACTCTCCTCCTCCACTTCACTCAGTTCTTCTCTCTCCTCCTCCACTTCACTCAGTTCTTCACTCTCCTCCTTCACTTCTCTCAGTTCTTCACTCTCCTCCTTCACTTCTCTCAGTTCTTCACTCTCCTCCTTCACTTCACTCAGTTCTTCACTCTCCTCCTTCACTTCTCTCAGTTCTTCACTCTCCTCCTTCACTTCACTCAGTTCTTCACTCTCCTCTTTCACTTCACTCAGTTCTTCACTCTCCTCCTTCACTTCACTCAGTTCTTCACTCTCCTCCTTCACTTCTCTCAGTTCTTCACTCTCCTCCTTCACTTCACTCAGTTCTTCACTCTCCTCCTCCACTTCACTCAGTTCTTCACTCTCCTCCTTCACTTCCATCAAGTCTGAAATGAAAGAAAAAGGTTTTATTTCATTTTCACCACATCAATAATTCAAAGTGACAAATATGAAAGTGAGCCGTGATTGTGTTATAAAATATGATAATTCTGGTGTTGTTTTCATAAATTAATTGCATGAATGAGGTACATTGATATTTCAATTACTATTATCAAGACATTTTAGGTACAAATCACGTTTCTGAAGTGAGAAATAAATAATATATATTTGATTAATGACATAATTATTTATGCAATATTAACATTTATACAATAGTGCCTAGGGGTATACAATATTGGGGGGAAAAAAATCTCTCGATATTTGTTAGAGATTTTTCGATAACAATAATAAATTTTTCTGAGTCTGTTTTGTTCGGTACAGGCCTGTCATGGATAAATAAATATGACAATTAAACCACCAGTAGGTGCAGACAAGTCCATGTCTAAGAGATAAATATGAATAAGAAAATGTTAACGGGGAACTTGGCAACTATTTCAACTTAATAAAACCATTTAGAAATCATTTGGATGGTTAAATAACCTGTTCTGGTGAAAAGAGTGACTTTCCCCGCTCCCCCCAGCATTCAGGTGGAAAACCAACCATTGCAACATGGGGTGAAATATACTGTAGGGGGAGCAAAAGTGAATGAAAAGAAATGGCTAGAGTTACCGTGTTCCCCTTTAAGTAAAGTTAGTTTGACCTACCATGGCACTTTGATTAAAATATATATTTGATAATTATTAAACGGATAAATTTTTAAGTTAAGTCAAGTCACTTTTATTTACATTGCACTTTTTACAATAGGTGCATAAATTGGTAACGCTTTAGATTACAGCCTGGAAAGTACTGTGTAATTAAGAGGAATTTACAGTGTAACTTTCTGTAATTATAGTGTACCTATAAAGTACTTGCATGTAAGTATAAGGGAACAATATGTAAAGTTTGGGTAATAAAGGGGTAACAACCAGGAGAATTAAAAAATATATTTATACTGTGAGTATTATAGAACTAAGGGGTAATTATTCTACTGTTATGATACAACAATCTTACATTTGGGAGCAATTTAGCAAGAACATACACTGAGTATCTTTTTGTAATAATTGTGTGCCAATATACTGTTTAGGCTTTTTAAAAATGACAGGGTACATATCTATGCATTTATACTTTTTATTTTGTTTTATTTTTTAGCTTTTTTATACCTTTTTTTGGTAGCAAAAGTACAGATGTTTAAGTTTTGGGCTAAGATGTTTCAAGGCAAGAAAAGCTAAGACTATTGCAATTTTAAATATTGGGAAATATATCTTGTTTCATGTGGTTACAGGGTAAGTGGTGCTTGTATAATAAATAAAGGTTTCCGAGTAAGTGGTATAAGATTGTGTATGCAATTTTACTGTACTTACCCTGTAACTACATTGAACAAGAGGGTAACAAGCATCACTTTAATTTACGGCCCGCAATGTCACAGTTACCCTGTAACTACATGGAACAAGGGGGTAACAAGCACCACTACATGAAACAAGAGTATCTTTCCCCAAGATTTAAGAAAAAGTTGCAATAGTTTTAGTTTTCAGTGCACTTTTGTTAAAAATATTACTTTCTAAATGCATAGATATGTACCCTGTAATTTTTTAAAAGCCTATACAGTATGTACTGTATTACAAAATATTACAAAAATATACTCAGTGTATGTTCTTGCTAAATTGCTCCCAAATGTAAGATTGTTATATCATAATAATAGAATAAGTACCCCTTAGGTCTATAGTACTTACAGTATAAATATATTTTTTTAATTCTCCTGGTTGTTACCCCTTTATTCCCAAAACTTAAAATATTGTTCCCTTATACTTATATTGTAAGTACGTTATAGGTACACTATAATTACAGACGGATACGCTGTAAAATCGCTTTAATTACACAGTACTTTCCGGGCTGTAATCTAAAGCGTTACCCATAAATTAAATAAAATACAT